>CAWUFW010001899.1:1375000-1975000 GCA_963921515.1 Calotriton arnoldi | reverse complement strand
AACCAGGTACCACCGTCTGGGGACCGGGACTTCCTGCACTGGACTTCATATTGCTGCCACCACTGGATCCCGCCCTTACTGGGGATTCCAGAAACTAAAACTGCACTTAGGGGATAATTTACCCTCCCGAGCTAGTTACTCCATGCCAATTAAGTTACCACTGTAGGCCGACCCTAGAAATAGCAGACAGCACAGGGGCAGTCACTCCTTCAGCTTCAGGCCAACCTTGCTCACTTTGCCACTGGATTCAAGCAAGCCTGGCTGATGACGGCTGGAATGCCAGAAACCGGTCCTAGGATGCTTGTTTCCGGTCCAGGGAAGACATGGCTTGGCAGTTCGGGCTGGACTGTTCCCATGAGGCACAGGGTCAGACTGATTTGCATATGGCCATGTCTGAACTGGGGTGGTGGAGTGAGCTAAAGAATGATGATGGATTAAACCCAGATCAGTTGACTGGGGGTGAGTGTTTGATTAGCTCAAACGCTCCGTCCATCATCCCCTTTGGTATCGCTTTGTTCGCCCTAAGTTGGCAGAGTATGCCCAGACGTGGGTCCCTTGCTCACTTTGCCACTGGATTCAAGCTAGCCTGGCTGATGACGGCTGGAATGCCAGAAACCGGTCCTAGGATGCTTGTTTCCGGTCCAGGGAAGACATGGCTTGGCAGTTCGGGCTGGACTGTTCCCATGAGGCACAGGGTCAGACTGATTTGCATATGGCCATGTCTGAACTGGGGTGGTGGAGTGAGCTAAAGAATGATGATGGATTAAACCCAGATCAGTTGACTGGGGGTGAGTGTTTGATTGGCTCAAACGTTCCGTCCATCATCCCCTTTTGTATCGCTTTGTTCGCCCTAAGTTGGCGGGGGTATGCCCAGACGTGGGTCCCTTGCTCACTTTGCCACTGGATTCAAGCTAGCCTGGCTGATGACGGCTGAATAGCCAGAAACCGGTCCCAGGATGCTTGTTTCCGGTCCAGGGAAGACATGGCTTGGCAGTTCGGGCTGGACTGTTCCCATGAGGCACAGGGTCAGACTGATTTGCATATGGCCATGTCTGAACTGGGGTGGTGGAGTGAGCTAAAGAATGACGATGGATTAAACCCAGATCAGTTGACTGGGGGTGAGTGTTTGATTAGCTCAAACGCTCCGTCCATCATCCCCTTTGGTATCGCTTTGTTCGCCCTAAGTTGGCAGGGTATGCCCAGACGTGGGTCCCTTGCTCACTTTGCCACTGGATTCAAGCTAGCCTGGCTGATGACGGCTGAATAGCCAGAAACCGGTCCCAGGATGCTTGTTTCCGGTCCAGGGAAGACATGGCTTGGCAGTTCGGGCTGGACTGTTCCCATGAGGCACAGGGTCAGACTGATTTGCATATGGCCATGTCTGAACTGGGGTGGTGGAGTGAGCTAAAGAATGACGATGGATTAAACCCAGATCAGTTGACTGGGGGTGAGTGTTTGATTAGCTCAAACGCTCCGTCCATCATCCCCTTTGGTATCGCTTTGTTCGCCCTAAGTTGGCAGGGTATGCCCAGACGTGGGTCCCTTGCTCACTTTGCCACTGGATTCAAGCTAGCCTGGCTGATGACGGCTGAATAGCCAGAAACCGGTCCCAGGATGCTTGTTTCCGGTCCAGGGAAGACATGGCTTGGCAGTTCGGGCTGGACTGTTCCCATGAGGCACAGGGTCAGACTGATTTGCATATGGCCATGTCTGAACTGGGGTGGTGGAGTGAGCTAAAGAATGACGATGGATTAAACCCAGATCAGTTGACTGGGGGTGAGTGTTTGATTAGCTCAAACGCTCCGTCCATCATCCCCTTTGGTACCCCCTCAATGCAGCTGCCCACTGTCAGGCGGGGCAGCTGGGAATGGCAAAACTGGAAGGAGCACGGGCCCCCCCCCTATGGGCGCTCTAAAAACAACTATGCCCCATCGTTGGAGAGGCCCTCTATCAGGCGGGGGCCGCTCAGGAAATTGGCACCGACACTGTGCCTCGATCATCACAACACCGGACAATGGAGGATTCCCCACTCACCAGGTCTACGGGGGAACTCCTCCTCTGGTGCTCTTCTCCTCTCAGGGCGGCTCAGCAGAATGCGGGGCTCTCTCTTCGCTACGAGAGCCCCGCCGACCAACGCCAGCATTTCTCCCCACTTCACCCGGGCCCCCTCCTGGGACCTGGGACTTCAACGTGGAGCCTGCGAGGCTCCGGACTGATCTCCGGACGTGCGTAGGGGGCGTAGGCCCCTCCCACAACCAGGCAAGGTCGCCTGGCTTCCGGGTCGCGCTGATAACGGCCCGGAGAGGATTTCTTCTGCGGCTCGGGCCGCGGCGGTGATTTCACCAAGAAGCGGGGTGGGCACCTGCAAATAGGCACCATGATGCGGGGTGGGCACCCGCAATTTAAATAAGCATAAAGCGGGGTATGCTCCCGCTTGGTTTGGCAAAATGCGGGGTGGGCGCCCGCAATCATAACGGCATCACTGGGGAATCCCTACAAAGGGGATTCCCTCTCAAAGGGCTGCAGCACACCACTGCGCAGCCCACACTCTTCCTCTCCTCCTGGGAAAATAATAAAATAAAGCATAGCGCTCACGAGGCGCAAGGAGCCAAAGCTCCAACAGCAAAAAGTCCTTTAGGGATCAAGGGGGCAATGCTGGGCCCAGGGAGGCAAGCCCTCATGGCGGTTCCTCCTGGGCCCCAGCAGCAGCACGCCCCTGCAGGTTCAGGAACAGCACAGAACAAGAACAATTTCATGTGGTCACAGCCCCTATATTTATACCGCACAATCTCTTTGTCTGCAGTGCAGGGCATGGGGGAACCAGATGCAACTGGTTCCGGGGGGAATTGGAGCACTTTGTTTTCCAAGCTCCTCTTCCCCTTTGTCAGGTGGGGGCTAGGTGATCAGACACACCACAGGGGGCGGAGCCAGCATTGTGCAGGCTGGGCACAGTCCTAGTCAGGGTCAGGGGATTACTCCTCCCACTACTCCTAGGGCAGATGTCCCATTCAGCCTAGCGCTGACTCACCCTGCCCCTCCTGGAGCCACACACCCCTCCCAGCCCCTGTCACTCACAAGCCAGACATGCAATTCACATAAGGCAGGCAGACACACAGCACACAGAAATGCCAACTTCTAAAAGTGGCATTTCTCAAATAGTCATAATAAATCTACGCACACCATCGCGCAGCATTCATTCTTACAATTTCATACATACTAAACTCGACCACGCTGCTCCTCCCATCCCAGGAATTATCACTGACACACTTTATCAGGGAATCCCCAATGCATTCCTATGGGAGGGCAGGCCAACCTTACCAAATGTACACAGAGAGCGCACGCACTTTACACTGGACCACAGTGCTAAAGTGCCCAGAGGCCTAAAACCACCAACACCATGTCAGAGAAAAGGCAAAAAGGTTCAGGGGTGACCCTGCACAAAGGGCCAAGTCCAACAGAAAGAAAGGCAGAGAGAAAGAGAGAGAAGGAAAGGAAGGAAAGGGAGAGAGAGAGAGGGAGAAGGAAAGGAAGGGAGAGGGAGAGAGAGAGAGAAGGAAAGGAAGGGAGAGAGAGAGAGTGAGAGAGAGAAGGAAAGGAAGGGAGAGAGAGAGAGTGAGTGAGAGGGAGAAGGAAAGGAAGGGAGAGAGAGAGAGAGAGAGAGGGAGAAGGAAAGGAAGGGAGAGAGAGAGAGAGAGAGAGGGAGAAGGAGGGACACTGCCGCCCCCGCGCACCCAGGTACCACTGCTCACCTGCTGCCACCGGTGTGTCTCCAACCACGTGCCGGTATACACTGCAAGCCACCAGATCTGAAATCTGTAATTGAGGCCAGAGTCAATCATGGCAGAGTCCATCACACTGCACACCGCAACAACGCCTGCCCGTCCTGCGCACACATGCAGCCGCACCCTACCCCCTCCCGCCTCCAGCGCTGGCTGTCCACACTTGCGCACCCAGGCCCCACTGCTCACCTGCCGCCAACGGTGTGTCCACCAGTGGGCACACCATGTGTCCGTGCAAGCTCCAGGCCCAGGTCCCGCCACCATGGCATGCTCCACATCATGCGGACCCGCGCCGCGGCCCAGCAGGTCCCACACATGACGCTGAGTCCTGAGGCATCAATGGCAGAGACCACATCAGTGCACACGTCATCATCGCAGGGTGCACACCCGCTCAGCAATTTCGGTGCCACTAACCCTGTGCAACCCCAGTCAGCGTCATGTGGTGGTAGGCCCGTGACGGCCGCAAGGCTTCGGGTGCCACTAACCCTGTGCAACCCCAGTCAGCGCCACGTGGTGGTAGGCGCGTGACGTCCGCATGGCTCCGGGTGCCACTAACCCTGTGCGCAACAAGTCATGGGCCCTTTATGATTGAGTATCGTGGAACGTCCGTCATCCAGTCACCACCGGCAGTGGGGAATGTTACGTTGTCGGCCCCTTATATTGGCGGGGTCACATGGCCTGTGATGCCTGTGCCGGATGGGTGTGGTGTGTGTGCAAACCTGCCCTCAGGGAGTGGCCGTGACATGCTGACAACTAGACCAGCGACCTGCAGACCACTAGCGTGTAAACCTGCGACTTGTAGCTATGTGGCCCCCACCTCGGAGCGTAAGCGGAGTGGTCTGGCCTGGCGTACGCTGGACCAGCGCAGGGCTTGCAACAATGACTCGGGGGCTCTGGGCGTGGTTCAGTCCATGTCCGGACAAGGAAGTGACTAATGCGTGTGTCCCTGTTGTGGTGTCTGCGGCACCCGGAACGCAATCGGCAATGTAGCACACTGTGACTGGATTCCCACTAGATGAGCATCATTGACGTTGGGGGGAATCACTGAGCCTACATTCATCCACACATTCATACATGAATGATGAAAGACATGACACAGCAGTGCGTTTCTGAATGTTTAATGCACATCCAGTGGAGTTTTGCAGCTGGAGCACTACAGGGCCATGCCAACCCCACTAAACAATATGGGCCCGTGGAGGGCCAGCCAGAGTCCATCGGGGATTGACAAGTACAGCGGAAGAGGAAGGGTACAGTCCGCAGTGTGGTCGCCGTGTCATTGGTCACCAAACAGGATATGGCAGTCCATGTCGCGGTCCAAGGTGAGTGCAGCAGAGTGTATCGGGGGTCAGTGGAAGGTCATGGGGCCATGTGCGGCACCAAGCAGCAACAGGCCAGGTGGCGGACATGAATGCTAGTGCCTCCTTCTGAACTCAAGCCCATCCATGTCCTCGTCCTCGGATGTGTGCTCTGCCCCACCTGTGGGTGGTGCAGTTCTGGCTGCGGCACTGTGTGACACTGACACATCAGGGGCCGGAGGTGGATGTTCGGCCGCACTGTGTGGCAGTGACACATCAGGTGCCGGAGTGGAAATGCCTGCCGCACTGTGAGGCACTGACACACCAGGGGGCGGAGATGTGGATGGTGTAGGGGCAGCAGCATTCATCTGCGCCACGCCTTGTGGCAGCAATGGCATGATGAGGACATGCAGGGCATGGTAGATCCCAGCTACATTTCGCTGATGTGCAGTGGTGGCTGCCATCCTTTCCGCCTCCATCCGCACCATGTCCTCCATGAGCCTCCGCATGTGTGCCATCTCACGGCTGAGATCGCTGGAGCCACTCTGAGCGGACAGGTGTTCTTGTCTCCGAGTCATGACTCCAGCGATGTCAGCCAGGGCTCATTGGAGACCATGGAGCGGCATGTGGGTGTCCGTTAGGGACTGGAGGTGGTCCCTGATGGGACTCATACACCCATGGATGGCGTCAAGTTTGGTAGCCATGAGGTCGAACCCCACCCGCACCTGCTCAGCCATCTCCCTCTGGACCTCCAACACACGGCATTGGAAGGCCATGTGTTGTTCGGGGGGTCTTGGGAGACAGCCGGGGTTGTGGGTGCCTCCTGCTGGGTGGTTTGTGGAGTGGGTGGGGTCTCCTCGATGCAGCTGGGCTGCCCTGGTCCTGGAGGTGATTGGCGGATGAGTTCAATGATGTCTTGGAGGGCTTGGGTGTCGATGCTGGTGGTGTCCTCCTCGTCATCAGTGAAGAGTGGCTGGGACTGCTCTGCAGGTGGCGTTGACGGTGCCCCTGCAATGTGAAGGGGAGATGCTGTGTTACAATGTGTCCACATGTATGTAGACACATGGTACATGTTCACATTCAGACAGCATGGCAATGTACATTGTGACAGTCTGTAGATCAGGGCCATGATCCAGAGTCATTGTGGGTGTGCACTGTGCTCTGCTTGATTGTGCATGTGTGTCATTGTGGCCATCTCCCCCCGTCCCCCCAGTACCTGGTGGTTACTCACCCTGTTGCCGTTGTGTTGTGTCATGTCGAGCTGTGTCCGGTGCCCCGACTCCTGCCACGGTCTCCACACTGATGACTGTCGACACCAGCTCCTCCATGTCATCCAGCTCCAGCTGTGGCGCTGGGCTCCCACCTCCAGTCTGCATTGCTGCCTTCTGGTTACCTGCGAGTTTCTCCTTGGTCTTGCGCTTGATGTCAATCCATCGCCTCTTGACCTCATCCATTGACCTCTTGTGCTCTCCGACGGCATTCACCTTGTCCACGATGGACCGTGATAATCCATTTTTGGTGCCCAATGACACATTGGAGGCGACGAACAGTTGTTGATGGTGTTCTATCACCTTCGTAACCAGGATCCTATTCTCCTGCGGACTGAACTTCGTCTTCCTCTTCTTCTTGTCCTTGCCCTTCCCTGTCACTGAGGTCCCAGGCTGGTCGTCCGGGGTGCTTGTGGGGTTCCGCTCGTCCTCTGCGCCTGCTCCGGCTGCCTCCATGGTGCTTGGGTGTTGGTCATTTTGTGTTTGTGTGTTTTTTCTACTTTTGTAGTGATTTTCCCGCCTGCCGTGTGTGTATGGCAGGCCTGGTGCTGCTTATCGCTGATTTCCTCATCGCGAATGGGCTCATCGCACGTTTTTTGGTGTTGGGGTTTGTGTTTTTGACTCCGGCGCGGTGGTCGGACATTGGCCGCGTTTTCGGAGGACTATCGCATGGTACCGCCGTGTTGTGAATTCCAGGTTAACACGGGGTTATTTTCCCGCGATAGACTGCGATGTGTAAAGTTGCGTTAACATTTTCTGGAGATGTTTAGCGCACGTTCTTGTGAATATCCCCCTTGGTCAGCTGCCCAGGTGCAGGCGCGAGCCCCGTCGTTTCAACATCTATGGGGCATTGGTGCCACGGGGCAGAGTATGTGTATTGTCATCAAACTGCTGCTGACCTTTCTAATTATGGCACAGTGACATTAGAATATGCCTCGAAAGTGACCCGCACAGACAGCTACATTTGCATGAAATTGCACAATTTGACACTGATTTCCTTTAGAGTGGTAACGCCACTAACTTAGGTAAGTAGCGCCTCAGCTCTCTTCAATAGTGAGTTATCACGTGTCCTTGGGGCACGGAGCCTTCGCTGCAGTGCACACCGACCCTTCACTTCTGCACACACAAGAAAACTACGGGAGGGAACATTCCTGGTGATAGCGATTATTTGTTATTACCCGACTCTCGGTGTCAACATCCAAAGGCTGAATAGATAAATGAAGGCCCGAGATTGGAGCTGGGACTTTGAGCGGATGCGCAGATCTGTGGAACCGTTGTTTAGCTGAGCGATCTCTCCAGCTGCAGCCGTCATGTTTTACTTTTCTGTACTAGTTTACACTGTTCCATAACATACAATACCGAATCTTGCATTATGCTGAGTTAGAATATGCTTCAATGTGTTGTATTATGATGCGGTCCGTTATGATATGCAACAATGTGGTATCCTATTTGTATACCCCCATATTAGGTGCCTACATATATTCCGAAATCCCCACTAGGCCACGCTTGTGTTTTTGTGTATTGGTCTGAGACCGCACTCTTTGCTGTCTAATGTGAGCAGGTCGGTCCTGGGGAAATTAGTCCATTAGCAGACGTGTGACAGCGCCTGGTTGACGCGTCATGCCAAAAAATCACTTACTCCTGTATAACATATAAGACCTATCATGACGGGCTTTGCTGGCTCAGCGCAGAGCCCAGCGCCTGGTTTTATACATGCAGTGCTGCTCTTCTCCTCACTCTATGTCCTTGCGTCACAAACTACTGTTCTCCTCACTCTCCGTCCTTGTGACTCACTCTGCTCTTCTCCTCACTCTCCGTCCTTGTGCCTCACGCCGCTCTTCTCCTCACTAACCTTCCTGGTGCCTCACGCTGCTCTTCTCCTCACTCTCCTTCCTTCTGCCTCCCGCTGATCTTCTACTCACTCTCCGTCCTTATGCCTCATGCTGCTCTTCTCACTCCTTTCCTTTAGCCTCACGCTGCTCTTCTCCTGACTTTCCTTCTTTGTGACTCGCGCTGCTCTTCTCCTCCTCACTCTCCTTCCTTCTGCCTCACATTGCTTTTCTCCTCACTCTCCGTCCTTGTGCCTCATGCTGCTCTTCTCCTCACTCTCCATCCTTGTGTCCCACACTGCTCTTCACCTCACTCTCCATCCTTATACCTCACTCTGCTCTTCTCCTCACTCTCCTTCCTTCTGCCTCACGCTGCTCTTCTCCTCCTCACTCTCCTTCCTTCTGCCTCACGCTGCTCTTCTCCTCACTCTCCGTCCTTGTGCCTCATGCTGCTCTTCTCCTCACTCTCCGTCCTTCTGCCCCACGCTGCTCTTCTCACTCCTTTCCTTGTGCCTCATGTTGCTTTTTTCACTCTCCGATCTTGTGCCTCATGCTGCTCTTCTCACACTCCTCCTTTGTGCCTCACGCTGCTCTTCTCTTCACTCTCCTTCCTTGTGCTGCATGCTGCGATTATCCTCACTCTCTGTCCTTCTGCCTCATGCTGCTCTTCTCCTCACTATGTCCTTGTGCCTCACGCTGCTCTCCTCCTCACTCTCTGTCCTAGTGTCTCACGCTGCTCTTCTCCTCACTCTCCTTCCTTGTGCCTCACGCTACTCTTCTCCTCACTCTCCATCCTTCTGCCTCACGCTGTTCTCCTCCTTACTCTCCATCCTTGTGCCTCACACTGCTCTTCTCCTCACTCTCCGTCCTTGTGCCTCACGCTGTTCTTCTCCTCACTCTCCTTCCTTCAGCCTCACGCTTCTCTTCTCCTCACTCTCCTTTTCTTTTGCCTCACGCTGCTCTTCTCACTCTCCGTCCTTGTGCCTCATGCTGCTCTTCTCACTCTCCGTCCTTGTGCCTCACGCTGCTCTTCTCATTCCTTGTGCCTCATGCTGCTCTCCTCCTCACTCTCCTTCCTTGTGCTTCACGCTTCTCTTCTCCTCACTCTCCGTCCTTGTGCCTCATGCTGCTCTTCACCTCCTCAATCTCCTTCCTGATGCTTCATGGTAGTCCACAAATAACAATTATAATCCAACTCAAAATATTCCACTACACACCACATACATACACTCCATAACACATAGGTACAAAACATTGCCATTACAACGCCAAAAGCTCAAAATCAAACAAATGCGAGACCTATTGCATTTCCAATGCTTGTTGTAATTTGGTGTAAATTTGTTCAGTAATTTTGGAGTTATTAAAGAGAAAAGATTTATGTAGATCAAGAGACGTGGATCCACAGCAGATCCACCATGATGGATTCGCAGATCCACGCGCCAACAGTAATACAATGATTGGCTGGCCGCAACCTGAGAGAAAATTTGTGGCCACCATTTTCTCAATCGGTACACTGTTCCTAAAGGGGGGTAAATAAAGTAGAGACAGGATATAAGGGGTCAGGATAGAGCTATTCTGACCCCATGGGATTGATGGAGGGGTCTGTGAGGGACCCCTCATGTGGAAGATATTGTGGGAAAATGTTTTTTATATGCACAAGGAACTGCTGATCAACTGCGGTGTTCAGCACGGCCCGTGTGAATCCATGGCGGATCCACGGATCCAGACCCCAATTAAAAAAATTCACCCACTCACAGACCTGCTCAAACACTTACACACTGACTTATTCAACCATCCATCACACACTCACAGAGCCACTCATACACTCTTTCACACAACCACATACCTACTCACACACCCACTCACACATCCATACACCCACTCACACACCCATACAGTCACCGGTACATCCACTCAGAGACCGTTTTCTCCTCGTTGCATTTCAGCTGAGCGGTGGAGAGCTATCGGAAGATGGCTAACAAACAGGATTTAGCTAGGGAAGTAGAGGAGTCATTTTTCTTCCATGTGAAGAGGAGCTGAGTATCGTCAGCAAAAGCATTGATCTTGGTGCCTAGCTCCTCCGCCATCTGTATCAGGGGAATGACATAGATGTTAAAGAGAAGAGGGCTCAAAGTAGACCCCTGTGGCACTCCCATGGTCACAGCCTGGGGGAGGAAGAGAAAGGGGGGATCCAGACTTGTTGCATTCTGTCCTCAAGAAAGGATTTCAGCCAACTCCAAGCACACCCCGAAACTCCAATTTCCAGGAGACAGTCAAGGAGCAGGGAGTGTGGCACAGTGTCGAAAGCTGCTGATAGGTCCAACAGAATCAGGGCTGCTCTACCTCCTGAGTCCAAAGTTTCCCGAATTGCTTCAGCAACTTCAACCAGAGCTGTCTCTGTGCTGTATGTGGCTCTGAAGCCAGATTGAGCCGGGTGAAGCAGGCCATTGAGTTCGACATAGTCTGACAGTTACCATACATCCACTCACAGACCCACACAGGCACTCACACACCTATGTACACACTCATACAGCTAGTGACACACCCAATTACAGACCCACACAGCCTGTAACACACCCACTCACACACCAACTTATAGACTCAAAGAAAAACTTACACATCCACACAACCACTGACACACCTACTCACAGACCCATACAACTATTTACACATCCACTCACAGATCCAGTAAACCACTCACACACCCACACAAGCACTAGAGGGCTACTCATACATCAACACAGTCACTCTCACACCCAGGTACACACCCACACAGCCACTAACACACCCACTCACATACCCATATAGCCCCTCACACACCCGTACAGTTACTTACACAGCTACTCACACACCCACACAGAGGCAGTGATACAGTTATATAAAGTGCAGTGGCACATGTCTGTATTAAATGTGTTGTTGTTTTGTATTGAATGTGTGCTTTTGGTTGGGAACAGATCCTGCAACATAGTGGGCAGACCCT
Organism: Calotriton arnoldi; assembly: GCA_963921515.1. NCBI lineage: Eukaryota > Metazoa > Chordata > Amphibia > Caudata > Salamandridae > Calotriton > Calotriton arnoldi. Next base: position 1,963,849 of record CAWUFW010001899.1, on the reverse strand, counting down.
TATTTGTCTGAGGATCCATGGCAAATTCACAGATCCGAGTGAGAAATTAAAAAAAATAATTTGAAAACAAAAAGAACCAGTGGTTCCAGTGTAAGGGAAATGGGTTGGCTCAAAAAAGAGCCTTTGTATTTATGGTGTGTAGATGATAATTACACATAGAACAGGATGCAGCCTTTTAAGTTGCTGCGGAACACCCTATTGCCTGTGAAATGAAGTCCGTCTTTTTAATATATCCCATCAATGCCAAAGTGTAAGTTGCTATGGTACATAGAGCCCATGTTGTGGTTTCAGAGAAATATAGAAACAGCTTTATTGACATGTTTCCTCTATTTGCGGACAAAATTGGGTTGGTCACTGCCACTTCTGTCTCTAGCAAATGTCGGGAATACCAGGGCAGTATGTGGAAAAAGTGACATTAATTTAGCAAAGTATCCTTCATTAGGATTTCCAGTTCTACCACAGTAATTGTACCTAGGTCATTGCCACCACAGTGCATAATCATGAGTTATGGATGTAGGAAATCCACAATGCTTTTAACCAAAGGCAGCAATTGATGCCACTTTAATCCTCTCTGGCCAACCCAACTAATGTCTACATTAGGTAAACCTAGCTCCCTGTCAATGCCGCTCTTTCTAGCACTCTCTCTGGCCTAAAACACAAAACTGTGGCCCACAATCCAGACTCTAACCATTTTGGAGACAAGCAGGAGTAACACACAGGAAAAGGCTGCAGCAGAATTAGGCAGTTTTGAAGATGAAAGGCAGTTACAGTGGAAGACAAAAAGTAAAATATAAAATAACATATTTGATTGGATGATAGATTTGTGCAGGGAACTAAAATTAGGTAGCGACTTTAAGAAAAAAAAGTAATTAACTCTGTGATTGGCTTTGGAAAAAAAAAAAAAGTTATGTTGTTTGGGATATGCTTGGAATTTCAAACAGTCAACCACAACGGCTATATTTAGTGTGAAGCTACTATGATGTTGAGAGAAAGCCTTGTTTGACCTACTTGTAGGCAGAGTCTTTTGGAAACATGTTTACTATGGAAACAGAGCTGAAAGAGTATGGGAGAAGGGAACAAATAGACTGCAGTGTGAAATGGAAAAGCAGACTGGTGTACAAAAATTGTTAAAATGTAAATGAAAGCATTAACTGCAGATTATTGAATGCTTTTAAGGGCTGTAGTGTGGATCCGTAGATCTGCTGTGGACCACATGGCAGGAGGCCGTGCTGAGCCCTGCTGTGGATCCAGGGGTCTGCAAAAAACATACCAAATTGGGCTCCGTTACAGGAAAGGGTTTAAAAATAGTGACCATTTAGAAGTGGTATAGCAAGAATAAAAGATTAAGGAAGTCTGTGATGTGCTAAGTACAGATGCATAAGTTAAAGCATAATGGGGAGGGTAGCCATTATTGGTACTTTTCTACTGAGAGTGGAGGAGGATTGCCATAGTTCTGACTTGTGATTTGTAGTTGAAAACAGATATTAACAGATATTAAAATAAAAGTTCAACAACAGCAAAGAGATTTTACAGGTATGTTAATTAGGATGTACAATAAAAAATAATATAAAACAAAACTATGAGTGTATATACGCTGAAAGAAAATGTGTAGCTTCTAGACACTACAGTAACAGGGAAAATAGAAGAGAGGTTAGATGAGAACATTAACTAAAAATATAGAGAGCAAGAGGAGTTGCTATCCTGAAAATATAGGCATTTTATTAAGCCAATATGAATGAATGTGTTTGAAATTAGATGTGGCTGGTTGCTTATAGTATGTAATTTAATAGTTTGTAATTTGTACTGACTCACACAGTCAGGCAGGCACTTACACACCCAGTTACACTCCCACAAAAGCATCTATGTACCCTCCAGTCATATAGCCAGATAGTGACTAACACACTTAGTCACACACCCATAAAACCATTTACACATCCATTTACCAACCTATACATCCACTTACATAGTCATTCACACACCTCTACAGCCATTCATGTACCTAGCACAAAGACAGTCAGTTGCACATGCACTAACACACCCCCACACCAAGTTATACACCCAATCACCCACCCATGCAGCCACTCACATACCTATTTACAAAACCTTACAGCCACTCACACACCCAGTCAGACATAGGCACTTACACACCCACTCACACACCCACACTGCACTTAAGTTTCCATCACCAACAGAGCCAATTGCACACAGAGTTACACACACAAACACCCACTAACACAGCCAGTTACCAATCCACATAGCCACTTACATACCCATTAAGACACCCAGTAACACACCCATACATTTACCTACACATCCAGTGACACCCACAGAGGCAACAATTACACTTAACCACTCACGCACCCAGTCACCCACCAGTACAGCCACTCACATGCCCATTTATACAGCCATACTCAGGCACCGACACAGCCTCTAACACACTGGCATAACCACTTATGCAGTTACTCACTTGCTTATAACATGTAATCTAATAGTATGTATTGTAAAGTTAAATGCATTCTATATTTGCTTTTCAGATATCTACTTGTGATTAAAGAGGAAAGGAAGATGGAATGGTGAGGAAAAAAAAAGAAAATAACAATTATGCTTGTTGACAGCAACCAGAAACTGGGCAACAGATGACATTTTTAGTGCAACTGGCATATGGCATTCGCCACACTGAGTCACCATGTCTTTCAGTTTTGATGAAATGGTGGGAATGGTTATTATCTGGTCGGGTCGGGTGGTGAGGGTCCCGCAGATGGTCCAGAGGCTGATGATTAGGGGTGGGCGGAACTCATGGAGTTTCACTATGCGAAATTTCATGGAGTTGCAGAAAAACACAGTGGAATTCTGCAGAGTTCCACGAGCGGGCGGAGTTGCTTCACTCGCCCACTCCTGCTCAAAATACTTTTTAAAAAGTCCCAAACTGGACCTTACAGGCCTTTTGGCAAAGATAAAAACCACTCCCCCAGCTGTCTGTAATGCCAGCGCTGCACCTGAGCCAGAATTCGTCACCTTGCTGACCCATAAGCAGTGCCCAGGTGCAACAGGACTGCCCGACTCTGTCTTGGGCAGCGCGACTCAGTCCGTAATACTCAGTCTATGCTCTCTCCATAATGATGCCGAAATCAAACACCTGTCCCGATGTCCCTGACAACGTTGCACTCCGACAATGCACTGCCTCAACCCCCGGTACCTCATCCACCCTCTGCGCCAGTCTCCATGGCATTCACTTCACACAGCCCTCACTTACCTCAGACTCAGAGCCACCAGCACAGTGCTCTCATCCTGCCCACCGCTCGTCATGCCTGCAGCTGACGTCCAGGCCGGGGGATCCGGGAGCTGTAAAACTGTATACCTGGTGTCTCTGGCTCTCTGCTAGCCAAGCCGCGGCATGGCACTAGAGGAGCTGCTGCTCGTAGAAGTGTGCCCCCTTAACCCAGCCATGCTGGGTGTTGGCCACGGTGTTGGGGCTGAGTGGTGCTCAGAGGGGTGGGGTGGAGCCACCTGGCTGGGCTTCAGCCTCCCTTCCTCCGTCCTCCGCCCTCTGTGCCTCGCTCAGTTTTGCCGTCCACCCTGTGAGGCAGCGGCTGCTGGTGGGTGGTGCAGGTGAGTATATATATATATTTCACCAAACAGTCCATTCTTAGTGCGCTCTTTGCACAGCAGGTGGTCGAGGGTGGACTATACCTCGCACATATCTCTCACCAAAAAATACACCACACTCCAGGAGAATCCGTTTTCTCAAATTGAATTTATTGTGACAGCACAATTGCCACCACCACCACCACCAACGCGTTTCAACCAAAAAATGGTCTTGCTCACGGTCTTGTGAGTCCATCCTCTCTTTCTCTCTTTCTCTATTTATTGTTAAACCATTTTAGCCCATTATGAGGCATTATGGGACTAGTAGTTTCCATTGTAGTCACATATAGTTTTTTCGTTATTAGTAGTCATTCTTGTTTGCCATGGGGATATAGTGTATGTATTCATAAAGTGGATCACAGATTTCGGCATAGTCCATCCGATAATATCACCTTATATTCGATGCTCATTGCTTTGAATTTTCAGTTTATCGGAATAGATTTTGTACCTAGTTCGTCAAAGATTGTTTGTTAATGTCAATTTCAGTTTTTGTGAGACTTAGGGGGATATTCTCAAGAACGTGCGATAAACATCGCCAAAATAGGTTAACGCAATTTCTCATATCGTCGTCCATCGCGGGAAAATAACTCTGTGTTAACGTCTCATTCTCAACACGGCGGTAACATGCGATAGTTTCCTGATAGCGCGTCAAATGTCCGCGATACAACTACCGCAACGGTGATAAAAAAGGAAACCCGAATGTGAAAAAAGTTGCGATGGGCCCAACCGCGATAGAAAATCGCCGACAAGCAGCGCCAGGCTTGCAATTCCCACGTCAGGCGGGAAAAATCACCATAAAAGCTGCAAGTAAAAAAATAAAAAAACATAACAACTGTGAAGCACAATGGAGGTAGCCGGAGCAAGTACAGAGGGCAACCCAAACCCCACAAGCCCCACGGAGGACCAGCCTGGGACCTCGGGGTCAGGGAAGGGCAAGGAGAAGAAGAAGAGGAAGACGCGGTTCAGTCCGCAGGAAAACAGGATCCTGATTACAGAGGTGGCAGAACACCATCAACGACTGTTCGTCACCACCACTATGTCATTGGCAACCAAAAATACTATATGGCAGTCCATCCTGGACAAGGTGAATGCAGTCGGAGTGCTGAGGAGGACAATGGAAGAGCTCAAGAGGCGCTGGAATGATGTCAAGCGCAAAACCAAGCTGAAACTCGCAAACAACTGGAAAGCAGCAATGCAGACCGGAGGTGGGAGTCCAGCGCCACAGGAGGAGCTGGATGAGATGGACGAAATGGTGTCCACAGTCATCAGTGGGGAGACGGTGGCAGGAGTCGGGGGACCGGACACTGCTCAACATGACCTGACACAACAGCAACAGGGTGAGTAACCACCAGGGACTGGGGGGACGGGGGGAGATGGGCACAAAGGCACACATGCACAATGAAGTATAGCACAATGCACAACCACAATGACTCTGGATCATGTCCCTGATCTCCTTGCCATACTGCAACACACATAGAAACAGCGAGTAGTCCCCCGTCCACAATGTGCCCAGAGGGGGCCCTCCCCACACATCACCAATCTCACAACAAACCCATGCACATGTGCTGAACCCAGCAAAGCTGCAGATCCGTGAGCCCCACTGACAATGCAAGTGACACTGCATGATGATGAGCATGTCTGCAGGCCACTCATCATTACATGTTGCATGCCATGACACCGAGGTGGCTGAGTGTGGTCCACATCCGGAAAGGAGCAGGTCACACACTGACACATCCACGTGCACAAACAACCCCTGACGGCAACAAGACATCTGCGGACAAACCATGCTCAAGAGCCCCAACTCCCACCAAGAGCCCAATTTACCCAAGTATGCAACATCACAGCACTGCATAAGCACAGAAGTCAAAGGCACACCGCCTGAAAGGGAGAAGGGCCAGCAAAGTCTGAGCTGCAAGGGCGACTCTCCCACAATGCAGCACACACACAAGAATCAGAGCACATCAACATTGACAACAATGTGGTACAAACTGCAACACATTCACAACAGAACAGAGGACACAACTGCTGCCGCTTGTGTGTAGAAACTGGCCAATCACATTTGGCATAGCAGGAAACTGTGACATGATAATGGACAAGTACAACCCCACATCCCTGATGGTGCACAAATTTCCACTGTCCCGCTTCAAATAGGCAGCTCCTCCTAAACAGTCACAATGTACATTGTCATGCAGTCTGTTTGGAAACTTGGCCAATGCGTGAACATACATGGAACACACTGTTAAACTGCATCTCCCCTTTACATTGCAGAGGGAGAATCAACACCTCCTGCAGAGCAGACCCAACATCTCTTCACTGATGACGAAGAGGACCTCCACACCATTGACACCGACGCCCTCCAACAACTCATGGACACCCTCAGCACCCCACCCCCAGGAGCAGGGCAGCCCAGCTGCATTGAGGAGACCCCACCCCCTGCATAGACCACACAGCAGGAAGCACCCACCACCCTGGCTGTCTCCCAGGATCCCCACGACCAACACATGGCATTTCAACGCCGTGTATTGGAGGGCCAGAAGGAGATGGCTGAGCAGGTGCGGGTGGGGTTTCGACCTCATGGCAGCCAAACTAGATGCCATCCATGGGTGTCTACGTCCCATCAGGGACCACTTACAGTCCATAACGGACACCCACAGTCCGCTCTATGGTCTCCAACGAGCCATGGCTGACATCGCTGGAGTCATGACTCGGAGACAAGAACACCTGTCTAGTCAGAGTGGCTCCAGCGATCTCAGCCGGGAGTTGGGACACATGCGGAGGCTCATGGAGGACATGGTGCGGATGGATGCGGAAAGGATGGCTGCCACGGCTGCACATCAGCGACATGTAGCTGGGATCTTCCATGCCCTGCAGATCCTCATCATGGCATTGCTGCCACAAGGCCTGGCGCAGATGAATGCTGCTGCTCCTACACCATCCACATCTCTGCCCCCTGATGTGTCAGTGCCCCACAGTGCGGCAGACATTCCACCTCCGGCACCTGATGTGTCACTGCCACACAGTGCGGACGACAATCCACCTCCAGCCCCTGATGTGTCAGTGCCCCACAGTACTGCAGCCGAAACACCACCACCCACAGGTGAGGCACATCACACATCAGAGGACGATGATGTGGATGAGATTGCCGTTGTGGTAACGAGGAAGCGGTAGCATTCATCTCCGCCATATGGCCTGTTTCAGCTTGGTTCGGCCCTTTGCATCATCACCTTCCACTGTCCCCCGATACACTCTGCGGCACTCACCTTGGACCTCGACATGGACTGCCATATTCTGTTTGGTTACCAATGACACAGCAATCAGACTGTGGACTGAACTCTTCCTCTTCCAATGAATCTGTCCTTCCCTAATGGACTCTGGCTGGCCCTCCATGGGGCAACAATGTAAAGTGGGGTTTGCATGGCCCTGTACTGCTCCAGCTGCAACACTCCACTGAATGTGAATAAAACATTAAAATTCACACAGATGTGTCATGTCTATGATCCTTCAAGTATGACAGTATGGATGAATGTAGGGTCACTGATTCCCCCTCACGTCCAATTGGCACATGTTGTGGGGCTTGGGTCACAGGGTGCAACATTGCCAATTGCGGTCCGGGTGGCGCAGACACTACAACGGAGACACACGCATTGGTTAATTCCTTGTCCAGGCCAGAACTGAACCACGCCCAGAGCCCCGGGCTCATTGTTCACACCCCTACGCTGGACTGGCATACGCCAGCCCAGCCCACTCCGCTTACACTCACAGGGGGTGACGACACAGCTACATGTCCCAGGTCTTCCTTGTAGTGATCCGCTGGTCACTGGTCTAGTCGTCAGCATGCCACAGCCACTGCCTGAGGGCTGGTTTACACCCACACCACACCCATCCAGCACAGCCGTCACAGGACATGTGACCCTGCCAATAAAAGGGGCCCACCACAGCACATCCCCCACTGCCGGAGGTGACATGATGGCGTCCGCATCCACGGAACACAAACATAAAGGGTCCGTGACTTGCGTGGCCCTGAGTTGGTGGCACCTGATGGCCTGGGTCCGGCACGGGCCTACCGCCACGTGGCAATGACTTGCGTTGCACTGAGTTGGTGGCACCCGATGGCTTAGGTCCGGCATGGGCTCTACCGCCACGTGGCAATGACTTGCGTTGCACTGAGTTGGTGGCACCCGATGGCCTGGGTCCGGCACGGGCCTACCGCCACGTGGCAATGACTTGCGTTGCACTAAGTTGGTGGCACCCGATGGCCTGGGTCTGGCACGGGCCTACCGCCACGTGGCAATGACTTGCGTTGCACTGAGTTAGGCCCACCTGAAGAGCTGAGCGGGTGTGCAGCCTGCGATGATGCATTGGCCTCGATAGGGCGTCCAGCATATCAGGACTTGATTTGATTTGTGAGCCCTGCTGGACCGCAGTGTACGCGCAGGCAGCAGTCAGCACACACATGACTCCGCGGTGCGGTGCCGCAGGGTACGCTGGGGGCCTGTGACGCAGAATCCAGCCATCGGCTGAGGAGGTTGCACCGGCACGTGTAGGGCCCTCTTGGAGACACACCGGTGGCGGCAGGTGGCGGCAGGTGAGCATTGAGTCCTGGGTGCGCAGGGGCGGGCAGTTATCGCTGGGCGGCGGACCGGTCTGGGGACCGGGGCTGGGGTGCAGCAGGCGCACAGGATCGCGCAGGCACCACCGGTCACGGCGGCGGCCTCGTGGCTGGGTGGGGGTGCCACCCTGGCAGACACGGCCCTGCATGTGCTGACGAGATGTGTGCGGGTTGGCTTGGGGCATAGTCACCTCGTCTCCAGTGTGAATGCGGCCGTTGATTGTGGTTGGGCACATGTGTGTAGGCCTATGGTCACAATATGGCAGACACAGAGACACATGCAGTAGTTACTGTGGTGGCCATCTCGGAACTGGACCACGCCCAGGGCCCCGGGGTATTCATTTGCGACATACGCCATCCAAGGCCGCTCCGCTCAGGCTTACAGGGGTGGACCACATGGCTACATGTCCAAGGGCTTCCACACTGCCTGGGGTAACCTGTTTGCGTCCACTGTCCACTACACTGCAAACACCAGGAGTAGATGTCCACATGGACATGTCTGTGCTCTGCATACTGCAGTCTGTCCAGCACATCTCCACAACACTTGGCATTGTGTCCTTTCTTGTTGCTGGGTCACTTGCCTCCTTCGCACATTCTTGATTCCCACCTCTCCCCACATTCTGCAATTGTGTGGCAGAGGGGCTCTGCCTTTGTGGATGGTTTGTCTACATGTCTGGTCCCTGTTACCACGGTTACTTGTGTTGTTGTATCTGGTAGTTGGGCATGTTGGTTGGCATGTTGTATGTGATTATGTTACGTGTGCTCTCCCACAGTTGTGTGTTGTATGATTGTGGAGTTGAGGTGTGTGGTGTGTTCAGTTAGTACTTACCAATGAGCAGTGCATTGCCATAGGTGCCATCCTGGAAGCGCTGGTTGATGATGGACTGTCGGAAGAGGTATGTATCATGCACGCTGCCTGTGAAGTTGGCGACGACATTGGTGAACTGTCCCGGTGGTCCACTATTGCCTGCACATTGATGGAATGCTTGTGCTTTCTGTAGCAGTAATTGTGTGCAGGGTTGGCAGGGGGCCCAAGTGGTACATGTGTACAGTCAATTGCCCCCGACACGTGCGGTAAGGCAGCTATGGCGTAATTCCCTTGCATGGTCTCCAGCTGTTCATGCACAGCGTGGGGGAAGTGAAGGTGCAGGGGTATCAGGATGATACAAACCGTGATGTTTACAGGTATGATGAATCCTGCGTAATGAGACCGTAACAGATGTTTGGGTGGTCGTAACCTTCCTTTTCTTTCCTGCGGAGGTTCCGGGCACACAGACTGCTGTTACAGTGTATTTGGACTGGATTCATCATACCTGTATGCATTCCGGTTGTCCAAGTGCAATACACTGTACCAGATTACGTTTGTGACTATGAGGACGCTTGACCATTGTCACCATTTCTCCAACAGGTTTCTGACTACTGATTTCGGGATATGGGATGGTATTGGGGAGTTCCCGCAGCATTTTCAGTTTATTGGATCCACACGTTGCCCTGGTGAAGTTCCCCGTTGGGAATGGAACGCGTTGGCTGAGCTTTTCGTCTTGTTGTTTATGTATTTGTAATAAAGTTCTGTTTTTCCACTACCGTTGACTACTGGACTTCATGACCTGGGGGGAGGGTCCGGGGGGTGGTTGCGGTGGGTGTTGTGGCCCTCTTGGGTCTCCAGGCTGCATGTTCGTTGTCTCCATGGCATCTGTTGGTCTTCAGATGTGGCTCTAGGCTGGGCTCCCTTTCATACTGCAGGTTGTCGTCCTGCTTAACACCAGTAGAAGGCAGGTGTTGAATCCCTGCCGCTAACGCGCCTTATCGACTATTTTCGGATCGCATCGCAGATCTGGCTGGTCGTTGTGAATATCGCGGAGTGGTGTTTTCGTGTGTTTTTGCACGGGAACGCCTACTCTGCATATCATTAGTGTTAGTTGTCGCTCTCATCAGTGGCGATGTTTTTTTCCGGCACCTATCGCTGGATAACTGGCGATATCGGCAGTTTGCACCAGCTTGAGAATTGGGCAATAAATCTATCGCCACTTTTGCGGCGCTAAAGTGCCAATAAATCGGCGATGAGTCCTTGAGAATATGCCCCTTATTGTCTTTTTCATTTTATTGATGTTGTAGATTCTTACTTCCCGGCATAGTGCCAATTCTTGAATTAGCTTGCTTTTAAGATGGAGGTCCTTCATTCTATACATTCCTTGTTTTCCAAGATGTTACAAAATGACGCTCTATTCCATTGTGGTGAGCGATCCTTTCTCAATTGAATCTCATATTTTCAGTTCTGTGTATCTTTACTTATTCCTAACCCTGGGCGAAGTTCACGTAGCCGCGCTACGCGAGGATACGCGAAGCGGTAGAAAAACTCCGTGAGGATACGCAGAGTTACGCGAGCATGCGGAGTTGCTTGTTTCCGCATGCTCGCGTGTGCTCGCAAGATGTTTTTGACATTCGGCAACGCGGATTGCGTGTTCGGGGGAAATATCGCGCGAACTTCACCACGCAGTCGCCAATGGGCGTGGCCATTTTGTTTTCCTGTTCTTTGCATGGTTCTGGGGCCTGTTTTTCAATCCCTCTATAATCTTTTCAATCCTTTGTTTTTTACACTGTTTTTCTGATCTTTTTTACTTATTTTCTATCCCTCTCTGACCTTAAGTGTATATTTTGCGTTTTATTTCTACTTTTACTGCGTTTTTTAAACTTTTTGCTACTGTTTTATATTATTTCCTTTTTTACTCTCCTACTTCTTCTCCTGACTTTATTGTTTACTCCGACATTTTCTTTTCCGCCCCCCGCCCACCCCAGAACCATGGCTAAGGGCACCGGCTCCAAGTCCAAGGGTAAGGCGGCTGCGCCCAAGAAGAGCCGCCTCCCTTGTGGCAGACTGCGCCCGAAGGGGTGCAGGCCCGGGCCCTTTTCAGCGAGGCGGAGGTGGCCACCCTTGTTTTTTTTGTGCAGCGCCACCTCCCCTTGACCTTGGCAGCAGGCGGCAGGCCTGGCTCCGGCTACGCTACCCAGGAGCGTCACCGCCGGTGGGCGAGGGTGCGTCGGGCAGTGTTTTGCTGCTCTGGGGTCCGGCGCACCCATAACCAGCTGACCCACCGGTGGTCTGACATCTTGGACCGGGAGCAGGACCTGCTGGACCTGCTATGTATCGAGGTCGTGGGGCTTGGTGAGTAGCTAATAGTAAAATACTAGTAGTATCGTGTGTTCTGTAGACTGTTACTGTTGTTATCGCGAATATAATTTTTTTCCAATAGCAAGAATGCTGCTGCTTACATTGCAGGTAGGTAAATTACGTGTAAAAATCTTCTGTGATTGTTATTCTTCTAGACACAGGTGCTCGGCGGCGCTACTAATCTTAGTTGTTTGCAAATTTGCGCTCGCTTAGGCTGATTATGTAAGAGAGTTTACTTTAGAGAACTTAAGTTAGGTAATGTTAGAGAGACTCTAGTCCTTCCTTTGTCCTCCTGTCACTAAGATAGTGGTGGATTGATAGATAGTTTAGTTACTTAGTATTAGCTGGTAATTTTTTAGCGGTCTGCGTGACGCATCCTCTGTCACGTCACGTGCTGCTGAGTGCTGCTTACTTAGTAGAACCTTTTGTAGTTTGTTAGTGAGTGAGTAATAGGCTTAGCAGAACATCAGCAGCAACCAACCAACAATTTGGTGTATGCAAAAATGTATGCATGCGTCCTCCATCTATGCATTTTGAGGACTAAAATAAATGGAAATGCAGACTTAGTGAACAATTGGCCCGTCTGGAATAGGTGGGCTAGGTCAGGTGGTACGTAACTTAACTTAGGTTTAGGATTCTGGAATCAGAATGGAACACTGGATTAGTGTTCATAAATATTAACTAGACGGTCCGCGAATCCCGCGATACTACTAGTCGATCAGATTAGATAGGTCAATTTTATTGCAATTGATGTTTCCAAAAATGTTTTTCTGAGCGTTTTAAAAAAAATATTTTATTTGTTTCACACCAATCATCAATGTTTGTCTCTTTCTTTATTATATCTAACATGATCAGCACCCAGGGGCAAGAAGACGGGGTCAGAGTCGGCGGGAGCTGGGCAAGAATCGCAGGATGCCTCCCAGGGCCAGGACCGCTCCTCTACCGAGGGCTCTGCTGCTGGCCCCAGTAAGTCCTCTAGTTGTTAATATTAATCATTATATTTCCCTAACTTTTACTGCACCTTATTTTCCAAACTATTATCTCCGTTTCCTAATTCAATTTTTTACCAAATCTTCTTCGATCTAGACTATCTGTTTCTAAATTCTTGTTATCCCTGCCTCTAACTGCCTCTGCTATGACTCTCTGTACTAGTACTATATTAGTCTGTCTGTAGCTAAGCTTGCCCAGTTGGCCACTCTTTATTTTTATTTAAAAGGTTTTAAAACTCAGATTCACCAATAGCTCTAGCCACTGAGTCCAGTCCTTTGGGTTGTCCTCTTCTAGTCTTCTTAATCTTGAGAGGCTTTTCTACAATTCCCACCAACAAAATGCCCAACCTGAAATTTTACTATTTTTGATAGGATAGGACATACTAGTGTCTACTCTACTCTAGTACCCGATTTGTACTAGTGATGTATGTGGTATATGTATGTGTATTTTAACTGTTTTTTCAATCTTGCTAGTGAAAATGAATAAATAGGGGGAGGTGTATATGGCATCTAAAAAATGTGAAATGTTTTTTCTAGGCGTACCGACCACCAGTGCCGGGGCCAGCGGCGGGGCAGGCGACGCCAGCCAGGAGGGAGCAGTGGATGTGGCAGCTGCCACAGGGGTGGATGCGGCAGCAGCAGTGGCGGGCGGTGGTAAGTTATACTTATATTCATTACTTATTGACAATAGTTACGCACTCGCTGCAAGGGTGTACACTGTATGTTGAGAGAGACTAAGTTGTTGTGAACAACGGTTGAAGAAGACACCCTTTACTTAGCATTAGAGCAATAGCATTAGCGGCAGGAGTTGAGTAACTAATGGCCTCTTCTATCTGACTTCAACTCAGCTGGGAAAGTTTTATGGAGAAGACTAAGGGGCCGATTCCGATCTCGGCCGGTAGGGCTCCGAATCGGATTCGGCTTTACCGGATCCGATTCGGAGCCCTGTTTCCCGACCGATTCGTACGCGGGTCCGGCCGAGCGAGTACGATGCAAGCGCCCACGAGTTCGCCGACCGACTCGTACGCGGCTTCAACACGCTCCGACCGACTCACACGGACCCGACTCGCACCGCGCAATGGAGACGTTCCCCGGCCGGGTAAGTACGATGCGCACCGCGAGCAGTCCGACCGACTCGCGCCGTCCGGCTCGAAAGAGCTGTCGGAGCCGGACTTTGGGGGTCCGCGTCGGACCCCCCTGTACGCGTGGCTGCGCGAGTCGCACACAGGGGGGAGCCATGTGTCCCCCCTACCTGTGCATGTATGGCACGATGCGCTTCGCCACGTACACGCTGTAGGGGGCGCCCTTGTTCGCCTCGCACCCATTGAGTCAATGGGAGCCCGTGTACGCGTTGTACGACCGGCTCCCATTGACTTCAATGGGAGTCCGACCGAATCGAGTCCGATAGCCTACGAACGCATCGTACTCGTCCGGTCGGACTGCCAGAGTCCGATTCGGTCGGAATTCTCTCCGAGTCCGGCTCGGTCGGAGAGATTTCCGGCCCGAATCGGAATTGGCCCCTCAGAGTCAGATCAGATGACCTTGATGGATGGGTTGAACGAAAAGGGAAAGAAGGGTGGAAGGAGGAAGGACGGGCGAGATGTAATATATATGACTGGCAGAGAAGGATACGTGTGACACATGCATAGGTGGCTGATAGGAATCAGATGCATGGGTGGCTGAAGCAGGATGGGTGGAAGGTGAAAGAAAAGATGCCTGCCTGGGTGGGTGAAACTGTATGGGTGATAGCAAGAATCCTTCGGGGAGTTTCATGGGCCAAACTCAAAGGCAAGCAAGGAAGGAAGGACGCATGGGTGGTGGTTTAAAAAATAATAAAAGAAAATAAACCGCTCCAGAGTAGCAAAGCCAAGGAGAATAGAACTTGTATTTTCAGAATACTCCCTTGACTCACAATAGTTTGCAAGCACAGCATATATATTGTCTATGTATGCTGTTACTTATCAAGCGCCTCCCTCCGACTCCGAGGCCCACTCCCTACCTATGTTAATTTATTTTCGACTGTGTCAGCCTGCCATGGGTGGCCTATCGGCTGCATGGTTACACAATCAATCAAAACAAAGTTACTCATGTCGTCCCATATATAAGCAATGATCATTTGGATCAGATATCATCTGCCTTGTTGTAGTAGTCAGGGCAGGGTGAAAGTGAAATTGAGCAATTTCCCTTGATGTAATAACACAGTTAGAAAAATAAGATGATTGTGTAGTCAGCTTCCCCACCTGCAGACAGTAGTAAATAAAAATAACGTGAGTCTGCAGACTGCGTCACAAGTGTGTTTGTCTTCTTGGGCGCAAGCCGACTGAGCTGGCATGCCGGCTACAACAAGGTTACTTAATTTTGCTAAACAAGAGAGAACTCGAGTCCATAGTGCTAGTATAATGCCTGAAACTCCCACAAATGTTAGAGGCCGAGGAAGTGGGAGGATAGATACCACAAATGTTATGTACTGTGCTTGCTAGTGCTACTGTGCCACTATGTGTAGAATTAATTTTGTGTTACTGTTTTGCTAACAGTATTGGTTACAATAGTCTTTTTTCTTTTTTGATATAGCTACTCCTTCCCAACCAAAAAGAACAGACAGGAAGGAGTTGGCAGCCATGGCCTGGTGCCGGAAGCTTGAGGCCATCCTCACGGAATATCGGCGGCTGGTGGTTCTGGCGGAGGAGAAGGAGGAGGCGGCAGCAGCTGCAGCCTCCTCCAATGCCCCGGGCCCCAGCCAGGCCCCTCGAGTGGTACGGCGCCGCGGTCAGGCAGCCGCCCGCCGCACTTCTGTATCCAACACTGCTTTCCCCCCCTGTGGATGCAATTGTAGACTTTTCCAGCGCCGCATGCTCCTCCGAATGGCGCGCCTAGAGGAGCAGGTACAGGAGGTCCTGGCTACTAACCGACAACTGCGAGCCCGCCAATAGAGATCCTGTTGGATTGCCCCTTTTTGATTCCTTTTTTTGGTGGGTGTGCATTGGGCGTTCATTGGGGAAAAGTTGGGGTTTATATATTTATGGACAATTTTATTTTAGAATTTAAGGACATTGGTTGGACTTTTTGGACATTGGTTGGGGTTAGGGAGAGGGGTGGGTCAGGTGGGATTTTTTACATTTGTTTATTTTGTTAGGGGATTTAATTATATTTATACTTAAACTTTACATACGATGTAAATGTTTTGTGGGGGGGGTTACTGTTTGATGTCACACGGTTTCCTTCCTTTGCTGCTGCAGGGCCGCAGCCAATTTTTGATTGAACTAATCTGCCAATTTTGTAACACACGAACAGATAGATGCGGTACCCTCACTGAGTGACTTGTCCTACTAATACTGTCAGTCTCTCCTCCTAGTCTATGCAGTCTGCAACTGGACTCAAGGGTGTGGGTGTGTGAATTAATTAATTAATTTCCATTATTAATTATGCCTCCCCCAAACTTCTTCTCTTACCTGTGATTGATGTTTAAACTTAGGCACAGCGATGGCTGCATGGTGATGATGGTTTGGTTTCCCAAGATGCCATGGTTGTGGTGGTAGTACAGTATACACTGGCAGTAGCATTTGCAAAAAAATAAAATGAGACAGTCAGTCGCCTGAGAGAGACTATGGAAGGAACAGTAGAACGAAGTAAAATAAGACATAATGGTGGCGGGGATAGCTTAGTACAACAAGTTACAAACTGTAGTTGACTCGAGTCACTCGACACAAGCATAACCTTTAGTGCTGTAACTTAGGAGGGGGTGATGAATCCAATCGATGCCGGCAATTAATTATGATGGATTATGTTCCTTTGGAAAAAAATTGACTTGCAAATACTGAGCATGGGTGGGCATTGGCAAGCAGAAGAAGATCCTCGCCCTGCCTTATGTGAAATTGAATTAGTGTTGCTTTCACCACATCCGCCCCAGCAGGTGTGTGATCAACTATTGGTGTAAATTTTATTTAGTCACACCTCAATATAAATCACACAGCCCGGGCGAAGAGGGTTAGGGTTTGAAGAATGGTTGGGAAGGGTTCTTTGAGGGAAAGGTATGACAAAGACAAACACTACACATGGACAACAACAACTGAACAACACACACAATCTTGCCAGACGATCATCATATATCTGTTAAGGGAGAAAAAGGAAATGCATGCATGATGATGACTTGATGGTTAATGATGATAAGTAGTACTTACTAACTGGACTAGTAGACAGTACAGGGCAGCAGTATATTATTAATTATTATTATGCTATTTGCCTTGCCTGTGTGCCCTCAGAGAGACCCAAATTACATACATTTTATGTTCTGTTTTACCGGGCTTCCTTTTAAAACTAGAAAAGAAAATTAAAAAATATCTGTAGGGATCAATTATAAGCAAAGAGCAAACATAATAACAACAACAACAAACACACAGTCGTAATAATTGGAGAGAAAAAATAAATCAAATTATTTAAAAGATGATGAATGATACCAAAGTTACTGTATGTTATCCTGGTCAAATTGGGGAGTTGCATCTCGGCATTCCTCTTGGTCCTCCCTTTTATGGACGCTGCGTCCGTCAATCTTGGGTGCCACTGCCTGCCTGGCGGATGCGGATTGGTAGGTGAGTGTGAGTTGTTTTTCTCTGTTTAGCACAGGGTAAAGGCCGGCCTGTAAGTGTAGATGGAAAAACAAAAGGGATATTGAAAAATCAAGGAGGAAAAAAAAGCATGAATTACGGAGGAGTGCAAACACTTTCAGAGGCGGCATGGCTAAATCATGTCTACTCTGTTGTATGTTTCCAGCGTTAACATACAACAGCAACAGGACAGAGCAGGCCCACAGCGCCGACCCAACCTCCACTTAGCTTAGATTTTGACTGAGCCAGACAGTCACAGAGCACACATATACAGCAACATAGCATTTTCCAAAGTAAGTAACTAAATCAATGCACGGCTGTCAGTCATACCACTACTACACTCGTGACTATTCGACTCCACCACTACTACACAGACATGTAGATCTGCTGTGGTTGTTGTTGACTTGTTTACCTTTTATGCCACTTCGTGATTTGAAACGCCCTGAGTTATTCCATCAATCATCTCCGATCCAACTGACTGATTGCAAAGATACTATGTGGTCATCATCATGGTGTTGTCCAACTCAGTCTGTAGTGTACCGAGTGAGTCCAGATTCCATATTCAAAAATGCAATGGATTGGCCTGCAGTAGAAGTACAATTTTGTTATTAAACAACAACAAGGGAAACATTGACTTGAGTCACTTTTAGTGTGTAGATTAAATACTAGTACACTTTGACTTCACTTCATGCACAACAAACAACAACAACAACACAAACACCAATCACTCAGAGTCAGCGTCCAATGCATGCCATCATTACCTGTTCCTTCTCATCTTAAGTTAAGGGGCAGTCTCTCTCGGCTCGGAAAGGAGGATAGCTATAGTCATCATGTTTCACTTCTTTTGGAGGGACTCGACGAGGCAACATTTCTTGTACTATTCTCCATCCAATGTCTGGCTTGAGGGAAATGGATTTAGGGCGAGTCAGGAGGATGGAGCAGGACTCAGAGGAGTGGACTTAAATGCACACAGCTGCAACTCCAATATGGCAATAAAAAGAGAAGACGGTGGTGATGGATTTGTTGTGATTCGAACCAGAAAGACAGAGACACACAAATAATAAAAGTAAATAAGGAAGAAAGAAAGTAACAAGTTGAAAGCCTAGTTGTCAGGGAAGTAGAGCTTGTCCTCAAACTCTGGTGGTTCAACCAGAAGTAGGTCATCTAACACACTACTTCCATCACCTAAGTCGCTGTCCTCATCTACCTGCTGTGATTCACGTATTTTGTAATCCGGTGGTATAAAGTGCTGATTCATTTTGATCATGGTTAACCTATCCACGTTTTTGGGCGAGAGACTGGTCCTTTTCACTGTTACAATGGCACCAGCAGCACTGAAAACACGTTCAGAAGAGACACTTGCGACAGGGCAAGCCAGATAGTTTATCGCCAGCGTGCTGAGGACTGGCCATTGGCGCCTTTTCCCATACCAATACACCAATGGGTTTTGATCAATGTAGACCTCTGTTGGGTCATCCAGATAGGCCTGGACCATCCGCGCAATGCTCAGGGGTGCTCCGCTTTGCTGGGCCTCTTTTGCCTTTGCATCAGCACTGGACCTTACAAGCCCTTGCTGTAGATACCAATCCTGTGCCGATTTTACTGGGGCTGATGATCCTGTTCTTGCTGTTGTTGATAGTGTTGGTGACTGCTGTGAGCCAAACGCACTGCCCTCAGGCTCTGAAGTTGAACTTGACGCCGGATGCCCTGCAGTACTTGTTGTGGGCTGGAGTAGTGTGCCTTTAATTACCAGCCATTCTTTTTCAAAGTCACTGGCTACCTCAGCTATCCAAGTTTTGTACTGGGCAACATCCACTTCTGAAAAAGGAATTAATGTCTTAGTGTTCAGTGCTGATTTGTACCGTGGATCCAGAATTGTGGCAGAAATGTAATGTTTGTCTGACACAATCTTAGTTTGCACCCTTGTATTTTCAGCTAAGCGAAGGGCTAAGCTCTCCACCAACTCATATGCTTCATTTTTTTCCTCCACCCCTGCGTACGTGTCAGACACCGCCTTCAGCTGTTGCTCTAGCATGTGCAACAATAGGATAGCTTGGCCCATAGTACAGTCCTCCTTGCTGACTTCACGTGTGAAGAGCTCGAAAGGAAGTAGCATCTCTATCAGGCATTTAACTAGGCCCCATTGGTCCATCTCAACGGTCATGCCTTTCACAGTAGCATCCCCTAGTCTTTGCATGACACAGTCATTGATTGGTCTGTACTGCTCAAACAGACGTTCAAGCATATAATAAGTTGAGTTCCAACGTGTTGGCACCTCCTGGATGAGTGCTTTGACTGGCACTCTATGCTCACGTTGAATGATCCTCAACTGCTTCCGGGCTTTAAAAGAATGGCTGAAATGTGTGCATATTCTTCTGCAGGTGGTCAGTAAGTTGCTGACTCTGTATTCTTTTTTCAGAAAGTCTTGAACAATGATGTTAATGCAGTGCGCCAAACACAGGACCCTGAAATAGCCACCACCGCCCATGGCCTTAACTATATTACTGCCATTGTCCGTGGCAACAAAAACAATGTTAAGCCCTCTTGGGTGCAACCACTCAAAGACCTTGCTGTTAAACTCTTCCAAAATGTTTGCAGCAGTATGAGATTTCTCCATGGCGAACATGGCTACAGTTGCATGTTTATGAGTGGCATTAAAAATCTCAGCAGTGTCAACAACACCTGCTGCAGATATCTTTTCTCTAACCCCCACAAAAGAGATCCAGTGTGCAGTGATGCACATGTAATCAGTGGCTTGGCACTGGTCCACATGTCTGTTGTCAGGTGGATAGTGTGAACAGCACTCTGCTGCAAAGCTTGTCCAAGCAATTCCAGCACGTCGTGATGTAGGCTGGAACAGCAACTCTGGTGAAATAGGACCGGCTGGGAACCTTCCATTTTGGGCAGATGGCTGTCACAAATTCCAGAAAACCCACCCCTTCCACAAAAGGGAGAAGGTCCAGCGCTAACATTTTCACCAGCTTCGCATTGTACAAACGTGCCGTTGGGTGGTTGCACTCGTAGGCTGGATTTTTTTCCTTTCTGGTGCCGCTGATGCAGGTGACTTCTTGAACACAGATGTTGTTAGGCTCAACAACGCACTTTTTTTCACTGCGGTACTCTGTTGCCTTGGTGTCTCAGCCTGACTCTTACTACGGTGCCACTGAGATGTTGCTGAGGATGATGACGATGTGGGCGGTAGTGGTACCACTGCACTGCTGGGGACAGGACTACTTTGTGTACCAGAGAAAATGTCTCCCTCTTGTTCACCTTCCACCGCGATCATATCTTCTTCTACTTCTTCATCCCCACCAACAGCAACGGGTGCACTTTTACTTTTTTGGCCGCTAAGGTGCGCCTCCCACTGGATCATGTGGTGTTTTTTCAGATGGGTTGTTTGGCCTCAGGTACCATAGTTTGTACCAAGCTTACACCGACTAACACTTTGTCGACAAATTGAGCGTATAGCAATCTTCTCCTCCTTATTGCTAACTGAAAAGAAGTCCCAAACTGGGGAGGTGAACTTTCTTGCGCTGCTGGAGGTGCCACTTGCAATGCTGGATGAACTGGAGGGTGTGCGTGGAATTTGACTCTGTGCAGTACCACTACCTACTGAGGTGGTGGTTGTGCTGGATGTAAGTCCATGCCGGGCCTTTGCAAATGCAAATATGGAAGCTGGAGGTGGTGTTGGTGCTACCTCTGTTGGTGGTATCCGTGCCACATCCCTCACAGCAATTTGGGATGGGGTAATGTCGGTCTCCATCTCCACTGGGGCGAGAATGATGTTCATGATGACTGGCTCATCATCATCCTCCTCTTCTACATCTACCTCCATAACTCTAAGGCTTTCTGGAACCTTCCTTTTCCCTAGACTTGTCTCGTGGCGTGCCTCACTCTCAGACTGAGCTGGTGGCTTCCAAGTGGCATCTAGATCATCAGAAGGGGGGCTTGAAGAAGAAGTTGATGGACTAACACTCCTTTTCCTTGCTGGGGATCTGGAAGACAATGGATCTTCTGAAAGAGTGGCTTGCTCTTCTTCTTCCTCTGCAGGAAGCTCGATTTACTGAACTGCCCCTACTTCGGGAGGAACAACTACTATTGTGGGCGGTGGTTGCGGCTGTTGTTGCCCACTTATCTGCTGAGTTTCCTCCTGCGTTGATTGGGTACTACTTTGCGATAATGATAAGTCGATTTCAACATCACTGCTCGTTGCCGTTTGCGCAATTAGACTGTCTGCCTCTGCAACACTCATGGGCTTGGGCCTAGGTTGGTGGGGTGGGCCCACTGATGCGGAGGTGCTGCTCCCAGCTGGCTCCCCAGACACCGCTGCTGCAGGATTAATTTTTTGTTTCCCAAAAAACATCCTGGGCGGCACACCAGTCTTGGTAAGTGCCACTTCTTCCTTCTTCTGTTCCTTCTTCTCACTGGCAACGTTCTTGGTACTGGAGGACCTGGTACCTTTCTTTGGGGCCATCTTCTTCAGATGTCAGCAGAACGCAGTTGCACAAGTTGCAGAGATGTCTGTGGTCACACGTCACGTGACGTCGTGCGCAGCAGGACTTCTGTCTGGCAGTACAACGGGTGATGATGACACCTCCTCCTGAGTCCTCAGCCTTTTGTGCACCAAAAATCAAAGAAGCCAGAAGAACATAAGTGAAATGTTGCGTTTGTTGTTGTGGTTCAATTATTACTAGTAGTACAAACAAACAAATATAATATATAACTTAGTGTGTGGTGGTCACACTTGTTAGTGTTATATTATTAAATTTTATTAACTCAGTTATTAAAAAAACATAACAACAGTGTAGCCATTTGTGAGACTTTGACAACAAGGGCTTTCATGATATACTGTACACTCAGGAAGGATAGGAAAGAAGAAGAACAAAAACAAAAATACAAATGTAATGGAAGTGGAACCTGTTTGGCATTAATTTGCGCATCACATCATTCAGGGAGCTGCAGCTGGCAAAGGGGATGGAAACAGTAAGCCAAGAGGAACAAAGGAAAGACATGCAGGCCTATATGGCAAAAGCAGCACACTACTAAACTACCACCACAAAATGGCCACCAGCCACACGGTCACTCACAGTCACAGGAAGCAGGAGGCCTGGAAAACAATGAACTCAAACAGGCCTGTATTATATGGCCAGACAAAGGAGGCATGCTTGCTAAACAACACAGCTTTAATGCAAAAATGCGAAAACGAAAATCCACAGGGCTAAAAAAGGTTGGAAAGTTACACAACACAAGTACAACCACAACACACACACATCCAACAAAGGCATTTATTTAACACAAACCAAAAAAAGTGAAATACCCCCAAAAAAACACATTTTACAATTTAATCCAGTGCCATCCATGCCCTAAATGATGTTTAAATTCAACGGACACCACAGAAACAGTTGTTTCATGCACCCATGAGTAGCTCTAGGCCTACTGGCTGAAGTGAAAGGCCTATTGGCAGACTAGGCCACAAGCTTGCAGGCCTATGGCAAAAGCACACTGCCTGGCTTCACAAAATGGCCGCCAGGCAGCCACATGGCCAGGCCACCCACAACAACAAGAAAGGGAAGACAGACAATGCAGGCCTATGGCAAAAGCACACTGCCTGGCTTCACAAAATGGCCGCCAGGCAGCCACATGGCCAGGCCACCCACAACAACAAGAAAGGGAAGACAGACAATGCAGGCCTATGGCAAAAGCACACTGCCTGGCTTCACAAAATGGCCGCCAGCCACATGGCCAGGCCACAGCAACAAGAAGCATAAGCCAAGAGGTACAAAGGAAAGACATGCAGGCCTATATGGCAAAACCAGCACACTACTAAACTACCCCCACAAAATGGCAACCAGCCACATGGTCACTCACAGTCACAACAAGCAGGAGGCCTGGAAAACAATGAACTCAAGCAGGCCTGTATTATATGGCCAGACAAAGGAGGCATGCTTGCTAAACAACACAGCTTTAATGCAAAAATGCAAAAACGAAAATCCACAGGGCTAAAAAAGGTTTGCAAGTTACACAACAACCACACCACACACACATCCAACAAAGGCATTTATTTAACACACATCAAAAAAAGTGAAATACCCCAAAAAAACACATTTTGCAATTCAATCCAATGCCATCCATGCCCTAAATGATGTTTAAATTCAACAGACACCACAGAAACAGTTGTTTCATGCACCCATGAGTAGCTCTGGGCCTACTGGCTGAAAAGCCTATTGGCAGACTAAGCCACAAGCTTGCAGGCCTATGGCAAAAAGCACACTGGCTGGCTCCACAAAATGGCCGCCAGCCACATGGCCAGGCCACCCACAACAACAAGAAAGGGAAGACAGACAATGCAGGCCTATGGCAAAAGCACACTGCCTGGCTTCACAAAATGGCTGCCAGCCACATGGCCAGGCCACCCACAACAACAAGAAAGGGAAGACAGACAATGCAGGCCTATGGCAAAAGCACACTGCCTGGCTTCACAAAATGGCCGCCAGCCACATGGCCAGGCCACAACACAAGAAGCATAAGCCAAGAGGAACAAAGGAAAGACATGCAGGCCTATATGGCAAAATCAGCACACTACTAAAAACTACCACCACAAAATGGCCACCAGCCACATGGTCACTCACAGTCACAACAAGCAGGAGGCCTGTAAAACAATGAACTCAAGCAGGCCTATTATATGGCCAGACAAAGGAGGCATGCTAAACAACACAGCTTTAATGCAAAATTGAAAAAACGAAAATCCACAGGGCTAAAAAAGGTTTGCAAGTTACACAACAACCACACCACACACACACATCCAACAAAGGCATTTATTTAACACACACCAAAAAAGTGAAATACCCCCAAAAAAAGACTTTTTGCAATTCAATCCAATGCCATCCATCCCCTAAATGATGTTTAAATTCAACAGACACCACAGAAACAGTTGTTTCATGCACCCATGAGTAGCTCTGGTCCTACTGGCTGAAAGGCCTATTTATTGGGCTAGTGAATTAAATAAAGATTGCAAATTGATTGCAAAAGTTGAAGAAAATGTAGTGAACTTTGCAACATGTTTCCTTTATAAAACAAAACTAGTAGAAAAATTACATACAAAGAAAAACAACTAGACCCCTACTGAAACTACAGACCACCCACAACAATAAATTTAAAAAAAAACGATGAAAAGTACACAAAAATGTAGGTGCAATGCCCCAATCAAACAAACAACACCAATTCTCCAACTTACTTGTAAAATCTCAAATCCAAAAGTCCTCAAATCCAATGATATATGATGCAGCAGGCACAAAGAGTGATCCTTCCAGCTCCAAATCCAAATGAAAAGTGAACAGGACATGGACAAAGCACTGGGAGGAGCCTGCTGGACAGGAACAGGAAGTTGGAGACTCTGGGGCACTTCCTTCCCCTTAAAAAAAAAAGTTTAAAAAAAAAAAGGACTCCTTGCACAAAAAAGTACAGCCAAATGTCAATCTGATTTTTTCATCCAAATCATAATTTTCGAGAAGGTCTTATGCTGTTCGAGAGATATTCTTCTCCAGATTGCAAATTCTGCGTGTTCGGCATCGCGATCTTCACGGAACTTCCGCCGGATGTCTGATGGCGCGTCCGAATGACGTGTTCGCGATCGCACACTCTCGCGGGATCGTGCGACCGGCTACCAAAATCTCGTGGCGCACGCGAACGGATGGGAAATTGCGTCGGCAAATGCAGGGATCCTGGTAAGTCGCTACCGCAAGCGCGAAAACGCATTTTGAAAGTGCAAACAAGAAAAAAACTCCGCTCTGCCACGGATCGCGAAGTTTTCGGTAACTTTGCGTTCTACGCGGAACGCGGAGTTGCCAAAAATCCGCAAACTCCGCGAGCGGAGCGGATTTTAACGCCCAGGTTTACTTATTCTGAGTATATATATATTATTTTTTTTATTTTATATTTTTCATATAGCGCAAACTTGACCCGAAGGTATCGGGTATTAGTGCGCTTTACACGAGCATATATATGTATGTATATGTATGTATTTTCTTGCCGTCTCGGAGGTTAAGAGGTGCTGTACAATTGGATGTGATACAATACGGAAGTGGGTCTGCTTCCTGTTTACGAACCCCCTCGCCAGAAGCCGCTCTTCGCCAGAAGCATTCCGGAAGGAAATCACGACGGCAGCCCCCTGCGCAGCTACGAAGTCTATCACCAGCCACGGAACAGCAAGGGTAGAGTCGGAGGACGCACCTAAAGCAGTTTTCAGAAGCGGTGAGTGAAAGCAGCAAGAGCGCAGGTGGGGAGGTTTTGGCGATATCAGTTTTTCCCAGCATAACAAAGCAACAACGCGGGACTCTCACAACTTATCATTATGTCAGCGTACGCTGTGCGGGAGCGTGAGGCGGCAGCCGATGAACTGTTTAGTAATCTACCTAGCACCACAGTCCGAAATCAACCAACGCAATCAAGCGTAAATGAAGTCAATGAGAAATCTTTACTTAAGGCACTAGAAAAATGCATGAGAAATGAAGTAACAAAATGGTGGGAACAGAAGTCACTGCAAAAATATGAGGAGGCAGGACGAGTACCCCGAGGGCTTCGGATTCTACTGGCACCGAGTTTTGACAATCCGAACCCAAACATGTTAAAGGAGTAACAATTTGGCTGCATCAATGAACTTGGTAAAAATATTGATCAAATATGCGCAAAGCGATCGAGAAGAACTTTTAAAAGAAATAGACAAAATAAATGAACAGCTGGGCAAATTAGAACAAACTGACTACATAATAAGAACTAGAAAAGAAATAGCAGACAGACTGAAAAAACAAGAAGAGAAAATTAAGACAAGAAAAGCCTATAAATTCGCCCGAGACAAGGCTGATTACGAACTGGGGCAGGTGTTCACATTCTCCCGAAAATATGACCAAGCCAAGAAAATGCATTTTGGCAACACTGCTAAAACCACCACAAATGTAAATGAGGGAGCAAGCACAAGCACAGCCAATGTGGAAGTGTCCGGTTTGGATTTAAGCTCTTTAACTAGCGACAACGAATCCGAAGATGGGCGACTAAACACATACAATGAGCCTAATGAAAGAAACAAGCTAAGTCCTGCAGAAGAGCTGAATTTTTTATTGGTAGACTGCCGACAAACGTTGCGTCCACGGAACCAGAAAAAACCTCAAAACAACGAAGAAACCAGAGGCGCAGAGCAAGGCGCAAGCTCAGGCGGAGGAAAACCAAGAAAAACTCAGTGGCGGAGGCGATAAAACCAGATGATAACACTGTAGTGAATTTGTCTTCTGAAGTATTATCAAAGGCGGAAACTCAGTTGCTAGCCCTCGGGCTTTCTTACTGCCCGGAAAGCAATTTCAATTATGGGCGCACCCGAATTGACATTTTTAGTTACATCAGAAAATTAAAATTGAAAAAGTTCTTTACGATCAAAGAAGGAAATAAAGAACACAATAATAGTGCAAGACAAGAGATCGATGATGATACAAGGCATGGTAATCTCCAAGTCTCGGATGCGCAACTATTAATTACCCTACATGAATTGTATGATGCAAGTAATTCAAATCAACAAGAACAACTAGAACAAGGGTCGACACAGGCCAAATTGGAAGCTCTCAATATAGTTCACTCTAGTGCTGGAATCAGCCCTTTCAAGGCCAAGTCCACATTCTATCCTATGATGCCAAAAGACGCCATTGATATTTTTCACGACAGAGTGACTGAGGATTTGAAACATCTATATCATACAGTAAATCAAGGCAATATGAGAATGAAGTATCATGACAAACAATATGACAATTTGATAAAGAAGTTGAAAAACAATCAGGAAATTGTAATAAACAAATCCGATAAGGGTGGCAACATTGTCATCTGGCCACGCAAGGAGTACACTCAAGAGGCACTAAGGCAGTTGAACAATACGGACTGTTATGAGAAAGCTACCATGGCAGAATATCAAAAGTCTAAGGAATCATTAAAAAAGGACTTATTATCTTGGAAGAGACAAGGCCTTATATCCAACCAAGAATACAAATATTTGCATAATGAATTCCCTGTAATACCAACTATGTATCTCATACCGAAAATACATAAAAGGGTGTCGCCAACACCAGGCAGACCGATCATATCTGCCTTGGGCGGAATAAGTGAGAACATAAGAAGATATGTTGATTATTTCCTTCAGAATCATGTTCTAACACTTCCTACGTATGTAAAAGATACCAGTGATTTCTTGAATAAAATCAAATCTATACAATGGTCAGCAGACCTGCTTTTAATAACCTTGGACATAGAATCGCTCTATACGAGCATTGACCATCATGCAGGCTTAACAGCAGTAAAACATTATTTGGATACCAGAACTTTGAAACTGCATAGCCACAATATCATGTTGCTTGAACTCATTAAATGGTGCCTTTTTAATAACTTCTTTATGTTTGGAAAGGAATTCTATAGACAAAAAAGGGGTGTAGCAATGGGAGCCAGCTTCTCCCCCAGCTATGCGTGTCTGCATGTAGGCTGGTGGGAGGAGCAGGTTCTAAGGGGGAACTATGCCAGAATGTTTGCCACCCATGTACAGTATTGGCTACGTTTTATTGACAATGTTTTTATAATATGAAAGGGGGATTGCTTAAGTGCAGAGACCTTCATCAAAGAAATCAATACGAATAACATGAATTTAAGATTCACGTCACAGATTAGCCAACAGAAAGTAGACTTTTTAGATGTTATGTTATGTTACGTTATGTTAATCGTATTTGTAAAGCGCACGGTTACCCTAGGGTGTCCTGGCGCTAAGCACTGCCTGCTAGAAAAGATGGCCAGAGGGTTTATTGGTTAGAGAGCCAGGTCTTCAGCCCCTTCCTAAAAGAGAGGAGATCTGTAGCGTTCCTCAGCTGGAAGGGGAGCTCGTTCCAGGATTTGGACGCACAGTTGATAAAGCTTCTGCCTCCCCAGCCAGCTTTTTTGAAAGAACGGACTGTGGCAATGAACTTTCTTGCTTTGAAGCGCTGGAAGTCTAATAAATGAAACTCTTCACGACGGACTAAAACCTACAAAGGACTCATGCTGGTAAAATAAATGAACAGCACAGGACCCTACAAAGGGAACAATGAGGCTCATAACGGGGACTACATATCCCATCATGCCACGAAATGCACTTTGCTGAAATAATTATATGCATGAAATTAAAAATAAAAGAGAGCACTTCCTGTCACGTATCTTTTAGCACGCCTATGATGAAGATGCTGCCCTGCATCGAAACGCGTCGGCGAAGTGAAGTGAATTTGGAATGCCGTGAGGAGTAACGAATGCAAGCCAGGTGGCAGGCTTCCAGCCAAGTGCCCTCCTAAGCTTAGGGCAATTGGATAAAAAAAAAAGATATATATATATATATATATATTCACTGAAAAAACCATAGGTTTTAGGGACAGTTATAGTTAGTTGGACATTTCACTCGTACAAAACCATATAAATTCCCCCGTTATAGTTAGTTTAGCTAACTATAACTCACGCCCCGCAATGCACTGCTGATGACGTCACATATTACATCACTCATGACATGGTCAGTGACATCACTGATGACATCACTGATGACATCTCAAATGACATCACTGATGACATCATCCAGTGACTGTGTGTTTCTGCAAAGTTTAAATATGTTTAATATATATAGGGAAAGGTGTATTGAAGAATGAGTGGGTGTATAAGTGTGTGGATGAAGGATTTAGTAGGTGCGTGACTGACTCTATAAGTGAGTGATTAAACGTATCTTACTGAATGCAAGGGTTAGTGACTAAACTGTGTGAATGCCTATCCGTCTGTCAGTTGGTGTGTAAGCGGCTGCATGAGTTTGCGAATAGCTACATGAGTGTCTACATGGGTTATTGATTGGTTGTCTGAGTATCTGTATGGGTGCCTGAGTGTTTGTGTGGGTGGGGTGTGTGTGACTCTGTGCATATATGTGTGAGTGGGTGATTCACTGGGTGCATAGTTTCAAGAGTGCATCTGTTATGGACTGTATGGGTGGGTGAGTGTGTGTATGGGTGTCTTAGTGAGTGAATGTATATCTCAGTGGTACATGTGTGAGTAACTACATATGTGAAAGGCAGTATATATGTGTGTTGGAGTATATAAATGGCTATAAGTGAGAGTGTGTGATTGTGAGAGTGGCTGTATGGATGAGTGTGTACTTGTAACAGTGATTGTATAAGAGCGTAAGAATGTGCTAGTATTTGTATGAGTAAGTGAGCTGGTGTTCGTATAACTGTATAGGTGAGTAAATGGCAGTGTGATTAATTATTTGCATGACTGACTAGGTGTGTGAGTACCTCTATGGATGAGTGACGGTGTGTGAGTGTCTATGTAGGTGTATGAGTGCATATGATAGTCCTGTACTGAGTGACCGTAAGTATGAGTGACTGTACGGGTGAGTGAGTGGATGTGTGTGTAGACCTAAGAATCAGTGAGTGGGTATGTAGTTATTGGTGTTGGAGTGTCTATGGTTTTGAGAATGGCAGTCTGTAATTTAGAGTGGGTGTTTCAAAGGTTATATTAGGGTGTGAGAAGATGCATCAAATGATCACATGGATGATGTCATCAGTGATGTCATCAGTGATGTCATTTGAGAAGTCATCAGTGATGTCATCAGTGATGTCACTGACCATGTCATCAGTGATGTAATATGTGACGTCATCAGCAGTGCATTGCGGGGCGCGAGTTATAGTTAGCTAAACTAACTATAACGGGGAATTTCTATGGTTTTGTACGAGTGAAATGTCCAACTAACTATAACTGTCCCTAAAACCTATGGTTTTTTCAGTGAATTTGTAAGGTTTTTAAATACTAATTTCTAACTACAACGTGCCTGAAACCTATGGTTTTTTCAGTGAATTTCAAAGGTTTTTTAAATGCTAATTCCTAACTATAACATGTCTGAAACCTATGGTTTTTTTCAGTGAATTTCAAAGGTTTTGTAAATGACAATTTTTAAATGTATTAATTGTTATATTTATTTTTTTGATAGTGATTTACTACATTTTTTAAACTTTATTTTTAGATATTTTATTTTTTAAATTACATTGTAATTACATTATACATTACATTACAAAATATACTTTCTCAGAATGAATTACTTTAGTTTAAATACTTTGCAAATAGGCAATAGACTTTTAAGTACAGTAGTTACAGTTGTTGCAATGGGCAACACAATTTCAAACACAATGCAACATTGAGTTCAATGTGAATTTCTAGTTAAATGCAATTAGTTACTTTATGGATTACTTTTCTAACCACAGGACTGGATCCTAGATTCAGTCCTGCGACATCTCCTGTAAACAGTTGAGTAAAAGCGTTTTGGTTACAGTAGTGATTTTTAAGGAATATTATTGTATTTTAAAAGTGGGCACTTTGAAACTTTTTCACATAGAATCACCAATGTTATCCTATGGGAGGAAATTCACTTAGCAGGTAAGTAGTGTTATCGTTACTTTTTCTTACTCAGTGGTGGATCCTGGATCCAGCACTGGTGCATCTCCTGTAAACAGTTGAAAGAATGCGTTTAAGTCATACAGGCGATTTTTAGGAATATTTGTAGTTTGTGAAAATCGACACTGAAACTTTTCTGCTGAAAACCAGACAATGGATTCCTACTGAAGGAAATACAAGTTACTGGTAAGTACGGTTAGAATTACTTTTCAGGGTCAGTGCTGGGCTAAAAGATGCAGCACTGGGTTCTCTCCTGATAACAGGTGAGTAAATCGGAATTCGTAGTTCGGCTGATTTTAGAGGAATATTATAAAGTTCCAAAACTCCACACTTAGAAGAATTTCCAAGTGAAACCAGTCAATGTTAGCCTATGGAAGGAAATTTAAGTTACTGGTAAGTACGGTTAGAATTACTTTTCAGGATCAGTACTGGGCTCAAAGATGCAGCACTGAGGTCTCTCCTGATAACAGGTGAGTAAATCGGAATTCGTAGTTGTGCTGATTTTAGAGGAATATTTGTATGTTTCAAAAATCGACAGAAACTTTTTCAGCAAAAAGCAGGCAATGATATCCTAGGGAAGGAAATTCAAGTTACTGGTAAGTACGGTTAGAATTACTTTTCAGGATCTGTACTGGGCTCAAAGATGCAGCACTGAGGTCTCTCCTGATAACAGGTGAGTAAATCGGAATTCGTAGTTCGGCTGATTTTAGAGGAATATTATAAAGTTCCAAAACTCCACACTTAGAAGAATTTCCAAGTGAAACCAGTCAATGTTAGCCTATGGAAGGAAATTCAAGTTACTGGTAAGTACGGTTAAAATTACTTTTCAGGATCAGTACTGGGCTCAAAGATGCAGCACTGAGGTCTCTCCTGATAACAGGTGAGTAAATCGGAATTCGTAGTTCTGCTGATTTTAGAGGAATATTTGTATGTTTCAAAAATCGACAGAAACTTTTTCAGCAAAAAGCAGGCAATGATATCCTATGGAAGGAAATTCAAGTTACTGGTAAGTACGGTTAAAATTACTTTTCAGGATCAGTACTGGGCTCAAAGATGCAGCACTGAGGTCTCTCCTGATAACAGGTGAGTAAATCGGAATTCGTAGTTCGGCTGATTTTAGAGGAATATTATAAAGTTCCAAAACTCCACACGTCGAAGAATTTCCAAGTGAAACCAGTTGAGGAAAAGTGTTCTTCTGATCGGTATCATTTGTACCAGGACTCCATTGTTTTTTCATTGCCATTTCGTGTCAAACACTTCCACACGACCCACCTGGTCGTTTCTGCTGATGCCTGAGGAAATTCTAACTAACACGACAAAAACCATCTTGCAGCCTGCATTTCTGCCCAGGAACTGTCGCACACCCAACCCCCCTGTTCTTTGCAGTTCGACAGAAAACCATGAGACACTCAGGCCCTGTGTAAATGATTTGTTTCCCATCTCCTGCTCTCTGCCTGGTAAACATCCTTGACACCGTGATCAGGTTATCTGGACAATGGTCTGACTGCTGGGCCTTGATCAGGGTGATTGGACAATGGTTTGAATGACCGAGCTTTGATCAAGCTGATCGAACAATGACCTGAATGACCGTGCTTTGATCAAGCTGAGTGAACAATAAATTGAGTACCAAGCCTTGATCAGGTCACCAACTACAAACACCGTCTGGATCTGGTTATCAACTGCAAACACTGCCCTGATTGAACAATGGACTAACAGCCAAAAGACTGGAATGAAAAAGTATAAAAGGCTTGTAAGCTGCGGAGTAAAGCAGCAGCCTCCTCTGTCTTGTTTCTAATGAGCTTGGGACTCTGTTCCATAGCCCGGGCTATTTGAATAAATCTGGGTTCCTCCTGCAGACGAAGGCTCCTGTGTCTCCTTTTACTACGTATGAAGGGTATGGAAGACTTGGGCAATTCCCCCGCCGCTGAGACCCAGTGAGTGGGTTATTCCGGTTCTTCAAATGGCGCCCAAATAGGGACTCCACGAGTACGAAGGTCAGGCCCGGTGGATGTGAGGAGGTGCACGGAGAGACTCCGACGGAGGCGCCCTACCCGAGGGATTCTTGCAATCCGGTAAGCCGAACGACTCGCCCGCTGTTCCTCCCCACCCGGTCTGGGCCACATGACCACGTCCTCGCTGGAGTCCCCTAGCAAATAATTTCTGGAGCAGGACACAGCCCTACGTCTGCAGAAGAGAACTACCCCTGTAAGGTAAGGGTGGACTGATCACCCACCAAGTCTGTATGATTCTGCTGTTATTGACCTTTGCAAAAGCCAAGCAGGCGAGGTGAATTTTAAAACCCGCCGGTGTCTGTTACCTATTTACAAGCATGCCAGTCAGTAGTAAGTTCAAGAAATTATGTTGTTGTATGTGTACGCAGGACTCCCAGCTGGAGGCGGCTTGTCCGCTTCCTCCAGAAGAGACCCCTGGCCATACGATGTATGTTAAACATGGCCCTTCTGCCATAATGTTTTCCTCATTCTGGGTAAAATATACGAAACAAAGTAACGCGGAATTACAGTGGCCACTTTTCGGCTCCTTTAATTCCCAAGTTCTCGCCAACTTAGAGGAACAATTAATGAAAAGAAAACGCGCCCGTCTATGTTTGAATCTGTCCGATTTTGGAGGAAAGAGATAGAGCAGAGAGCTAGAAAGCAGAAGGCTCAAGAAAGAAAACAGGAACGCATGTCAATGGCCGACCACGCCAGAGTAAATTTACAAAATCAAATGACAAAATCGGTAGAAATAGCCAACAGGGAGCATGGGGCCCGGGTACAAAAATGCTATCCAGCTCGTGAGGAGAAAAGAAAGGGCCATATGGATGGGGGAGAAGAAGGTGATTCCTTGCTTGATACCATGCTAGAAAGCCCTCCTGCATATGCCCCAATGTACCCTGCCCTGACGCCTCACACCCCACATGTCCCCCCGCCACCGCCCACTCCTGCCCCCACTGCCCCTCCTACTGTTCTTCCTGTCACACCAACCCTCCCGATATTTCCTATGACACCGACCACGCCCGATAACCCTGTCCTCACTGCGGGAATGACAACAAGTCTCCATCCGCCCAACCCCTGCGGCTTTACCCCTACCCGCCCTTTTCCTACTTCCCCGTGGTCTACAGTTAAGCAGAATTTATATAAAATGTTCAATTCCCCGACTGGCCTCCTTGCGCTCTGCAGTCAGCTTTTCGTCCCTTCGAGAAAATGACCTACAGAAGCAACAGTGTGAATGTTGGATAAAGAACGGGAATATTTATGCCTTTAAAGACATATGGTCCACCTTTTCCCAGTGGACGATTATGGAACAGACCACCTGGGCTGAATACATGTGTACGCTGGTCATGCAAAAATTTGAGAATGCGCTTATGCAGATACCCACTGGATTAATGGACCTTAGGTCACAAATAAGAAGAGGCGATGTTCAGGGAGAGGGGATGTTTGGTGCTGTGTCTGCTTTAATGGCTTACCGTGATATGACCGCTTTTTCCAACACCCCTCTAGAGACAGCTATGCCAATGAGAGAGGCGGCCCCTGTCTTTGTTAACGCACTTACCGATGCCCAAAATAATGGCCGAGGGGCTGTTGAGGCACACTGGCGCAGGCTTTGGGTTCATGTTCCTTGGAAAAGGTCAGAAGTAATGCAGTTAAAAGAACAATTACCAGATCCCCGGAAGAATCCGGCTGCCTTTTACAGAGAATTAGGTCAGATTATATCTCTGCAGGTACTCTCATTCTTGAGGATATAGATTTACTTTTTGGTACGGTTGTCCCCACTGAAATTTGGGACAAGATTCGACATACTGATCATGAAGTGGCGTTGGGAGGTAAATGGGCTGACCTAGAGGCTATGGAAGAAGCAAGGGTAGGAGGGACTAAACCAGAAGCTGCCATCCTGACTTTGCCCGGTAAAATAATAACGTTTATGAAAACACTTTTGCCGGAAACTGTCATTAACTGGGATAAAATAAACGCCTGTAGGCAGCGAAAAGATGAGAATGTGGCTGACTTCTTTACCCGTTTTGAGACAGAATACAAGGGACATAGTGGTTTGGATCCCCGGACCCCAGGTTCTGGCCCAGTGTTTGTCGATAAGTTTGTCAGCAACTTGCTTCCTGAGATTTCCACCAGGCTTAAGAAAGTTGAAAGTACGTGGTCTGCCCAAACTATCACTGGTATCTTGGCTATGGCACAATATCATGAGAATAGGGAGAATGAAGATAGAGACAAGGAAAGTAAGAAGGTTAGGGATCTTAAGACTAAGGCATTTCTGCAGCAGGCTTACCCTCCCCGAGGTCCCGATGCCCGCGGGAATTTCAGACCTCAACCCCAACACCCTCCGAGGGCTCGCCAGTCTACCCCTCCAGCCCTCAACATACGGGAGCCCTCCAAACAGATCAGTGTGCTTATTGTAAGGGGTACGGCCATTGGATAGACGAGTGTCCCGTGTTAGCTGAAAACATCCGAACAGGGAAGACTCGGCCTCGCGCTCCCAGGGAGGGAAGGCCGACTAGGGACAATGGCCCGCCCCATCCACAGGATAAAGAACGTAGGCCCAGGGATCACATTCCCACCCGGCGCGCCCGGCCAATAGGTTTGATGGGTACGAAGCAACACGCACTTATTACAATGATGATTATGACGAAGTTGATGAGATAGGGTCCTACCAAGCATAGGACAGCCAGGAAAGGGGTATTACCAGAGTGCAAATTCCAGTGGATCAAAGGGGCCTGTATGTTCAAATGTCAGTTGTGGGGAACGATCAGAATTTTCTTTTGGATACTGGGGCCACCAGGTCTTCTATTGCACGTCTGTCAGTCCCGGAGGCACCCCTTTCTGGCAAAATAAATGTCTCCGTGGGTTTTGCAGGAACACCTGTGACGAGCCCTGTCTCTGAACCCCTCCTCTCGATATTGGCCCTGCACATGTTGACGCTCCCTTGGTCCTTACTACAGGTTGCAGTGAAAACTTGTTAGGTATGGATTTACTGAAAGCTCTGTATGCGACCATATCATGTAGTCCCCAAGGTGTATCCCTAACAATTTCTCCCACCGCAGCTTCCTATATGTATCTGTCTGGTCCCCTCCCACCAGAATTGCAGTTTTTACCTTCCTCCCTCTGGGCATCATCAGACACTGATGTAGGGTGTCTCAACATATCCCCTCATGTGGTACGCATCGAGCCAGGTGCACTTCTCCCCCGCCTCCGGCAGTATCGACTACCCGCGGAAGGAGAAATGGCCCTTTTAACAATAATATCTGAATTAATGGACAAGGGCGTAGTGGAGGAAACACGTGGCAATATCTGTAACAGTCCCATTATTCCCGTTCTTAAAAAGACCAATGGAGATGCTCTCTCCCCTAAAATATACAGATTCGTGATTGACCTGAGAGCCCTTAACAAAATAACAATCTCCCAATATCCTGTTGTCCCCGACATTACAGCCCTCTTAACGATGGTCCCTTCTGACGCAACGCACTTTTCTGTCATAGACCTGAAGAATGCTTTTTTCAGCATTCCTATACATCCTGACAGCAGACATTTTTGGGTTTCTCCCTTGGTGGGCGAAGCTTTAGATTCTGCCGCGCCCTCAAGGTTTCACCGAGAGCCCCAGTATCTATAGTCAAGCCCTCAAAAGTCAACTAGATTCCTTGGAACTCCCTGATAACTCCACACTATTACAATATGTAGATGACCTCCTCATTGCTGCAAATTCTGCCCCATCATGTAAAGAAGCTACTCTCTGTTTGTTACGCCACCTTGCCCTCCATAATCACAAAGTCTCTTTAAAAAGCTTCAGTTTTGTCAAGAGAAGGTGACCTATTTAGGTCATCTCCTCTCGAAGGAGGGAAGACAGCTCACCGCTGATCGTGTAGCCATTATCAATGCTATGACGGCCCCACGAAAACACAAAAGCAGGTGCGAGCCTTCATAGGCCTAACCTCATACTGTAGACAGTGGATTTCCAACTTTTCGGCCATGGTCAAACCTCTTCTTGCCCTCACCACTATAGACATATCAGACAGTTCCTTTCCATGGACTAGAGAGCATGCGCAGGCCTTCCAAGATTTAAAGAGGGCTCTGTGTACTGCTCCAGTCCTCGGTACTCCTGATTATAGCAAGCAATTTTTTCTTTTTGTACATGAGACAGACGGCTGTGCATGCGCTGTCTTGACCCAGATGTTCGGAGGTCACCATCGGCCATGTGCCTATTTTTCAGCCACCTTAGATCCTGTTGCAAGGGCTCTCCCAGGATGCCTACAGGCGACCGCTGCGGCCGCCCTCATGGTCCATCAGAGTGCGGGGATCGTCATGACTCTGATGGTCCCCCATTCTGTAGATACCCTCCTTAATAACACCAAGACACAGTACCTCACTAGCGCACGACTCACAGGATATGAACTGACACTCTTTTCCAGCCACATTAACATCAAGAGATGCACTGTACTGAACCCCGCAACATTACTCCCACTGGATACTCAGGATGCCCGCTTAGACCCACATGACTGCATATTAAGGACAGAGGAGGAGACGAAGGGACGGGTTGACTTACAGGATACCCCGATAGCAGAACCAGAAGGTACACTATATGTGGACGGATCATGTCTCAGAGGGCCAGATGGTAACACCTCAGCCGCCTATGCCCTCACGACATTAGGACAAATAGTAGAAACAGCTCAGATTCCGCAGTGCTCTGCTCAAGCAGCAGAATTAGTGGCCCTCACTAGAGCCTGTGAGTTAAGCAAAGGGATGACGGTAAATATTTATACTGACAGCCAATATTCCTTCGGGGTGGCCCACAACTTCGGGAGGTTATGGAAGGAAAGGAATTTCCTTACTTCCCATGGGCCCAAGATTCAACATGGCCCCCTAATTCACCGATTGTTGGACTCCCTGACACTCCCCAGAAAGGTGGCCATTATAAAATGTAAGGCCCATAAGAAAGTGACAGATGATGTTGGGAAAGGCAATGCCCTGGCTGACCAGACGGCCAGACAAACAGCTCTTAGAAAAAGGGAAGGAATGTATGTAGGAGGTCCCGCTAGGTGGGTGGCAGATGAGGGCATGGTTGAAAACACAGTACAGAGTGTGATCGATATTCAGTCCCATACTACTCCTGAGGAACTACGGGTGTGGAAGGAGCAATTAGCAAAGGAGGGAATTGATGGTTGCTGGGTCCGCACGACTATGGAAAGACAATGGATGTTACCTGACAGTCATGTGCTACCAGTAGTTACGATGGCCCATGGTCCTGCTCACATTAGTGCAAAAGGGATATGTAAACTGTTGGAACCTACATGGTACAACTCTAAGATACCAACATATGCTGAAAAGCTGGTTAAAACATGCATGATTTGCCTAATGTATAACCCAGGAAAAGGCACAGTTACTCCTAAGGGAGGATTCTCTCCTCCTACCTTCCCTTTTGAAGTCCTCCAAATAGATTACATCCAGATGGACCGATGTAACAATTTAAAATATGTCCTAGTGGTGGTCTGTACCTTCAGCCGATGGGTGGAGGCCTACCCCGTCAAAGACTGCACCGCTATCACTACCGCCAAAATGCTATTAAAAGAGTACCTCCCACGATTCGGTTTGCCCCGCTTGGTCTGGAGTGACAACGGGACACACTTTACGGCTCAAATTATGGAATATATCTGTACAGCATTGGGTATAAAACAAAAATTTCATGCAGCTAACCACCCCCAGTCAGCAGGTCTAGTAGAGGTGTACAATGGCATCCTAAAAACTAAAATGGCCAAAATAGTAGCCGAGACAGGTGTCACTTGGGTTGATGCTCTGCCCTTGGCCCTATTGTCTACAAGAACAACAGCCCACACCAGGATAGGGCTATCCCCCATGAGATTGTGTTCGGGAGGCCTGCCAATGTATGGGGTGTCCCGCGGCATAAGAAACTGTCTGATGTTGAATACCCTGTATTAACTGATTATCTGTACAGTCTAACTAATACCTTTCGTACTCTTTATCACCAGGTGCATGAGGCCATACCTGACAAAAGCGAGGGCCCAGGACACGTTATCCAACCTGGTGACTGGGTCTTAGTAAGAAATTTTCAACGGACTAAGAACCTCGAACCCCGCTGGACACAGCCCCGTCAGGTGTTGCTGGCCACCCGCACCACCGTGAAAGTAGAAGGTCGGAAGAATTGGGTGCATTCGTCCCACTGTAGGCGTGTGCCTCTGCCCCTCCCCTATGATCAGTGGGTGAGGGAAGGACAAGGAGACTCAGAAACAGAAACAGTCCCGACGTTTGTCCCATTCAGCGATGCCAGATTGCATTTTACATCTACGGAAGCAGAGAGTGACAGCATACTGAAAGGAAGGGTGGAACCCTCCCTTAACTCTGCTCAACGTCCAGAACAATTGTTTCCCGACCATACTGACCCTACTTCCGACCGATATAACTTGCGCCCCGAGGAAGGCTTGCCTTTGACTTCGCCAAGTGCCTATAGGCTGTAGGGCTGTGATCTCCCGGCCGAGAGTAGTGCTGGTGTGTCAGACTAAGGTACGCCATAGGGCTCTTGGCACCTGCGCCCAGTGAAGCAACCACCAATCACAGACAGCCACTAGAGGTCCCTGGCTTAGCACAATGGCTGCCGTCCAAAACACTCGAATCCAGAAACAATATGTCAGTCACCGACATAGTAAATGCTTCATGGCCACCGTGGTGACGCTGTTTGTCTCCCTCATCCTGTCTATTCTTGGTTGGCTGTTACTAATCTACCATCCTGTTACCTCACCAACCCCTACCCCAACTCCTGCAGAGCACCAGTATTACACGCTACCAGCCCACGAGTTACCCCGCCGTGCAGAATTCTTCAATAACACCTTCATCCAAATGTTGCATCATCATCAGCTGATCATGAACATTTCCAACTGCTGGGTTTGCGGACTGATGCCGCATTCCATGATACACCCTGTCCCATTCTTTCCCTACCCCTTTTCCATCTCTGGGTCTTGTCTTGCATGGTGGATGTTGATACAGGAGGCCTACACTGTCAATGGTACTGCCAATTCTGCCCTTGGAACATTTCAGGATGACTTCTGGCGGAACAGATCTGGCCATGCCAATGCTCCTTTTGCCCGACCAGCTCATCCACATCGCTACTATCACCAGATGAACTCGGTGAGATGGTAGTATTCAACTCAACCACTCGACGAACATTTTCCAGATTCCGCACAAGAAGGATACTGCCCGATGAACGAGACACTGTGAATGTCATAAATGTGCAAGGCTGTGTCTGCATCCATGGCCTAGGGACTAAGAAAGTTGGTACCAGTACTTGTAATATCACAAAATCTTTAAACTCTACATCTCCTCCGAAGCTGGTGGCATCCCCCAACACCTATTTTATCTGTGGCACTGCCGCCTACACTTGGCTCCCCCGTAACTGGTCTGGTACCTGCTATCTGGCCTTCCTCCTTCCGCCAACGTATTCTACCCATGGGAGTTACCACCTGTTGATGAAGGGCGCTCTGCGTCGCTCACGTAGGGGCGCCATATCAGCCGAGGATACAGCAGGCCAGGAAACCGGGACTTCCTTAAAGGTTTCCTTCCATTCTGGGGCCCCATGGCCAACAGTCGGGCTGTACGAGGACTGACCAGGGTCCTTGAAGCCACCATCACAGTAACAGCTGGTGCCCTCTCCAACATCACTGCAGAACTACAGGCGGACCGCCTTATAACACTGCAGAACCGCATGGTCCTAGACGTCCTCCTTGCTGATCGTGGTGGTGTGTGTAAATTGATCGGCTCCAGCTGCTGCGTGTACATCCCAGACAACGCACCTTCAGTGTACTATGCCATCCAACGTCTGCATCGCCTTTCTTCCGAAATTCATCTGGATAAAGGCAACTGGTCCCTCACAGGCTGGATCTGGGGCCTCCTTTCCCAGTGGGGGTGGAGGGTCCTCATCTTCCTTGCCTTGGGAATAACTGTCCTGGTCTCCTGCTGTTTGTGCTTTCAGTGCCTGCCAGTGCTCTGTACAATGTGTGTCCAGACCATCCAGCCTCCACCCTCCAACATTCACAACACCAATATGATGATGATGCTCCAACAAGAAACCGATGGCCTTATGAACATTGACATTTCTTAAAGTATTTGCCACTCAATGGCAAAAGGAGGGTCTGAGGAAAAGTGTTCTTCTGATCGGTATCATTTGTACCAGGACTCCATTGTTTTTTCATTGCCATTTCGTGTCAAACACTTCCACACGACCCACCTGGTCGTTTCTGCTGATGCCTGAGGAAATTCTAACTAACACGACAAAAACCATCTTGCAGCCTGCATTTCTGCCCAGGAACTGTCGCACACCCAACCCCCTGTTCTTTGCAGTTCGACAGAAAACCATGAGACACTCACGCCCTGTGTAAATGATTTGTTTCCCATCTCCTGCTCCCTGCCTGGTAAACATCCTTGACACCGTGATCAGGTTATCTGGACAATGGTCTGACTGCTGGGCCTTGATCAGGGTGATTGGACAATGGTTTGAATGACCGAGCTTTGATCAAGCTGATCGAACAATGACCTGAATGACCGTGCTTTGATCAAGCTGAGTGAACAATAATTTGAGTACCAAGCCTTGATCAGGTCACCAACTACAAACACCGTCTGGATCTGGTTATCAACTGCAAACACTGCCCTGATTGAACAATGGACTAACAGCCAAAAGACTGGAATGAAAAAGTATAAAGGCTTGTAAGCTGCGGAGTAAAGCAGCAGCCTCCTCTGTCTTGTTTCTAACGAGCTTGGGACTCTGTTCCATAGCCCGGGCTATTTGAATAAATCTGGGTTCCTCCTGCAGACGAAGGCTCCTGTGTCTCCTTTTACTACGTATGAAGGGTATGGAAGACTTGGGCAATTCCCCCGCCGCTGAGACCCAGTGAGTGGGTTATTCCGGTTCTTCACAGTCAATGTTAGCCTATGGAAGGAAATTCAAGTTACTGGTAAGTACGGTTAAAATTACTTTTCAGGATCAGTACTGGGCTCAAAGATGCAGCACTGAGGTCTCTCCTGATAACAGGTGAGTAAATCGGAATTCGTAGTTCTGCTGATTTTAGAGGAATATTTGTATGTTTCAAAAATCGACACTTAGAAACTTTTTCAGCAAAAAGCAGGCAATGATATCCTATGGAAGGAAATTCAAGTTACTGGTAAGTACGGTTAAAATTACTTTTCAGGATCAGTACTGGGCTCAAAGATGCAGCACTGAGGTCTCTCCTGATAACAGGTGAGTAAATCGGAATTCGTAGTTCGGCTGATTTTAGAGGAATATTTGCACAATGGTGAAGGAAGGGGTGGGGCCTGAGGTGACATGTCTGCAAACAAGCCCTGTGGCGCGTTTTAAGTTGGAGAATTAATTCCTCCTCAATCCCGAGGGTCCCTAGGGGCCAACTAGCCCACCAGGTACCTCCAGTATGCGCCAGAGAGCTGCGTTGCAGAGAGGTGTTCAGAGGCCACGCCCCTTTTACAACACTCTGCAACGCAGCTCCGTGGCGCTTACTGGAGGTACCTGGTGGGCTAGTTGGCCCCAGGGACCCTCAGGATTGAAGGGGATTTAAATCCCCATCTTAAAACGCGCCACGAGGCCTGTTTGCACACATGTCACCTGAAGCCCCACCCCCTCCCTTCACCACTGTGCAAACGCGCCCGTGGCACATTTTAAGTTGGGGGATTAAGTCCCCTTGAATCCTGAGGGTCCCTGGGGACCAACTAGCCCACCATGTACCTCCAAAGCGCCACAGAGCTGCGTTGCAGAGAGGTGTAAAAAGGGGCGTGGCCTCTGAACACCTCTCTGCAACGCAGCTCCCTGGAGCATACTGGAGGTTCCTGGTGGGCTAGTAGGACCCCAGGGATCCCCAGTATTCAAGGGGAATTACTTCCCCTTCTTACAACGTGCCAGGCGGCGCGTTTGCAGAGTGCTGCAGGGAGGGGGCGGGGCCTCTGGCACAATGCCGTTTTTTTTTTGCTTTCTTTTTTTTATGGGAGGGGGCTGCGTGGCCCCCTTCCCTCGTTTACTTTTGTCCCCGGGGACCCCATCCCCCGGGGCCTGAGGCTGTTCTTTTATTTATTTTTTAAAACGGGAAGGGGGCCGCGTGGCCCCTCTTCCCTGGGCCTGTATTTGCCCGGGGACCCCATCCCCCAGGGCATGCCCTCTTTTAAAAAAAATATATATATTTGGAGGGGGCTGCGTGGCCCCCTCCTCAGGCCATAAAGGCCCCGGGACCCCATCCCCGGGCCGGCCTTTGCGTCCTTTTTTTTTTTTTTTTAAATTCCTTTTTTGGGAGGGGGCTGCGTGGCCCCCTCCCGGGCCACTAATGGCCCCAGGGACCCCATCCCCCGGGGCCTGGCCACACGTTGGGGACCGTGGGGGGTCCCCAATCCCCGCACAGTCCCGCCGGCTCCCCGCGTCCTGCGGGAGCCGGCATTGCTTTCCATAAGGGAGCTGCTAACATGCAGCTCCCTTATGGAAAAGCAATCTGCTTTGCTTCATTGAAGCGAGAGCAGGTTTCCTGCTCTCGCTTCAATGAA
This sequence comes from Calotriton arnoldi, assembly GCA_963921515.1. NCBI lineage: Eukaryota > Metazoa > Chordata > Amphibia > Caudata > Salamandridae > Calotriton > Calotriton arnoldi. The sequence continues at coordinate 1,920,809 of CAWUFW010001899.1, read as the reverse complement.
GCAAAGCAAGTTTGCAGGACAGGACGGGAGCCGCGAGGCTCCCGTCCTGCCATTGCAAACAGCAGTGTCCTGGGGGTAGGCACCCCGGGACACTGCAGGAGCCGGCCCTGGGGGGTGGCTTTCCCCAGGGCCACCACAGGCTCCAGGAGGGGGGCCGCGCGGCCCCCCTCCCATGTCTTTAAAGCCCCGGGGAGGTGGTGGTCCCCGGGGCTCGGGGGTCCGTTACGGACCCCCGCATTTACATTATTAGTGCGCCGGGGAGGTGGCGGTCCCCGGGGCATGTGGGGGGGCCCGAGCCCCCCCACACAGGATTATTTTTTTTTTTTAAAAGAAGGTGGTGGTCCCCGGGGCTGCGGGAGGGCCGAGTGCCCTCCCGCACCATTTTAAATTGAAAGCCCCGGGGGTGGCGGTCCCCGGGCTTGGGGGCCCTTAGAGGCCCCCCAGCATTATTTAAATAAACCCCGCATGCCCCCGGGACTTGGGCCACCCGGGGCAAAATAACATCGAGCGCGGGAGACCGCGCTCGATTTTTATCGGCGGGATCCGTGCACCCTAAGCGCATCCCGCCGATTTTTTTTTTAAATGCTTTTTCTGCCCAGGGGTCCTTGTGGGACCCCCTGAGCAGACCTAGGGGGTCAGGGCGTTTCTCCCCTGCCCCCTTTTTGCGTTTGCTCACTTGTGTAGTGTCGCGCTCTAGCGTTCCCAGGTCACGTGTGGCCGGGAATGCTGGGAGCGCGGGCGGACATTTTGGGTATTGTCGGCTGGCTGCTGTTAAGCCAGCAGTGGTTCCCGGCGCTCCTGCTAGAGAGCAAATAAAATAGTAGAACGCAGCACCTGGGTCCGTCTATCATTTACCCCAATCGCCTCACTACAAATTGGCGACGAGGCTGGGGGACGGCGACCCGAGGAGCAATCGCACCGTGCGCAGCGCGCACATCACGATCACCTACACCTAGCAGAGAGCACGGCAGGGGCCCGGTCATCGCCTGCACGACCTCCCGCTGAGCGCGACCTCAACGCATCAGGAGCCAGGCAGCAGGGGAGTGCCCGTGGTCCAGGGCAACAGGAGGGACGCAGTACCTCCATCCTGGTCCAGACATCATCAGCTCGGCGCTGCACCTCATCAGCAACACGCTCCCCTGAGCAGCACAACTCACAGGTACCAGCGCCCCGCCATAGCGCCTAGCCCGGACATCCCACAGCCATCCCGGTGCCAAAACACGGCCCAAGGATGATCGTCCTAGCCCAGCTCACGGCGTTCAAGGTCACCTAGCCGCCGAAAGGGGGGAACAGTGCAGAGTGCCACCCCAACACGCACACCCGTGTCCCAGCAACATAACAGGCAAGGAGGGAGCGTGAACCTGGCTCAACAAGGGCTACGTCGCACAGGAGCGGACACGTCGTCCCACGAAGGGGCGGCAGATCTACAAGGGCAGAGCGCTCCGGGGAGCCCCCCGCCCAGAGTAGACGACGCGCCAACCGTAAGGCAAGCAGGGATGTGTGCTCAAACGTTCTCCCTCACAAATCCACTACCGTTCCTGCCCCACCCAGGGGAACCGGCGATGAAATGGGAGGATTGGAAGGAATATTTCCTAAATTATTTGTCTGCGTTGGAGGATGAAGGGGAGGAAGTATTCCTGAGTAAACGGAAAAAAAAGATCCTACTTCACAACCTAGGCCCTGAAGGTGTCAGGGTATACAGGAACCTGGTAAAGAAGACCCGTCCGCCAGAAGAAATGGACGTATTCCAACACGCCATCGACGACCTGGATAGCCACTATCAGCCGGTAGTGTGCACAGCCATTGACCGCTTCCATTTTTTTCAAAGGAAGCAGAGGGAAGGAGAATCAGTGGATGATTATGTGGCCGCGTTGAAGAGTCTAGCCATCACATGCAAGTTTGGAGGCCTGCATGATGAGTTCATAAGGGATCAAATCATCATGCACACGGTGAACACGTCCATACAGGAAAAGCTGTGGGTCAGTGGCGACTCTCCTCTTAAGGAGATTGTAGCTCTGGTCAAGAAAGTGGAACTCTCCAAGCGGTGTGCGGAGGCCGCGAAAAGGGAGGCAACCAGCAGGCCACTGGTAGGAAAAGTAACAGAGACCCAGGTACATGAAAGGAAGCCGCAGGCCATGAGGAACCCAGGGTGGCAACATAGGCCTGAGACGAGGACGCAAATGAACACACCGTTCCAACGGGACGTAAAGAAAGGCTGTTACAGATGCGGTAACATCGCTCATGCAGCATCTGACAGACGGTGCCCAGCCTTCAGAGCCAAATGTCTATATTGTGGGATCATGGGACACTTTGAGAAGGTCTGCAGGGGCGCAAACCCAGGAAGGCGACAGTGAAGTACGTGACACAGGATTCTGACCCGGAAGGGGGAGAAGAAGGAGAAGAAGAAGAGGAAGTACTGTGCATCGAAGAACACGTCTTGGGCGTGGATGGCTCCCGCACAAGCAAGCCGTTGTGCGAAGTGACAATAGGAGGAATCCCAGTCTCCACGGTGGCGGACTCAGGCTCACCATATACCATCATACAGCGCAAAGTGTGGGATAGAGACTTCGCCCAAGTGATTGGCATGCACCTTCTACCCCCCGATATCAAGCCGGTCACCTTCACGGGAGAACCCATACCGATGGTAGGGTTCCGGAAACTGCTGTTCCAATTCAAAGGCCCCACGACAGAAGGGAAGCTGTACGTAGCAGAGAAGGGGCCATCGGGGTTGGGATGGATGGACCAGGGAGGACTTGGAATCCAACTCAATCCTGGAGGGTTGACCCAAGTGCTGATGACCGACCAAGCGCAGGGATTTGAAGCAGACAGATGGAAGGGGGAGTTCCCGAAAGTCTTCGGAGGCACGATCGGCAAATTGGCAAAGTTCACGCACAAAATATGCCTCAAGGAGGGTGCACAGCCAGTGAGTCACAAGGTGAGGAACATTCCGTTCAACAGCAGGGAAGCGGTGCAGCACGAACTACAACGCCTGGAAGATAACGGAGTAATAGAGCCGATAGAGAGTGCAGAATGGCTAGCTCCCCTGGTAGTGGCCAGGAAACCTAACGGCAAGGTGCGTTTGTGCATCGACTTACGAGAACTCAACAAGAACATCGTCGTGGACAAATTCCCGCTACCTCGGATAAACGAAATGTTGGCACAGACAAAGGGCGTCCAGTGGTTCTCGACCATAGACCTGACCTCCGCGTACCATCAGATAGCACTGCATCCGATGAGTAAGAAATTGACATCGTTCATCACGCCGTTCGGGTGCTATCAATTCCGGCGGATGCCCTTTGGGCTGGCGTCCGCCGCGGCTGTGTTCCAAAAGTTGATGCATAAACTGTTTAGAGACACTGATGGAGTACAGTACTTCCAGGATGACATCCTAATCATGGGAAAGACTAAAACAGATCACGATACTAAACTCACTAACGTGCTGCGCATCCTGGCGCACAATGGCCTCACGGCAGAATGGGACAAGTGCAAGTTAGGAGTGTCGGCTGTGACGTACCTGGTCACGAGATTAGTGACAGAGGAATCACCCCAAAGCGGCCAATATGAAAGCCATCAAGGACGCACCCATTCCAAGGAACAAAGACGACGTCCGGTCCTTTCTAGGCATGGCGGAGTTCTACAGCAAGTTTGTGCCCCACTTCGCTACCAAGACACACAGCATGCGTCAGTTACTAAGAGAAAAGACGAACTTTGTGTGGACAGAGGCGTCGGATGCAGAATTCAGCCAAATAAAGGAGGACATCTGTGAAGCAGTACCCTTACAGGGGTTTGACCAGGACGCACTCTCAGTTCTTACCACGGATGCCAGCGACAGAGGGTTGGGGGCAGTCCTTATGCAAAGGTCAGAGAACGGAGCACTGACGACGGTCAGCTTCGCGTCAAGATCATTTTCCACCACAGAGGAGAAATTCAGTGTAGTGGAAAAGGAGATGCTGGCTGTTATATGGGCAATGGAACGGTTCCGTCAATTCCTGTGGGGCTCAAGGTTCTTGCTAAGGACTGATCATAAACCTCTGATCAAGGTGCTTACATCCAGCGGTCATGCGAGTGCCACCCCGCACATAGCAAAGATGACTTTGAAGTTGTTGGACTATGTGTATGACGTGGAATACATTCCGGGCGCCAAGAACAAAGTAGCGGATTACCTGAGCAGAGCGGCAGCCATGGAGGACGCACGTCAGCCAACGGAAGAGGATGACTACACCATCGCCTTCGCAGAAGATCAAGAAGCAGTCATAAGTGCACAAGAGTGGAGGACGGCATATGCAAACGACGCGTGTCTCACGGAAGTAAAAGGCTTCGTGATCTCAGGGTGGCCAGAAAAAAAACACCTAACATCGGAACAGCGGAAATTCTATGAAGTACGGGAAGAACTGTCAGTAGAGGACAAGAATGTGTTCTTACTAAGAGGAGACAAAGTGGTGCCTCCGGAAGCGCTGGTGAAAAGGATAATGGCCATAATACACGAGGGACATTTGGGCATAGTAAAAACTAAACAGAGGGCAAAACAAGCATATTGGTGGCCTGAACTGGACAATCAGGTGGAAAGGCACGTCAGAGAATGCGCACAGTGCAGTAATGCAGACAAGACCCAAACCACGATGAGACCTCCATTGGGAAAGTTCCACCAACCGGTCAATCCATGGGAAGAAGTGGCGATTGACATCCTGGGCCCCATCCTGAACGCACAGGGTACACCCACGTACATTGTAGTGCTGGTGGACCGATATTCCAAATGGCCAGAAGTGGAAATGCACGACACAATGGACACAGACACAGTACTGAGGTTCCTTACTTCCCTCTTTCTGAGAGAAGGGATCCCCAGAGTCATAACTTGCGACAACGGACCACAATTCACGTCTGACAAGTGGAAGTCATTCATGGAGAGGAATGGTATCCTGACGAAGCACACTCCTGTATATCATCCAGCGGCCAATGGTCTAGCAGAACGCTTTAACAGAGTGGTGATGGGGTCTGTGCAGTCTACCATCAATGCAGGAAAGAAGTGGGAAATAGAACTCCAATGTACCATGTGGGCTTACAGTATCACTCCCACGCAAACGGGGTACAGTCCGTTCAAGATCTTAAGGGGTCATGACCCGTTCACTAGGGATAATATAGCGTGGAAACAAAGGACAATACAAAGTAAATGGTCACCTGCAGTGGTGCGGAGCAACTTAGAGAAGGCCCAAAGGCTCTACACGGATCACTACAACCGACGGCACAATGTAAAGGAAGAGTCTTTGGAAAGAGGAGAATGGGTCAGAGTAAAACTGGCTCAACTGAAGAGGAAAGGCGAAAGCAAATTCAGTACACCTTTAAGAGTGCGTGAGGCATACGCAAGATCAGCCTTATTGAGTGATGGGAAGATATGGTCCAAAGACAGGATGACACGATGCAACAAAATATTGCAATGGGAAAAGGCAGGAGACACACCAGTAGGAGGTGAGGAAGAAGATAATCAAGACGCAGATAACCAGACGACCAAAGCAGAGATGACAGGTGGAAGCACCGTGAACATCAAGGCAGAAGAAACAAGCACCAGGGACACACCGGAGAGTGGTGGAGAAGTGAGTCATCAGGGGCTGCAGGAGAGTCAGGTGGACGGAAGATCGGAGGCAAGAAGTCTAACCCATAATTCACCTAGAGCTACTGGTCCCAGGGATAGCAGAGACACTAACATCAAGACACCACTGAGACACACCAGATCAGGTAGAGCTGTGGTGTTTCCCAAGAAGTACCGTGAGTATGAAGTGGAGATATAACTACCCGGTACATTCAGTCTTCCAGAGACACTGTGTTGTGTGACATTATATTGTAAAGGGAGGAGATATGTAGTGTCGCGCTCTAGCGTTCCCAGGTCACGTGTGGCCGGGAATGCTGGGAGCGCGGGCGGACATTTTGGGTATTGTCGGCTGGCTGCTGTTAAGCCAGCAGTGGTTCCCGGCGCTCCTGCTAGAGAGCAAATAAAATAGTAGAACGCAGCACCTGGGTCCGTCTTTCATTTACCCCAATCGCCTCACTACAACTTGCATTTTTTTTTTTTTATCGGCGGGATCCGCGCACCCTAAGCGCATCTTGCCGATTTAAAAAAAAAAAAATGCTTTTTTCTGCCCAGGGGGTCCTTGTGGGACCCCCTGAGTAGACCTAGGGGGTCAGGGTGTTCCTACCCTGCCCCCTTTGTGCGTTTTGCGCACTTGTTTCTGTGCCTCGGTTCTACCGAGGGACAAAATGGCTGCCAACACTTCCTGATTTGGAGTGTTGACAGCCAATTAGCATGCAGCTCGTGATCGGGAGGGTACGCGGACCCTACGCGGCCATAGATATATATGTGATTTTCCTTTTGATTTTCTCAGGAACTACTGAACGGATTTACACCATTTAACAAAAAGGGTTCTTTCTGAACCAAGAACTACCTCTTTGCCAAATTTGGTGTAATTCCGTTCAGCAGTTCGGGCTGTAGCCGTGGCTAAAGTTTCCTATGGGAAAATGAATGGGGAAAACACGTTTTGGGACCCCCCTTTTTTCTCGGCCCCCGCTTGACGAATCACCCCGAGACTTTCAGGGTAGGAGCGGACCGGAGCGGGCCATAAAGTTTGAAAATTTCGCGAAGATTCGTCAACCCACGCAAGAGTTATTTCAAATAGAATGTTGCGGATTTCCTATGGAAAATAGGTCCTAACTATAACTATCTACTGGCGACCGCCAGTAGATAATATATATATATATATTACCTACTGCAGAGAATGTAAGTCCATAGAAGGATTGAAGCATGTTAATGACCTAACACCATTCCAATATGGCGGATTGGTTCATTTTGTAAGGTGGTCCATCTTTGATATCCATGTATGCCATGTGATAACTTTTACTCTTTTTTAAAAAAAAAATTCCGGCGTGCGCGCTATACATCGAGAAAGGCACAAGCCGGAATGCGTCTGTTTGTTGCTCGAATAAACTGATTGCAACTGCCCCCGTGAGTGCTCTTTTCTTAAGGAGAGGAGAAGAAAAAGGAGCGTTTTATATATATATATATATTAACTACTGCCAGTCGCCAGTAGGTAGTTATAGTTAGGACCTAGTTTCCATAGGAACATTTGTCACGGCTACAGCCCGAACTTCTGAACGGAATTACACCAAATTTGGCAGAGAGGTAGCACTTGGTCCAGAGGGCACTCTTTGCTTTAAATGGCGTAAATCCGTTCACTAGTTCCTGAGAAATTTAAAAATAAAAAATATCGATATCTGGTGACTGCAGCGGATCCGCGAACCATCCCGATCTTCATTCTGATTGGCTGCCAACACTTCAAACCAAGAAGTGTTGGCAGCCATCTTGTGACTCGGTAAAACCGAGTCACAAGAAAACAGTAAAAAAAAAGATAAAAAACAAGAAAAGTAGTAGGGTAGAAACACCCTGACCCCTAAGCCTGCTCAGGGGGTCCAGGCCCAAAAAAAGCATTTTTTATTTTTTATTTTCGGCCGGAGTTGCGCTGGGTCCCGCGCTTCGTTTTCCTTAAGCCCCCAGGTGGGCCAGGTCCCGAGGGCAATCCAAATTTATGTAGCGGTGGCCCATGGGGGCCCCCGCAGCCCCGGGGACCGCCAGCTCCCCAGAGCTTTTTTTGAAAAAAATGCGTGGGGGGGCTCCTGCCCCACCACGCTGCCCCGGAGAGGCATTTCTTATTATGGGGTGGGGGAGCCTCGCGGGCCCCCCAAACCCCGGGGACCGCCACCTCCCCCGGGGCTGATATTAATAATACGTGGGGGGGCTTGAGCCCCCCCACACTGCCCTGGGGACCACCACCTCCCCGGAGCACTAATTATAGAAATTGTTGTGGACCCCCCGGCCTGTGGACCACCACCTCCCCGGGGCTTTAAACTTGTTGGGAGGGGGGCCGCACGGCCCCCCTCCTGGAGCCTTTGATGGCTCTGGGGAGCACCAGCCCCCAGGGCCAGCTCCAGCAATGTCCCGGGGTGCCCACCCCCGGTACATTGCAGTTTGCAAAGGCAGGGCGGGAGCACTGCTCCCACCCTGTCATTGCAAACTTCTGCTTTGCTTCCACGAAGCAAAGCAGGTTGCTTCTGGACAAGGGGAGCTGCATGTCAGCAGCATCCCTTGTCCAAAAGCAATGCCGGCTCCCGCAGGAGGCGGGGAGCCGGCTGGGACTGCGGGGGCATTGGGGCTCCCCCCGTGGTCCCAAACGTAAGGCCAGGCCCCCGGGGATGGGGTCCCAGGGCCATAATTGGCCTCAGGAGGGGGGCTACGTGGCTCCCCTCCAAAATAAAAAATCAAGGCAGGCCAGGCCCTGGGGGATGGGGTCCCCGGGGCCAAAAGTGGGCCAGGGAAGGGGGGCCACGAAGCCCCCCTCCCGTAATTAAATATGGATTTTTTTAAAAGAGGCAAAGCCCTGTGGGATGGGGTCCCCGGGGCCAAACATGGCTTCAGAAAAATGTTGCTGGCAGCCATTACAGGACTCAGTGACATAGTCCCTGTTCTGAAGTTAAAAAAAAGTATTATACGGGTCAGGGTAGGGATACCCTGTCCCCCTAGGCCCCAAGGGGACCCAGACGGACAGCCCTAGGGCCAATATTTAAGAAAAACTGACAATTTTTTACGCAATCCCGCATGACTCCTGCGGGATTAAAAAAGCAAAAAATGGCAGCTGGGACCGCATTCTCCAACTATAGGCCCACCCTATGGCCACATTGTTCATTTAAGGGGAGGGAGGGGCTCGGCTCCACTCCCCAAGTCATTATAGGCCCTGGGGAGCCCACTCCCGAGACCTTATTTCATAATGGGAGGTGGGCGTAAGGGCCCCTGACCCTAGGCCCTTTTTGACCCAGGCGGCCCCATCCCCAAGGGCCCAATCTAAGAAATTAAGGTTGGCCACAGGGTCCTCTTCCCTGAGCTGCTATAGGCCTTAGGGAGGCCCACCACCCAGGGCTGAGATATGCCAAAAGGGGGGGCCCTCCTTCTTCCCCTAGCTTTCAAAGGCCTCGGGGTCCTCCTCCTCTGGGGCCAATCTACTTTTTAAATGGGGGGCCATGCAGACACCCTCCCTGAACTTTTATTTGCCCCGGAGACACCATCCCCTGGGGCCGACTCACTAGCTGTTTCCCAGGGATGCCCACCCCAGGGACAGAGCAATTTCTTTGCCCACCCCAGTGCTGGGATGGGGTCCCCAGGGCCCAATAAGGCATGGGGAGGTCGGCCACGTGGCCCCCCCATCTGAGCTGAATATATATATATAACTTTCACTTTCAACTTAAGAGCAGCCAATAAAGTATTTATTTTTCCATATATCTCCAAATTATAGTTAATATTAGAAGATTTAACACGAAAATGCTAACCTGCAAAACAGAAATACTATCTGTCCAAATGAAAAACTCGACAAATAAACATTTCAAAGTAGGTACATGTACAAAACTAAAATCCTGTAAATAATAAAATAAAACAAACATAAATCTAGGCATAAAACTAAACAATATATTTTATTAACCATTTAATTAAGACAAATGCTCTATTTCCAACAGGTACAAAGACCCCACCTGTCCTTCATTTTGAAAAGATTAAAGAAAACCTGAAGAAAACATTCTACAGATAAAGATGACAGCACCCATGTAAGTATAAAATACAAAAAAATATTAATGCATGTTAAGATATTAACATTAAGTAAAAGTATAACTTCACACTCACCTAATAAATATGTAACTCTAATATTTACAAATCTAATGGCAGAAAGACCCACTTACATCACCTCCCACGAAGGAAAACAGTTACTGCTGATATACTTACATCACAAGGATAGAAAATATACACTGGAAATGTGCAAAATACTGTGCTATTACTTGTTATGGTTGGGCTACTACTAGAAATGATCTTCTATTTCTGTCACACCCCAAGTGTGACAGAAATAGAAGTGAGACAGGTTTTACAAAACCTTAGAGAAGGAAGTATTAATTTCCAAAACCAACAGGAACCATTTAAACAATCTACAACTAATAGTTTAGTTAGTTAGTTAGTTAGAAAATCATTTATTAGTCAATTAAAACCACAAACCTTGTAAAGGACATACATAACAAACCATATACATAAAACAATCTAAAAATTGTTGTCTATCATGATCAAACCTTATTGTTTCTTAATTGGAGAGCAAATACGAAATTTACTATACATCCTGCTGAAAGTTTGCGTACAAACTGCCAATGTGCAAGGTTAGGGTGAGAGGCTGAAAAAACCTAAACAGTGTGCAAATTTTACGTAAGGGAAGGCCTATACAATGTGCAAATTTACGGAGGGAAAAGGGGGTAATGGTATGACTGGTACAGGTTTTACGAGCTGAGGCGATCATTTATGTAGATTGCGCTGAGGGTGCAGAACATCTGAGGATAGGCATGAATGATGTTTTATTGGTATATGGCTTGACAGGATTGGGAGCAGCGAATGTTCATTTCCCTAGCAGCCTGTCACTGCATGGCGAGTCGCCCCATGGGTTCTGGTCGAGGGCTCTCTCCTCCCAAACACCACCAGCGTCCAAGCCTGTGCCTTGACATAGATTTTAAAAATGGTCAGGCACATTACTAATCTAATGTTCAGCATTGTATTTCTTGGGTCCAATGACTCCATCAGTGCGGATCTGCAGGTCCTTACTCCTAGGTTATTAAACTCTCATCTTAACAGGCTTCTTCGATGTATGGCCATGGCAAGATGAATACATATGACGTGCTGTAAAGTCTCATCCCCCTTGTGACATAGGTAGCAACTCTTATTTTCTCCTTGGCCGCCTTCCCTCCGTTTTGGAAGGAAATCTAACATGGGTATTTCACCAAGCCTTAATGGCAGGTAGGTCTGTTTTGTCTTCCAATGGTAGGTTGCTTCCAGAAGAGGAGATTCTCTTAGGGTGGAATAGGATTTCAAGACCAGCCACCAATGTAATCGCTTGGACAGCTTTTCGTTATCTGTCACCCAGCTTTGTAGTCTAATCAATTTGTTTACCGCTTTCTTGAAAGCTTGACCAGATGTATTTGTGTTCCATAGATCACCCAATTCAAGACTCCCAGTGCTGCTCTCGAGATATTTCTTACATTGTCCATTCCCCCTTTGGAGGTTGATTTCAGACCAAACTCGATGGGCCAGCGCATCATCTGCAGCCGAACGCAATTGGTGGCAGAGCTTAATAAATGCTGCAGGTCTAGTGAGTGTCTATTTCCTTACTTGGGCGGGCGAGGCTGATCTGGGTAACCGGAAGGTTTGTTTTTACGATCTTATCACCCGTTTATCAAGTAGACTGGCCTCAGCACCTAACATTATTTCTGATCCATACGCAAGTGTTGGTAACAATATGGCCTTCATTACTGCTACCAGTGGTCTCAAATCGTGGCCTCGGATGGATCTTGCAAACGATGAAAATGCATAATTGAGTGCCTCTGCCTTCCCCTTGATCGCCTCTCCCTGGGGCACAAATGTCCCTCTTGCATCTATTTTGACTCCTAGATATACGTAGGTGGGTGCTTCATCAATCGTATTTCCACTAAGGTGTTATCTGCAGTTTTTTATGATGCAGAACTGATAGTTGCTGAGTATACTACAGAGCAACTTGGAGGAATCTAAAATTTTAAATGATTAATAGCGCACACCAGAAAAATTACAAAATAAAACCCTGGTGCTCCTAAAAGATTCCAAGACATAAACATTCCAGATAAACTAACCACTACACTTAGTGGAAAACCTTACCTCATGTACAATAACAATAATAATGGCAGGAGAATAATAATATATGCGACGGAAAATAATCTTATTAGACTAACCCAAAGCCAAACACGGATGATGGATGGCACTTTTACATTGTTGCACCATACATGGTTAGTGTCATAAAACTAATATATCCCTAGAGAAGAAGGAACAGGACAAGGTAGACACACAGGCTGCAGTTATGTACATATAAAAATTTACTTTGCGCCTTTTTGGGCTCAGAGCCCTCTAGTATCCCATCACACTCCGCAGGTGGCAGGCACCTCAGTTCTTTTTTTACAGAGCGATAGAGAGGAGGAGTAATGAAACGTAGAGTGTCAAATAACTAGCTTTGTCTCTTCCACCGGGGAGGAGAGAGGGTTGCTTATGATTTCAATGGGAATTCCCCTGAGAGAGAACTAGGATTACAGGTAAGAAACAATTCCTTATCACTTAGTGGATCCCCACTGATAATCATAAGCAAAGAATAGAGTAGCAAGCCCATCCCTAAAAGGGCGATGAAAGAGTGAACGAAGATCCACAGAAGCAACTTGGCAAAGAGATTCTTTTAGGAAGCTTGTTCTACTTGAGCTCTCTTCTAGAATCTGAGCCAAGACAATAGTGTCTCGTAAAGGTATTAACAGACCTCCATGTGACTGCTTTACAGATTTCTGGAATTCAAATTCAAAAATTCCTCATCAAAGTAAATGTTGCTGCGTTACCTCTGATAGAATGGGTTTTTGGTTTTCCCGTTAAGGTTTTGTTTGCTTTCTAACAGCATAACAGAATGCAAGAAACTTTCCACCTGGATATAGATTGTTTAGACATGGCTAGATCTGCATGTAAGGTATCATAATTGACAAACAAGTGTTTGGACTTATGAATATGTTTAGTTTTATACAGATAGAATTTTAAGACCCGTCTCACATCTAAAGTGTGGAGAGATCTTTCTGCTGGAGTTGACGGATTCTGAAAGAAAGTCCGAAAATCAATGGTTTGATTAATGTGGAAATCTGAAACTACTTTGGGCAAGAATTTTGGATGAGATCTTGTAACTACCTTATAGTTATGAAATATTGTGTATGGTTCATGAGAGCATAAAGCTTGAATATCACTAACCCTACGTACTGATCTGATGGCAACAGGAAAAGCTGCTTTCCAAGAGAGATGTTGAAATGAGGCTTTATGGATAGGTACGAAAGAGCTGCCACGAGACATGAAAGCACAACGTTCAACTCCCAAGGGGGAGTAGGACGGCATATTGGAGGGAAAATATTTTTGATGCCCTCTAAGAACTCATTTGGAACTTTGAAAAAAGAGGTTTGTGAGGGACATTTTTTGTTGGCATAATAGCTGCCAAATGGACTTTCATAGAAGAAAATTGTAAACCTGATTTGTCCAAAAGCTTCCTCATGCCACATGGTTGGATTAATGTTCTTGTCAGAACACCAGATACACAATCTCTTCCATTTGAAAGAATAAGAGGCTTGTGTGGATGGACGTTTAGCCTCTTTCAGAATTTCCATACATTTTTGTGGCAGATGCAAGTGTCCATACCGCACGCGTTCAGGAGTCATGCTGCCAAACTCAAAGATGGAAGTTTGCTATGAAACATCTGCCTCCAAACTTCATCAGAAGGTCCGGCCTGCATTAAAGCCTCATGTGTGGATGTTCCAATGTGTACAGCGGATCTGTGAACCACCACTGGTGGGGCAACTCCAGAGCTATCAAAGTCATTCTGGCTTTCAAGACAGCTTGATGACTACTGCTGGAATTCGGGGTATCACTGGAAAACTGAAGAGAAATTTTCTGGACCAGTCAATCCATACAGCATTCCTCATTGTCCCTGGTTGGTAAAACTTTGAGGAAAAGTCTGGGCATTTTTCTTTTGTTATGTTATGTTATGGGGTATTTGTTGAGCGCACGGCTACTCCGAGGAGTGTCCCGGCGCTGTCCTGACCCCAGAACAGAGCAATTAAAAGACCAGACAGCTAGAGCAGAGAGTCTACTCTATTGTTGGAAAAGCCAGGTCTTTAAGTTTCGCCTAAAGCTCAGGAGATCACATTCTTGCCTAAGAGAGAATGGAAGACTGTTCCATAATTTTGCAGCTACTACTTGAAAGGAGCGTCCGCCTTTGCGAGATCGGCGAAACTTAGGCACAGTTGTCAATAGCTGGGTAGATGACCGCAGCGTTCTGGACGGTTTGTAGGGCAGAATTTTATTCCTGATGTACGGGGCCCCGATGCCGTTTAGGGCCTTAAAAGTCAACACCAAAGATTTGAAATTGACCCTTTGTTTCACTGGTAACCAATGCAGGGATCTGAGATGGGGAGACATGTGTGACCTGGGTCCAACCATAAGCACGGCCCTAGCTGCCGCATTTTGAACTACCTGAAGACGATTAAATAAGTAGTCCGGAAGGCCCAGGTACAACACATTAACGTAGTCCAGCCTAGACATAATCAGTGCCTGGACCACTGTTTTCCTATGAGGAATAGGCAATAGGGGGAGAAAATTCCGCATCATTTTTAAGAGTCCGAAACAGGTGACAGCAACCGATTGAACCTGGGACTTCATAGTCATGTCAGAATCTAATTTCACTCCTAGATTTTTCGCGATGGAGACAGGGTTGTCAGGGGGGGATAACGTTTTTGGCCACCATTGACGCCAGTCATCGTCTGGAGTGTGTCCAAAAAAAATAATTTCCGACTTATCAGAGTTGCAGAGTAGTTGGTTTTGCCTAAACCAATCAAACACCTTGGTTAGGCATACATTGACTACATTGCCATTCAGCACCTCCTCCTTCTCACAGGTAAACAGCAATTGCGTATCATCTGCGTACGATATAATTTTTGCTCCATATTGTTCAGCTAAAGGAGCAAGTGGGGCCATATATATATTGAACAGCGTAGGGCTTAAAACAGAACCCTGTGGCACTCCTACATTTAGTGGGGGGATGAGGGCTGAGAAGGGAGGAGCCCAGACTGTTTGCTGGCGTTTATCCATTTTTATTTTCTGCGGTTGAGAAGAGATCTATATGAGGAAAACCCCAGGTGCAGAAAATGTTGTGAATGACGGAGTCCTTTAGTACCCACTTATGGTTTTCTTGAAGAGATCTGCTGAAGAAATATGCTTGGGTATTCTGGATGCCTGGAAGATGGGCTGCAGTGATCCTTAGGTTCCTGGCCAATAACCAATTCTGTATTGTGTGGGCTTTCATTGATAAGTCTAAAAAATCACCAATGTCATTGTTGAGGGATTTGACAGCAAGATGTTCAGCTTTGTAGCTCCTTGTATGAGAACTTCTTGAAAAGTATTAATGTTGTCTATAGGAGAGACTCTTGCTGGAGGAGAGTCAGTCAAAGGAGATGTGAACCTCCTGGTGTCTGAAGACATTGTTGAATAATATGAATGCATCCTTGATCTTGACCTGGACTTGGGTCTAGATCTGGGTTTGTATCTCTGTCTGTGACTAGACGAGTGCCTTGCCGAAGAATGTCTAGAAACGTGACGTCTTAATCATGATCTGTGATGACTAGACCTTGGTTGAGAAGTCTTAGATCTTTGTTAAGTTACTGATGTTACTGGGGAAGGAGCTCCCAAAGGTATTTCAGTCTGAGGAAGAAGCGGAGGTAAAGGACACCGCATAGGTACGGAAGGAGCTGGTGATTGCAGTGGAGGAGGTTGTGAAGAGTCTGGAATCACTATTTGTGAGGATGGGGAATACACTTGTGAGTAGTCTGAATTGAGATTAATGGTAACCTTCCTGCCCTCATTTTTCTAACGTGAACATCAGATATGGTATGCTTCGACATCGAATGGCTTCTCGATGTCTAGTGCCTTCAATGCTTCAACGTCAAGGTGTCCCTTAATGTTGAATGCAGTCTCCTCTTCGACGTCGACCCTGCTCTCGGCTGTGAGCATGTTGCCACTGTACCATGCCTCAACATTGTAGTTCTCAACGCCGAATGGGAGCATCATCGTTTTTCTGGAGTTCTCTTTTTGGATCTCCCTCTCATGGAGTCCTCACAAGGTGGTGGCAGAGTCCTGGGTAGAGGACTGACCATCTCCTCACTCACATGATATGACTTTGCCTTTTTCTGCCACAGGCAGGACATTTGGCAAACAAAGATGGTATTTTATTTACCTGAAAATTATTTTGTTTCTGTCAAAAATTAACAGAGAAATACTCTAGGCATATCAAGTCATTGAGTGAAACTGGTTAAAAGCCAATCTGTAAAGATTTTGGGTGACAAAAAGCCAAAAAAGGCCATGCTCAGTGCTCCAAGATCCTGTCACCAGGAGCCAGAAAAAAGAATTGAGATAACTGCCACCTGTTGGGCATGATGGAATACTGGAGAGCTGTGAGCCCTTAAAGCTGCAGCCGATGTGTCTACATTGTCCTATTCCTTCTCCTCCATCTCCCTTTAAAAAGGATTGTGAAAGAGATTCATAAGGGGATGTTATATAGCTTCTTGTAATTGCTCCTAGTTTTTATTACTAATTTGGCCTTTTTTTAAAGTAAATTAAAGAAATTGGTCAATATAGCCTAATTATAGGCTGCAAAACACTAAAATAATTATATGTTAAAACTTAAGAAGATATATTTTTAAAAAGTGCTCAGGGATTCCCACATGTGGGCGTTACTGTTCAGTGCTTATGATTATCAATGGAGATTCCCTTAGAGATAAATAAATTCCATTTATCATTGTAAACTATCAGTTTAAAAAATAGTTTTAGTAAATATATATTTAAATTATTTTAACAAAACAATTTTAAATAAAAAATGTAAATGTTGTTGAAAAAAATCTGTTTAGCATTTTTTATCAACAGTATATTTAAATAAAACACAATAAATGCCAGAGTAAAACATTTAAATAAATGGAAATTTTTATTTAAAAAAAAAAAAAACTATTAACATAACACTAAAAACCAATTCAAAATTTAGAATTGTAATCTTTTTTAAAATGATTTATAATCAATCAATCAATCAATCACAGAATTTGTAAAGCGCACTACTTACCCGCGAGGGTCTCAAGGCGCTGGGGGAGAAAAAAGGGGGGGGTGCTACTGGTCGAACAACCAGGTCTTGAGTAGCCTCCTGAAGGTCAGCAGGTCTTGGGTCTGTCGTAGGCTTAGTGGAAGGGTGTTCCAGGTCTTGGCGGCAAGGTGGGAGAAGGATCTGCCGCCGGTGGTGGTTCTTCGAATGCGAGGGACGGTGGCGAGGGAGAGGTCGGCGGAGCGGAGTTGGCGGTTGGGGACGTAGAAGAGGAGTCGTCTGTTGAGGTAGGCTGGGCCAGTCTTGTGGAGTGCCTTGTGTGCGTGGATGAGGAGTTTGAAGGAGATTCTCCTGTCGACGGGGAGCCAGTGCAGGTTCCTCAGGTGGGGGGTGATGTGGCTGTGGCGTGGTACATCGAGGATCAGGCGTGCAGAGGCGTTTTGTATGCGTTGCAGTCGCTTGATGAGCTTGGCCGGGGCTCCCGCGTAGAGGGCGTTCCCATAGTCGAGTCTGCTGCTGACGAGGGCCTGGGTGACTGTTCTTCTCGTGTCTGTCGGGATCCACCTGTAGATCTTGCGAAGCATGCGGAGGGTGTTGAAGCAGGAGGATGAGACTGCGTTGACTTGCTTGGCCATGGAGAGCGTTGAGTCGAGGATGACTCCCAGGTTGCGTGCGTGGTCGGTGGGTGTCGGGGCTGCTCCCAGCGTCGTTGGCCACCAGGAGTCGTCCCAGGCTGAGGGGTTGGAGCCGAGGATGAGGACCTCTGTCTTCTCCGTGTTCAGTTTTAGTCGGCTGATCTTCATCCAATCGGCGACGGCCTTCATCCCTTCATGGAGGTTGGATTTGGCAGCGAGGGGGTCCTTGGTGAGGGAGAGGATCAGTTGAGTGTCGTCGGCGTAGGAGATTATGTTGAGGTCGTGCTGTCTGGCGATGCGTGCGAGCGGGGCCATGTAGATGTTGAACAGTGTTGGGCTGAGGGACGATCCCTGGGGTACGCCGCAGATGATCTCGGAGGCTTCGGATCGGAATGGTGGGAGGCGGACTCTCTGGGTTCTGCCGGCGAGGAAGGAGGTGGCCCATTCCAGGGCCTTGTCTCGGATCCCTGCGTCGTGGAGGCGTGCGCGTAGAGTGCGGTGGCAGACAGTGTCGAAGGCGGCGGAGAGGTCCAGCAGGATGAGGGCTGCGGTCTCAGCTTTGTCCAGCAGGATCCTGATGTCGTCGGTGGCGGCGATGAGGGCAGTCTCAGTGCTGTGGTTGCTAAGGAACCCCGATTGGGATGGGTCCAGGATGCGGTTTTCTTTGAGGTATCGGGTTAGCTGTTTGTTGACGATCTTCTCGATGACCTTGGCTGGGAACGGAAGCAGGGAGATGGGCCGGAAGTTCTTGAGGTCTCTCGGGTCCGCCTTGGGTTTGTTGAGTAGGGCGTTGATCTCTGCGTGTTTCCAGCTCTCTGGGAAGGTCGCGGTCTCGAAGGAGAGATTGATGATGTTGCACAGGTGGGGGTGCGATGGAGCTGCTGGCTTTGTTGAAGATGTGTTGCGGGAAAGGGTCTGACGGGGAGCCGGAGTGTATTGTGCTCATGGTCTTGATGGTGTCCTCGATGTTCACGCTGGCCCAGGCTGGCAGGGGATCGTGGTCGATGGTGTGCAGCGGGTCTGGTGCATCGATCTTAGTTGGGGCTGTCTGGGTGTTGAAGCTGTCGTGGATGTCGGCGATCTTGCGGTGGAAGAAGGTGGCGAGGAATCGCACAGGGGTTGCGACGGTGGGATGTCGTTGGTGTTGGAGCTGGGGTTGGAGAGTTCCTTCACGATGTTGAAAAGCTCCTTGCTGTTGTGTGCGTTGTTGTCGAGGCGGTCTTTGAAGGAGATTCTCTTGGCGGACTTGATGAGGTGGTGGTGGTTACGGATGGCGTCTTTGTGGGCTGCGTGGCTGTCCGGTGTCTTATCACTGTGCCATTTCTTCTCTAGTTTCCGGCAGGTACGCTTGGAAGCTAGGAGTTCTGAGGTGAACCAGCTAGCTCTTTTGGTGGTGTCAGCGTAGGTGGGTTTTTTCAGCGGGGCGAGGGTGTTGGCACAGTCGTCCATTCATCTTCTGAGGTTGCAGGCAGCGTTGTCGGTGTTGGATGGGTCGGAGGGAGGGCTGAGAGCGAGGGTTGCCCGTAGTTGGTCTTCGGTGACTTTGCTCCAGCAGCGGCGTGGGATCTGTTGGGTGCGGTGGTGTGTGGTGGGTTTCTGGAAGGTGAAATGGATGCAGCGGTGGTCGGTCCAGAGGAGTTCCGTGGTGTGGCTGAAGGAGACGTGGGAGCTTGAGGAGAAGATGGGGTCGAGCGTGTGGCCGGCGGAATGGGTCGGTGTTGTGACGAGCTGGCTCAGACCGAGGTTGGCGAGGTTGTCGATCAGGGTGGTGGAATTGCTGTCGTTCTTGTTCTCCAGGTGAAAATTCAGGTCTCCGAGGAGGATGTAGTCGGTAGAGGTCAGGGCGTGCGTGCTGATGAAGTCGGCGATGGAGTCGCTGAACTGGGGTCGGGGCCCAGGGGGTCTGTAGACGAGGGTGCCTCTGAGGGTGGTGTTGGGGTCCGTGTGGATCTGGAAGTGCATGTGTTCGGGCGGTGCTGAGAGTGTTGTCGGTGCTGGTCGAGACCCTGATGGTGTTCTTGTGGACGATGGCGATTCCTCCTCCTACTGCGCTGACGCGGTCTCTGCGGGTGATCTTATAGCCGTCTGGGATGGCTATGGCGATGTCGGGGCGGAGGAGTCGTTCATCCAGGTCTCTGTCAGGAAGGCGACGTCTGGTGATGATGTGTCGAGCAGGTCCCAGAGCTCGACGGCGTGTTTGCGTGCGGAGCGGGTGTTCAGTAGGATGCATCAGAGGTGGTTGCGGTCCTTCTTGGCGGGCGCCTCGGTGGCTCTGAGGCTGGTGTAGCTGCAGTTCCGGCAGGTGAAGGGACCATGGGTGCGCTTCGGGGCGGCCTTGAAGCAGTTGTGCGTCCGTCCGGGGTTGAGAGCGTGGAGTGTGGTGGCATCGTATCGGGCGTCGGTCCTCGAGGCTGGTGCGGGGGCGCACGGCCCAGGGGTTCTGGTGCTGGGCGCGGTCCAGGCACGGACGGGCGCAGACGGGCTTGCCTTAGGTGCGCCTTCGGCGCGCCAGCGGCGCGGCCGCGCAGCGGCCACCATATATGGGGAGGTGGGAGGGAGGAGCAGCTGGGAGGCAGGGGCAGCGAATGGGCAGTCAGGGGGCGGGCTGCAGGGACGCAGCGGCGGAGTGGAGAGAGGCAGCGAGGGGTACAGAAGGCAAGAAGGACACAGGGAAATGGGGGCAGCGAGGGAGACAGAAGAGAAAACGGGCACACAGCAATGGGGGCACCATTTCCCCTATAAGCCCTACATCCTGCTACTAAAAAAAAAAAGAAATACAACTCAATTAAAAATAAAATAAGTTACAATAATTAAATCACAAAAATACATTAAAATGTAAATATAATTCTAATATAAATCTTTCTAAACTATGTATTTGTTTGCAATGGTTTTAAATATAAAAAATACCAATAATACAACTGATTGTTTATTACCCTCTAAATTCAATAAAACTCTTAAACATTTTACTACAAAAAAAATCCAAAATTTTTAATACTTTCAATATTAGAGCAATGCTGAAATAAACAATTAAGAATAAAACAATATTATTAACAATGATATTTTTAACAACAATATTAAAAGCAACACTAAAAATCTATGGGCCTGATTCACAACGGTAACCTGAGACGAAAGTCCAACTTTACGACTTTTGGTATTCACAAAGGGCATTTACGAGCAGTAAAGTTGGACTTTTGTCTCAGTTTTGGTCTCAGTTATACTTACGATCAAAACTTAAGTTTATCTGAGACAAAGGTCTAACTTTACTACTCGTAAATGCCCTTTGTGAATACTGAAAGTCGTAAAGTTAGACTTTTGTCTCAGGTTACCTTTGTGAATTGGGCCCATATTCTTATTTTCACCTGCGATCTTCCTGTTGATCACATTTTTGATATCACAATATTCTTGCAACGATATTCTGGTAACATGATATTTCAAATTATATTTTGGTCAAACACCATTTAAAAACTCATAGAAAATGTGTCCTCATTTTAGCTTTCTAGAGCATTAACAATCATTTCCATGACAAAATGAACCCCCTCATTTCATTCATGTCTAAGGGAAATGCTTTACTTTTTATAGCTTTGAGTCCATCAAGATGGCGCTCAGGTGTGGGAGACGCTAGTCATTTAGACAGTATGTTAGCGCTCTAGTTGTTCATTAGAATGCTGTGGTGAAGCTGCAGCAGATCACAGGGGAATCAACAGGCTACTGCTGCTGGAAGTACATGGTTTACTCAGAGTATCAGACTCTATTCTCGCATGGCTGAGGAAGGTAGTGTGCAATAAACGAAAATGTGCTCTCATTATGTTCTGGAGCACCTTCTATCGCCTCTATGAGAAAACCATTAAAGAAAACAGTATTCTCTCAAACATGGTTCAATAAGTTCCAGCAGAGATCCTTTTTCACAGTGTACAATTACCTTACAACACACCACAAGTCCTAAACTATAACACCACCATGCAATATTTATATTGCGACTAAAATCTTTTATCACCCTTCATATGCGTATTTTTGTGACCCTCAAAAACAGGCTTTCACTACAGTGCATTTCAATCGGGACCCTGACCCCGAGTCCTGTAATGGCTGTCTCAACATGTTGCCCTTGAGCCCACCCTCTAGGCACCTGAGGGTCAGGGTGTGCTCCTCCTAACCCCATATATTTTTTTATTTAATTTTTTTTAAATTCATTTTAAGACTGCGGGGTACATGTCCCTGAGTCCTATAATGGCTTCCAAAATATTATTCATGTTGTGACACCTTCCTGCACAAAAACAATCCTCAGAGGCATTTTCTTGCAGCACACTTAGAAAGAGGAAACAACGAGAAGAAATAATGATATTTCTCCTCGTTGCACCTCCCCTGGCAAGGCGTAGTATTTTGACGCATTCTCAGGTTTACCAGTCTTGGTGAATCTGGGGATGTGCCAGAATCCATGGGTGGGTGCTTGGGAAGACCAACACTTCCGCCATGGACCGCCTTCCCAGGGCAGAGTAACACAAAGCAGTGACTTGCGCCACACCAGGTGGTCTTGCATTGCTTGGTAAGGCTGACATTACCGTTGCGTTGCCCATGGAACAATATGTGTGACGAAGGGCAATGCAATGTTAAGATAAATCTGGCCCCAGATCTAATAGAAACCCTCTGTAACTGGCTAACTGGAACTTCTTGAAAAGGCAATCATACATGCCTGGGAAGGTAAAGAGGCCTGGGCGATTATGTCTAAGTAGGAATTCATAAAGGTTGGGATGGGTTTGGTGGGGTTTACGTTTGTGTGCTGCTCCTCGAGCACCATAGGAAACCATTGGGTTTGGTAGAAACATAAGTGAGCCGGGTGGCAACAGTACCACCTTCTCACTTCAGACACCCATATGGATGTAACTCTACGAGTCTTGTTAAAAAATCTGTGTTTATGGATTCCTGTTGTGCCAGGTTAAAGAGTGGTCCTACTGGAGAAAAGTGATCGATTCGAAAAAGTTTTCGATGAAACCACTAGATTTTGTGCCGGTGATTGTAGTAACCTGTGCTGGAGCCAGCTTGTTCAAAATACTACTAGTATTTGCAGATCAGCGAGCTGAGACACAAGCACAAGCGGGTATATTTATTTGCCCAGGATCACACTGTTTCGTCAAATGGAAAGTCAGGATTGGAACTCAGGTCTCTAGTTTCCATAGCTACCCACCTTAACATCCACAAAATTTACCACTACCACTTACTGTATTCTCCTTGAACTTTCAGGGGCTTATTTATGAGCCCTGTGCCACATTTGCACAACGTAAAGAGGTACATGTGTGACTCAGAGGTCTCATAAAGAGTTATAAAGCCACACAAAGCCACCCTGAGTGGCTTTGAGTGGCCTCATAAATCATGAGTAAGGCAAGGCAGCGCAAATCGCTGTGTAGCCATAATCTACACCCGGGAGGCGTATCATGGGTGTTGCGGTGGGTTTTCCCATGCAACACCCATGGAATTTGACACTGCCCTAGATTTGCATAAACATGTAAACCAGGGGTAGTGCCAAATCTGTACGCCTCTCGAGGTGAGGCATGATGAGGAGAAATAACTTCATATTTCCTCGTTGTTTTCACTTTCCATGTGTACTGCATTCTACATAGAAAGAGGAAAACGCCTCGCAGGATTGCTTTTGTGCAGGAAGGCGCCCCTTTCTGCACAAAAACAATCATGCATGCAACGGAGCCACCTTTATACCAAGTTTTAAGAATGCCTACGTTGGCGCTAGGCTGCCAGAACGGTGCCAGCTCAGGCAGAAAGGACAGGAATGCACCATATTGCTTAAATACGGTGCATTCTTGCCCTTTCATTTGGCTTTGGGCAGCACAGCAAGGCACTGTCCTACACCAAAATGCCATAAATGAGGCCCTAAGTTTCCAATCTGGAACATGACCTCTTCTAAAATACAATACACCAATTACTGTAGTTCTACTTCACATGTTTCCTTAATTAGATTCTGCGGAGCAGATTTAGTTAGAAGACACGCAACACAGTGTGGCAGACAGTTGCTGTGCTGCGTTGCGTGAAAGAGAGAGCAGGACAGCACCATATTTATCATGATATGCCGCTGCGGCTCTCTTCTGAACTGCTGGCACACTTTCAGACTGCCTTGTGCGAGGCACACACCCTGGCACCATAGTGTAAGTGTACAGTACAGCATATGTGCAAAGTTTGAAAAGTTTGGAAAAAAAACCTTTTCTCTAGCGTTATTCCTCATTCAAGGAGACAAATGTTTGGGGCGAGGCCCTGACTACGAATTTTAGCAGATAAGGATTTGCATAAAAATTCATGGGTGTTTGCTTGGGAAGGTCCATGAACCACCCATGGGATGGTCCATGTACCACCCTTGGGAAGGTCCATGTACCACCAGTGGGATGGTCCATGTATCACCTGTGGGAAGGTCCACCAACCACCGGTGGGAAGGTCCATGTACCACCCGTGGAAAAATCCATGTACCGCCCGTGGGATGGTCCATGTACCACCCGTGGGATGGTCCATGTACTACCCAGGGGAAGGTCCATGTTCTACCCGTGGGATGGTCCATGTACCACCTGTGGGATGGTCCATGTACCAACCCTGGGATGGTCCATGACCATCTGTGGGAAGGTCCATTACTACCGCGGGATAGTCCATGTACCAACCATGGGATGGTCCATGTACCGCATGTGGGAAGGTCCATGTACCGCCCGTGGGATGGTCCATGTACCGCCCGTGGGAAGGTCCATGTACTGCCCATGGGATGGTCCATGCACCACCCATGGGAAGGTCCATGTACCACCCATGGGATGGTCCATCTACCACCCGTGGGAAGGTCCATGTACCGCCCGTGGGAAAGTCCAGGGACCGCCTGTGGGAAGGTCCATGTACCACCCGTGGGTAGGTCCATGTACCACCAGTGGGAAGGTTCATGTACCACCCGTGGGATGGTCCATGTACCACCCGCGGGAAGGTCCATGTAGTGCCAGTGGGAAGGAACATGTACCACCCATGGGAAGGTCCATCTACCGCCTGTGGGAAGGTCCATGTACCGCCTGTGGGATGGTCCATGCATCGCTTGTGGAAATGTCCATGTACAGCCCATGGGACGGTCCATGTACCGCCTGTGGGATGGTCCATGTACTGCCCGTTGGATGGTCCATGTTCCACCCGTGGGGTGGTCCATGTATCACCCGTAGAATGGTCAATGTACCAACTTTGGGAAGGTCCATGTTCTGCACATGGGAAGGTCCATGTACCGCCTGTGGTATGGTCTGTGTACCGCCTGTCGGATGGTCCATGTACCACTCGTGGGATGGTCCATGTACCACCCGCGGGAAGTTCCATGTACTACCTGTGGCTTGGTCCATGTGCCACCCGTGGGAAGGTCCATGTACCGCCCGTGGTAAGGTGCATGTACCACCCGTGGGAAGGTCCATGTACTGCCTGTAGGATTGTCCATGTACTGCCCGTGGGAAGGTCCATGTACCACCCGTGGGATGGTCCATGTACCGCCCGCGGGAAGGTCCATGTACTGCCAGTGGGATTGTCCATGTACTGGCCATGGGATGGTCCATGTACTGCACATGGGAAGGACCATTTACCACCCGTGGGAAGGTCCATGTACCACCTGTGGAAAGGTCCATGTACCACCTGTGAGAAGGTCCATGTACCACCCATGGGAAGGTCCATGTACCACCCATGGTAAGGTCCATATACCACTTGTGGGATGGTCCATGTACCACCCATGGTAAGGTTAAAGTACCACCTCTGGGAAATTCCATGTACCACCCGTGGGATGGTCCATGTACCACCCGTGGGGAGGTCCATGTACCACACGTGGGAAGGTCCATGTACCACCCGTGGGAAGGTCCATGACCCACCCGTGGGATGGTCCATGTACCGCCCGTGGGATGGTCCATGTACCGCACATGGGAAGGTTCATGTACCACCCATGGGAAGGTCCATGTACCGCCCGTGGGAGGCTCCAGGTACCGCCCGTGGGAGGGTCCATGTACCACCTGTGGGAAGGTCCATGTACCACCCGTGGGGTGATCCATGTACCGCCCGTGGGAAGGTCCATGTACCACCTGTGGGATGGTTCATGTACCGCCCGTGGGATGGTCCATGTACCGCACATGGGAAGGTTCATGTACCACCCATGGAAAGGTCCATGTACCGCCCGTGGGATGGTCCATGTACCACTCATGGAAAGGTCCATGTACCTCCTACGGGAAAGTCCATGTACCGCCCGTGGCTTGGTCCCTGTACCACCCGCGGGAAGGTCCATGTACCGCCCATGGTAATGTTCATGTACCACCCGTGGGAAGGTCCATGTACTGCCCGTAGGATGGTCCATGTAATGCCCATGGGAAGGTCCATGTACCACCCGTGGGATGGTCCATGTACAGCCCGCGGGAAGGTCCATGTACTGCCGTGGGATGGTCCATGAGCCGCCCATGGGATGGTCCATGTACCGCACATGGGAAGGACCATGTACCACTCATGGTAAGGTCCATGTACCACCTCTGGAAAGGTCCATGTACCACCTGTGGGAAGGTCGATGTACCACCCGTAGGAAGGTCCATGTAGCACCCGTGGGATGGTCCATGTATCACCCTTGGTAAGGTCCATGTACCACCCGTGGGAAGGTCCATGTACCACCCGTGGGATGGTCCATGTACCACCCATGGAGAGGTCCATGTACCACCCGTAGGAAGGTCCATGTGCCACCTGTGGGATGGTCCATGTGCCGCCCGTGGGATGGTCCATGTACTGCACATGGGAAGGTTCATGTTCCACCCGTGGGAAGGTCCATGTACCACCTGTGGTAAGGTCCATGTACCGCCCGTGGGATGGTCCATGTACCACTCGTGGGATGGTCCATGTAACACCCGCGGGAAAGTCCATGTACTGCCCGTGGCTTGGTCCATGTACCACCCGCGGGAAGGTCCATGTACTGCCTGTGGTAAGGTTCTTATACCGCCCGTGGGAAGGTCTCTGTACTGCCCGTGGGATGGTCCATGTACCACCCATGGGATGGTCCATGTACTGCACATGGGAAGATCCATGTACCACCCGTGGGAAGGTCCACGTACCACCAGTGGGATGGTCCATGTACCACCCGTGGGAAGGTCCATATACCACCCATGGGATTGTCCTTATAGCACCTGTGGGAAGGTCCATGTATCTCCCATGGGATGGTACATGTACTGCCCATGGGAGGGTCCATGTACTACTCGTGGAAGGTCCATGTACCACTCGTGGGAAGGTCCATGTACCACCAGTGGGATGGTCCATGTACCACCCGTGGGAAGGTCCATGTACCATCCGTGGGAAGGTCTGTGTACCACGTGTGGGAAGGTCCATGTACCACCCGTGAGAAGGTTCATGTACTGCCCATGGGATGGTCCATGTACCACCCGTGGGAAGGTCCATGTACTACCTGTGGGAAGGTCCATATACTACCTGTATGATGATCCATGTACCACCTGTTGGATGGTCCATGTACCACTCCTGGGATAGTCCATGTACTGCCCATGGGATGGTCCATGTACCACCCATGGGAAGGTTGATGTACAGCCCGTGAGATGGTCCATGTACCACCCATGGGAAGGTTGATGTACCTCCCGTGGGAAGGTCTATGTACCACCCATGGGAAGGTCCATATCCTGCTCATGGGAACGTCCATATACCACCTGTGGAAAGGTCCATGTACCACCTGTGGGAAGGTCCATGTACCTCCAGTGGGATGGTCCATGTACCGCTCGTGGGATGGTCCATGTACCGCACATGGGAAGGCCCATGTACCACCTGTGGGAAGGCCCATGTGCCACCCGTGGGAAGTTCCATGTACCAGCTGTGGGAAGGTCCATGTACCACCTGTGTAAAGGTTCATGTACCGCCCATTGGAAAGTCCATGTACCGCCCGTGGGATGGTCCATGTACCGCCCGTGCGATGGTCCATGTACTGCACATGGGAAGGTCCATGTACCACCTGTGGGAAGGCCCATGTACCACCGGTGGGAAGGTCCATGTACCACCCATGGGATGGTCCATGTACCGCCCGTGGGGTGATCCATGTACCGCACGTGGTAAGGTCCATGTACCGCCCGTGGGAAGGTCCATGTACCGCCTGTGGGAAGGGCCATGTACCACCTGTGGGAAGGTCCATGTACCACCCGTGCGAAGGTGCATGTACCACTGTGGAAAGGTCCATGTACTGCTTGTGGGAGTGTCCATGTACCACCCGCAGGAAGGTCCATGTACCTCCTGTGGTGAGGTCCATATGCCGCCTGTGGGAAGGTCCACCGCCTGTGGGATGGTCCATGTTGCGCCCGTGGTAAGGTCCATGTACCGCCTGTGGGAAGGTCCATATACCGCCCGTGGTAAGGTCCATGTACTGTCCATGGGATGGTCCATGTACCGCCTGTGAGAAGGTCCATGTACTACCAATGGGAAGGTCCATGTACTACCCATGGGATGGTCCATGTACCGCCTGTGGGAAGGTCCATGTACTGCCCCTGGGATGGTCCATGTACCACCCGTGGGAAGGCCCATTTATCACCCGTGGGATGGTCCATGTACCACTCAAGGGAAGGTTGATGTACTTCCCGTGGGAAGGTCCATGTAGCACCCATGGGAAGATCCATGTACCGCTCACGGAATGGTCCATGTACTGCACATGGGTAGGTCCATATACCACCTGTGGAAAGGTCCATGTACCACTTGTGGGAAGGTCCATGTACCGCCCGTGGAATGGTCCATGTACCACCCTTGGGTTGGTCCATGTTCTGCACATGGGAAGATCCATGTACCACCCATGGTAAGGCCCATGTACCACCCGTGGGAATGTCCATGCACCACCTGTGGAAAGGTCCATGTACCACCCGTGCGAAGGTCCATGTACTGCCCGTGGGATGGTCCATGTACCGCCTGTGGGATGGTCCATGTACCGCACATGGGAAGGTCCATGTACCACCTGTGGGAAGGCCCATGTACCACCAATGGGAAGGTCCATGTACCACCTGTGGGAAGGTCCATGTACCGCCTGTGGGAAGTTCCATGTACCACCCCTGGGAAAGTCCATGTACCGCCCCTGGGAAGGGACATGTACCGTCTGCAGGAAGGTCCATGTACCACCCATGGGAAGGTACATGTACCAACTGTGGGAAGGTCCATGTGCCGCCTGTGTAATGGTCCATGTACCACCCACTGGAAGGTCCATGTACCTCCCCTGGTAAGGTCCATGTACCGCCTGTGGGAAGGTCCATGTACCGCCCGTGGTAAGGTCCATGTACCATCCATGGGATGGTCTATGTACTGCCCATGGGATGCTCTATGTTCCGCCCGTGGGATGGTCCATGTACCGCCCATGGGATGGTCCATGTACCGCCCATGGGATGGTCCATGTACCGCCCGTGGGATGGTCCATATACCGCCC
Source organism: Calotriton arnoldi (assembly GCA_963921515.1). Lineage (NCBI taxonomy): Eukaryota > Metazoa > Chordata > Amphibia > Caudata > Salamandridae > Calotriton > Calotriton arnoldi. The sequence goes on along the minus strand of CAWUFW010001899.1, from coordinate 1,892,004 downwards.
ATTGGAAGTTCCATGTACCACCCGTGGGAAGGTCCATGTACCACCCGTGGGAAGGTCCATGTACCACCCGTGGGATGGTCCATGTTCCACACGTGTGAAGGTCCATGTACCGCCTGTGGGATGGTCCATGTACCGCACTTGGGAAGGTCCATGTAATACCTGTGGAAGGTCCATGTACCACCCGTGGGAAGGGCCATGTACCACCAGTGGGATGGTCAATGTACCACGCATGGGAAGGTCCATGTACCACCCGTGGGAAGGTCCATGTACTACATTTGGGAAGGTCCATGTACCATCCATGAGAAGGTCCAAGTACCGCCCATGGGATGGTCCATGTACCGCCCGTGAGAAGGTCCATGTACTACACGTGGGAAGGTCCATGTACTACCCGTGGGATGGTGCATGTACCACCTGTTGGATGGTCCATGTATTACCCCTGGGATGGTCCATGTACCGCCTGTAGGAAGGTCCATGTACTGCCCGTGGGATGGTCCATGTACCACCCCTGGGAAGGCCAATGTACCACCCGTGGGATGGTCCATGTACTACCCTTGGGAAGGTCCATGTACCACCCGTGGGAAGGTGCATGTACCACCTGTGTGAAGGTCCATGTACCGCCCGCGGGATGGTCCATGTACCTCCTGTGGGAAGGTCCATGTACTGCCTGTGGAAAGGTCCATGTACTGCCCGTGGTGAGGTCCATGTACTGTCTGTGGGATGGTCCATGTACTGCTCTTGGGATGGTCCATGTACCGCCTGTGGGATGGTCTATGTTCCGCCTGTGGATGGCCCATATACTGCCTGTGGGATGGTCCATGTGCCACCCGTGGGATGGTCCATGTACCGCCCGTGGGATGGTCCATGTACCGCCCGTTGGATGCCCCATATACCGCCCATGGGAAGGTCCATGTACCACCCACGGGAAGGTCCATGTACCGCCTGTGGCATGTCCATGTACCACCCGTGGGAAGGTCCATGTACCGCCTGTGCTAAGGTCCATGTTCCACCCGTGGGAACGTCCATGTACCACCGTGGGAATGTCCATGTACCACCCGCGGGAAGGTCCATGTACCGCTCATGGTAAGGTCCATGTACCGCCCGTCTGAAGGTCCATGTACCATCCGTGGGATGGTCCTTGTACTGCCTGTGGGATGGTCCATGTACCGCCCGTGGGATGGTCCATGTACCACCCATGGGATGGTCCATGTTCCACCAGTGGGATGGACAATGTACCGCCTGTGGGATGGTTCATGTACTGCCCGTGGGATGGTCCATGTTCCGCCCGTGGGAGGGTCCATGTACCGCCCGTGGGATGCCCCGTGTACGGCCAATGGGAAGGTCAATGCACCACCCGCGGGAAGTATCAGGTTCCACCTTCCAGAATCCTCAGGATTGTGCTGATGCTCAAAGGGGTCCACCTCTCAACTGCCCCAAGTCCGGAATATAAATACACATGGACTAGTGAGATAGTCAAGCGAGGAAGGAAAGGGTAGGAACAGCATGGAGGGAGATCTGAGGATGACACAGGAGAAACACCTTAAATACAATATCCTCATTAACTTGTAACACATACAGTTGTAAAAACCACCCCATCAAACAGTTGACCTGATTGTACACACTACCTGTAAAGAAAGAAAGAAGGAGCGATATCAGGAGATTTGCAGACTTTGCAGACGTCCAACACGAAAACTAATATGAGGAGACAATAAACACGAAATTTGTATATGCAAAACAGTCTCTGTGAGAAGTTGGCCTGGCATATGCTGTCCACTAGTTATAGTGGGCACCTTGCACCAGTCCAAACAACCCTTATTGATGATAGGTTTAAAGACAACCTTTATTGAAAGCTATCCTAGCGGTATCTATGGAGAGCAGCCTTCAGGCTAAGTCTTGAAGGAGTGTAAAGCAGCTTGGTTTACCAGATTATAACCTCTTGAATGACCAAATGAAAGGAGAACCACACCAGGTATATATATAAAATATATGTATTTATTTCTAAACACTCACTACTAATCTCTTTATGAGATTAGAGTCCAAGATACACAATATCACAGTATTAAAACGACAGTAAATAGCACAATATACAATGGGCCGAAGGGGGGGACCAAACCATATATTAAGAAAGTGGTATAAGAACCACGACTTGACTAGACACAGTGCCTAGAGCACGTAGAATCGCTGGGACCCCAAGGAACCACCCAAGGTAGTGACACAGGAGACCCACGGGGACATGTGCAGTGTGAGAACACAGCCGCGAGCGCCGTAGGATTCTATGAGGAAAGTCGCGGTTGGAATTTTAAAGCAAAGGACACTTAGGAGAGGACTTTGAGCAAACCCCTTTAGACTTAAGGGGTTCTAGGCCAACACTGCACGGAGCACCGGAGTACTCGAGTTACCTCACCCAGGGAAGCCGGGTGCATAGGTGTCAAAGGTGTCGGGAATCGTCGTCGTTTTCAATGGCGATCTGCTGCAAAGTGCTGCTGCCGTGAAGAAGAAAAGTGTCCGGGATGATCCAAGCCTATATCGAAGATGTGAAGAACCTGAAAGCAGAGGGGACAGAGTCTGGGTCACTAGCCAGTGACCAGGAGCGGAGCAATCGAATGCCCACCGATGTCGGGTGCCTCAGGTGCGAAGAGGTGAAGCTTGACTCTGCAGCCACAGAGTCCAGGAGATGTCGAGGACAACCAGGAGCCAGATTCGAGCTGATCCACAAAGGATGTCAAGTGCTGGGGTGTCAGTGCTCGGATTGAACACAACAAGCCTTGGCAACAGCAACCCACGCAGGAAGAGAAAAGATGGTTCTGTGAGGACCAGCAAGGTCCTGGGGACTCCCCAAGCGATGGAGAGTCAGGGCACATCTGGAGCAACCAGGCAAGCCCAATTAAAGTTAGTGTTGCCTTCTTGGGGACCCACAGGTCAATGGACCAGGGATTGCAAAGGGACCTCAAGAGGAATCACAAAATGGCAGCCTACGGAACACTCGTTGAGTGTAGGCCAGCAATCTTCGGTGTAATTATTGCTCGGGGTCAGGGCTACAAGTAACCCAAAGCTCAGCCTCAGGGGTCGCCGGAAAGCTGATGCTTCTGCAAATGGACGCGATGCCCAGGTGTTCGGGTTGCACGGTCACCACAAGGGATACGGGCCTCAGACTTGCTGTGGGCACAGATCGACCTCTAAGACCTTGGAAAACCCACCTCCTGTGTGGCAATATTCTTCGGAGTCCGCAGCAGCTTCGGAGATGCCAACTGGTCAGTTGCGTTAAAGGTGCCTGCCTTGCAGGGGAGTAACTCCTTTACTCCAAGGGAGATTCTTCAGTCATCCAGCGTAGTGCAGATCGTCGAAGTACTTGGTTTCTGTGTCAGAGTTTAGTCCAGGTGTAATCTAAAGTCCTGTAGTCAGGGGTTCCTACTTTATAGTTTATACCCAAGGAAGGGTGGGACAAACTCTGGGGACCACCTATGGGAGGGTCAGGAAGAGGGTGGCTACACCCATTTCCTTTGTCCAGTTTCGCGCCATAGCAGGGCTGGTAGCCCCTGCAACCGGTTTGAGCTGGACTATGACAGGGACACCAAATGCCCCCAGTGCAGACTTCAAAGCACTCTAGAGTGCACTCACCCAGCCCCAATACACTAAAGCCTGTCTGGGAAGTGGTCACACCTCCCTGTGACAGGAAGCCTATTATCCAGGCTCCTCTGCCGGAGTTTCGTCCAGCAGCAGGAGGGCAGACTCGTGTCTGTGGCTGCAGCATCCATTTTGTGATGCCAGGGTTCTGTTAGCTGGTACCGGGTGTACCGGTGGTGTCATGTTTCTCCCTCTAGTAGGGTGGAATCATACCTCCCACCCCAGTTACTGGGGTGGAGGTATGATTCAAGGTGCTTGACACCAAACACGAAATGTTTCCATGCAGCCATTCTTAAGTTAGCATTTACCGCGAGGTCATAATGCACTTAAGAGTATATGGTTGGCTGCATCACAAACAACCCGGAATGAAGATTCCAAGCTGCAGAGGGCTCTGCTCATGCATGGGCACCTCTCACATGAAACCCAGCACCCTGCCTTCAGGATTGTTAAGGCCTGCCATAGGGGTGACTGATAGGTTTACATGTGTAGTGATATGGAGAGATATAGGGAACCTATATCTCAGTAAGGGGTGGATACACCACCTACACAGGTTGCTGTAGCAGACCTGTTGTGTCATTTAAAAGGCTTCGCAGGGTGGCATAATACATGCTGCAGCCCCTGGTAGGCCTCTAGAGTACCTATGCCCTGGGTATATAGTATACCATATACTAGGGACTTATAAGGGTACCCCAGGATCCAATCTGGAGTGTACCTAAAGTACATACAATCAATTTAGAGTAGAAAGCAGATAGACTGGGGTCCTGATTAGCAGGGCCTCAGTCTGGCTAAGTTGAAAAACAGTGAAACATCAGCAAAAAGTGGGGGTAACTATAAGAAGCAGATCCTACTCTCCTACACAACCCCCCAAACGTCAGGACATTAAACTAACCTTGACCAGTTGAGTCTTCATGTTCTAAGTGGAAATATCTGGAGAGTCCATCTGCATTGGCATGGTTACTCCCAGGTCTATGTTCCACTGTATAGTCCATCCCCTGTAGGGAAATGGACCACCTCAAAAGTTTGGGGTTTTCACCCTTCATCTGTTTTAGCCATAAGAGGGGCTTGTGGTCTGTCTGAACAATGAAGTGAGTGCCAAACAAGTATGGCCTCAGCTTCTTCAAGGCCCAAACCACAGCAAAGGCCTCCCTCTCAATGGCTGGCCAACGTTTCTCTCTGGGGGTCAACCTTCTGCTAATAAAAGCTACTGGCTGATCCTTGTAGGAGAGTAGGATCTGCTTCTTATAGTTACCCCCACTTTTTGCTGATGTTTCACTGTTTTTTGACTTAGCCAGACTGAGGCCCTGCTAATCAGGACCCCAGTCTATCTGCTTTCTACTCTAAATTGATTATATGTACTTTAGGTACACTCCAGATTGGATTCTGGGGTACCCTTGTGAGTCCCTAGTATATGGTATACTATGTACCGAGGGCATAGGTACCCCAGAGGCATTCAGGGGCTGCAGCATGTATTGTGCCACCCCTGGGAAGCCATTTAAAATGACACAACAGGTCTGCTACAGCAGCCTGTGTAAGGTGGTGTATGCACCCCTTACTGAGATATAGGTTTCCTATATCTCTCCATATCACTGCACACGTAAACCTATCAGTCACCCCTATGGCAGGCCTTAACAATCCTAAAGGCAGGGTGCTGGGTTTCATGTGAGAGGGTGCCCATGCATGAGCAGAGCCCCTCTGCAGCTTTCGGAATCTTCATTCCGAGGTTGTTTGTGATGCAGCCAAACCATATACTCTTAAGTGCATTATAACCTCGCGGTAAATGCTAACTTGAGAATGGCTGCATGGAAACATGTTGTGTTTGGTGTCAAACACCTGGAATCATACCTCCACCCCAGTAACTGGGGTGGGAGGTATGATTCCACCCTACTAGAGGGAGAAACATGGCACCACCGGTACACCCGGTACCAGCTTTACAGAACCCTGGCATCACAAAATGGATGCTGCAGCCACAGACACGAGTCTGCCCTCCTGCTGCTGGACGAAACTCCGGCAGGGGAGGCCTGGACAATAGGTTTTCTGTCACAGGGAGGTGTGACCACCTCCCAGACAGGCTTTAGTGTATTGGGGCTGGGTGGGTGCACTCCAAGAGTGCTTTGAAGTCTGCACTGGGGGCACATTTGGTGTCCCTGTGCATAGTCCAGCTCAAACCGGTTACAGGGGCTACCAGCCCCAGCTCTGGCGCGAAACTGGACAAAGGAAATGGGTGTAGCCACCCCTCTTTCCTGACCCTCCCATAGGTGGGTCCCCAGAGTTTGTCCCACCCCTTCCTTGGGTATAAAGTAGGAACCCCTGACTACAGGACTTTAGATTTACCTGGACGAAACTCTGATACATAATCCTGGAACGTCGACGATCTACAAAGCGCTAGATGACTGAAGAATCTCCCTTGGAGTAAAGGAGTTACTCACCTGCTTGGCAGGCACCAAAGACGCATCTGACCGGTCTGCATCTCCAAAGCTCCTGAGGACTCCGAAGAACTTTGCAACACAGGAGATGGGTTCCCGTGATCTTAGAGGTCGATCAGTGCCCACAGCAAGTCTGAGGCCCGTATCCCTCGTGGTGACCGTGCAACCCGAACCCCTGGACACCGCGTCACTTTGCAGAAGCATCAGCTTTCCAGCAACTCCTGCAGCTGAGCTTTGGGTTACCCATAGCCCTGACCCCGACCAGCAATTTCACCGAAGATTAGCCGCCTACACTCCACGAGTGTTCCGTGAGTGGGCCCTTTGTGTTTTCTCTCGAGGTCCCTTCGCGATCCCAGGTCTGTTGACCTGTGGGTCCCCAAGAAGGCAACTCTAACTTTAATTGGGCTTCCCTGGTTGCTCCAGACGTACCCTGACACTCCATTGCTTGGGGAGTCCCCAGGACCTTGCTGGTCCGCACAGAAGTATCTTTTCTCTTCCTGCGTGGGTTGCTGTTGCCAAGGCTTGTTGTGTTCGATCCAAGCACCGACACTGCAGCACTCGACATCCTTCGTGGGACAGCTCGAATCCAGCTCCTGGTCATTGTCGACGCCTCCTGGTCCTCGTGGCTGCAGAGTCAAGCTTCACCTCTTCGCACCTGAAGCCCCCGACATCGGTGGGCATTCGATTGCTCCGCACCTGGTCACTGGCTAGTGACCCAGACTCTGTCCCCTCTGCTTTCAGGTTCTTCACATCTTCGATCCAAGCTTGGATCATCCCGGACACTTTTCTTCTTCCCGGCAGCAGCACTTTGCAGCAGATCGCCATTGAAATCAACGACGATTCCCGACTCCATTTGCCACCTATGCACCCGGCTTCCCTGGGTGAGGTAACTCGAGTACTACGGTGCTCCCGTGGGTGTTGGCCCTAGAAACCCTTAAGTCTAAAGGGGTTTGCTCAAAGTCCTCTCCTAAGTGTCCTTTTGCTTTAAAATTCCAACCGCGACTTTCCTCATAGAATCCTACAGCGTTCGCGGCTGTGTTCCCACACTGCACACGTCCCCCGTGGGTCTCCTGTGTCACTACCTTGGGTGGTTCCTTGGGGTCCCAGCGATTCTACGTGCTCTAGGCACTGTGTCTAGTCAAGTCGTGGTTCTTATACCACTTTCTTAATATATGGTTTGGTCCCCCTGGAGCCCATTGTATATTGTGCTATTTACTGTTGTTTTAATACTGTGATATTGTGTATCTTGGACTCTAATCTCATACAGAGATTAGTAGTGAGTGTTTAGAAATAAATACATATATTTTATATATATACCTGGTGTGGTTCTCCTTTCATTTGGTCATTCAAGAGGTTATAATCTGGTAAACCAAGCTGCTTTACACTCCTTCAAGACTTAGCCTGAAGGCTGCTCTCCATAGCTACCACTAGGATAGCTTTCAATAAAGGTTGTCTTTAAACCTATCATCAATAAAGGTCGTTTGGACTGGCGCAAGGTGCCCACTATAACTAGTGGACAGCATATGCCAGGCCAACTTCTCACATTGCTGTGCAGCGGTTGGATTCAAGCTTGCTATTGCTTTACCAGATAATCTCTTTTGAAGTGACTAACGGAAAAACCACTATAGGTACATATAAATCAAGTTTAGAATACAGTACGTTCTACTGAACTTAGAGTTGTGTGTCAAGGGCTTAGCACACCCTTTCTACAACTCAAGAGAGTTTAGTAGGCCCCACTAGAGTAGGTAGGTGCATACACCACACCACACTAGTCATGTCTTCAAGGGCAGAAACCAGTGGGTCTCTCCCAACTAAGTATGACCATGCCTCATACCAAGAATTGAGGACTATGTGTGCCTCAAGGAAATTGAAGACAGGGAAAAGCCCAACCACCCAACATCTCATAAAGATGTTGCTTGAAGATGACCTCAGAAAGACCCCAGGGTCTGATGAGGTTGACAAAGGGGTGGGGCAGCAGAAGAGGAAAGGCCAGGTAGTGAAAACTACTATGACCCAGACTCTGATGCTGGCCAGGGGGATCAAAATGATTCCAACCTGGAAAATCCAATTCTTCCTGAAGGTGAGGAAGGAGACCCCAGTGGGGTTCTCTTTACCCCACCTGGAAGAGTTAATAGTCTACCAAGAAGATCAAGATCTCCTTCTCAGGAATCTAATCATTCTGGTACGTCTATAGGGTCCTCTGCTTCTCATAAAAGGGCATCCTCTTACGAGAAGAAATGCCAACTGCTTGAGTTTGAGAGAGCTAAGCTCAGAATCAAGAGAGAGCAATTGGCCTTAGACAGGGAATCCCTGGAGCTCCAGAGAGCTTCTCAGAAGTTGGGACTAGGGTCCCATGGTGGCAGCAGCAGTGTCCCTAGAGGTAGAGACCATTCTCATGACCATAGGAACCTGAACAAGATTGTCCCTCCCTACCAGAGTGGGGATGACATCCACAAATGGATAACTGCACTAGAGAGGGCCTGTAAGGTACAGAGGGTCCCTCAGGAGCAGTGGGCAGCAATCTTGTGGCTCTCCTTTGCAGACAAAGTTAGAGACAAGCTCCTCACTGTAAGAGAAGAGGATGCTGACAATTACAAAGTCCTGAAGAGTGCTCTGATAGAAGGGTTTGGCCTAACCACTGAACAATACAGGTTAAAGTTCAGAGATACCCAAAAGGCACAGACTCAGGACTGGGTTGACTTTGTTGATTGTGCTACTAAGATTCTGGAAGGCTGGTTACTTGGCAGTAAGGTGTGTGATTTCAAAGGATTGTATAATTTGATCATGAGAGGGCAGATCCTTAACAACTGTCAAAATCAACTGTTACATCAGTACCTGGTGGACTCTGATCTGACCTCTCCCCAAGAATTGGGTCAGAAGGCAGACAAGTGGGTCAGAACCAGGGTGAGGCAGAAGGTTCAGAACCAAGGTGGTGACGCCAAGAAGAAAGATTCTAAGAACTCTGATAAGGGTGGGGAGAAGGGTAAAGACCAGAAGTCTTCTCAAGGGCCCCAAAAATCAGCATCTGGTGGGGAGTCCCAATCTAACAAAGGAAAAGACCAAAAGAAACCATGGTGTAAATTCAGTAAGCAGAAAACCCATTGGACTAGTGATTTTACCAAGACCAAAGACTCAACTCCAGCCACCATTGCCCCTAAGGCAACTGTTCCCCCTAGTTCAGCTCCAAGTGGTGGTGTTCCAAATAAGGGTGTAGTATGGTTGACCCTGGGATCTGAGATGGACTCTGGCCTAGTCAGAGTTCCCACTCAGGCTGTACTGATCTGTGATGGAGGCATGGATATGTCCTCCTATGTGAGTCCCAGTAATCTGGGCAAATACAGACAGCAGCCCTTGATTAATGGAAGAGAGGCTTTGGCATTCAGGGACACAGGAGCAAGTGTCACAATGGTGACAAAAGATCTTGTAGCCCCTGAGCAGATCATACTTGGTGAAATGTACCAGGTGACCAAAGCTAGCAATGTCAGGACAGACCATTCCCTGGCAGTTGTTAATTTCTCCTGGGGAGGGGTAACTGGCCCTAAGAAGGTTGTGGTAAGTGCGGACCTCCCTGTTGAATGCTTGCTTGGAAATGATTTGGAAAGTTCCGCTTGGGCTGAAGTTGAGGTCAGGACCCATGCAGAAATGTTGGGCATCCCTGCAGATGTGTTTGCTATGACCAGGTCACAGGCAAAAATGTCTAAAACTGAACATGCCCTGGATTCTGGAAGAATGGACCAGGTGCCTCCCAAGAGGAGTAGCAGTAGGGTTAAGGCAGTGTCTTCCCCCCTGCCTCCGATTGCAGATCAGTCTCTTGAGGGAGATGATCTCAGTCCTGAAGAAGGAACTGTCCCAGAGGAGCTTGAACCTGATCAGGTTGAGTTCTTGGGGACAGGGGGCCCTTCCAGGGCAGATCTGAGCCAGGAGCAACTGAGCTGCCCCTCTCTTGAACCCCTCAGACAGCAAGCTGCTGCTGAGGCTGCTGGGAGTGCTAGTGGTACCCATAGGATCTATTGGGATGATGGACTCCTTTACTCAGAGTGTAGAGACCCCAAGCCTGGAGCCACCAGGAGGTTGGTTATACCTCTGAAGTTTAGGAGCTTCCTATTGACCCTAGCACATGATATCCCATTGGCAGGACACCTAGGCCAAAACAAGACTTGGGACAGAATTGTCCCTCACTTTCATTGGCCTCATATGTCTGAAGACACCAAGGAGTTTTGTCGCTCCTGTGTTACCTGTCAAGCCAGTGGTAAGGCAGGTAGCACTACAAAGGCCCCCCTGATATCACTACCTGTGGTGGGGGTTCCCTTTGAAAGGGTAGGGATAGACATTGTTGGTCCGCTAGATCCTCAAACAGCATCTGGGCACAGATTTATCCTAGTGGTGGTGGACCATGCCACTAGGTACCCAGAAGCAATTCCCCTCAGGACCACCACAGCTCCTGTGGTGGCAAGGGCCCTCCTGGGAATCTTTTCCAGGGTGGGTTTTCCTAAGGAGGTAGTATCAATCAATCAATCAATCAATCAATCAATCAATCAATCAATCAATCAGACAGAGCTGCAAACTTCATGTCTAGTTACTTGACTGCTATGTGGAAGGAGTGTGGAGTAAATTATAAATTTACCACCCCTATCACCCACTATGCAATGGTTTAGTTGAAAGGTTCAACAAAACCTTGAAGGGCATGATTAAAGGTCTCCCAGAAAAGCTTAGGCGCAGATGGGACATACTTTTGCCCTGCCTTCTCTTTGCCTACAGAGAGGTTCCACAGAAGGGTTGTTGGTTAAAGCCCATTTGAGCTTCTGTTTGGACATCCAGTTAGGGGTCCATTGTGTCTAGTGAAGGAGGGATGGGAGTTACCTCTCAAACCCCTTAAACAGGATATTGTGGACTATGTACTTGGTCTCCGCTCCTGTATGGCTGAGTGCATGAAGAAGGCAACTAAAAACCTTGAGGCTAGCCAGGAATTACAAAAGGCCTGGCATGACCAAAAGGCTGTGTTGACTGTTTATCAGCCAGGACAGAAAGTATGGGTGTTGGAGCCTGTGGCCCCAGCAGCCCTCCAAGACAAGTGGAGTGGCCCCCATACAATTGTTGAACAGAAGGGAGAGGTTACCTATCTGGTGGACCTTGGAACTCCCAGGAGCCCCCACAGGGTGCTCCATGTCAACAGACTGAAACCATATGTTGACAGGGCACACATGGGCTTGCTCATGGCTACTGATGAGGGACAGGAGGAAGAGAGTTAACCACTCCCTGACCTGCTCTCTCAGAACCCTGATGATGGATCAGTAGATGGTGTAGCCTTGGCAGGCAGCCTCACTGACCAGCAGCAAACTGATTGCAGAAAGGTTCTCAATCAGTTCAGACATATGTTCTCTCTGACTCCAAGTCAGACTACCTGGTGCAGTCATGAAGTGGACACTGGGGACAGTCTGCCTGTTAAAAATAAGATTTACAGGCAACCTGCCCATGTCAGGGACTGCATCAGGACTGAAGTCCAGAAGATGTTGGATTTGGGTGTGATTGAACCCTCAGATAGCCCTTGGGCTAGTCCAGTAGTCTTAGTGCCTAAACCTCACACCCAGGGTGGTAAGAGAGAGATGAGGTTTTGTGTAGACTACAGAGGTCTCAATGCAGTCACTAGGACTGATGCCCATCCAATCCCTAGGGCAGATGAGCTCATTGACACTTTGGCCTCAGCCAAGTTTCTCAGCACATTTGACCTGACAGCTGGCTACTGGCAAATCAGACTAGCTGAGGATGCAAAAGCCAAAACAGCATTTTCTACCCCTAGTGGGCACTACCAATTTGTGGTGATGCCCTTTGGTTTGAAAAATGCACCTGCCACTTTTCAAAGGTTGGTGAACAAAGTCCTTACAGGCCTAGAAGCCTATAGTGCAGCATATCTAGATGATATTGCTGTCTTTAGCTCCACCTGGGAGGATCACCTGGTCCACCTGCGAAATGTTTTGGAGGCCCTGCAGAAAGCAGGCCTAACTATCAAGGCCACCAAGTGCCAGATAGGGCAGAGTCAGGTTGTGTACCTGGGCCACCTTGTGGGTGGAGGCCAGGTTCAACCATTGCAGAGCAAAATCCAGACCATCCTGGACTGGGTTGCTCCAACCACCCAGACTCAGGTCAGAGCTTTCTTGGGCCTGACTGGGTACTATAGAAGATTTGTCAAAGGGTATGGATCCATAGTGACCCCTTTGAATGACTTAACGTCTAAAAGAATGCCAAAGAAAGTTCAGTGGACAGTTAGCTGTCAAAAGGCATTTGATGACCTGAAGCAGGCCATGTGCACTGCTCCCATTCTGCAAAGTCCTGATTACTCCAAGCAATTCATTGTCCAAACAGATGCATCTGAGTTGGGGGTAGGGGCTGTGTTATCACAATTGAATGATGAAGGTCAGGATCAGCCAGTAGCTTTTATTAGCAGAAGGTTGACCCCCAGAGAGAAACGTTGCTCAGCCATTGAGAGGGAGGCCTTTGCTGTGGTTTGGGCCTTGAAGAAGCTGAGGCCATACTTGTTTGGCACTCACTTCATTGTTCAGACAGACCACAAGCCCCTCTTATGGCTAAAACAGATGAAGGGTGAACACCCCAAACTTTTGAGGTGGTCCATTTCCCTACAGGGGATGGACTATACAGTGGAACATAGACCTGGGAGTAACCATGCCAATGCAGATGGACTCTCCAGATATTTCCACTTAGAACATGAAGACTCAACTGGTCAAGGTTAGTTTAATGTCCTGACGTTTGGGGGGGTGGGGTTGTGTAGGAGAGTAGGATCTGCTTCTTATAGTTACCCCCACTTTTTGCTGATGTTTCACTGTTTTTTGACTTAGCCAGACTGAGGCCCTGCTAATCAGGACCCCAGTCTATCTGCTTTCTACTCTAAATTGATTATATGTACTTTAGGTACACTCCAGATTGGATTCTGGGGTACCCTTGTGAGTCCCTAGTATATGGTATACTAGGTACCCAGGGCATAGGTACCCCAGAGGCCTACCAGGGGCTGCAGCATGTATTGTGCCACCGCTGGGAAGCCATTTAAAATGACACAACAGGTCTGCTACAGCAGCCTGTGTAAGGTGGTGTATGCACCCCTTACTGAGATATAGGTTTCCTATATCTCTCCATATCACTGCACATGTAAACCTATCAGTCAACCCTATGGCAGGCCTTAACAATCCTGAAGTCAGGGTGCTGGGTTTCATGTGAGAGGGTGCCCATGCATGAGCAGAGCCCCTCTGCAGCTTTCGGAATCTTCATTCCGAGGTTGTTTGTGATGCAGCCAAACCATATACTCTTAAGTGCATTATAACCTAGCGGTAAATGCTAACTTTAAAACGGCTGCATGGAAACATGTCGTGTTTGGTGTCAAACACCTTGGAATCATACCTCCACCCCAGTAACTGGGATGGGAGGTATGATTCCACCCTATAGAGGGAGAAACATGGCACCACCGGTACACCCGGTACCAACTTAACAGAACCCTGGCATCACAAAATGGATGCTGTAGCCACAGACACGAGTCTGCCCTCCTGCTGCTGGACGAAACTCCGGCAGGGGAGGCCTGGACAATAGGTTTCCTGTCACAGGGAGGTGTGACCACCTCCCAGACAGGCTTTAGTGTATTGGGGCTGGGTGGGTGCACTCCAAGAGTGCTTTGAAGTCTGCACTGGGGGCACATTTGGTGTCCCTGTGCATAGTCCAGCTCAAACCGGTTACAGGGGCTACCAGTCCCTGCTCTGGCGCGAAACTGGACAAAGGAAATGGGTGTAGCCACCCCTCTTTCCTGACCCTCCCATAGGTGGGTCCCCAGAGTTTGTCCCACCCCTTCCTTGGGTATAAAGTAGGAACCCCTGACTACAGGACTTTAAATTTACCTGGACGAAACTCTGACACATAATCCTGGAACTTCGACGATCTACAAAGCGCTAGATGACTGAAGAATCTCCCTTGGAGTAAAGGAGTTACTCCCCTGCTTGGCAGGCACCAAAGACGCATCTGACCGGTCTGCATCTCCGAAGCTCCTGAGGACTCCGAAGAACTTTGCAACACAGGAGGTGGGTTCCCGTGGTCTTAGAGGTCGATCAGTGCCCACAGCAAGTTTGAGGCCCGTATCCCTCGTGGTGACCGTGCAACCTGAACCCCTGGACACCGCGTCACTTTGCAAAAGCATCAGCTTTCCAGCAACTCCTGCAGCTGAGCTTTGGGTTACATGTAGCCCTGACCCGGAGCAGCAATTCCACCGAAGATTGGCCGCCTACACTCCACGAGTGTTCCGTGAGCGGGCCCTTTGTGTTTTCTCTCGAGGTCCCTTTGCGATCCCTGGTCCGTTGACCTGTGGGTCCCCAAGAAGGCACCTCTAAGTTTAATTGGGCTTCCCTGGTTGCTCCAGACGTGCCCTGACTCTCCATTGCTTGGGGAGTCCCGAGGACCTTGCTGGTCCGCACAGAAGTATCTTTTCTCTTCCTGCATGGTTTGCTGTTGCCAAGGCTTGTTGTGTTCAATCCAAGCACCAACACCGCAGAACTCGACATCCTTTAAGGGACAGCGAGAATCCAGCTCCTGGTCATCGTTGATGCCTCCTGGTCCTCGTGGCTGCAGAGTCAAGCTTCACCTCTTCGCACCTGAGGCACCCGACATCGGTGGGCATTCGATTGCTCCGCTCCTGGTCACTGGCTAGTGACCCAGACTCTGTCCCCTCTGCTTTCAGGTTCTTCACATCTTCGATCCAGGCTTGGATCATCCCGGACACTTTTCTTCTTCCCGGCAGCAGCACTTTGCAGCAGATCGCCATTGAAATCAACGACGATTCCCGACACCATTTGCCACCTATGCACCCGGCTTCCCTGGGTGAGGTAACTCGAGTACTACGGTGCTCCCGTGGGTGTTGGCCCTAGAAACCCTTAAGTCTAAAGGGGTTTGCTCAAAGTCCTCTCCTAAGTGTCCTTTTGCTTTAAAATTCCAACCGCGACTTTCCTCATAGAATCCTACAGCGTTCGTGGCTGTGTTCCCACACAGCACACGTCCCCCGTGGGTCTCCTGTGTCACTACCTTGGGTGGTTCCTTGGGGTCCCAGCGATTCTACGTGCTCTAGGCACTGTGTCTAGTCAAGTCGTGGTTCTTATACCACTTTCTTAATATATGGTTTGGTCCCCCCCTGGGGCCCATTGTATATTGTGCTATTTACTGTCGTTTTAATACTGTGATATTGTGTATCTTGGACTCTAATCTCATAAAGAGATTAGTAGTGAGTGTTTAGAAATAAATACATATATTTTATATATATACCTGGTGTGGTTCTCCTTTCATTTGGTCATTCAAGAGGTTATAATCTGGTAAACCAAGCTGCTTTACACTCCTTCAAGACTTAGCCTGATGGCTGCTCTCCATAGCTATTAGCTACCACTAGGATAGCTTTCAATAAAGGTTGTCTTTAAACCTATCATCAATAAGGGTCGTTTGGACTGGTGCAAGGTGCCCACTATAACTAGTGGACAGCATATGCCAGGCCAACTTCTCACAATCCTGACCTTCATCATTCAATTGTGATAACACAGCCCCTACCCCCAACTCAGATGCATCTGTTTGGACAATGAATTGCTTGGAGTAATCAGGACTTTGCAGAATGGGAGCAGTGCACATGGCCTGCTTCAGGTCATCAAATGCCTTTTGACAGCTAACTGTCCACTGAACTTTCTTTGGCATTCTTTTAGACGTTAAGTCATTCAAAGGGGTCACTATGGATCCATACCCTTTGACAAATCTTCTATAGTACCCAGTCAGGCCCAAGAAAGCTCTGACCTGAGTCTGGGTGGTTGGAGCAACCCAGTCCAGGATGGTCTGGATTTTGCTCTGCAATGGTTGAACCTGGCCTCCACCCACAAGGTGGCCCAGGTACACAACCTGACTCTGCCCTATCTGGCACTTGGTGGCCTTGATAGTTAGGCCTGCTTTCTGCAGGGCCTCCAAAACATTTCGCAGGTGGACCAGGTGATCCTCCCAGGTGGAGCTAAAGACAGCAATATCATCTAGATATGCTGCACTATAGGCTTCCAGGCCTGTAAGGACTTTGTTCACCAACCTTTTAAAAGTGGCAGGTGCATTTTTCAAACCAAAGGGCATCACCACAAATTGGTAGTGCCCACTAGGGGTAGAAAATGCTGTTTTGGCTTTTGCATCCTCAGCTAATCTGATTTGCCAGTAGCCAGCTGTCAGGTCAAATGTGCACAGAAACTTGGCTGAGGCCAAAGTGTCTATGAGCTCATCTGCCCTTTGTATGGGATGGGCATCAGTCCTAGTGACTGCATTGAGACCTCTGTAGTCTACACAAAACCTTATCTCTCTCTTACCACCCTGGGTGTGAGGTTTAGGCACTAAGACTACTGGACTAGCCCAAGGACTATCTGAGGGTTCAATCACACCCAAATCCAACATCTTCTGGACTTCAGTCCTGATGCAGTCCCTGACATGGTCGGGTTGCCTGTAAATCTTATTTTTAACAGGCAGATTGTCCACAGTGTCCACTTCATGAGTGCACCAGGTAGTCTGACTGGGAGTCAGAGAGAACATATGTCTGAACTGATTGAGAACTTTTCTGCAATCAGTTTGCTGCTGGTCAGTGAGGCTGCCTGCCAAGGCTACACCATCTACTGATCCATCATCAGGGTTCTGTGAGAGCAGGTCAGGGAGTGGATCACTCTCTTCCTCCTGTCCCTCATCAGTAGCCATGAGCAAGCCCATGTCTGCCCTGTCAACATATGGTTTCAGTCTGTTGATATGGAGCACCCTGTGGGGGATCCTGGGAGTTCCAAGGTCCACCAGATAGGTAACCTCTCCCTTCTGTTCAACAATGGTATGGGGGCCACTCCACTTGTCTTGGAGGGCTGCTGGGGCCAGAGGTTCCAACACCCATACTTTCTGTCCTGGCTGATAAACAGTCAGCACAGCCTTTTGGTCATGCCAGGCCTTTTGCAATTCCTGGCTAGCCTCAAGGTTTTTAGTTCCCTTCTTCATGTACTCAGCCATCCGGGAGCAGAGACCAAGTACATAGTCCACAATATCCTGTTTAGGGGTTTGAGAGGTAACTCCCATCCCTCCTTCACTAGACACAATGGACCCCTAACTGGATGTCCAAACAGAAGCTCAAATGGGCTGTAACCAACCCCCTTCTGTGGAACCTCTCTGTAGGCAAAGAGAAGGCAGGGCAAAAGTATGTCCCATCTGCGCCTAAGCTTTTCTGGGAGACCATTAATCATGCCCTTCAAGGTTTTGTTGAACCTTTCAACTAAACCATTGCATTGTGGGTGATAGGGGGTGGTAAATTTATAATTTACTCCACACTCCTTCCACATAGCAGTCAAGTAACTAGACATGAAGTTTGCAGCTCTGTCTGATACTACCTCCTTAGGAAAACCCACCCTGGAAAAGATTCCCAGGAGGGCCCTTGCCACCACAGGGGCTGTGGTGGTCCTGAGGGGAATTGCTTCTGGGTACCTAGTGGCATGGTCCACCACCACCAGGATAAATCTGTGCCCAGATGCTGTTTGAGGATCTAGGGGACCAACAATGTAAATCCCTACCCTCTCAAAGGGAACCCCCACCACAGGTAGTGGTATCAGGGGGGCCTTTGTAGTGCTACCTGCCTTACCACTGGCTTGACAGGTAACACAGGAGCGACAAAACTCCTTGGTGTCTTCAGACATATGAGGCCAATGGAAGTGAGGGACAATTCTGTCCCAAGCCTTGTTTTGGCCTAGGTGACCTCCTAAGGGAATATCATGTGCTAGGGTCAAGAGGAAGCTCCTAAACTTCAGAGGTATAACCAACCTCCTGGTGGCTCCAGGCTTGGGGTCTCTACACTCTGAGTAAAGGAGTCCATCATCCCAATAGATCCTATGGGACCCACTAGCACTCCCAGCAGCCTCAGCAGCAGCTTGCTGTCTGAGGGGTTCAAGAGAGGGGCAGCTCAGTTGCTCCTGGCTCAGATCTGCCCTGGAAGGGCCCCCTGTCCCCAAGAACTCAACCTGATCAGGTTCAAGCTCCTCTGGGACAGTTCCTTCTTCAGGACTGAGATCATCTCCCTCAAGAGACTGGTCTGCATTCTGAGGCAGGGGGGAAGACACTGCCTTAACCCTACTACTCCTCCTCCACTTGGGAGGCACCTGGTCCATTCTTCCAGAATCCAGGGCCTGTTCAGTTTTAGACATTTTATCCTGTGACCTGGTCATAGCAAACACATCTGCTGGGATGCCCAACATTTCTGCATGGGTCCTGAGCTCAACTTCAGCCCAAGCTGAACTTTCCAAATCATTTCCAAGCAAGCATTCAACAGGGAGGTCTGCACTTACCACAACCTTTTTAGGGCCAGTTACCCCTCCCCAGGAGAAATTAACAACTGCCAGGGAATGGTCTGTCCTGACATTGCTAGCGTTGGTCACTTGGTACATCTCACCAAGTATGATCTGCTCAGGGGCTACAAGATCTTTTGTCACCATTGTGACACTTGCTCCTGTGTCCCTGAATGCCAAAGCCTCTCTTCCATTAATCAAGGGCTGCTGTCTGTATTTGCCCAGATTACTGGGACTCACATAGGAGGACATATCCATGCCTCCATCACAGATCAGTACAGCCTGAGTTGGAACTCTGACTAGGCCAGAGTCCATCTCAGATCCCAGGGTTAACCCTACTACACCCTTATTTGGAACACCACCACTTGGAGCTGAACTAGGGGGAACAGTTGCCTTAGGGGCAATGGTGGCTGGAGTTGAGTCTTTGGTAGGCCTGGGCGGAAAACTACGCTACGCTCACGTAGTTTGCGTAGTTTGCGCAACTACGCGCTACGCGAATTGCACGTAGCACAGTGCAAAAACGCGTAGCGGGCATTTTTTGCTTGCTCGCGGTCCTCAACGTCAAGTTGGCGACCGCGAGCGAGCAAAATGACATCCCGGCGAGACTTTTTCCTTGTTTGCGATCAGCAACATCAAGTTGCCGATCGCGAGCGTGGAAAATAAACCTCCCGGCGAGATTCTCAATGCGGGGAGGTCAGGTTTCTCATTGCGAGTGGTCGCGTATGCTCGCGTCCGCTCGCGATGAGAAACTACCAGTCCGCGTTGAGAAAACTGCCGCTCGAGTACAAATCTACTCGAGCGGCAGAAAACGACCGCTTGCACTGTGCAAGATGCCGTTTGCAATGATTGCACAGTGCGGACAAGCATCCGGCACTTTGCAATCATTGTGGACAGCATTTCCTACCGCACTACGCTGTTCGCGTAGTGCTACGCGTATCTCGCGTAGTGCGAAGTGCACTTCGCATAGCTACGCGTAGCGCTACTACGCGAACTACGCCCAGGGTTAGTCTTTGGTCTTGGTACAATCACTAGTCCAATGGGTTTTCTGCTTACAGATTTTACACCATGGTTTCTTTTGGTCTTTTCCTTTGTTAGATTGGGACTCCCCACCAGATGCAGATTTTTGGGGCCCTTGAGAAGCCTTCTGGTCTTTACCCTTCTCCCCACCCTTATCAGAGTTCTTAGAATCTTGCTTCTTGGAGTCACCACCTTGGTTCTGAACCTTCTGCCTACCCTGGTTCTGACCCATTTGTCTGCCTTCTGACTCAATTCTTGGGGAGAGGTCAGATCAGAGTCCACCAGGTACTGATGCAACAGTTGATTTTGACAGTTGTTAAGGATCTGATCTCTCATGATCAAATTATACAATCCTTTGAAATCACACACCTTACTGCCAAGTAACTAGCCTTCCAGAGCACAATCAACAAAGTCAACCCAGTCCTGAGTCTGTGCCTTTTGGGTATCTCTGAACTTTAACCTGTATTGTTCAGTGGTTAGGCCAAAACCTTCAATCAGAGCACTCTTCAGGACTTTGTAATTGTCAGCATACTCTTCTCTTACAGTGAGGAGCTTGTCTCTACCTTTGTCTGCAAAGGAGAGCCACAAGATTGCTGCCCACTGCTCCTGAGGGACCCTTTGTACTTTACAGACCTTCTCCAGGGCAGGTATCCATTTGTGGATGTCATCCCCACTCTGATAGGGAGGGACAATCTTGTTCAGGTTCCTATGGTCATGAGTATGATCTCTACCTCTAGGGACACTGCTGCTGCCACCATGGGGCTCTAGCCCCAACTTCTGAGAAGCTCTCTGAAGCTCCAGGGATTCCCTATCTAAGGCCAATTGCTCTCTCTTGATTCTGAGCTTAGCTCTCTCAAACTCAAGCAGTTGGCATTTCTTCTCATAAGAGGATGCCCTTTTATGAGAAGCAGAGGACCCTATAGAAGTACCAGAATGATTAGATTCCTGAGAAGGAGATCTTGATCTTCTTGGTAGACTATTAACCCTTCCAGGTGGGGTAAAGAGAACCCCACTGGGGTCTCCTTCCTCACCTTCAGGAAGAATTGGATTTTCCAGGTTGGAATCATTTTGATCCCCCTGGCCAGCGTCAGAGTCTGGGTCATAGTAGTTTTCACTACCTGGCCTTTCCTCTTCAGCTGCCCCACCCCCTTTGCCAACCTCATCAGACCCTGGGGTCTTTCTGAGGTCATCTTCAAGCAACATCTTTATGAGATGTTGGGGGGTTGGGCTTTTCCCTGTCTTCAATTTCCTTGAGGCACACATAGTCCTCAATTCTTGGTATGAGGCATGGTCATACTTAGTTGGGAGAGACCCACTGGTTTCTGCCCTTGAAGACATGACTAGTGTGGTGTGGTGTATGCACCTACCTACTCTAGTGGGGCCTACTAAACTCTCTTGAGTTGTAGAAAGGGTGTGCTAAGCCCTTGACACACAACTCTAAGTTCAGTAGAACTTACTGTATTCTAAACTTGATTTATATGTACCTATGTACCTATAGTGGTTTTCAGTTAGTCACTCAAAGAGATTATCTGGTAAAGCAATAGCAAGCTTGAATCCCACCGCTGCCCACCAATGTGAGAAGTTGGCCTGGCATATGCTGTCCACTAGTTATAGTGGGCACCTTGCACCAGTCCAAACGACCCTTATTGATGATAGGTTTAAAGACAACCTTTATTGAAAGCTATCCTAGTGGTAGCTATGGAGAGCAGCCTTCAGGCTAAGTCTTGAAGGAGTGTAAAGTAGCTTGGTTTACCAGATTATAACCTCTTGAATAACCAAATGAAAGGAGAACCACACCAGGTATATATATATAAAATATATGTATTTATTTCTAAACACTCACTACTAATCTCTTTATGGGATTAGAGTCCAAGATACACAATATCACAGTATTAAAACGACAGTAAATAGCACAATATACAATGGGCCACAGGGAGGGTACCAAACCATATATTAAGAAAGTGGTATAAGAACCACGACTTGACTAGACACAGTGCCTAGAGCACGTAGAATCGCTAGGACCCCAAGGAACCACCCAAGGTAGTGACACAAGAGACCCACGGGGGACGTGTGCAGTGTGAGAACACAGCCGCGAGCGCCGTAGGATTCTATGTGGAAAGTCGCGGTTGGAATTTTAAAGCAAAAGGACACTTAGGAGAGGACTTTGAGCAAACCCCTTTAGACTTAAGGGGTTCTAGGGCCAATACCCATGGGAGCATTGTAGTACTCGAGTTACCTCACCCAGGGAAGCCGGGTGTATAGGTGTCAAAGGGTGTCGGGAATCGTCATCGTTTTTAATGGCGATCTGCTGCAAAGTGCTGCTGCCGTGAAGAAGAAAAGTGTCCGGGATGATCCAAGCCTGGATAGAAGATGTGAAGAACCTGAAAGCAGAGGGGACAGAGACTGGGTCACTAGCCAGTGACCAGGAGCAGAGCAATCGAATGCCCACCGATGTCGGGTGCCTCAGGTGCAAAGAGGTGAAGCTTGACTCTGCAGCCACGGGGTCCAGGAGATGTCGAGGACAACCAGGAGCCGGATTCGAGCTGTCCCATAAAGGACATAGAGCGCTGGGATGTCGGTGCTCGGATTGAACACAACAAGCCTTGGCAACAGCAACCCACGCAGGAAGAGAAAAGATGCTTCTGTGAGGATCAGCAATGTTCTGGGGACTCCCCAAGCAATGGAGAGTCAGGGCACAACTGGAGCAACCAGGGAAGCCCAACTAAAGTTAGTGTTGCCTTCTTGGGGACCCACAGGTCAACGGACCAGGGATCGCAAAGGGAACTCAAGAGGAATCACAAAATGGCGGCCCACGGAACACTCGTTGAGTGTAGGCTGGCAACCTTCGGTGTAGTTACTGCTCGGGGTCAGGGCTACAAGTAACCCAAAGCTCAGCCTCAGGGGTTGCCAGAAAGCTGATGCTTCTGCAAATGAATGCGGTGCCCAGGGGTTCTGGTTGCACAGTCACCACGAGGGATACGGGCCTCAGACTTGCTGTGGGCACAGATCGACCTCTAGGACCTCGGAAAACCTACCTCCTGTGTGGCAATATTCTTCGGAGTCCGCAGGAGCTTCGGAGATGCCAACTGGTCTGTTGCGTTATATGTGCCTGCCTTGCAGGGGAGTAACTCCTTTACTCCAAGGGAGATTCTTCAGTCATCCAGCGTAGTGCAGATCGTCAAAGTACTTGGTTTCTGTGTCAGAGTTTAGTCCAGGTGTAATCTAAAGTCCTGTAGTCAGGGGTTACTACTTTATACCCAAGGAAGGGGTGGGACAAACTCTGGGGACCCACCTATGGGAGGGTCAGGAAAGAGGGGTGGCTACACCCATTTTCTTTGTCCAGTTTCGCGCCAGAGCAGGGGCTGGTAGCGCCTGCAACCGGTTTGAGCTGGACTATGCACAGGGACACCAAATGTGCCCCCAGTGCAGACTTCAAAGCACTCTAGGAGTGCACCCACCCAGCCCCAGTACACTAAAGCCTGTCTGGGAGGTGGTCACACCTCCCTGTGACAGGAAGCCTATTGTCCAGGCCTCCCCTGCCGGAGTTTCGTCCAGCAGCAGGAGGGCAGACTCGTGTCTGTGGCTTCAGCATCCATTTTGTGATGCCAGGGTTCTGTTAAGCTGGTACCGGGTGTACCTGTGGTGCCATGTTTCTCCCTCTAGTAGGGTGGAATCATACCTCCCACCCCAGTTACTGTGGTGGAGGTATGACTCCAAGGTGTTTGACACCAAACACGACATGTTTCCATGCAGCCATTCTCAAGTTAGCATTTACTGCGAGGTCATAATGCACTTAAGAGTATATGGTTGGCTGCATCACAAACAACCCCGGAATAAAGATTCCGAAAGCTGCAGAGGGGCTCTGCTCATGCATGGGCACCCTCTCACATGAAACCCAGCACCCTGCCTTCAGGATTGTTAAGGCCTGCCATAGGGGTGACTGATAGGTTTACATGTGTAGTGATATGGGGAGATATAGGGAACCTATATCTCAGTAAGGGGTGGATACACCACCTTACACAGGTTGCTGTAGCAGACCTGTTGTGTCATTTTAAAAGGCTTCCCAGGGGTGGCATTATACATGCTGCAGCCCCTGGTAGGCCTCTGGGGTACCTAGGCCCTGGGTATATAGAATACCATATACTAGGGACTTATAAGGGTACCCCAGGATCCAATCTGGAGTGTACCTAAAGTACATACAATCAATTTAGAGTAGAAAGCAGATAGACTGGGGTCCTGATTTTCAGGGCCTCAGTCTGGCTAAGTCGAAAAACAGTGAAACATCAGCAAAAAGTGAGGGTAACTATAAGAAGCAGATCCTACTCTCCTACAGTCTCTTCCTGGACACTCTCCTATTATTCTCTCCTAAGAGTTCAAATCAATGGTAAGTCCTTGTATAAAGATAAGGCCATAGTACAATAGCACACTTGTACCAAACTGAAAAAGGCTTTGGGACGTTATGATTCACAATACCAAAGTGATGCGTGTTTATAAGTCAAATACTAACAGCAGAACAGTCAAAACAAATCCTTGTTAAAGCTGAACATCACGCTCTGTATTCAGCACTCAGGAACCAAACTTATGCAACTAAGCACAACGTGTATATATGACTCTGGTAAGTTTAGCTGTGCACATAACGAAAACCACACAGCACAGTCGATAAACAAGTCTTGCGCATCCCGCTCTATGGAAACAAAAGAGCTTGAGCTTTGGATGACAATATTATGTAGAGTATCGTTTCCCCTAAACGAGCACTTCCCCGCATGAGACCGCAAGCCAAATGCTGATCTCGCCAACAGGGAAAGCGTACAATGACAGCACCCAAGGCCACTCTGTATTCTCCTCCGCAAGAGACCGCCAAAACTGCGGTCTCGCCAACGGAGGAGACGAGAGCACAGTCGGAACTAGGGTACTAAGAAGGCAGAAACGAAATGCTAAAGAAAGTAAACGCTGGTGCTACGAGCACCCTTACCGCCTCAAACTCCAGAAGGAACGGGACAACAGCTAACACGGGAATCCACCAAAATAATCGGCAGCGTCCGGATCCTCAGCCGTCATTATATCCGGTTCCTGCCCTTGCGTCTGAACCACGTGGGGCGTAACCGTCTGTGAAGGAAGCCGGGAAGTGTAGTTTCGACGGGCTTCTTCCTGGTTCACCCGATAGTTGTAAGTCAGTGTGTGTCCGACTGATGCACCCTGACAGGAAGGTCCATGTACCGACTGTGGCATGGTCCATGTACCCTCCGTGGGAAGGTCCATGTACCGCCCGTGGTAAGGTCCATGTACTACCCTTGGGATGGTCCATGTACCACCCGCGGGAAGGTCCATGTACCACCCATGGGAAGGTGCATGTACCACCTGTGGGAAGGACCATGTACCCCCTGCAGGAAGGTCCATGTACCTCCTTTGGTAAGGTCCATGTACCGCCTGTGGAAAGGTCCATGTACTGCCCGTGGTGAGGTCCATGTACCACCCGTGGGATGGTCCATGTACCGCCCGTGGGATGGTCCATGTACCGCACATGGGAAGGTCCATGTACCACCTGTGGGAAGGCCCATGTACCACCCATGGGAAGGTCCATGTACCACCTGTGGGAAGTTCCATGTACCGCCTGTGGGGTGATCCATGTACCACCCATGGTAAGGTCCATGTACCGCCCATAGGAAGGTCCATGTATCACCCCTGGGAAGGTCCATGTACCGTCCCTAGTAAGGGACATGTACTGTCCGCAGGAAGGTCCATGTACCACCCATGGGAAGGTACATGTACCACCTGTGGGAAGGTCCATGTGCCGCCTGTGTAATGGTCCATGTACCACCCGCTGGAAGGTCCATGTACCTCCTGTGGTAAGGTCCATGTACCACCTGTGGGAAGGTCCATGTACCATCCGTGGGATGGTCCATGTACCGCCCATGGGATGCTCTATGTTCCGCCCGTGGGATGGTCCATGTACCGCCCATGGGATGGTCCATGTACCGCCCATGGGATGGTCCATGTACCACCCATTGGAAGTTCCATTTACCTCCCGTGGAAAGGTCCATGTACCACCCGTGGGATGGTCCATGTACCACGCGTGTGAAGGTCCATGTACCGCCTGTGGGATGGTCCCTGTACCACACATGGGAAGGTCCATGTACTACCCGTGGAATGTCCATGTACCACCTGTGGGAAGGTCCATGTACCACCAGTGGGATGGTCAATGTACCACCCGTGGGAAGGTCCATGTACCACCCGTGGGAAGGTCCATGTACTACACTTGGGAAGGTCCATGTACCATCCTTGAGAAGGTCCAAGTACCACCCATGGGATGGTCCATGTACCGCCCGTGAGAAGGTCCATGTACTACCCGTGGGAAGGTCCATGTACTACCCGTGAGATGGTGCATGTACCACCTGTTGGATGGTCCATGTATTACCCCTGGGATGGTCCATGTACCGCCTGTAGGAAGGTCCATGTACTGCCCATGGGATGGTCCATGTACCACCCCTGGGAAGGCCAATGTACCACCCATGGGATGGTCCATGTACTTCTCTTGAGAAGGTCCATGTACCACCCGTGGGAAGGTGCATGTACCACCTGTGGGAAGGTCCATGTACCACCCGCGGGATGGTCCATGTACCACGCGTGTGAAGGTCCATGTACTGCCCGTGGGATGGTCCATGTACCGCCCATGGGATGCCCCATATACCGCCCATGGGAAGGTCCATGTACCACCCACGGGAAGGTCCATGTACCGCCTGTGGCATGTCCATGTACCACCCGTGGGAAGGTCCATGTACCGCCTGTGGTAAGGTCCATGTACCACCCATGGGAACGTCCATGTACCACCCGTGGGAACGTCCATGTACCACCCGCGGGAAGGTCCATGTACCGCTCATGGTAAGGTCCATGTACCGCCCATCTTAAGGTCCATGTACCGTCCATGGGATGGTCCTTGTACTGCCTGTGGGATGGTCCATGTACCGCCTGTGGGATGGTCCACGTACCACCCATGGGATGGTCCATGTTCCACCCATGGGATGGACCGTGTACCGCCTGTGGCATGTCCATGTACCACCCGTGGGAAGGTCCATGTACCGCCTGTGGTAAGGTCCATGTACCACCCGTGGGAACGTCCATGTACCACCCGTGGTAACGTCCATGTACCTCCCGCGGGAAGGTCCATGTATCGCTCATGGTAAGGTCCATGTACCGCCCGTCTTAAGGTCCATGTACCGTCCGTGGGATGGTTCATGTACTGCCCGTGGGATGGTCCATGTTACGCCCGTGGGAGGGTCCATGTACCGCCCGTGGGATGGTTCATGTACTGCCCGTGGGATGGTCCATGTTACGCCCGTGGGAGGGTCCATGTACCGCCCGTGGGATGCCCTGTGTACGGCCAATGGGAAGGTCAATGTACCACCCGCGGGAAGTGTCAGGTTCCACCTTCCAGAATCCTCAGGATTGTGCTGATGCTCAAAGGGGTCCACCTCTCAACTGCCCCAAGTCCGGAATATAAATACACAAGGACTAATGAGATAGTCAAGCGAGGGAAGGAAAGGGTAGGAACAGCATGGAGGGAGATCTGAGGATGACACAGGAGAAAAACCTTAAATACAATATCCTCATTAAATTGTAACACATACAGTTGTAAAAACCACCCCATCAAACAGTTGACCTGATTGTACACACTACCTGTAAAGATAGAAAGAAGGAGCGATATCAGGAGAGAGGAGAGGTTGGTTTGCAGACGTCCAACACGAAAACTAATATGAGGAGACAATAAACACGAAATTTGTATATGCAAAACAGTCTCTTCCTGGACACTCTCCTATTGTTCTCTCCTAAGAATTCAAAACAATGATAAGTCCTTGTATAAAGATAAGGCCATAGTACAATAGCACACTTGTACCATTACCAAACTGAAAAAGGCTTTGGGACGTTATGATTCACAATACCAAAGCAATGCGTGTTTATAAGTCAAATACTAACAGCAGAACAGTCAAAACAAATCCTTGTTAAAGCTGAACATCACGCTCTGTATTCAGCACTCTATTCATTGTCATGTGAAGCGAAACCATTCATGAATCCTCAGGAACCAAACTTATGCAACTAAGCACAACGTGTATATATGCCTCTGGTAAGTTTAGCTGTGCACATAACGAAAACCACACAGCACAGTCGATGAACAAGTCTTGCGCATCCCGCTCTATGGAAACAAAAGAGCTTGAGCTTTGGATGACAATATTATGTAGAGTATCGTTTCCCCTAAACGAGCACTTCCCCGCATGAGACCGCAAGCCAAATGCCGATCTCGCCAACAGGGAAAGCGTACAATGACAGCACCCAAGGCCACTCTGTATTCTCCTCCGCAAGAGACCGCTAAAACCGCGTTCTCGCCAACGGAGGAGACGAGAGCACGGCCGCAACTAGGGTACTAAGAAGGCAGCAACGAAATGCGAAAAGAAAGTAAACGCTGGTGCTACGAGCACCCTTACCGCCTCAAACTCCAGAAGGAACGGGACAACAGCTAACACAGGAATCCACCAAAATAATCGGCAGCGTACGGATCCTCAGCCATCATTATATCCGGTTCCTGCCCTTGCGTCTGAACCACGTGGGGCGTAACCGTCTGTGAAGGAAGCCGGGAAGTGTAGTTTCGACGGGCTTCTTCCTGGTTCACCCGATAGTTGTCAGTCAGTGTGTGTCCGACTGATGCACCCTGACAGGAAGGTCCATGTACCGACTGTGGCATGGTCCATGTACCATCCGTGGGAAGGTCCATGTACCGCCCGTGGTAAGGTCCATGTACTACCCTTGGGATGGTCCATGTACCACCTGCGGGAAGGTCCATGTACCACCCATGGGAAGGTGCATGTACCACCTGTGGGAAGGACCATGTACCGCCTGCAGGAAGGTCCATGTACCTCCTTTGGTAAGGTCCATGTACCGCCTGTGGAAAGGTCCATGTACTGCCCGTGGTGAGGTCCATGTACCACCCGTGGGATGGTCCATGTACCGCCTGTGGGATGGTCCATGTACCGCACATGGGAAGGTCCATGTACCACCTGTGGGAAGTTCCATGTACCACCTGTGGGGTGATCCATGTACCACCCGTGGTAAGGTCCATGTACCGCCCATAGGAAGGTCCATGTATCACCCCTGGGAAGGTCCATGTACCGCCCCTAGTAAGGGACATGTACTGTCCGCAGGAAGGTCCATGTACCACCCATGGGAAGGTACATGTACCACCTGTGGGAAGGTCTATGTGCCGCCTGTGTAATGGTCCATGTACCACCCGCTGGAAGGTCCATGTACCTCCTGTGGTAAGGTCCATGTACTGCCTGTGGGAAGGTCCATGTACCGCCCGTGGTAAGGTCCATGTACCATCCGTGGGATGGTCCATGTACCGCCCATGGGATGCTCTATGTTCCGCCCGTGGGATGGTCCATGTACTGCCCATGGGATGGTCCATGTACCGCCCATGGGATGGTCCATGTACCACCCATTGGAAGTTCCATGTACCTCCCGTGGGAAGGTCCATGTACCACCCGTGGGATGGTCCATGTACCACCCGTGGGAAGGTCCATGTACTACCCGTGGAAGGTCCATGTACCACCTTTGGGAAGGTCCATGTACCACCAGTGGGATGGTCAATGTACCACCCGTGGGAAGGTCCATGTACCACCCGTGGGAAGGTCCATGTACTACACTTGGGAAGGTCCATGTACCATCCTTGAGAAGGTCCAAGTACCACCCATGGGATGGTCCATGTACCGCCCGTGAGAAGGTCCATGTACTACCCCTGGGATGGTCCATGTACCGCCTGTAGGAAGGTCCATGTACTGCCCGTGCGATGGTCCATGTACCACCCCTAGGAAGGCCAATGTACCACCTGTGGGATGGTCCATGTACTACTCTTTAGAAGGTCCATGTACCACCCGTGGGAAGGTGCATGTACCACCTGTGGGAAGGTCCATGTACCGCCCGCGGGATGGTCCATGTACCACGTGTGTGAAGGTCCATGTTCCACCTGTGGGATGGTCCATATACTGCCTGTGGGATGGTCCATGTACCACCCGTGGGATGGTCCATGTACTGCCTGTGGGATGGTCCATGTACCGCCCGTGGGATGCCCCATATACCGCCCATGGGAAGGTCCATGTACCACCCACGGGAAGGTCCATGTACCGCCTGTGGCATGTCCATGTACCACCCATGGGAAGGTCCATGTACCGCCTGTGGTAAGGTCCATGTACCACCCGTGGGAACGTCCATGTACCACCCGTGGTAATGTCCATGTACCACCCGCGGGAAGGTCCATGTATCGCTCATGGTAAGGTCCATGTACCGTCCGTGGGATGGTCCTTGTACTGCCTGTGGGATGGTCCATGTACCGCCTGTGGGATGGTTCATGTACTGCCCGTGGGATGGTCCATGTTCCGCCCGTGGGAGGGTCCATGTACCGCCCGTGGGATGCCCCGTGTATGGCCAATGGGAAGGTCAATGTACCACCCACGGGAAGTGTCAGGTTCCACCTTCCAGAATCCTCAGGATTGTGCTGATGCTCAAAGGGGTCCACCTCTCAACTGCCCCAAGTCCGGAATATAAATACACATGGACTAGTGAGATAGTCAAGCGAGGGAAGGAAAGGGTAGGAACAGCATGGAGGGAGATCTGAGGATGACACAGGAGAAACACCTTAAATACAATATCCTCATTAAATTGTAACACATACAGTTGTAAAAACCACCCCATCAAACAGTTGACCTGATTGTACACACTACCTGTAAAGAAAGAAAGAAGGAGCGATATCAGGAGAGAGGAGAGGTTGGTTTGCAGACGTCCAACACGAAAACTAATATGAGGAGACAATAAACACGAAATTTGTATATGCAAAACAGTCTCTTCCTGGACACTCTCCTATTCTTCTCTCCTAAGAATTCAAATCAATGATAAGTCCTTGTATAAAGATAAGGCCATAGTACAATAGCACACTCGTACCATTACCAAACTGAAAAAGGCTCTGGGACGTTATGATTCACAATACCAAAGCGATGCGTGTTTATAAGTTAAATACTAACAGCAGAACAGTCAAAACAAATCCTTGTTAAAGCTGAACATCACGCTCTGAATTCAGCACTCTATTCATTGTCATGTGAAGCGAAACCATTCCTGAATCCTCAGGAACCAAACCTCTGGTAAGTTTAGCTGTGCACATAACGAAAACCACACAGCACAGTCGATAAACAAGTCTTGCGCATCCCGCTCTATGGAAACAAAAGAGCTTGAGCTTTGGATGACAATATTATGTAGAGTATCGTTTCCCCTAAACGAGCACTTCCCCGCATGAGACCGCAAGCCAAATGCCGATCTCGCCAACAGGGAAATCGTACAATGACAGCACCCAAGGCGGCTCTGTATTCTCCTCCGCAAGAGACCGCTAAAACCGTGGTCTCGCCAACGGAGGAGACGAGAGCACGGCCGCAACCAGGGTACTAAGAAGGCAGCAACGAAAGGCTAAAGAAAGTAAACGCTGGTGCTACGAGCACCCTTACCGCCTCAAACTCCAGAAGGAACGGGACAACAGCTAACACGGGAATCCACCAAAATAATCGGCAGCGTCCGGATCCTCAGACGTCATTATATCCGGTTCCTGCCCTTGCGTCTGAACCACGTGGGGCGTAACCATCTGTGAAGGAAGCCGGGAAGTGTAGTTTTGACGGTCTTCTTCCTGGTTCACCCGATAGTTGTCAGTCAGTGTGTGTCCGACTGATGCACTCTGACAGGAAGGTCCATGTACCGACTGTGGCATGGTCCATGTACCGCCTGTGGGAAGGTCCATGTACCGCCCGTGGTAAGGTCCATGTACTACCCTTGGGATGGTCCATGTACCACCCGCGGGAAGGTCCATGTACCACCCATGGGAAGGTGCATGTACCACCTGTGGGAAGGACCATGTACCGCCAGCAGGAAGGTCCATGTACCTCCTTTGGTAAGGTCCATGTACCGCCTGTGGAAAGGTCCATGTACTGCCCATGGGATGGTCCATGTACCGCATGTGGGATGGTCCATGTTCCACCCGTGGGATGGTCCATGTACTGCCCGTGGGATGGTCCATGTACTGCCCGTGGTGAGCTCCATGTACCGTCTGTGGGATGGTCCATGTACCATCCACACATGGGAAGGTCCATGTACCGCTCGTGGTAAGGTCCATGTACTGTCTGTGGGATGGTCCATGCACTGCCCGTGGGATGGTCCATGTACCGTCCGTGGGATGGTCCATGCACCACCTATGGGATGGTACATGTTCCACCCTTGGGATGGTTTATGTACTGCCAGTGGAATGGTCCATGTATCACCCATGGGATAGTCCATGTACCGTCCGTGGGATGGTTCATGTACCGCCTGTGGGATACCCCATATAATGCCCACAGGAAGGTCCATGTTCCACCCACGGGAAGGTCCATGTACCGCCCATGGCATGGTCCATGTACCACCCGTGGGAAGGTCCATGTACCGCCCGTGGTAAGTTCCATGTACCACCCGTGGGAAGGTCCATGTACCACCCGTGGGAACGTCCATGTACCTCCCGCGGGAAGGTCCTTGTACCGCTCGTGGTAAGGTCCATGTGATGCCCGTGGTAAGGTTCATGTACCACCCGTGGGAAGGCCCATGTACTTCCTGTGGAATGGTCCATGTACTGCCCGTGGGATGGTCCATGTACTGCCCATGGGATGGTCCATGTACAGCCATTGGGAAGGTCCATGTATCACCCGTGGGATGGTCCATGTACCACCCGTGGGAAGGGTCATGTACCACCCGTGGGAAGGGTCATGTACTACCCGTGGGATGGTCCATGTACCGCCTGTGGAGTGATCCATGTACCGACCGTGGTAAGGTCCATGTACCGCCTGTGGGAAGGTCCATGTACCGCCCCTGGGATGGGCCATGTACCAATCGCATTAAGGTCCATGTGCCACCGATTGGTAGCTCCATGTACCACCAGTGGGAAGGTCCATGTGACGCCTGTGGTATGGTCCATATACCACCCACCGGAAGGTCCATGTACCTCCCGTGGTAAGGTCCATGTACCGCCTATGGGAAGGTCCTGGTACCGTCCGTGGTGAGGTCCATTTACCGTCTGTGGGATGGTCCTTGTACTGCCCGTGGGATGGTCCATGTACCACCCGTGGGATGGTCCATGTCCTGCCCATGGGATGGTCCATGTCCCGCCCGTGGGATGGTCCAAGTACCACCCGTGGGATGCCCCGTGTACGGCCCATGGGATGGTCCATGTACCGCCCGTGGGATGGTCCATGTTCAGCCCGTGGGATGGTCCATGTACCGCCCGTGGTAAAGTCCATGTACCTCCCTTGGGATGGTCCATGTACCACACTCGGGAAGGTCCCTGTACCGGCCGTGGCATGGTCCATGTACCACCCGTGGGTTGGTCCATGTACCGCCCGTGGTAAAGTCCATGTACCTCCCTTGGGATGGTCCATGTACCACACTCGGGAAGGTCCATGTACCACCAGTGGGAAGGTGCATGTACCACCTGTGGGAAGGTCCATGTACCGCCTGCGGGATGGTCCATGTATCTCCTGTGGTAAGGTGCATGTACTGCCTGTAGGAAGGTCCATGTACCGCCCAAGGTAAGGTCCATGTACCGTCTGTGGGATAGTCCATGTACTGACTGTGGGATGGTCCATGTACCGCCCGTTGGATGGTCCATGTACCGCCCACGGGAAGGTCCATGTTCAGCCCGTGGAATGGTCCATGTACCGCCTGTGGGATGGTCCATGTACTGCCCGTGGTATGGTCCATGTACCGCCTGTGCGATGGTCCATGTGTCGCCCGTGGGATGCCCCATGTACGGCCCATGGGATGGTCCATGTACTGCCCGTGGGATGGTCCATGTTCAGCCCGTGGGATGGTCCATGTACCGCCTGTGGGATGGTCCATGTACCGCCCGCGGCATTGTCCATGTACCACCCGTGGGAAGGTCCATGTACACCCGTGGTAAGGTCCATGTACCACCCGTTGGAAGGTCCATGTACCACCCGTGGGAGGGTCATGTGCCACCTGCGGGAAGGTCAATGTACCGCTCGTGGTAAGGTCCATGTACCACCCGTGGTAAAGTCCATGCATCTCCCTTGGGATGGTCCATGTACCAAACGCGGGAAGGTCCATGTACCACCAGTGGGAAGGTGCATGTACCACCTGTGGGAAGGTCCATGTACCGCCTGCGGGATGGTCCATGTACCTCCTGTGGTAAGGTGCATGTACTGCCTGTAGGAAGGTCCATGTACCGCCCATTGTAAGGACCATGTACCGTCTGTGGGATAGTCCATGTACTGACTGTGGGATGGTCCATGTACCGCCCGTGGATGGTCCATGTTCAGCCCGTGGGATGGTCCATGTACCGCCTGTGGGATGGTCCATGTACCGCCCGTGGGATGGTCCATGTACCGCCCGCGGGAAGGTCCATGTTCAGCCCGTGGGATGGTCCATGTACCGCCTGTGGGATGGTCCATGTACTGCCCGTGGGATGGTCCATGTACCACCTGTGCGATAGTCCATGTATCGCCCGTGGGATGCCCCATGTACCACCCGTTGGATGGTCCATGTACCGCCCGTGGGATGGTCCATGTTCAGCCCGTGGGATGGTCCATGTACCGCCTGTCGGATGGTCCATGTACCGCCTGCGGCATGGTCCATGTACCACCCGTGGGAAGGTCCATGTACACCCGTGGTAAGGTCCATGTACCACCCGTTGGAAGGTCCATGTACCACCTGTGGGAGGGTCATGTGCCACCTGCGGGAGGGTCCATGTACCGCTCGTGGTAAGGTCCATGTACCGCCCGTGGTAAGGTCCATCTACTTCCGGTGGGAAGGTCCATGTACTACCGGTGGGAAGGTCCAAGTACTGCCTGTGGGAAGGTCCATGTACCACCAATATGATGGTCCATGTACCACCCGCGGGAAGGTCCATGTACCACCCATGGTAAGGTCCATGTACCACCCGTGGGAAGGTCCATGTACCACCTGTGGGATGGTCCATGTACTGCCCGTGGGATGGTCCATGTACTGCCCGTGGGATGGTCCATGTACCACCCGCGGGAAGGTCCATGTACCGCCCATGGTAAGGTCCATGTACCGTGCGTGGGAAGGTCAATGTACCGCCTGTGGAAAGGTGCATATACCGCCCTTGGGATGGTCCATGTACCACCCGTGAGAAGGTCGATGTATGGCCCGTGGGAAGGTCGATGTACCACCCGTGGGAAAGTCCATGTACCGCCTATGGCATGGTCCATGTACCACGCGTGGGAAGGTCCATGTACCGCCCATGGTAAGGTCCATGTACCTCCCTTGGGAAGGTCCATGTACCACCTGTGGGAAAGTCCATGTACCACCCATGGGATGGTCCATGCACCACCTGTGGAATGGTCCATGTACTGCACTTGGTAAGGTCCATGTACCACCCGTGGGAAGGTCCATACCACCCGTGGCATGGTCCATGTACCACCCATGGGAAGGTCCATGTACCACCCGCGGGACGGGCCATGTACCACCCGCAGGAAGGTCCATGTACCACCCGCAGGAAGGTCCATGTACCACCTGTGGGATGGTCCATGTACTGCCCGTGGGATGGTCCATGTACCGCCCATGGGAAGGTCCATGTACCGACTTTGGGATGGTCCATGTACCCCCCATGGTTTGGTCCATGTACCGCCCATGGTTTGGTCCATGTACCACCCGTGGGAAGATCCATGTAGCACCCGCGGGAAGGTTCATGTACCACCCGCTGGAAGGTCCATGTACCACCTGTGGGATGGTCCATGTACTGCCTGTGGGATGGTCCATGTACCGCCCATGGGAAGGTCCATGTACCGCCCGTGGTTTGGTCCATGTACCACCCACGGGAAGGTCCATGTACCGCCCGCGGTTTGGTCCATGTACCACCCTTGGGATGGTCCATGTACTGCCCATGGTTTGGTCCATGTACCACCCGTGGGAAGGTCCATGTACCATCCGTGGGACGGTCCATGTACCACCTGTGGGATGCCCCATGTACCGCCCGTGGGATGGTCCATGTACCACCCACGGGAAGGTCCATGTACCGCCCGCGGTTTGGTCCATGTACCACCCTTGGGATGGTCCATGTACTGCCCATGGTTTGGTCCATGTACCACCCGTGGGAAGGTCCATGTACCATCCGTGGGACGGTCCATGTACCACCTGTGGGATGCCCCATGTACCGCCCGTGGGATGGTCCATGTACCACCCACGGGAAGGTCCATGTACCGCCCGCGGTTTGGTCCATGTACCACCCTTGGGATGGTCCATGTACTGCCCATGGTTTGGTCCATGTACCACCCGTGGGAAGGTCCATGTACCATCCGTGGGACGGTCCATGTACCACCTGTGGGATGCCCCATGTACCGCCCGTGGGATGCCCCATGTTCCATCCATCGGATGCCCCATGACACAAAGTAATGCAATTCTTGAGGCTATTTCCAGTGCAGAGCTTATCAGAAATCAGAATGCTGCACCTGTTTGCGTCACTTTCGGTGACATTGCACCAGAAAAAAGTGTTTATAAATCTGGCCCTTTGTTGTTTTTTTTCTTTTCTTCAGAATAAAAGATGTGCACAGATTATTCCTCACAGAACACTCCTCTCTCATTTTTTTGTTAACCGAGTCATGTGTGAATCTTATTTGGTGATACTGAGATCTGAATCTGTTCCTTCCTAACATAACATAGCACAACACAACACAACTTAACATAAAATAACATAACATGACGATCGGTGAGCGCCAAAACAGATAAAGTGTTTTTGTGATAGTAAAAACATTTTCCTCATATTCAAATGTTAGTTTCTATTGAATTTTCTCTTAGAAACACGTCACATTTCTGCGGTGCCTCTCTGCTATGAGCTAGTTTTAATTTCAAGATTGTATTTGTCTCGTGTTAATCTAGCGCCTTGTGGGTGGTGAAGCGCTTGTTTACTGGTTTCTTTTCTCCCTCCAAGCGCCTTGGGGCGGTGAAGCGCTTGTTTACTGGTTTCCTTCTCCCTTCAAGCGCCTTGGGGGCGGTAAAGCGCTTGTTTACTGGTTTCTTTCTCCCTTCAAGCCCCTTGGGGGCGGTAAAGCGCTTGTGTACTGGTTTATTTTCTCCCTCCAAGCGCCTTGGGCGGTGAAGCGCTTGTTTACTGGTTTCTTTTCTCCCTCCAAGCGCCTTGGGGTGGTGAGGCGCTTGTTTACTGGTTTCTTTTCTCCCTCCTTGCGCCTTGGGGGCTGTGAGGCGCTTGTTTACTGGTTTCTTTTCCCCCTCCAAGCGCCTTGGGCGGTGAGGCGCTTGTTTACTGGTTTCTTTCTCCCTCCAAGCGCCTTGGGGGCGGTGAGGGCGCTTGTTTACTGGTTTCTTTCTCCCTCCAAGCGCCTTGGGGCGGTAAAGCGCTTGTTTACTGGTTTCTTTTCTCCCTCCAATCGCCTTGGGGCCGTGAGGCGCTTGTTTACTGGTTTCTTTTCTCCCTCCAAGCGCCTTGGGGCGGTGAAGCGCTTGTTTACTGGTTTCTTTTCTCCCTCCTAGCACCTTGGGGGCGGTGAGGCGCTTGTTTACTGGTTTCCTTTCTCCCTCCAAGCGCCTTGGGGTGGTGAAGCGCTTGTTTACTGGTTTCTTTTCTCCCTCCTAGCGCCTTGGGGCAGTGAGGCGCTTGTTTACTGGTTTCTTTTCTCCCTCCTAGCGCCTTGGGGGCGGTGAGGCGCGTGTTTACTGGTTTCTTTTCTCCCTCCTAGCGCCTTGGGGCAGTGAGGCGCTTGTTTACTGGTTTCTTTTCTCCCTCCTAGCGCCTTGGGGGCGGTGAGGCGCGTGTTTACTGGTTTCTTTTCTCCCTGCAAGCGCCTTGGGGGCTGAGAGGCGCTTGTTTACTGGTTTCTTTCTTCCTCCAAGCGCCTTGGGGCGGTGAAGCGCTTGTTTACTGTTTTCTTCTCTCCCTCCAAGCGCCTTGGGGCGGTGAGGTGCTTGTTTACTGGTTTCTTTCTTACTCCAAGCACCTTGGGGCGGTGAAGCGCTTGTTTACTGTTTTCTTCTCTCCCTCCAAGCGCCTTGGGGCGGTGAAGCGCTTGTTTACTGTTTTCTTCTCTCCCTCCAAGCGCCTTGGGGCGGTGAAGCGCTTGTTTACTGGTTTCTTTTCTCCCTCCAAGTGCCTTGGGGCAGTGAGGAGCTTGTTTACTGGTTTCTTTTCTCCCTCCTATCGCCTTGGGGGCTGTGAGGCGCTTGTTTACTGGTTTCTTTTCCCCCTCCAAGGGTCGTGGGGGCGGTGAGGGCGCTTGTTTACTGGTTTCTTTCTCCCTCCAAGCGCCTTGGGGCGGTGAAGCGCTTGTTTACTGGTTTCTTTCTCCCTTCAAGGCCCTTGGGGGCGGTGAAGCGCTTGTTTACTGGTTTCTTTCTCCCTTCAAGGCCCTTGGGGGCGGTGAAGCGCTTGTGTACTGGTTTCTTTTCTCCCTCCAAGCGCCTTGGGGCGGTGAAGCGCTTGTTTACTGGTTTCTTTCTCCCTTCAAGGCCCTTGGGGGCGGTGAAGCGCTTGTTTACTGGTTTCTTTTCTCCCTCCAAGCGCCTTAGGGCGGTGAAGCGCTTGTTTACTGGTTTCTTTCTCCCTTCAAGGCCCTTGGGGGCGGTGAAGCGCTTGTTTACTGGTTTCTTTTCTCCCTGGAAGCGCCTTGGGGGCTGTGAGGCGCTTATTTACTGGTTTCTTTTCCCCCTCCAAGGGTCGTGGGGGCGGTGAGGGCGCTTGTTTACTGGTTTCTTTCTCCCTCCAAGCGCCTTGGGGCGGTAAGGCGCTTGTTTACTGGTTTCTTTCTCCCTTCAAGGCCTTTGGGGGCGGTGAAGCGCTTGTTTACTGGTTTCTTTTCTCCCTCCAAGCGCCTTGGGGCGGTGAAGCGCTTGTTTACTGGTTTCTTTTCTCCCTCCA
Organism: Calotriton arnoldi; assembly: GCA_963921515.1. Taxonomy (NCBI): domain Eukaryota; kingdom Metazoa; phylum Chordata; class Amphibia; order Caudata; family Salamandridae; genus Calotriton; species Calotriton arnoldi. The sequence continues at coordinate 1,853,623 of CAWUFW010001899.1, read as the reverse complement.
AGCGCCTTGGGGCGGTGAGGCGCTTGTTTACTGGTTTCTTTTCTCCCTCTAAGCGCCTTGGGCGGTGAAGCGCTTGTTTACTGGTTTCTTTTCTCCCTCCAAGCGCCTTGGGGCGGTGAGGCGCTTGTTTACTGGTTTCTTTTCTCCCTCCTAGCGCCTTGGGGGCTGTGAGGCGCTTGTTTACTGGTTTCTTTTCTCCCTCTAAGCGCCTTGGGGGCTGTGAGGCGCTTGTTTACTGGTTTCTTTTCTCCCTCTAAGCGCCTTGGGCGGTGAAGCGCTTGTTTACTGGTTTCTTTTCTACCTCCAAGCACCTTGGGGCGGTGAGGCGCTTGTTTACTGGTTTCCTTTCTCCCTCTAAGCGCCTTGGGCGGTGAAGCGCTTGTTTACTGGTTTCTTTTCTCCCTCCAAGCGCCTTGGGGCGGTGAGGCGCTTGTTTACTGGTTTCTTTTCTCCCTCCTAGCGCCTTGGGGGCTGTGAGGCGCTTGTTTACTGGTTTCTTTTCTCCCTCTAAGCGCCTTGGGGGCTGTGAGGCGCTTGTTTACTGGTTTCTTTTCTCCCTCTAAGCGCCTTGGGCGGTGAAGCGCTTGTTTACTGGTTTCTTTTCTCCCTCCAAGCGCCTTGGGGCGGTGAGGCGCTTGTTTACTGGTTTCCTTTCTCCCTCTAAGCGCCTTGGGGCAGTGAAGCGCTTGTTTACTGGTTCCTTTCTCCCTCCAAGCGTCTTGGGGGCTGTGAGGCGCTTGTGTACTGGTTTCTTTTCTCCCTCCAAGCGCCTTGGGGCGGTGAGGAGCTTGTTTACTGGTTTCCTTTCTCCCTCTAAGCGCCTTGGGGCGGTGAGGCGCTTGTTTACTGGTTCCTTTCTCCCTCCAAGCGTCTTGGGGGCGGTGAAGCGCTTGTTTACTGGTTTCTTTTCTCCCTCTAAGCGCCTTGTGGACGGTGAGGCGCTTGTTTACTGTTTCCTTTCTCCCTCCAAGCGCCTTGGGGCGGTGAAGCGCTTGTTTACTGGTTTCTTTTCTCCCTCCAAGCGCTTTAGGGCTTTGAAGCGCGTGTTTACTGTTTCCTTTCTCCCTCCAGCATACAAGGGGGCCCTAGGGGGCCCTTGAGAGCCCTGCAAGGCCATAAATCAGGCAGGTTTCAGAATCTGATGACAAACCTAATTCCTGTCAGAGAGGGCCTGCGCCCCCCTCCCACTCCCAGGATCCCGCTCCCCGCTGTCATCGAAGCCGGCCCATAAACATGGCAGCTGTCACCGAGGCGCATGCCAGCGGGGGGACCCTGGCGGGGGCGCAGGGCTCACCGCACATTCCGCATTCCCTCACGGCCCGGCCTGGGCATCTGCTCGGAGGTCCTGCCCTCGGGGAGGAGCGCACAGGGCAGGAGAGACGGGCAGAGTAGGGTGTGTGCGGCAGATGGGCGGGCTGACTGAACTCCCTCGGGAGCCTTCGAATACAGGCAGACTGGGATGTGGTAAGGGCCACTGGAATTATGCGGCACAGACAAACCAAACTATGCGGCAGGTTTAACTAATGCATTTGACAAGAAAAAAGTAAATTATGACGCATAATGTGGCAGAATTTGTGATATCATTGCTTCTTTATTCTGTCATTTTTACACGTTTACACTGTCCGAAGAAAGGGGTCTCTTCATCAGAACCAGTTTGACACCCAAACACAGCTGAAAGGTGATCAGTCAACGTTTGTGAATCCTCCCTCCCTGGCAACACGTGCTGCCACATATGAGTAACTTTTGATCCGTTTGATCTAGGAATAATTTTTTGTTAATATCTGCGGACTATGCTGCAGATCATGCCTCTGTTATTTCTTATTTCATTAAAACACTTTTTTCTTCATTATCACATATAAAAGCACTTCCAGATATGTGAGTTCAGACTACCAGATGTACAAAAAACCACTTTAAATAAGTACTGCTTAATGCAGTGCTATAATGTGACTATTAGTGTCAACGCTCCTTTGCTAAAGAAATACACGGGGCATATTAGCAAGAAGAGACGATAATCATCGCTAACCCTGCTTAGCGTGATTTTTTTTATCGCCGGCTATCGCTGGAATATATCGCCACGCTAACGCTGTATTAGCAACGATTAGCGCTATGGCGATGAATATTCCAGCGATAGCGGGGAAATGAGCCAACATCGCTGAAAAACCAGCGATGTTGCATGGAGAAGGGAGAACACCTTGCTGATACGACCCTGTGGTCGTATCAGCATAATCCACCCCCATGTTAGGTATGGCTAACACCTGCTAATTGCAGGTGTTAAATAAATGGCGATGACCTCGGTTAGCGCGACTTTTCACGTCGCTAACTGGGGCCATGGCCACCTTGCTAATAGGCGATAGGCCTGTTAGCGAGTGTTTCCCAGGTTTGTTCGTCGGGAACGCCCACTTTGCATGTCATTAGCGATAAATATCGCTGACATGCAAAGCGGTAAAAAAACGGGCGCTAATGCCCGCAAACTGTCGCTAACTGATGTTAGAGATAGTTTGCTGATAGGGCGATATTAATATCGCCGCTTTAGCGGCAAAAAGTGCCGCTAAAGCGGCGATAGTGCCCTTGCTAATATGCCCCACACATTTTTTAATTTTGAAGAGACTTTACCATATTTTTTCTACCATCCTCTTATCTTCAGACAACTACTCAAGAATTGTCTCTTCTCCACATAACCACCACAGGCAAACAGAAAATGACAGTATATCCCTCTGTTTATGAGCATTTATTTGCACTATAGATATGTACCTATATGTGTGTTTTGCTTTGTATAAACGTGTATAATAGTTATGTTTTTAAAAATATAGATATTCGTTAGTTCTGCTTAATAAATGTACATATTACTGATAGTTACATTATTCTATGTTTGTAACATGTATATAAGTGACTGCATATAAAAGTAAATCTTTTATCATAACTATTTATCTACAATTGTTTCACTATTGAATTAGCACACCAGCATTACTTTTTTAAGGTTTATTCCATTTTCGCCTGCACCCCTTGCCTGCCATAGGCACACACCAGCATTCATTTTTTAAAGAATTATTCACTGTTCCCCGGCACCCCCTGCCTGGCACAGGTATCTTGTAGGCCCTAAAGGCACATAAAGTAAACTTTTAAATCTGTATGTTGTTTAAATATTTTGTCATGGTTTGGAATGGAATACACTATTGTTAATTATTTGTGATGACCTCAATAAATTATATTCAAACTGTAAATGCCACATTTCACTGAATGTTTTTCTTGTGTGTTTGCTTTTAGGTGCACAAGAGACATCACAAGAGTTCTGCCAGACATAAGGCCGGCGCTGAGTGACATCACCCGAGTCCTCGTTCTCTGCGTACACCTTGAGCCGCTAAGTGCCAGCTGCCAGAGCTAAGACCTTGAAGATGGCCCCAAAGAAGGGTGTTCCTTCCAAGAATGTGGCCAGTGAGGAGGAGAAGAAGGAGATTGCCACCACTGTCGTGCCACCTGCCACCTTTTTCAGGAAATGAGTGACTGCTGCACTGTCCTCCGGGCAGCAAGCTGGGAGCAGCACTCCCACATCAGCGGCACCACTCCAACCGAAGCCCAAGGCCGTGTCTCTCAGCGAGGCCGTCACTGCACTCATGGCGAAGAGCAGTGAGTCTGAACTGGATTTGTCTCATTCGCAAAGTACCCAATCGTCGAAGGAAATTGAGCAAAGTGGACAAAAGGAGCCACTGCCAGCAACAGTTCTTCCTGAAGTAGGAGCAGGACATGAGGTTGAGATTCCTGCTGAGCAAGATGTAGCTCTGGAACCATTGGCTTCACGATCTCCAGCAAGAAACATCTTCCACAAACCCCACATCTGGAGATCTGGACTTGGACTGGACCCCGGACGAGTCTGAGACCCTCAACAAGAGACAAGGCAAAAGGAAAGTTCCTGAAAGCCTTAAGATTATGGAAAGTCACAGTGATGATCAGCCAGTGATTGTTATTATTATTATTAATGCATTTTATAGAGCGCACAGCTACCTCCAACGGAAGTGTTCCGGCGCTAACGGTAGGTGCAGGTTGCATACAGGGACTGAGGAATTCCGCAAATGTACTAGGTTAGGCTGAAGAGCCAAGTTTTCAAGGCCTTTCTAAACAAAGGCTCTGTCTTTGCCTTTCGGAGATGGACTGGCATAGAGTTCCACAGCAAGGCGGTTTTTACTGCAAAAGCCCGACCCCCATCCTAGCCTTTTTAAAGCGCGGAGTCACCATTAGGTTCTGATAATTAGACCTCAGAGATCTTGACTGGTGATATCTCCGAAGTCTATGCTTCAAGTATTGGGGGCCAGTGTCATTAATAGATCTAAAGGCCAATATCAGTGCCTTAAACTCGATCCGTCTCTTGATCGGGAGCCAATGCAGGCTTCGCAGGTGAGGAGAGATATGATGGCGAAGAGGCACATTTCTTATTAGCCTGGCTGCAGCATTCTGTATAATCTGCAGTTTTCTTAACAGGTAGTCCGGGAGCCCCAGATAGAGACTATTCGCGTAGTCCAGTTGTGAAGTTACGAGCGCATGGACCACATTTTTTCTGCAATTCATTGGTAATAAATGCAAGAATTTGCGTAAGCTTTTTAATTTCCAGAAACACACGGAAGAAACCTTACCAACCTGAGCACTACCTGATAGGCTAGAATCAAATTGGAAGCCTAGGTTCCTAGCTGAGCTTACCGGGTTAGGAGGGGGGTCAAGCTCAGCCGGCCACCAGAGTTCAGATGCAGGAGGAGAGGGTTGATTAAAAAATAGTACCTCTGTTTTATCAGTGTTCAACTTCATGCAGTTATTTGTCATCCATACCAAGATTGTGCGCAAACAGATTTTAAAATTCGCAAAGGCTGCCTCCGTGTGTTCTTTAAAAGAGAAGACAAGCTGAGTATCATCAGCGTACGAGACCACCTTCACGTCACACTGTTCAATCAGTGTGGAGAGAGGGGTCAAGTACACATTGAAGAGGGTGGGGCTGAGCGCTGAGCCCTGTGGGACCCCGCAACTAATAGCTCTAGTAGCCGAGGTAAAAGGACGCAAGAACACATTTTGTCAGTATGGAGGGCATCGAGAGGGCCCCTCCTATTCAACCTGCTCAGAGGGATGTGGTTCCACCACCGCCGCCGGCTTCCACATTTGTTAGACCCTCGCCGAGACCTGCATCTATTACTACCACAGTCAAAGTACACACTGCAGAGAGGCAAACACACACCCACCTACCTCCAGTTCTTCTTCAGGCATTGGCAGTGGCAGACTAAAAAAGTTCTCCTCCCCAGTTTGGGACTTCTTTGTGATTAGCCGGCAGGAGGATAACATTGCAATGGGCTCCATTTGCCACGTGAGCGTTTGTCGAGGTACTCCTGGTTCACACTATGGTACTGGAGGCAAAACATCCCATACGAAAAAACATCACACAATCCGTTGGAAAGAGCACCTTAAAACGGTAGCTGGTGGTGGTGATGAGATAGGGGAGCAGCTCCAATCATGGTGATAGAAGAAGGAGGTGATGAAGAAGTGATGAGGAAGAAGAGGGTGGCAACTTTACACAACGCAGCCCTGTCCCCTGCAGTGTGCCAGCATCACCCGCATCAGCAGCCTCTGGGAGGGTGTTGCGGACCAGTGATTGGTCGTGGGCAGCACTGGATTTACTACAACAGTGTAAGTCACTAAAACATGTAAATACCACAAAAGTGCAGCTTGTGAGTACCGAAAAGTAGTAAACTTAATCAAAAGTATAAACTTACTCAAAAATGCAACATACCTTGTGAATTAGGCCCTTTGTGTGCTCAGAAACTGGAAAGAGTGAGAGGGGGTGGAATGTTTTTTTAAAAAATCATGATCAAATGGTACATTTTGCATCACATTCCCCACATCAATTGGCTAGGAATATAAAGGCTTTCAAGGGATACTAATGAAATATTTCAATAGATTCATGATGTACCAGCCAAATCTTACACTCCACAAGGATAGAGGCAACTTTAAAACAAGCACTGGCAAAGCCAATAGGTAGTACAGATCAAAAAAGTGGGGGAAGGAAGAAGCAGAGGATCATTCAGCTTCCAAAAGGTACTGGTTATCGGGGGGAATGAACCACATACGTCTCAGTGCCAGAGTCTCATAACTTTTTGTTTCAGAGACCCTCAACCACACGTTCACAGACTGCTGTACATGCAATCTCCGCTTAGTGTGGTTCGGTGGATAGCGTCATCGTCAGGTCTTGTCTCTTGAGTGTCCCGTTCTACAAATGAGATCAAAACCTCCACTAGGTGTCGCAGACCAGTGACTCATCCACTAAACACTGCTTTGTTTTTAGACTTATCCCTATCCTACTCTTTTCCCACCAAAAAGATTCACCTAAAGGATAGCAGATCATTTTAATTCACTCACCACTTTCAACATCCAGACAGTCTCCCTCCTGGTACAGGTTTTGATCTCATGACGCTATCCACCGAACCACACTAAGAGGAGATCACATACACCGCAGTCTGTGAACGTGTGGTTGAGGGTCTCTGAGAAAAAAACTTATGAGACTCTGGTACTGAGACTTATGTGGTTCAAGGCCAATAGATCTCTCCTATGTGAGAGCTATTGGCTTTGGCAATGAGTTTTAGACTTCCAGTGCACCAGTGTAGCTGCTGCACAGCATGGCTAAATGTTAGTGGCATGAACTGTTGTAGAGTGGAGTGGCGTAGAGTGGAGTGATATAGAGTGTTGTTGAGTGGAGTGGCGTAGAGTGGAGTTGAGTAGCATGAGTGGAGCTGAGTCATAGAGCAGAGTGTTGTAGAGTGGGGTGCCATATAGTGAAGTGTCCGATAGTGGAGTGTCATAGAGTGATGTAGAGTTGAGTGGCATAGAGTTGAGTGGCGTGGACTGGAGTGGATCAGAGTGTAGTGGATTAGAGTGGAGTGGAGTTGATTAGAGTGGATTAGCATGGAATAGCGTGGATATTGCCACCTTTTCCCCAGTGGAATTAGATTTGCGCCCCAGTTTTTTCATAGAAACTGCTCTATTATATGTCTTCAGATATCTTCATCAGACACATGTCAACAAACTTCTCTGTTCTTCTCTTGCTAGCCTTGTCCGGAGCTTTCCACACAGCGTATCCTCCTGCCATTCTGGATTCTTTGCACTTGCTCTACATCACAGGATGTGCAGGGAACTCCTAGAGATCTGATCACACATTCTCTTTCTCTTAAAAGGATTCCAGATCTGCACTTACCCCGCTCCCATTTGTGTTCCCCCGGGCTCCATTTAGGGACATCTAACTTTTTCCCTTTGGCCAAAAGCTTCAGGTCTCATTGTATCATTTTTGGGTCCTGTTCTCTCTTGTATGTGCATGGCTCCCTCATCTCCTTTACTTTCTCTTCTTTCTCTACTTTGGTTCAAGCTCGAGTGTACACCATCTGCTCTCCCACTGCCTAAAACTGAACCCTAAACGAATTAAACTAAACTCTTTTCTTCTCATCTTCACCACGCAGCCTTTCTTTCAATACCCTCTCCAAAAGTTCAGGATGCAAAGAAGTTCTCTCTAGCAGGATGCAGAGATTCCAGGTTCCTGGGTCTGAATCTGGCAAGAGCAGCTGACAGTCAGCGAATCCATCCCCGGGCCTGACAGGGCTTTCTCAGTCTCCCCGTGTATGGGTCCCCAAATTAGGCCTGGGCGGTGAACTCCGCTCCATTCGTGGAGTTTATGGAGTTTTTCGAACTCCAAACAGCTTGCAGAGTTCCGAAAACTCTGCTGCGCTTTGCAGAGCAGAGTTTTTCCCTTGCTCGCGCTCGCCAACTGTAAGTTGGCAAGCGAGGAAAATCCAAAGCTAGACCGCTTCCCAGCGAGATTTCTCAACGCGAGGATGGTTGCTACCGCTCATATTGAGAAATCTTCCATTCGCGTTGAGGAAGCTGCAGCTCGAGTAGTACTTCAACTGAAGTGGCAGAAAGAAGCAGCGCCCTCTTCCGCTACGCAAGACACTGTTCTTGCTGATTTTACAGCACGGGACAAACACCCAGTGCTAAAAATCAGTGCGAACAGTGTGAGGTAATGCACTCCACCGCTCATGGAACTCCACGTAGCTTGGCGGAGTTTTTTTGTCACATCACAAACTTCGCCCAGGCCTACCCTGAATACAAGGTGAAGAAAAATTAATGCACAGAGAGTGGTGGTTTCAGTCACATACTTGTCCCAAGAATTCAGTCAGAGTTTATGTATTCCACAGTCCTCCCATGGACTGGTTTCAGGCGTTCCTGACTTTAGTGTGTTTCTTTCAGACTGGTCAAGCCAAAGTCTTTGTCCTTTAGTGTCAGCAGGAAGGCAGGAGTTGGGCTGGGAACTCCCTGTCAGGGAAGACCCAAAACAAAAGCACAAATGAAGTGGGTGTTTCTCCATCTGATAGGGGCACATTCTTGGGGAGGAAAGGGATGGAAAGGGAGCAGAGACTGTGCCTGTACAACAAAGTGACCCTCTGTCTCCTGTCCTCCACACACTAGAGTCTACAGGGGACCTGAAGGATGCTTTGGAGAATCTTACAGTTCACATCGCTGTACGGCAGGTTCTCTATACCTTGCATCTTGGGTATCATTCATGTACAGAGAGTACTGCCACAGGCGTGCACAGCGCACATGCTCTATGCTCATACTGCTGCATATACAGGCGTTAATCATATATGTGCCATCGCTGTTTCATATGGATGGACCGAACATCCCCGTTGCAGGGGCGGGGGGTGTTTAATACAGGAGAGGCCGGGGGGAAAATCTCCCTGACAGGTGTAGCATCCTCGCCAGCCCGGGAGCATGCACAATAACTACACCGCACACGGAGCTCTGTAGTAGATGTGTTTATTCCTCAGCGTATGATCACACTCTGCTTTCTGATTACATCATAAACGTTGATAACCCCACCTCAACACTTCCCAACAGGTTACATAATTCCGTATTGAGTCCGCCCAGAACCACAACACTACAGCAGGTAGCTTATGGAAAGGTCAGTTCTGCACTAACATGTATTGCTGCACACCTGTCAGTCCTGTGTAAAGGGTGGGTGCACAGGAGTGCTCCTGCTGACCACAGAGCCTAGGTCATGCCAAAAAAAAGTAAAAGGACATTAGAAACCATGGGAACATAGGGTAGGGGTGCACACGCCCCAGAGCTGCCAGATGAACTTCTCCATTCCAACTCTATCCAGACTTGAACAAGTGACAAAACGTTTATAGTTTATCACTGCTTTATTACCTGCTACACCATTTCTTGTTTTCATGTGCAGCAGTTTGGATAAAAGTGCTAAAATTAATACAATGAAATACAATATCTACATGTAGTCAGTTGACAAGAACACCCTAATATGTCAAGGATAGTCCACTAGAATTGTGGGGAGAACTATACTTTTGTGACAAATGGCCACAACGAGTCAAGCATTTGCCACTAATATATTAGGGAGAACCAAATGGCCACCACATGCCAGGGCCACAGCAGGGATCAGCCCTAAGCCTCCAGCCCATCCCCGTATAAATCTGCCATACACAACGTCCAACGTAAGGGACACACTCACACATTAACATAGATATCTGCATTGTTTGGCCTCTGCCGTCCTTCCTTCTTCATTTATGTTCAGTGGCGATTCTGGCTCCCAGCTGACAATGCTACGAATTTTCCTTCCAGGCTTTATGTCATATTGCAGTACATGGTGGTGGAGTAAGGAGGTAACTGCTGCCTATGACACCGTGCGGTGTTAGGCCTCGCCTGGGGTGGGCCTCATGAGGGCTCGCAGTCAGCAGCTATCCTTCTCCCGAGCCTTTATGGGCTCTACTAACTGCAGTATCATTTGCTGCTTGAGTGTCAAAGCCTGGCTAACAGGTCTGCTGAGAACAGGGTGTCAAGATCATTTGTGTATCCACTGCCTGGTTGCTGAAGGGCTTGCTTTGCCCCACCAGACGTCTGTCTCTGGGTTTTTACATAGAATACCGGAGGCACACTTGAAAGGAAGGGAAACTGGATGCTTAACGATTATTGTAAATTCACTGTCTGGTTCCTGGAAAACCCTACTTTTGTTCTACTAGACTTGTGCATCTGAGTTTATTGAGTACAGTGGCTTCCCCAAACTATATTTTAGTGTTAGATGTGGGAAGACACTAGGATTAACATAGTACATTCTGCCCCCTCACACACACAGCCCTCTGGGCCCACGTTTAGTGTGGTTGAAGACTTTTGCTATCTTGAGAATGCCCAAAGTGAGATGGGAACTTCTACCCCATTGACTACGGCATGCCGGGAGTTGATAATGGATCCTGAGCTGTCTTTGATTCACAAACAGTACCCAACCTACTGCGCTGGTATCCGATGTCAAAGTCTTTACTAGCGGAGGGTTCAACGCAGTCCCCCCAGTTTTAAACCCCCTGGATCCAACCCCCATTGTTGTCACCTTTTCACAACTCGGCTCACTAGAACTAGGACTTCAAATGATTGAGACATTGGGCTCCCACTGATAAAGGATGCGTTGTATTAGTCAACCTAATTTCAGTCTCACCTACGGCACAACTAAGAGACATGCGGCGTGGAAAAAACTACTTAAAACCGACACGAAAACTCTTAAATAGCATAAACCGCTCTTACTCTTGTTCTAAAATGGCGATACATACTGCAGCCCTGTGAATGTGGAGTCGTTCTCTGACCAAGGCTGGATCGTTCTGTAATATCTGACCCAATCTCTGCCTTAATTTCACTTTCTCCAACGAAGGAGGAGATGCTGCTCCCATCCCTTTGGGATAGTAGAGTGTGAAATTTCTGATAATTGATTACAAACTCAAACTCCTCCAGACGTTAAACAGTTCTCCATACATACTTAAATGTTTGATCTTGAAAGTGACAAACATTTACTAGGTCATATCGCTGTTACAGGAGTCAGTGCCTTTGTGAACACCCTGGGAGATGCTGTGAACACAAAGGGAAGGACTTGAAGAACAAGTTACTTACCTTCGGTAACACCTTATCTGAAAGAGACTCTATCTAGCTGCAGAATTCTTACCTTAGAATATTCCCCAAGCATCAGACTGGATCTGGAAATTTTCGAGAAGTGCCCCTGTTCGCCGTTAGGTTGCATTGTTCGGCTCCGCATCGTAGTTGTCAGTGTAATCCGTGACGCATGTAGCGTGCGCGGTGCCTATATAGGTGCCATCCTAGCATGCTGACGTCAGTTTCTTTTTGCAATTTTTCATGCCAGAAGTGCAGATCTATGAAAAATGCTGATATAATGGTATGCATTATTAAGGCCCTCAGACGGGAGACCCCATTGAATCAGTTTGCAGAGTAGGGAGGATGGGAAGGTCGGTAAGGAGTCTATGGCTAGATAAGAGTCTCTATCAGATAAGGCGTTACTTAAGGTAAGTAACTTGTTCATCTGAGAAAGCCTTCCAGCTGCAGATTCTTTGTCTTAGAATAGATATGCAAGCAATACATCCTCGAAGGTGGGTCTGCGACCATCCCGGCAGTAGTGCTTGGTGATGCCCACGTTGCGGCCTGGCAGATATCCTGGACAGGGACTCCATGAGTTAAAGCAGTGGTCGCAGCTTTGATGAGCATGCAAGCCCTCAGGGGTTGCTTCTTGGCCAACGCGTAGCAGCTGTTTATAAAGATCACTATCCATTGTGAGATGGTTCGTTTTTGCACTGTCTTCCCTTTCTTAGCCCCAACATATCCTACAAAGAGTTGATCGTCCACCTGGAACTCTCTTGTGTGCTCAGTGTAGAATGACAATGGTCTTTTCGGGTCCAGACTATGGAGTCTCTCCTCTTCTTTGGAAGGGTCAGGAGGAGCAAAGAAGGTAGGCAAAGTGATGCTTTGGCCTACATGAAAGTCTATGACAACCTTCTCAGGTGTCAGACTGGATTCAGAAACTTTTGGATGAGCAGTACCCCTGCATGCTGTCGGGTGGCTCAGTTTGGTTCCGCGTGATGTTGTTAACCAAAGGGAGAGCACATGAAAAAGGTAAAGACCAGGTTAGGATCCACTGGGGCGTAATGAATGGTCTGGGGGAAACGTGTTGTAGTCCTTTCAGGAACCTAGTTGCAATGATTGACTTGAATAAAGAAGGTTGGTCTGGCAACCGCAAGAATGCCGTTAGCAGTGCCCAGGACAGAGCCCTGTAGGGCCAAAGAAAACACCAATAGCACAACCTGGGATAAGGGTTCAGAATGGCGGGGAATATTTCTGGATGCACACCATGACACAAATTTGTCCCAATGGCCGGCGTATACCATCTTGGTGGAGTGATGCTTGGCTGCCAGAAAAACATTAGGAACACACTAGAACAGAGGGGTGAGAGGATCAGGTCCCTCTTCGACCTCCCGCTCAGACTTTAATCACAAAAAGAAGAGGGAAAAAAATATAGTGATAATAGGTGTCAATAAGTGAATGAAAGGGAAATGCACCATACTTTAAAAACTGCCCTCACACACAGCAAGCTGTGTCATGCTTCATCATAGGGCTGCTAACACACCTCCGTGTTAACCCAATACTGGAGGTGGAACAATAGGGAGGGGAAGACAATACAACATACAGTGTGGAATCAAGGGTGAGAAATGGTGCAGAAAAAGTGATGTAAAAACTGGTCATAGGGAATCCTTATTACAGTTTTAATATTAGGTCCCCTGTCCAGAATTAAAATTTGATAAAGATAGTGGATGCTTAGGTAGAGGAACTAATAATGAGACTCCACCTGCTCCACTCTGCATAGGTGTCGACATGTTTCAGCCGGCAATAAACAATGCCCCGGCTTTCCTCAGGACTCTCACCTCTGTGATCCTGGGTGCTACCTCTCCCTTCTATGAATTCAAAAGTAAAAGGGGATATCACCTTTCATGGAGCCCTTCGCATGTGAAGAGGAACCTGTACAGATAATTAAAAAACCAAAAGACACATGACATATTGTGTGTAGTGCCCATTGCCTTATTCATACTAAACGTTAACAAAAACACAACCAAAAATAATAATGGTGCATCACCTCCAATCACTCTGATCACACTATTAAAATCAAGGGGGGCACTCCTACTCCTCCTTAAATCTCAGGGTTCGGGTGCTCTATATCTCGTAAATTTAGTTGATGCCCCAGTCATATTTAAATGACGTTTTATCCATTCAACATATAGTGATGAGAGTTGTTACTATGTGAACTCTCCCATATACACTAATACAATCCATCTACGAGCACTCAATAGTGCAAAGAAACTCGAAGACGAAACATTCATCCAAGCTACTCGTCCCAAAGACTTACCGAGTTTATATAAGTCTACAACTCGAAATGGCGGGGGAGGAGACCAGCTTCCTATTAGCACTCTCTGTAAACAAAGCAACGAGACTCATTACAAAAGCCCCCTTTCCTTATGATGTCAATAGAGGCCATTCTTTTTAGTTGTTATTGAGGGGAAAACCTCTAAGTGTATATGAAGTAGCAAAATCCCTTCTCATGTCTGACACTTGCCCAAAATAATGATGATGCAAGTGAACATGAAACAAGGGCCCTAGACCACACATCTATTTCTAAAGGCAGGTCCGTTTCATACAATGTTTCACTGACTAGAGTTTAAAAAAAAAAATGTCACAGAATTTTTAGACACAATCTCGTAATTAAAAGCCGTTTTTGTCCCGGCCCGCAGTATAGTATATAAAATATAGAAGGACAGCACATGGAAAACACATTTGGAGATAATGAGGGGGAGGCAACCTGGTTTTAAGTTGGTTCCTTCTTGGATGCGAGTGGTTGATGGCAACAAGAGGGTTGTGGGAGTTTCACGAGATGAACCGTGTAGACTCATTAATAAGGGCAATTGGGTGAAAGTTAAACCTCAAGGTGTTCTAAGTGGCTTGTCCCGTGTTTGCGGCCAGTTTAAGGTTATGGAAGAGGGAAGTAATTGTGTCAGGTTGGAGAGGGGTCAAGCATGGAATATGAGACGGTGGCGTTTATCAGAAGGGTGGTAACTTGAACTTATCCCTGGTAGTGGTACACAAATGCTCTGGATGGTTGCTCTTGAAGGATTGTGATTTCTTTCTATCAGTAGGGTTGTAGTGTTAGTTCTAGGGGTGTGTGATGTTAGGTCTTTCGTTGGTGTAATGTCGAGATTAGTCTCTGTTGTGTCTTTGTGTGAGTGGTGGGGTGGGTGTTAAGGCTTAATGTGGAGGAAAATCAGAGATATACGTTATGTGTTTAAGAGTTGCTCTGTGGAGGGAGGGGGAAGTGTAATAATGTGTACTTGTTTGATCTTCTGAGCTCTGCGCAGCTCAGTCTCTGGCTGATGGATTGATGCTCCTATTACATCATGGGGTTCTGCATGCTTTGAATCTTGCCAAGGCAGTTGTGGATTGAGCCTGGCTTGGGATGCTGCGCAGGGGTTTTTCCCTGATGGAATAAAAGAACGTGTTGATAACTCCACTGTGTCCAGCGATTTTACTACACACATTCTCCGTGCCCAATCTGGAGCCACAAGAATGACTTGGGCCTGGTCGTTCCTGATCTACTTGAGAACTCTGGACAGGAGTGGCATCGGTGGAAAGGGGTACAGGAGGCCAAAGTTCCACTTGAGACAAAAAGTGCCTCAGAGCGAGACCCACCTTGGAAACTCCAGCATCCAAATCTGCTGACACTGTGCATTCTCAGCGGTGGCGAACAGATCTAACCAAGATTCTCCCCACTCTTGGGGGGGCGCTAGAGAGCCCGGAGCAAAATGGCCGCACTTTAGTGCTGCTCTGCTGGTCAAGCCTACAATCCGTCTACAATCCTGCTTCATTGGCGCCAACCACGGCGGTGAGACATCTATCCTGACTCCCGAGGCACAGAGGAACACTTTGGGGTTGCTGATCAGGCTGGTCAGTGCCCTACGACATATTTGTCCAACTTTTCGGCAATCGGCGCAAGATGGCTGCCCTGAAGCGCACTGGCCACTGAGCCCCCTGCTCAGATTCTCTCTGCTGCTGTGCCCCACATCTGAGACGTCTGCCTCTGTAGGGCGGACTTGCCGGGCGGCGGTTCGTTGGTGGCGTGCTGGAGAGCGCCTGCGCTACTGTCCCGCTTGCTGGATTCGCGAGACGGGAGACCGCCATTGCGGGAGCTGCTGACGTGAGGTGAGGTGCCTGCGTTGCGACCCCCTGGCCCGCTCTGGCCGCTGCCGCGGCACGTAATATCGTGGGTCCAGTATATGGCATGGACCGACGAGCATAAATTCTGCGTGAAGCGCTGGTCCCTACTGCAGGCTCTCACGACACTGTCTTGTGCGCGGCCAGGATCCGCATGTACGGTCCACCCTGCATCGCTGTCTGTGCTGTGGTGGCGGAGCGCAGTTGCTACTGTCGGCGCCATTTGCTCGGCGGGAGGTGGAGCGCTGGAGAGCCGGACCGCGCTGATCATATCGGATCTGTGGGGGTGCCCCTGCTGAGTTGGCGGCGGACTTCTATGGGGAAATACTAATTGCTGGAATATGTCATTAACTGCCAGACTGCCCCCGAGTTCAGCGTTGTGATCCTCCTAACTCTCCTAAACTATCTAACTGGGCAGCCTGCTTTGGGGCCTTGGGACTGTGCGGTACAACTGGCGGTCTGCTGGTGGTTCCCCGCCTGATCTCGTCTGCCTCATCTTGACGGCCCTGGGAGTGTGCTGGGCCGCTACGCCTCAGAGGCCTGCTTGATCTTCTATTTTGATGTGATATACGACCTGCGACACAGCGATCACCAGTGTACAGCTCTGCGGTGTCGATGACTGTGACCCCCGGAGTCTGGTGTGCACCCTCGGAATCCCTTGCGCTGTGTGCGGCCGGTCCGATAGTGTGAAGGCGCTGTAACTGGATTTGCTGCAAATCGCCTATATAAAACGTCCTGTCCGGCTGGGCAGTGGTTTCGCTTCCTTGCCTTTCTGTTCGACTATGGTGCCCTAGCTGCTACATACCTTCCGTCTGTGGGTTATGCTGCATGGCCTGACAGGATCCGCAAGTCCCCCGTCTGGTATAGAGAATAACGCTAACAAAGGCCTACACTAGTCGTCGTAGACTATCTCTGTGCATGCTGTAGGTAGTGGGGTCAACGCTATCGCGCAATCCCCTGACTGACAATATCAGCGCTGGACTGCAACCAAGATGGGGAGGACGGACAAGCAGCAGAGCAAGTTGCAGTTCGAGACCAAAAGCACACGAGAACCCAAACCCCTAACGCCTCAGATACGGAACCGGATCTTGATGCGGGGCCGCCTACCAAGCTGGAACGCCTGATGTTGAGTATGCAGCAGAGCTTACAGTCCATAGATGCAAAGATTGATCACCTTAACCTGCGTATGGACAGCATGGCGGCTAAAATAGATCAGCATGGTACGCAGATGGCGGAGGCTGAGCAGCGTATCTCGACCACGGAAGATCGCGTGGAGGCTGTCAGCTCCTCCTGCGCCAGCATGGAGAAGCTGCTGGAGGTGATCAGAGCGAAGAATGAGGACATTGAGGCTCGGTCCCGTAGAAACAACCTTCGCATTACAGGCATTTCAGAATCCACCAACACCGGGCCCATGGAATCCTTTGTCGAGACGCTGCTTGTATCTCTCCTGGGCGCTGACCAGTTCTCTAAGGTGCTCATAGTGGAAAGGGCCCATCGCTCCTTGGCTGCCCGTCCTGTGCCTGGGGCTCCACCCCGACCCATCATAGCCCGACTATTGAATTATCGGGATCGGGATACAGCGCTCCGTTTGGCCAGAGAGAAAGGCGGCCTGGACTATCAGGGGATGAAGGTGGAACTCTTTCCCGATTTTACAGTAGCTGTGCAGCAGGCGCGTCGAGAATTTCAAACTGTCAAAAAAACTGCAATCTCTGCATATCCAATATGCGATGCTATACCCTGCTCGGCTGAGGATCCAACATGCGGGAAAAGCGCGTATTGTCACAACGCCCAAAGAAGCACTTCAATATATACGGCAGATTGAGCGGCAGGAATCACTGCGCGACAAAGGCGCAGATTCGGACACTGAGGGCTGAGCACGTGAGATCCAAAATGTTTGCGGTACCTAGCGACATTCTCCCTAATGGCTTAATATGTTATCTTGAATAGTAGGGTCAGTTATTGTTAGTGTATCACGTGTATATTAGCCTGCATATGATCTTCTGTGTATCAACTGCTATGCTCCGCTTGCTCTATGCTGGGGGTAGAATGTTTAAATTTTTGATAGTACAAGTTGCTAACTTTACAATGTTGGTTCTCTGAAGGTGTTATGTACGAGGGCCCTTCGACTGTTCACAAGCCGATGGCTGGTTAGCCTATCTCTTCTGGTCTTGACCCACCCTGTTAACTCGGGGGCCGATGGCTACTAGTGACCCACAGTATGGGTATTCCCCACAAAGTTCTTTCCTCTGTTCAGGTGCCCTTTGGCGCCTTAGTAATGTCGTTTTCTGTTTTTTCTCATTGTATTTACAAGAATTTACAGATGCAAATGTATATATGCTGTTTTGTTTTGAACCAGGGTAATCACAGCATGGTCCTTATGCTGAAGTGGGTGGGGGGATTGTTGGGGAACACTGTTACATTGCTAGAACTTTGGACACCTCACATTGGCGGAACAGACGTTACACTAAACTCTTTTATTTAGACAATGGCACAGATACGATCCACACTATCGACAGACATGACTGACCCCAAAACACCCACAATATCGTGGATAAGCTGGAATGTTAGGGGGCTTAACCACCCTAAAAAAGTGCGACAGGTGTTGTCATACCTAGATCGACATCACATCCAGGTTGCTCTATTGCAGGAGACACACCTTAATAAACATGCGGCCTCAACCATAGCTACCAGATGGGCGGGGGTGCGACTGACTGCGTCTTACTCCTCCTATGCGCGGGAGTGATGATTCTTATAAAGAAGGGCGTCCCTTTTGTGCCAATACATGTAGAGGAGGACGAGGACGGGAGATATATCATAGTGCAGGGTACATTACACGGTGCGAAGATGGTGATAGTGAACTTATATGGTCCCAATGTAGATGACCCTGCTTTTTATGACACATTGTGGGGCAAGCTATATAAATTGTCTTCGTCACCCATTATCTGTGGGGGCGATTTTAATGCTGTTCTCGATCCTGAATTAGACAGAGTGTCGACGGTTGACCCCCTCCCAAGAAAGCCACTAAGTCAGTGCATGATGGTATGGTATCCCTGGGGCTTACGGACATTTGGAGAGTGAGGCATCCGGGCATCCGGGAAGGTACATGCCACTCATATGCTCGCCAGGCGTGGTCACGCATAGACTACTGGCTGGTCACGCAAGACATCGGTGCATGGACTGTACAGATTAAGCATTTACCACGGACATTATCGGACCACTCCCCGGTGCTCCTCAGCATGTCGTTGCCCTCTCACATCCCCTCCCAATTCCAATGGCGACTGCAGCCGACATCTCTTTTAGACCAGGTTTTTTGTGAGGGTGTGCGTGAAGCTATTGCTGACTACTTCTTACACAACACTGGGTCTGTCCAAACAGTTGCAACGCTCTGGGAAGCTTTTAAAGTGACCATTAGGGGAGCCTGTATAGGTCTACAAGCCGGAGTGCTGAAGTCATTGCGTCGCACTATGGCCTCACTTGAGCAAGAACTGCGTGTGCTTGAACGTGGATACGAACAGGCATCAGATCCAGCCAAGCTGGCACTTATTAAAACAAAAATCACAGAGTATAATGACGTGGCGGATCAAGAATTCAGACATATGTCACGCCGGGGCATTGCTCGATATTATGGAGAAGCTGGCAGGCCGGGCAGAGCACTGGCTACCCGTATTCTTGAACCCCGCCATAAAACTTATCTAATCAACGCCGTCACCGTAGATGATATCACGCATTATGATGCACCTAATATACTTAAAACCTTTGCAAATTATTATGAGGGGATGTATGCCCATCGCCAGGCAGCGGATGAGGCAGAACTTGCGCAATATTTGGATGATATCGCGTTGGTGTGGCTCTCGCGGGGACAGCAGGAGTTCCTAATGCATCCTCTTACCCTGGATGAAATACGGGACGCTATTACTGCACTACCTAACGGAAAATCAGCGGGTACCGATGGGTTGCCAGCAGAGTTTTATAAACAATATATAGATCTGCTTGCCCCTTGCCTTCTCCAGTTATTTGAGGAGGCATACGAGACTCAATGTTTGCCGCCGACCCTACGTGAAGCACTTGTGATTACGCTGCTAAAACCTGATAAACCGCCGGATCGGTGTGATTCATATAGACCGCTATCATTAATCAATACGGACACTAAAATTTTAGCGAAGGTAGTAGCAACAAGATTGAAGTTACTTCTCCCTGTCATGGTCCTCCCTGATCAATCTGGGTTCGTCCCAACTCGCTCAACAGCGCATAATTTGAGAACACTCTTTGCTGCGATGCATGTGCTTGAGCCTACCTTGCCGGCAGTTGCAGTGCTACTAGATGCTGCAAAAGCATTTGATTCAATCTCCTGGTCTTATATGTTTGCAATTCTACATCGCATGGGAGTGCCCTTTATTTTTACTAACTGGATCAAACTACTCTATACTAACCCACTAGCTCGTGTGAGGGTTAACGGTCAGCTTTCAGAGATTTTTACTATTCAACGCGGCACACGGCAGGGGTGTCCGCTATCACCTTTACTATTTGCACTCATACTTGAACCATTGGCTTGTATTTTAAGGCAGCGCTATGCACAGGCAGCGCTGCGTTTTCACCAGCGCCCCTTGGCTGTTTCCATGTATGCTGACGACATGGTGTTGTACGTTCGTGAACCCGCTACGCACCTTGCACAACTCCTTAGGGAATACATACGGTTTGAATGGTTCTCTGGGCTGGGAATCAATTGGTCCAAATCGATCATACTGCCCCTCACAGATAGCACACACCACATTGATCTAGATTATCCCTTAACATGGTGCACTGACACTGTGAAATACTTAGGAATATGGCTCCACAGGGACCCACAAGTGGTCATACAATCCAATTATGGCACGGCTATCACGCGTCTAGAGGGGCAAGTAAATCGCTGGATTAAATTACCCTTATCCTTTGCAGATCGTATAGCACTCATGAAGATGGTGATCCTTCCGCGCTTTTTATATTTATTTTTAAATATCCCGGTAAATTTAACACGACATTTTTTCGATAAGCTCCGTTCCCTCTTGATAACATTAGCCTGGGGAGGAAAAAAATCTCGTCTCAAATGGGAAACACTCACACTTCCTTACGAGCAGGGAGGGTTCACAGCACCAGACCTTCATCTCTACTATCTTTGTGCGCAGGCTCATTACGCCTATTATTGGCAACAGGACCCAGCTTATATACCCCATGTGGCGGTGGAGGCAGGTGCGGTACACCCTATACCACTTAAAGCTATGATAGTCAACAAGCACACGGTATTTGACAAAGGGAATTTGACACTGTACGAACCACATCTAGGGCCTGGCAAGAGTTAGGGAAGCGGGCACAAAACTGCCACTGTATGCTCCAGGCATGCCATTATTGCATCACTCAGAACTTTCTGTTACGCAAGAAGCTGGTACGATAAGGACCCTTCATGACATGGCTCTTTTGACAATGGAGGATGCGTTTCCTGGGGGTCAATTTATCGCGTCTGAAAATATAGCCACCAGGGGCAATGCCACTACCATGCAGCTGTTTGTTTACACTAGACTGCGTTCCGCTATGCGTACACTTTATCCACAGTTCCCTGCAGAACCGCAGACACTTGAAGGGTTGCAACTTATATACACTACCACATCCAGAGCCAGGTTAGTTACGAGACTATATCAGGCCTCACAGAGGGATACGGCCGCAATTGATAAGACTGCGTTGGCTAAATGGAATGACATTCTCCCTGAACCGCTTTCTGAAAACGAGTGGATGGACTGTTGCCGTCTGACAGGACACTTAACAGCAAATGGGAACCTGCGACTGGTGCATTTTAAATATTTACACCAGTTGTATTATACTCCGGCACAGCTATACAGGTATGGGTTGAGAGACACTGATCATTGCAAGCGCTGTGATGCCCCGGACGCCAATTTCTACCACTTAGCCTGGGAGTGTCCAAAGGTGCAGGAATACTGGAGATTAGTCACACACATTCTGCATCAGATGGTGGAGCTGCCCATAGCATGTACTCCACAGCTATGCTTGGTGGGCGCTGTAGCTAATATCAAAGCACCACATAGAAAATTTGTAGCTATATCCTTGCTACTCGCTAAACGTAGAATCTCTATGGGTTGGGGAGGAAGATCTGCACCTTCCACTAAACTATGGCTGCAGGACTTGGCATACTGCCGGGATCAGCTCACATGTTACGCTGAGGAGTTGCCCATGGCATCGAAGCCTCGTGATGTTTGGGGTCCACTCACTGCTTATCTGCTCACAGTCACCACTGTATAATACCCGATTTTTTGTGTAATAATGTTCAGCCTATCCTATCGTACGATGCACTTTAACCTGTTGTCATGTCAATGTATATCTGTCATGCCGGATTGTGTACTGTTAAGTTCTGCCAACTGACTTCTACATTATGTGTAACCTTTGCCAAAGCTCTGATTTGAATATCTGTACTTCGTTTTTTTTTTTTTTTTTTTGAAAATGTATAAATAAATAAAAAAAAAAAAAGATTCTCCCCACTCTTGAAAGAGACCTTGCACCACCTCCGGGTGGAGATGCCATTTGTGTTCCGATAGGCATCGGCAGCTGAGTTTGTTTGTCCTGGTGTTCAGAAAAGATGCCAGGTTTTGAACCACTAGGGAAATGCCCTGACATTTCAGCAATATCCAGAGGCACAGGGCCTCTTGACAAAGGGCCGAGGACCCCACTCCGGACTGTTTGCTGCAGTACTACGTGGCAGTGGGGTTGTCCGTGAACACCTGCACTAGCCTTCCCTTGATCGAAGGAAGAAAGGCTTTCAATGCCAACCAGATTGCTCGGAGCTCCAGCAGGTTGATGTGAAGCCCGGACTTCACCAGAGACCAGAGTGCTCTCATCTCCACCACTCTCAAATTGCCGCCCCAACCCAGGAGTAATGAATCTGTCACTACAGTCAGCTCTGGGTGAGGAAGAGGGGTCTGCCACTGACCCAATCACGGTTCTTCATACACCACTGCAGGTCTTTTGCAGTTTTCTCCAAGATCAGGACCACATCACTGCGCCCACTGGAACTTCATAACTGACTGCAAAGCCCTCATGTGCCAACCGACATGTGTCAAAAGAAGGATGCAGGAGGCAATGAGACCCAACAGCTTCAGTGTCAGTCCCACCGAAATCCAGGATGCAAAACCATTGATACCATCCAGTCTCCAGGGTCCAGAGCAGACAGGATGGGAGCGTAGGTGACCATTTTTAACTTCTCCTTTTTCAGGAAGAATTTGAGAAGGTGCAGGTCTAGGATAGGATGCAGGCCTCTGTCCTTTTTGGGCACCAGAAAGTAGCGGTAATAGCAACCATGACCTACTTCTGATGCCAACACCCTCTCAATGGCCACTTTAGACAAAAGAGCCAGCCCATCCTGACGGAGCCAGGAGAGAAGGTCCTCCCTCGACCGGTGGTATGTGGGTGGCATGTGTGCAGGGGTTTAGGGGAAAGGAATGGAGTAGCCCTTCTGGATGATTTGCAAAGCCCCCTTATCAGATGTTATTAACTTCCAGAGGGGCAGGTGATGATGGACCCTGCCTCTCACTGGGTGCCCATGGTGGTATAA
Source organism: Calotriton arnoldi (assembly GCA_963921515.1). NCBI lineage: Eukaryota > Metazoa > Chordata > Amphibia > Caudata > Salamandridae > Calotriton > Calotriton arnoldi. The sequence goes on along the minus strand of CAWUFW010001899.1, from coordinate 1,830,912 downwards.
GGGCAAACTAAAGAGGTTTGGAGGCTCTGGCTGCCGGAGCGTTGGCGGACTGAACCAACCTCTGGCTGGTGATCCTATGTTATCTGTGGGAACCCAATACATGGCCACACAAGTGCTGGGAACCCTGTTGGCCTTGGTGGCTGGGTAGGAAGTGATGCAATTGGTAGCCCCTACTGTAGCCATGGAAGGGGCGAAAGGCAGACTGGAGTTGGCAAGGGGCTGTGGATAGGCCCAAGGACCTGGCCGTAGCTCTTCTATCCTTAAAGCACTCCAGCGCTGAGTCTGCCTTCTCACCAAAGAGGTGAGAGCCATCAAAGGGCACATCCGTGAGCAAAGCTTGGACATCCCGCAAGAAGCCCGCGGTTCTGAGCCAGGTGTGGGGTCTCAGTGCCACTAACAATGAAATCGCTCTGCCCAGCGAGTCCGTTGTGTCAATCCCACATCTGAAGGTGAACTTTGCTGCATCTCTCCCATCAGTAAATATTTGTTTTAACTTTATGTGTGAATTTTGCATCAAACATGTGATAGAATGTGAAACATAATCATAGGCATGGCTGCAAGTGCAGTAATACAGTGTGTGTGGAGCAAGCAACAACAGCTTCATTTACAGTCAGGTCGATAGGATCTTGCTCTTCAATCACATTTCTATGTTAAGTGACATAGCTCCAGTGGCAGCTGCTTCCCAAACCCTCCTGAGCTACCCACAGAGACCCACTTACATTCCAACAGGTTCAGAGGTACAAAGTACACATGCACCGGTATATAGGGGCACATTGGTCTTCCGTCAGTAACTGCTTGCAAGAGTATGACTCGGGCCTCCTCCGAGACCATGGGCAGCACTTGTGCAACCGAATCCCACACAATGTGTTGGTATCAGCCCAAAAAGCATGCAGTGTGTACCGACCACAGGGCTAGGCTGGTGGAAGAGACAATCCTCTTACAGACTCCAGGCTTTTGGATCACCTATCCAGTGGAGTGAACCTAAAAGTAGAGGCTTGGACCACCAAGCTCTCTGGGGTGGGGTGCTGGGGGAGGAAATTGGGGTCCCCATTAGCAGGGCAATTGCGACAGGCAATTGTCCTGTGCACAGGAGTCGCTGTACAGGGCTTGGACCAGGCCCCAAGGAGGACATCTGCAAGGACTTTTTTGAAAGAGATTAAGGGTTCTGAAGGGGCAACTCCCAGCTGAAGCACCTCTGTCAAGACCTTCGTCTTGACTGCCACTGAGGGCAACTGAAGCTCCAGGAGCTCGGCCGCCTTCCGCAACACTATTGCAAATGAGGCACCCTCCTTCATAGCCACAGTAGGGGGGAGATCATGCCAGCATCTGCTGAGGTGTCCAAAACGCGTAGCATAGCAGTTAACTTTTCATTCGACGTAGGTTGAGATATTCTTGAACTGCACTTCCATCCCTCTGCAGAAGGTGTCTGTCTATCTCAGTGCTGCACTTCAGTCTTCATCCATCGGAGACTGAGATTCTTTTCGCATATGCTTCCGTTCGCGACCAGCAGGTGTCACTATAAACAGAGGCTGAGAAATTCATAAACGTGGACCAGCACGGAGAAGTCAAAGAGCGCTTCAACTTCTTAGGCTTCTTCTTTTTATGTGACTTACCCAACAACCAGAATCGAGACGACGATCATCGGGAGCAGCTCTGCAAGCGGTCCTAGGACCTTCTCATTGACCAGGATTGACAGCATTGCGGGGTCGTCCAATGGCGAGGAGCTTGAAAGACTGTTCCCTCAGCGCTTTCGGTTTCATGGAGTGGCATTTCTCGCAGGTCTTAGAGTCATCGTCCCGCTCCAAATACCAGAGGCAAACCAGACGCGGATCTGTCACAGACATCTGCCTATGACAGGCACCACATGGTTTGAAGCCTGTGGGCTTCTTGGGAGACATCCCTAGCACACCAGGAGATGAAATCTCGAAAAAGGCCTTGACAAAAAAAAGGTCAGTCAAAAATGACTGGGTGTAGCTCTCTCCTGAACTGTGATGACTGGCATGGAAAGAAAGGAACTGATGTCAGCGCACTCGGGTGGCACCTATATAGGCAGAATGCACCTCGCATCCGGCCAGGATGACGCCTATGCGGAGCCGAATGACACCACCGACCAGTGCGCAGGGGTATTGCTCGGAAATTTCTGGATCCAGTCTAATGCCTGGGGAAGATTCTAATTTAAGAAATTTGGGATAGAAGTCTCTTTTGGATAGTGCCAATGTAGTTCCTCTACTTCAGACCTCAAGTACCTTAGAAAGGCTTTCTGGATGGACACATTCAGGTCTATTAATGTTAGAAACTTCCCTTTTGACACCAGTGGAATCGCTTGTTGTAACTGTTCTGAGGAGCAAGCTCATGTCTTTTAAATCTATAACCAGTCTGTATTGGCCTGAGGCTTCATTCACCATCTTTCTGTCTTCCACTTTCTCCATCCCTGGCTGTGCTGTGTGTTGCTCATGTGTCTTACTGTGTTCAGGTGTCTGACAGACCCTGTTCTCTGCATGTGCATGTGTGTCTTTCCATGTTCCTGTCACAGAAGCTGTCATTTTCTGTATATGCACTGTCGATTAGAAGTCAGGGCCAGGGGATGAGCTGTTCTACACCTGCACTTCTGTGCATGACCAGCAGGTGTCTATAGCAGCATAACAGTTATCTTTTCATTCGACGTAGGTTGAGATACTCTTGAACTGCACTTCCATCCCTCTGCAGAAGGTGTCTGTCTATCTCAGTGCTGCACTTCAGTCTTCATCCATCGGAGACTGAGATTCTTTTCGCATATGCTTCCGTTCGCGACCAGCAGGTGTCACTATAAACAGAGGCTGAGAAATTCATGAACTGCACTCTCACCGCCAGCCACTAGGTGTCACTAATAGAGGAACACTTGAGTCTTCATCTGTCAAGTTCTAAGTACTTCCCAAGTATCACTCTTACCTATCCTGCAGCTGTCACTTTGCACACTTCTTGAGTCTTCCACCACCAGGCACCGAAGTGCCCTTTGACTGCACTCTCATCTCATACCAGTAGGTGTCGCTGACAGAACTGCGCTCATTTGTCCCTCCATCTGGCACCGAAGTGCCCTTTGACTGCACGCTCATTCCTTCCCAGTAGGTGTCGCTGGCAGAGCTGCACTCAGTTCTCCCTCCATCAGGTGCTGAGTTGTTCTTTGGCTGCACGCTCATTCTTTCCCAGTAGGTGTCGCTGGCAGAGCTGCACTCAGTTCTCCCTCCATCAGGTGCTGAGTTGTTCTTTGGCTGCACGCTCATTCCTTCCCAGTAGGTGTCGCTGTCAGAGCTGCAGTCAGTTCTCCCTCCATCAGGTGCTGAGTTGTTCTTTGGCTGCACGCTCATTCCTTCCCAGTAGGTGTCGCTGGCAGAGCTGCACTCAGTTCTCCATCCATCAGGTGCTGAGTTGTTCTTTGGCTGCACGCTCATTCCTTCCCAGTAGGTGTCGCTGGCAGAGCTGCACTCAGTTCTCCCTCCATCAGGTGCTGAGTTGTTCTTTGGCTGCCCTCTGATCCCTTCAGATTAGGTGTCGCTGACAGAGCTGCACTCAGTTCCACTCCATCAGGCACTGAGTTATCCTTTGACTGCACTATAATCCCTTCTTGGTAGGTATCACTGACAGAGCTGCACTCCTTTGATTGTACTTCCCAGTAGCTTTTGTTGACAGCACTCAGTTCTCGCTCTATCAGGCACTGAGTTGTCCTCTAACTGCAGTTTCATCTGACCCCAGTAGGTGTCGCTAACACAGATGCATGGTATGCTTCCTCTGCCTGCAGCTGAGCATGTCTTCAGCTGCACCCCCATCTCATGACAGCAGGAGTCGCTGTTGTAGAAGCACTTTGAAGCAGTGAGTTCTTTTTAGGTCTGGCTTGATAGCACAGATGACCTCCAACCTATTGTTACCAACTCTTAAAATATACTTAGAACAGGGTTTGGCTACATCCAGGGGAGCATTACTCTCTCATCTGATGTTATTGCCTGTTCTGTGTATCATTCCACATCCCAGGAAGTGCCGGGGGCATAGCTTCGGGAGGAGGGGGGGTGGGATTTGGGATGTTACACACTCCTAATAAATGTATTTTGTGGTAAATAGTTGGGTACAAGTGCTTTAAGACGGGTATGGTGAAGTCTCTGTCAGATTTCACCAGGAATTATTACACTCACACAGACTAAAACCGCACACACACACACACACTCTCTCTCTGTTTGGAAAGAGATTGAAAATAATGTTGGTAATTTCACAAAATAATGTGTTTTCTCAATTAGTATCCCTACCGATCCGCATTACTCTCTATTTCTACTGCCCGTTAAGGCCCTCTCGTACCCCCTGCTTGTCGTATAATGTATTTTAACATAAGGGGTATATTTACTACGGTTTTGTGCCGTGTTGACGTAAATCAAAGCAAAATCTTTTTTTTCCCAATTTACTTTCCAGCACAAAACTTGTTTTGCGCTGCAAATTCACTTGAAAGTAATGCAAAGCATCACATAGAGCTGCTTCGCATTACGTAGTGCCACGCGGGTGTTCCATGGGTGGTGCATGGGTGTTACCAAGCAACCACCCATGGTTTTTGGTGCAAAACTCTATTTATTAAAAAAAAAGTAGACAGTTATGTTTAAAAAAATAATGCCCATTTCAAATCACAGAGAAATTGTTTTATTTCTCCTTTCTTTGCTTGTGCGCTGTGCTGTGCTGTGCATCATTGCTTGTGTGCTGTGCTGTGCTGTGCATCATTGCTTGTGTGCTGTGCTGTGCATCATTGCTTGTGTGCTGTGCTGTGCATCATTGCTTGTGTGCTGTGCTGTGCTGTGCATCATTGCTTGTGTGCTGTGCTGTGCTGTGCATCATTGCTTGTGTGCTGTGCTGTGCTGTGCATCATTGCTTGTGTGCTGTGCTGTGCATCATTGCTTGTGTGCTGTGCTGTGCATCATTGCTTGTGTGCTGTGCTGTGCATCATTGCTTGTGTGCTGTGCTGTGCTGTGCATCATTGCTTGTGTGCTGTGCTGTGCATCATTGCTTGTGTGCTGTGCTGTGCTGTGCATCATTGCTTGTGTGCTGTGCTGTGCTGTGCATCATTGCTTGTGTGCTGTGCATCATTGCTTGTGTGCTGTGCTGTGCTGTGCATCATTGCTTGTGTGCTGTGCATCATTGCTTGTGTGCTGTGCTGTGCTGTGCATCATTGCTTGTGTGCTGTGCTGTGCATCATTGCTTGTGTGCTGTGCTGTGCATCATTGCTTGTGTGCTGTGCATCATTGCTTGTGTGCTGTGCTGTGCTGTGCATCATTGCTTGTGTGCTGTGCTGTGCATCATTGCTTGTGTGCTGTGCTGTGCATCATTGCTTGTGTGCTGTGCATCATTGCTTGTGTGCTGTGCTGTGCTGTGCATCATTGCTTGTGTGCTGTGCATCATTGCTTGTGTGCTGTGCTGTGCTGTGCATCATTGCTTGTGTGCTGTGCTGTGCATCATTGCTTGTGTGCTGTGCATCATTGCTTGTGTGCTGTGCTGTGCTGTGCATCATTGCTTGTGTGCTGTGCATCATTGCTTGTGTGCTGTGCTGTGCTGTGCATCATTGCTTGTGTGCTGTGCTGTGCATCATTGCTTGTGTGCTGTGCTGTGCATCATTGCTTGTGTGCTGTGCTGTGCTGTGCATCATTGCTTGTGTGCTGTGCTGTGCTGTGCATCATTGCTTGTGTGCTGTGCTGTGCTGTGCATCATTGCTTGTGTGCTGTGCTGTGCATCTTTGCTTGTGTGCTGTGCTGTGCTGTGCATCATTGCTTGTGTGCTGTGCTGTGCTGTGCATCATTGCTTGTGTGCTGTGCTGTGCTGTGCATCATTGCTTGTGTGCTATATTGTACAGCACACATTCAAAGTGGGAAAAGTTTTAAAGTTGGTCTACGCTTGGTATTTCGTACTCAAAGGGCGCCCTTCCAGTACAAAATCTATGCTAGACTCATGAAGACACCCTTGCACTATGGTGCAAAGATGAATGCATGGTGCATGCCTACCGGATTGTGCGCCGGCGCTAGGGAGAGGGGAGGGGAGTGCCATATCTCTGCAAGTATGGCGCTATCCTGCTTTCTCCTCCTCAGGCAGCACAGCGCAGCATTTTTGCCTGCTGCGCTGCGTGAGAATTTGGCAACTAGACCCCTATGTGCCAGAGTGATTGTTGTGAAATCTGCAGCCCAACCCCCCCCCCCCCCCCACCCCCTCAATCTTACCGACCAAGCCACGCCCCCGGGTAGGACTTCCATTGGAATACATAAGGGACCATTTTACATCTGAAAAGTACCTGCAATTATCATGCTGTTTGGTCATTCAAATCTTTATTTTCTACACGCTGTCTATACGGAAAGCAATGCTTGTTTGCCTCTTTCTCCTCAACATTAGTAAAGCCAATAAGGCAGGCTTTGTTGTGATAAACAGCATGTGTGCATTTATTTCCTTCGAGCAGCATTTGTGAAAGCCTGTGTTTACATGCGTTGGCACGTTAAAGCCGGGCCTATTGTCTTTTCCAATGCTTGTTCATCTTTTCCACCCACCCCGGCCCAGCCCTCCCAGCGAGAGGCTGGTGAATGGATTTTCTGCAGCTCTCACAGCCCTCGCTGAATCCTCTTCCACATTGCTCCAGGATGTGCCCCCTGGGTCGGATTTCATTCATTCTTAAACACCCTACAAATTGTACCCATAAGCCCCTGAAATTAACCGCCTGCTTGAAGTTGCGCTGCCAATCTGAAAAACATTTAACGGGGCTGCGATCGCTTTTTTATTTCCCACATGCGAGCCAAGGGCCGCTGCCAAGATTTCACAGTAATGTAACTTTTTCCAATTTCCAGTGTATCCAATTAAATGGCAAAAAAATATAAAATAACTGTATTCATGAAAAGATCCTGTGTGAGTCGCAGGGTCAAGATTCAGAGCTGGGAGACAGCAGTGTCACAAGTGACCTTTGTCCTCCTGTGTCCTTGGAACACCTCCCCAACTCTGCCTGGAAAACACAAACATGTCTTTCATCCCCCTCTCTTCCTTCCTTCAATTAACCTATTTCTCATCTCGCTTCACAGCAGAGGATCATGTTTCTAGGCGCTAACATTAAGTTAACGACTGTATGGTTTATAGGATTTTTTGGGGGTTCGACTTTTAGTGACTAGCCCTGGAGGAAACTACAGTTGCCCAGTTCTAAAAGGTTTCCACTGAAACCAATCTATGCCGCATGGGACATCTATTGAGCTGCTGAGGAGAAAATTACATTTTCTTGCAGTTACATTTCTAAATTGGCCATTGGCCTCTCTTGGCTTCAGATTTTATTCTTATTAAAATATATATTTTGCCTTTCCCTCTAGGGCTGTGGGCCCGGATCACAAAAGCAGTCAGAGTTGGCGCGGAGATCCAAGCCCCTCCCTCCCCCCCCTCCCAGACAGAGGGAGTTTCCCTCCAATTTGTGGTTCACAGACATTCCCAGGATGAGGCCTGAGAGCTGCACCAGGTGCAGGCCACCTTGTCCATCTCAACCATGGTGTTTCCAGGTGGAGAGAGGCAGCGCTTCGAAGCTATTGCGAGGCACCTCAGATGCACAGCTTAGAAGGCAGGCCGCTGGCTGACCCTCAGAGGGAGCCTTGTGAACATGCTTGAATGAACTTCTCACTTCCATGGAAAGCCAGGTCACGGGAACCAGGTTGGGCAATAGGATCAGACCTTCTGGAGGCAGCTGTCAATCAAACAGCAGCATTAGGGGCTGTTTGGGGAGCAAGGCTTCCATTCAGTGGGGAGTTACTGTAGTGAAATGGTGAGAGGACTAGTGACCGCACAATAGTTGTGAACTTGTCTGTTGGGATAAGAGAGTACATTCCACAGAGGAGTTCAGGATTCAATTAGAGTTTTGCAGACAGGTTACTCCATCACAGATGTGACGGATACCACATCACCTCGTTCCAAGTGAACTATATCCTGTGGCACTTGTAATAAGGCGGGCGTAAATCAGTCGCACCTATGACAGAGTAGCCTGTCTGTCAAACTCTGTCTCAGGCCGCCAGTCCTCAGAAGGTTCGTTTGTTTGGAGGTGAAGATTGGACAACACCAATATCCGCAGGTGAAGAGACTTTTGAATATGGTTGAGTCTCATTAGCATACAGATAAAACAAGGCAGTAGAGTTTCTGCGGAGGAAGCTTAGGGGCTCCACAGGCAGAAGGACGAGAGTAGGAATACCTAAGGGAGAGTAGGAATACCTAAGGGACTATTTTTTGGGGGGCCCGCAGGTTATAAAAGTGTGATCATTTTACTTGCTGAAAGCGATTTATCAAATAAGATTCAATGTACTTCTGAGCTGTGTCTCGGGGGTGATTCAGAGTTCGGCAGATAGGTTACTCCGTTACACACGTGACATATATCCCGTCCGCTGCATTACAAGTGCATTATATCCCATGACACATGTAATATGGTGGAAGAGAAATCCATCAAATTTGTAACCAGTGCACCGAACTCTAAATCCCTCTCTTGGAGTCTTATCCCAGTTCCAGAATTGTCACGGTGAGGCATGGTTGCCCACCAAGAAGGATGAGACGTCATGATTCACCTTCGTCTGATCTACACAAAGCGTCATCCACGGCGTGAAGTATTGGCGTCTGTCTGCTGGAGCCAGATCATAAGCCTGACAGGAAGGTGCAAAGAGGATGTTGTCTTCATCGAAGTATTTCACCACTTTGAGATGCAGCTCTCAAGGGCTTTGACCAGGAAAGGGTGTTTTGAAATTGGTTGAAAACAAGGGGTCAGGCCCTTGCTTTCTGAGTGGATGGATCACTTGACCCATATTTAATCCATCATGGCAACACCTTATGACAGAAAGAAATTGATAAAGTTCATCAGGTAAGGAGTGAGGGGCGCCCTGAAGTCTATGTTGGCTGGGGTTAGGTCTGTGGACTCAAATGATGGTCATAAACCAGCTTTGGTGTTTGTTACTTCTGACCAGACAAGATGACCAGGTCTGAGTGAGTTTCTAGCCAAAGGCCTGAACAGTTATCTCACACTTGAGCACTACAAAGCAAATTATATCTTTTTTATTTTGCCTTTGAAAAGGTAGGAGATTGTTTTGCAGTTCTACATACAGACCTTGATGCCAGGAAGGTGTGGGGGTTTTGTAGGCTTCTTCACAGTTTTAATGTGCTTTCTGCAGAAATTTGCCAAGCTGATCTCCATTTCAACGTAGGCTCGTTAGAAGTCATCTATCTTTGTCTTCTACATTGTATAGATTTATTGTTAGTCTCTCTCTTTAGTTTAAGCTGCTTTGGTCATGCCTGAGGATTGGTCTTACAGTACATGAGGCACAGCCTCCATGTTGGTGTTTATAAACTCAACGGAGATGTTATTCCTTATCCAGGCATGTAGGTGTCTTTGAAGTCTCTGATCCAAACCTTTGGTGTCTTCATTTGACCAAGAATTCAAGTTGTAAAAGTGAAGAAGGCATAGGCAAGTAGAGCGACCCGTCCATTGGTTTCCTTTCTGTGCTTCATCTGAGCCGGTGATTGCCAGTGGGGCCCTCTGACACACATTTCTGGTAACCCGCACTTGTCTTTCCTAATCTGACATTTAACGAGAGCAAGAGAGGAAAAACACACAAAGGGAAAATTTGGAAGAAGAGAAAGACTGTCACATAGGGAGAAAGACTATAAGAGCAAGATAATGTGGCAGGGAGTGACTTGTAGTGTTTTAAAGAGGCGTGAGGTGGATTCCAGACTTCGCAGCCCCGGTATTCGGCACGCTGACATTTAATAGCACTGGCCAGGGCCTTCTGAGCAGAGCTTTGGGCACGGGCATTCATTCTTTTACAAATTAAGCGCTGTATCAGTCAGAGAATTTCTAACAAGCAACCATCGTCAGAGGTGCCGGGACAATTTTCAGAGTCTGGATGCTGGTTATAGAGAGTATACCTCTAGGTATATTTTAAATTTATTTTTGTCCCCCTAAAAAAACAGACCCAGTGTATTGTCCTGATCTGAGATTCATAAGAACTCCTAGGGATAGATTAGCTTTCCCTAGTTGAGTCCGTCGGGGCGGCACTGCCCCTACCCCAGTGTTAGAGGTCGTCAAATGATGAAGCATGCCTCGATAAGTTGAGGGTGAGACGACTTCTCAAGAATCTTTTGATGACCCACACCTAAGAGTAGTCAGTAAATCAAATAGGATACAGCTGACACAAGAACACCCTCAAGTATAATTTTTGTGTTGCATGCTGGTTTCGATGTGACATCACCGAAGTCATAGTTACTGTGAAAAATCCAAGCGTCACACAAATAACAAGTGTAACAAATGGGCCACGCCCATTCAGCAGGTGAGTAGTAAGGGTGTAGTATGTGGCTGACTATGCATTTTGGAGCACACACACATCTATATTACTAAAGCGCGGTGTGGCAGTGCACTGTCATTCACAGACAGCACATTTCCATTGAAGTGGCCACAAACTTGGCACTGACATGCAGTTTTAACTAACCCTGGGCACAGCACTACGCTACGCTCACGTAGTTTGCGAAGTTTGCGCTACTTCGCACTACGCGAATTGCACGTAGCACAGTGAAAACACGCGTAGCGTAGTGCAGCGGTCATTTTTTGCTTGCTCGCGGTCCTCAACGTCAAGTTGGCGACCGCGAACAAGCAAAATGACATCCCGGCGAGACTTTTTCCTCGTTCGCGATCAGCAACATCAAGTTGCCGATCGCGAGCGTGGAAAATAAACCTCCCGGCGAGATTCTCAACGCGGGTAGGTCAGGTTTCTCATTGCGAGTGGTCGCGTATGCTCGCGACCGCTCGCGATGAGAAACTACCAGTCCGCGTTGAGAAGCTGCCGCTCGAGTAAAAATCTACTCGAGCGGCAGTAAAAGACAGCTCGCACTGTGCAAGATGCCATTTTCGATGATTGCACAGTGCGGACAAGCATCCGGCACTGTGCAATCATCGCAAACAGCGCACTACGCAGTTCGCGTAGTGCTACGCGTAGCTCGCGAAGTGCACTTCGCGTAGCTTCGCGTAGCACTACTTTGCGAACTACGCCCAGGGTTAGTTTTAACAACTACATAGCACACAAACAATAATGTGTAGAAATCGGTTTTCAGCAAATACCATTTGTACATCACCAAATAAAGTGTCTTAATTTGTTTGGATCATATTAAAATCATTGTTTCCATTGCATTTCAGAATTAAACAAATATGTGTATCATTTGTGTTTCCTACCTGCTGATATATTCTGAAGTATTTGTACAGCTATTTTACAGGCATTTAAATGTTGTGTGTTAGAAAAAAGTGACATCCTACAGACTTTCATTTGCTCCCTGTACCCCAGCAAGACAGTCTCATAATTCACTTTACAAAACCCTCTAAGTTTGCAGTCAGAGAAAGACAAGTAAACACCAGTCTGCTTGTTCAATGAATAAGCAGCAATTTGTCAGAAGACATCAGCTGCCATTTGACCTCTATCTTTGGCACAAGAAATGTGACAAAATAAAAATAAACTTGAAAGGCCTCTTTACTGCTCATTCATCTTCTGACCTCCAGCCTTGTTATTCTAGGGGTGCTGCAGCACCTCCCCCCCTGCACCCTACTTCCAGCGCCTATGACCAATACTCAGGCCATGGGATGCTGTGAAATCGCTTCACAGTGACACAAACACAGACATTTCAAGGCCGGATACAAATGTGCAACCCCCCAAATCAATGTCTATGCACTTGTAGAGATAATCCTTCCTTCTGTGCAAAGCTTGAGGCAGGTGGAACAGGTAGAGGTCTTTGGTTTCCTGTTTTCAAGGGCCCTGGAGCTGGGCTCGGTGTGAAATGCACTTCAGTGCTTCCAGGAGCCCTTCCCCCCCCCCCCCGCCATGGATGATGAAAAACATTATCACAGCCTCTCCGAGCTTTCAGTGCACAATCACTTGGCTGCTGCCCTTAATTAGATGATTTTTTATTTTATTTTATGAGCCACAAAACTAAGTTAAGTACCAGAAAGAAGGAAATATTGTTACTGCATGTTGGCCCCAAAAGACCAGAGAACACAACAGCATCAGAGTTACAACACCCAGTATTTATTTACTAACAGCCTTACATGCTTCTCCACTGCTGCAATATTAATAAAAAGTGAATAATATACCGAATGGTAGAAGAATAGGCTGTAAAAAAGATTAAATATATTTTCCATTATTAGGCAAAAGACATAAACTGCTAGGGAGCATTTTAGCCAACTCACTCTCACTTTCTCATATAATATAATCCTCAAAATGCCGGTAACATCCCTCTTGGGTGCATAGCTGCTAGAAGTAGGGAGCTGGGGGTGCTACGGCACCCCCAGAATAACCACGCTGGAGTTCAGAAAGTGAATGCTGAACAAAGCTGCCTTGACATTTTCATTTAAGCTTGTCACACTTGCAAAGCCTCCGAAGACAGGGGTGCACTGACAGCAGTCCAGTCTTCTGACAAACTGCTGCTTATTCTTTTAAAAGGGACATTGGTGTTCACTTTTCTTTCTCTGGCGGCAAAGTGAGAGGACTTTGTAAAGTGAACTGTGTGACAATCTTACCGGGGTACAAGGGAGTCTGAAAGGGAAGGCTGAAGTACACCATATGTTTCTAACACACAACAACATTTAAATACCTATAACTGAACTATAAAAATATTTCAAAATATATTAGCAGCAAGGAACACAAGGAACACACAAATGCAGAACAAGTCTGATGGAAACAAAGGGCCTGATTACGATGGCAGTCGAAGGCCCCTCCGCGGTGCTGGCGGTGGCTGAAAACGTCCATTTAGTTACTCCTGCGGCGGTCCTCGCGACCACCATATTACAATGGGCAAAGATAGCCCATTTCCCGTCCATCGCGAGTTTCCGGATCCGCCAGATTTTTGGTTCTGCAACAGGTGCCGGAGGGAGCCAATACGACCGCCATGCGGAATGACGTTCCGACCACCGGACAAATCACGATGCATCAACCAGCCCATCAGAACGCAGCGGAGAAACCAGCCATTCGGAGATGGCGGAAGCACAACTGCGGAGATAGAAACTCAAGTCCGAGACACCTCCACACGTTCCTGGCCACCATGGATCCTGCTCGACAAGCCCTTCCGCTGCTGTACCTGATCCACTACCAGCAGATAAGACGCCATTGCAGTCAACACCGCAGGTAAGTCAATAACACATCCCCGCATACAACCACTGTACAACAACAACACACAACTGTCGCGCTGAAATACGTGTCTTGTCTACATCAGACACCCTGGTGGAGACAGGAACATATACCATAGTCTAAGTACACATGTCTTGCACGTCACAAATTGTCACCTCTGCATTGGGGTCACCCATCCCCATAGAAATGATTGCAACTAGCCCAGTCGTGCCAGTCATGTCACCACAGCGGTGAAGCCGCGGTAAAACCTGCCCACAATGTAGTAGGAGTCCAGGACATTGTCCCAGACAAGCAAGATCAACATTACAACATCCACACCACATGTATCATAAAAGAAGCCCCACTCTGCACAACATATCTGCAGCAAGAAGTCATGTGCAGGGACACTGTCTATATTGACATCTCATTAGGATCATCAGCAATTGTATATTAACATGATTGTGGGGTGAGGCAAGAGTCCCTTTAAAATGACAATAGTCATCATTGCACACAACTAAGGGTCAGTCCAAATACAATGTGGAACAGAGGAGAGCAGTGCAAGCAGGGTGTGTATGTGTATTTAACAGTAGTCCACAAGGTGTTGGATGAGTCAGTGAGCCCAGGTAGATGACACATCATATTAGACACCACTGCCACATAATCACAGATCACACCAGCCTCCAAGCAGACATTGATAGGCTCATCACATACAATGGCAGACCATATGACACAATGACAGCCCATACCATGCAACACAGTAAGACATTCCTGACTCAAACAGCAAACTCAAAGTAAGCACCACTGTGCATTTGACTCACAAGTATACTGCTGCAATAAATGACACCATGTGAGTATGTCCATTACATCAACAACACTGACTACACTGCCAAAACATACACACCATTACTCCACCTCAACAAAGGTAGCACCAACTACAAAGTAGTGAATGAATGCCAAAGTGTCAGGAAGAATCCATCTTGACAGCAGGTAACTCTGACCTGATACTCATGACAACCCTCCTCTACGTCACACCTGCCTTCCACTCGTGTGAATTAAAGTGACTAATTGAAGAAATGAAGATTCACTGTGCAGATTAGCAACCTTGGAACTGTTCACACTGCATGTTAAGTCCTTCAGACAGCTCACACACTTAAACTTAGCCTCATACACATACCATAAGTCAGCAGTATTGTATCATAATAACTAAACTAGCCTAAAGTGGAGTGCACAGTGCAGGAAAAGCATGGAGAAATTACTGTTACCATTTGTACATGACATGCAAGAGGTACCACATATCACACTACACTTAGGCCATCAAATCATACATGGGTGGCACAGTGATTGAAATTGAACAAAAGTAACATCTGTGCAATATCCCTGTGATACAGCAATGCAAGCAATGCAATGGCCAAGGATGATAGGAACTGTCATAAGCCATACAGTGAACAGCCCCACGTCTGTGACAAGTCCCTTGACATGTGTATGCCACCAGCACAACACACATGGCTCACGGTGACACTCCCTGACTGCCAAACCCAAGTATGACCTTCACACATACCCCTCATCTACCCATCTCCCCATCTCACACCTGCACTACTCAACACCTGTGAGAAGCACAGATAAAGTTGTAATTAAGGTCCTGTGAGTTTCCTGATACCCAATGCCACACCCTGGTGTGTATCTACAAATGTCAGACTCCCACTCAGGGATGTCTGAACAAATGCTGATCAAAAACCAATTGCCAAACACATGTATCACAAACAACATCCAAAGAAGTCCAACAAGCTCAGCCATGTGTAGGCAAACAGTGGATAGGCAATGTGACCCTAGACAGCAAAGGAATAGATAACATTTCTACTCTGGCCAACTGCACAGACATCATCATCCAAACCAATCAAAAAATAAACGATCAAATGCCAATCATGAACACCAACTGTGTGCAATAAGACAAATCTGCAAACACAGACATAGACACTCCACCACTTACAAAGGGAGCATGGTGTCAATGTGTAGCACAAGCGTGCACATGCACAATCCTGACAAGTGACTGTACAAATATAGGAGGCCATAGCACAATTGTGCACTCAAAACAAGCTAATAAACAAGACTCCACATTGCTGCATGTGACATTCACACAAGAAATGCAGAGTACAAATTCAACACACATCTGAATGCATTCAAATACACAAACTCCTCACACACAATGTCATGCTAAAAAAAAACATTACACACACATGGACCTGCCAGTAGAAAGACCCAACACAGGACAAAGACTGCATCCCTCAACAACAAATACATAACATATCCACATACAAAAACATTACATAGCAAACTCAGCTGGACATCAGGGGGACTCACACCTGGCAAGGACAATGCAACATACACTGACAGCAGAGCATGCACAGTAAGCAGTGTGTGAACACCACCAAAACCAGTATCACACATATCTGAGTGCTCCACCATGAACTTCAACATCACAAATCATCACTGCACACAGATCACATCACACTCAGGATGGGTAGCAGTACCTCAGCAAACAGATATACACTTTAGCTATCACCTACTGCTGCACAACTCAGGAAAACACAGATGCATAGAACCTGACTAGAGGACTGTGCAGGAAATCATCTGCACTGTACATGAGCAACCGTGACTGCAATCAAGTAGAAGAGAATAGCACAGAACAAATTGTGAAACAGTCCTGAGGGGCACATTGGTTCTGGGCACAGATCATCCTCCCACAGTATAGTGTCACACTATGAAGTGGTGGGGAGGGTCACACACTGGCAAGGCATGGGGTGGAAGATATTATACTGAAGTGGTGTGTACATTAGTATTGGACAGGTGAGGAGTGTACAGAGCAAAAACACATAGAGGAGTAACTCACAATGTGTAGGCATCAAAAGCTCCTCTTGGGGCTGATATGACTCTGAATACCATATAGTGGAGTAAATAAATTGTAAAGTGACATCAATGTATGTGAAAAGTCACTTATAATGTTAGTTTGCCTGAGCCAGTCAGCACAATGAGCACGAACGTAAGCAAGAGCCATGGCTGATCACAAAACCACAACACAGCTATTGCAGTGACACACTCTGCATACTCACAAATGACGTTGACAACAAGTAGGTGTACCCCAGAACTGCAAGGTCATACCGACACACTGCACATTGTTCAACAAACAACTCCTACATGTGCCCACAATCTACAGCAGGTGTCTGATCATGTAAACAAACAGGCACTCATCAATTGGATCATACATGTGTGTAGGTGTCATGTTCAAGGGCACAAACACATCAACACTTCAGCTAATGACAGGACAATCACACTGTACGAGTACTCAAGTGCACACATTCTAATGTACCCATGTGACTATGAAGCCAGGCCTACACAAGATGACTACACATCTACACTGCTGTGTACACATCAAGATAGATTCCACAGATATGACGGACCCTGTCCACCCCGCAAGTTATCATGTGAATAGAATTCTCTGCTGTTGTGGTACAGCATCTAAATATGACGTGTACAAAACTAGAGACCCAACACTAGAAAGATTAGGACAAGAGTAGATCATCACAGACAAGCATCATTGCACCCTCAAGCCTCTGAGTCAAGAAGCACAAAAGTGTCTGGAACCTCTGGCAACATCTGCACAAGAAAATCAAGCCAATGTGAATGTGGCATACAGAGCATGTGATAGACGAACATATACACATACATTGCACTGCATCATTAGCAAGGGCAGTGACAAAGCTTGCAACATGATTAACAGTCTTTATTACATAAACTCTGTATAGGCATCAAAAGTGCAAAACATCAAAGCCATTGGCCAGTCCAAATTTCAAGTCCGCACATTTGTGCATGAAAACTTGCACATCAAATAGGTAACACTGTCATGGGAATCACCACAGGTCAGGGGCTTCGAATGGGCAGTCCAGGCACCGCTCTGGGAGACATGGTGTGGGGAGGGGGACTTGGCTTCAACTTTGGCTTGAAGTTGAACTGGGAGGGGGCTGATTGTCTGGGCCAGTTGGAGGAGAGAACTGGCTGAGGTAGAGGGATCCATGGATGTGTGAGCCTGAGGGCTGCTTGGACCGGGTGGAGTGGTAGCACGGGGAGGTGGAGACATGCTGTGTGGAGGCTCAGTGGCTGATGGTGAATGTTGAGGGCTGGGTCTCAATTGTTTTGGGATCCGATATCCCACAAGTGTCTTGCCAGAAGTGAGAAGTGAGGTGGGCACAACAGCCTCCCTCTTCCCGAAGGTGTAGCAGGTGGTGGTGGCTCTTCCTGTGGGGATTTGCTGGACCTGGTGGTACGCTGGGGGTGGGGTTGCCTTTTCCCCTGCATCCCCTCTTATGGAGGTACACTCCCCACTTTGCTCTCTTGTCCATGCTTCACAGGGGTGTGGGTGGGAGTGGGAGTCGGAGTTTCGGGTGAAACTGCCTTCTGAATGTGTTTGGGCTTAGTTGTGGCAGGCACCAGGTTCACTGCAGACAGGGCAAGTGTTTGTGTATCTTTGGGATCAGGCGTGGGGATGGGAGTGCCCTTGGATGGTGAAGATTCGGAGGAATGTAATGTGGATGCATGCTTTTTTGCCTTATGTCCCCGAGTGTCCTGTGATGGGCTTTTTGTCTAGCGGTCATGTGTGCTCTTTGTGTGCTGTGGTGATGGTGTTTAGTGTCTGGTTCGCTTAGAGTGCTGGTGTTGTGTGCTGCATGTGGATGACTGGGTGCCTGAGGGCTCTGGTGTGTGTGTACTCTGATCAGGTGGGGGCACTGGGAGTGTGGTTGCGGAAGGGACAGGAGCTGGACTGGGAGCTTGGGACTGCTGAATGGCTGCCGTCACTGTGGAGGACAAAGACTGGACAGTTCGGTGTAGGCCAACCACGTCCGAATGAATGTCTTCCATGAACGCAACAACCTGGGACAACTTGTTGCCATGATCCTGGAGGGCATTCAGGAGAGCAGTCTGACCCACACACAGCTGCCGCAAAATGTCTATGGCCTCCACACTGAGGGCAGCAAGGGAGACAGGGGCAGCAGTGCCTGGGGGGAAGGAGACTCTACCCTTCTTAGGGCTGTGGGCACGGATAGCACTTGGGGGAGCATCCGGGAGGGTGGACACAGGACGAGGTGTGGCGGAAGAAGATGCAGATCTTGAACTTCCTATGCCCGCCAACATCGAGGAGTCACCTCTGGACTGGGAAGATGTGGAGGTTGGTGTTTCCGGCCGCGAATCCTCAAGGGCACTCCTGTCCCCCTCCGAGGCGCTGGTCCCCTCAGTGTCACTGAACTCCTGTGTACCAGTCGTGCCAGTAGCTTCCCCAACGGTGTCGAGCCCCTGTCCTTCTCTGCCCTCAGTAGATGCTGCAAGAGACAGAGACATAGGTTCAGTATAGTGCCATACTCACAAACATTATATGCAATACAAACTCAAATCCTTTGACTGAAACTCCCACGTTTAACTACTCCATGTACTTTCAGCATATGCCACATTTATGCAATCATCAGCTGATGCATGGAAACATGCTTAGTCGATAGTCATGCTCCATGTTGCGTTGACACAGCCAAATAGCTGTGCATGTACCTACATTTCAACATCACATACAATTGTCTGTAGGCACACCTACGTGACTGTAGGTAAGATAGCTACACATCCAAACATGTTGTCTCAGTCACATTTGAAGTATATTTTACTGAACACCACAGATACAAAGTAAAACATATCCATGTGCAAGTGATATTACCGCCTGAAATCCACTATGTTGGGCACTGAAGCACAACTACAATTGTACATTGGTGTCAGCTGTGTAGATGTACCAATTTATTTGAAGTGCACAGCACACATCTCTAAATGCACAGTAACATGATGCTCACTGCTGTTCACTGCCAGTTGATGTCTCTGAGACTCACACTGCTGCATATGTCACATGGACACATCTTTTTGGGTAATGAAGTGCAAATAAGCCCCATGTAACAATGTAGTCACATAGACAATGCACACTAGCATGAGAATGGGAATTTAATGCAAGGCCTTCATGTGTTGTGACATGTCACATACCAACATCTTTACAAGTGTGAGTGGCCTCCATTAGGACAGCTAATGTATGACAATACCTAGGGTCTGGCATATGACATCCCTACGTTGTGCTCACTGATGACATTGATGACACATCTATGTGCCAAAAAAACAATCACTGGTCAAAAGCAGTAGCCACAACTTCACCATGCACTGATGCACATGGACACCCCTCCACAATGCACACATACTGAGGACTGACACTCTGGGTAACATTTGCTTCTGTTCAGCTATCAAATTACAGTACAACACCTCAGTCACATCACAATTTGGCTTACCCACTGATCACATCCAACCATGTTAAGCCCTAGTGCCCAAACAATCTCACAATAGCCTGGTTCTGCAACATTGCATTTGAATTTCAGAGTCTAACCATCCCAGTCATGTTGCCATGTGCACAATTGGCAAATGCAAATCAGTCAATGCATCACTGCAATCATCACCACCTACCCCTTCAGCACCTGTGTGCACTTGCTGTCACTGTGGCAGGAAATCACATCTTGTGATGCCATGCTGCTGATATTTGGCTAATCTTATTTGCAATGATGTTGTCATCTCAATCATTGTGAAAAACACAACCCATGGGACAGGTGTGGCCTCTACCAACTCACTGGTCCCTCAGTCCACATTTGTGCATTGATGAAGCCACTTACACATCATCACATGAGCACACTATTGTGGTAGACACACAGCACACACAAGCCTGACAACTGTACTGGGCTACACACTTCACACAAAGATTTCTTATTGTGTAGGAAGGTATCTTTGCAGACAACATTCACAAAATGTGAGATGAAAACATGTCAAGCTGACTTGCTATAACAATGTTTATGGAATTATCACATGAGCAACTAAATGTTGGACACATGCAGACCCTCTGCACTCAACACTGAGGATACTTAGGAGCCATTGCATCACACCAGAGACATCACAGAGCTACGCACTTGCTCTGGGCTGGGAGTCAGGCAGTCACTCATGCGCAAAGTCACACTTAGCACAATACTCACCCCCAACTTGCTGCTGGTGGGCCCTTAAACGTCCATCCAGCTCTGGCTGTGTTACTGCCAGTATGTGGGCCATTAGTGGTGTCATGCTCCTGCGCGCCAACCTGCCACTTCGAGGGACCAGCCCCAGCGTCATTTCTGCGACGTTTTTGCTGAGCCGGCAGATGTCATCCCACCTCTTGTGGCAGTGTGTATGGCGTTGGTTTAAGACCCCCAGGGACCGCACCTTGCGGGCAATAGCCCTCCATATGGCCTTATGCTGATGGACCTTGAGCTGCAGGCATGGGAGACAAGAAGAGGAATATTTGTAACACTGTGTTGTGTACCACTGTGTGACAATACAGGAGCATGTAAACTCATAACACACAGATACATCAAGGGACAGCAGAGCCAATACACCATGTCACATAGTACACTTGGATCAACCCATATCATAGCTATGTATACATCTATGATGATGGACACACTACATGTCCATCTAATACACATGCAGAGTGCCAGCCCAGAAAGCAATGTGAAAATGGGCCTCATCTGTGATGCAGTATGCAAGTGAGCATGACATACGATACACTGTGAATGATGTGTAGTGGTCAGACTCACTGTGTCTTACACTACACACCCCTTAATGTCCTTCACCATTGCATATCTACACGTGTCATGGAGGTCACAATTAGGTAACTGATCTTACATTCACACCCTCTTGTCACAAGGTGTAGGCCTGTCTTGTGTATTCCTCAGGCCTATGATATCCCCTTCAAAAATAGGATGGTGGCCAACACATATGTTTATCAAAGTCATTTTAGTGATGGGGCCTTGAAACATTGTGCATTCACTGGGCAGGCCTGAGGGCTTATCACTGCGGAAACACGTGGACCATCACAGAAATCACATGCATGTACAATCATAATTGTGGAACAGTGCATAGACATGCAAAACTCTACACATTATGGAATCAAAAGAAGGATGACATGTCCATCGTACATTTGGAAGATGTGTCCGAGGTGATTTAGCACAAATAGTGATAGATCCAGGCCTTGTACTCCTGTGCAGGATATCCACATCTCGTTAGGGTGAATTTGAAAGCTGTACACACATTATTCACTGCCCTCTGGCCAATCTACATTAGACATGTCACAAATGAGCATATGAACATTCAATGAACTATGACATTACATGGCACAGGGAATGTGTGCTCAGAGTTTGAGTGTCTCAAATCAGCAGTGTAACTGTATAACTGCTAAACCACAGTATGTCCTTTACATCATTGCATGCAGTCAGGGATCTGAGGAAATAAGGCTATACACCCCATTGACGTGAAGTCATCATGCTAGGCAGTGTCTCACACATTTACATTACCCAGTCTCAGAACAACATGTGTGTTTTTTGGCTTCAAATGAGCTGCACAAGTGTCTATGTTGCCATCCTCCCCACATACTCAAGTGCAATAAGTTCTAGGTCATGTATGGACCATGCTATTGGCAAAATATTAATGCATGAACATTGGCTTGCACTCACAGGCACATACTAGTGTACAGTAACATGACGTGAGCATTCTGAGCACTCTCAAACTTTTACTCATACCCTTACCAGTACCTCTGGAGCACCATATAGACTCCCATACTGGGCAAGGACCTCGTCCACCAGGACCTCCAGCTCCTCTGTGGTGAAGGGACAGGCCTTGATGTTCTCTGTACGAGCCATGACTGGGTCCAGAGTTGAGGTACAGCAGCAGTTGGTGGTGATGAATGGCAGGCAGCAGTGCCTGAATTCAAGTGACAGGTGTGGCTCTCTCACAGACATTTATAGGCCGCTAGGGTTGTTCCAGTGGTACTCTGCTGATGCAATTGGTCTACCTGGTTTGCATCTTTCAATTGTGGCCAATGGCTGTGACCGCAGTTGCGGAGCACGCCTACCGCGAGTTTAAAAAATGAGAGGCACTAACGAGATGGCGGTCCCCATTGGCTGCAATGACATTCGCATCGGCGGTGCCACACCGCGGGGCCAGGTGGTCTCTACTGCAATCCGGCATCTTTCAATTGTATCCAATAACCGTGACCGTAGTGGCGGAGCACGCCTACCGCAAGTTTCAAAAACGTATTGCACTACCGCGATGGCGGTTCCCATTGGCTGCAATGACATTCGCATAGGCGGTGTCACACCGCGGGGTCAGGTGGTCTCTACCGCAATCCGGCATCTTTCAATTGTGTCTAATGCCCGTGACGGCAGTGGCGGAGCACGCCTACCGCGAGTTTAAAAAATGTATTGCACTACCACAATGGCGGTTCCCATTGGCTGCAATGGCATTGGCATAGGCGGTGTCACACCGCGGGGGCCAGGTGGTGTATACCGCAATCCCGCATCTTTCAATTGTGTCTAATGTCCGTGATGGCAGTGGCAGAGCACGCCTACCACGAGTTTCAAAAATGTATTGCACTACCACAATGGCGGTTCCCATTGGCTGCAATGACATTGGCATAGGCGGTGTCACACCGGGGGGGCCAGGTGGTGTCTACCGCAATCTGGCATCTTTCAATTCTGGCCAATGACCGTGACCGCAGTGGCGGAGCATCCCTACTGCACCTATGGACACATTGTGCTATAGCATTGTCACTAGGCAAATTGCATCACTGATCACTATACATTTATACTATATTGGTGCACCTGGTTGTAAAGTGAAATGAGAGTGCGACATTTAACTTAATGATGCCCACACATGTCATGTCAGTACACATGATTACATGCATTGGTATGTACTTACTCACATGTCAAATTTGATATTTGTGTGCATGTATACAGATTTGAGGTGCAATTGAGTCTCATTTTTGTGAACATGCCAATGTGTGAAATGGCAACTCATCCCACAGTCATGATGGACTGACCACATGATCTGCCCATATCACTGTGTATAGTGCTGTATTTATATTGATAGTTGTCCAGCTTACACTCACTGTGCTCATTGTGTAATAATGTTGTGCTTAGTGAGAATAAAGCAAGAAGGTTGTGCAGGGACAGCAGCTACATACAACTCAGCATTGTTGCTGTTTGCCACATGTGCTGTGTCAGCTACACACAGGGCTGGTGACACAAGATGTAGGAGTGTACCATATACCATTCACATAGTCTGATTCTGATTTGACAGTAGTTAGTATGTACATCCTGCCCACATGAATGACTACAGGAGATCAAGGTGTCTGTGCATGTGACTTGTGCATTAAGCTGATTTCACGTTCCTGTCAATGTTGGGGCTGTGTTAGTCATTATGTAAGATGTTTGCCACATCTCATCTCTGACTCATATTTACATGTGTCCTCTTTCAGAATATGTAGGAGACGACCAACTGTGCATCGGCCTTTCCCAGTGCTGGGGAACATGGAGGATAAGGACATCATAAGGAAATTCCGTCTGAATCGCCTTACCCTTCAAGAGCTATGTGGTCAGTTGGAGCCCCATTTGAGGCCTCACAGAACATATCCCACAGCTTTGACACCAACAGTAAAGGTGATGGCCGCACTGCATTTCTTTGCCACTGGTTCGTTTCAGTACACGGTGGCCATCGCAGGTGGGATGTCTCAGCCTATGTTCAGCATGGTGCTACGTGATGTCCTGTCCTCATTGTTGACCTACAAGGACCGCTACATCCACATTCCAAGGAGACATGAATTGGCAGATGTGAAGGGGGAATTTTATGACCTTGTTCGCATACCTAATGTTGTTGGAGCCATTGACTGCACACACGTTGGCCTAGTTCCACCACAGGCACGTGAGCACATCTACCGTAACAGGAAGCATTACCATTCAATTAATGTGCAAGTGGTATGCCAAGCGGATATGATTATCTCCCATGTCTGTGCCAAATATCCGGGTTCTGCACATGACTCCACATGACTCCTACATACTGCGTAACAGCATCATCCCACAATTGATGGAAAATCTGCATCCGGAGCGTGCATGGCTTGTTGGTGAGTACGCTGAGTCAAGTAGTGTGCTGTATGTGTGACATGCTGTTCTCCTCAACTCTTTGTATTACAAACTTGGTCTGTGTATCTCACACCTAGGTGACTCTGCGTATCCCAACTGGCCTTGGTTGCTGAGCCCACTGAGGAATCCAAGGACACCGGGGGAAGTCCGCTTCAATGATGCGCATGGGAGGACACGTCGTGTAGTGGAGCGTGCTTTTGGACTTCTGAAGGCTAGATTTCGGTGTCTGGACAAGAGTTGTGGTGCACTACTCTACTCTCCCCAAAAGGTGTGTCAGATCATAGTTGCATGCTGCATGCTCCACAACCTGGCCTTGCACAAAGAGATCCCCCTGATTCTGGACGATGATGAACAGCAGATGCCCCCGCCTGCAAACCCACACATGTCCAGTGACGTTGATAGTGGAGAAGAGGAAGGTGTTGACCTGCGTCAACAGCTCATCGACAACTACTTCTCTTGAGTGTAAGTTACCATTGAGCAACTATGACAATGTCTGTTGGCTTTGCTGTTAGTGGCAAAGCATAGATGAGGTGTTTGGATGCTGGCTGTTGTTGGCTCACTGCTAATGGCTGATGTGTGTGGCACAGTGTATTGTTTTCTACTTACCTCATGTCTATGTTGATGGTGTTGGTCATTGTTATGTGTGATGAGTCTTGTACGGTGTTGACTAGTGGTGTGTCGTTGCTGTAATGGCATCACCTGACAACTCAATGTCATCCTCTTGTGTCTTTCTAGGTTCCTTCGCCCCATCAATGTCTCGTCACAATCAGAGCTTGTGGTACATTGGAATCAGAGTTGACATTGTACATACTGTGATAAACATGGAACTGACACAAAGGCATAGGTGTGTAAATAGTGTTTATTTTCTATTAGATTGTGTTAAAATTAAAGTGGATGTAAGGTAATTTGTGAATAGTGAGTGTATGAGTTGTAAGAGATGGTAACGGAGACAAATAGAGTAGTCCCCACATTAATGGAATTACACAGTCCAACAAACTCCTGCCATCAACATGGCAATGTGGGATAGGATAATCAACAAAGTCAATGTTCAGGGCAACACGTGGCATCATGGCTGGCTCAGCGACTTGACTTTGGTTGGTGCTTTGCCACGTGATCCTCCCGTGGTGTTTCTCGGACGGCCCCTCTTGCGTTTGGCAGAGGGGGCCTCTGCTGCAGGCTCAGAGGTGTCTGAGGAGTCATTGTCTTGCAACTCAACCATCTCTGTGGCCACAGCTGAGGTGGTGTGTGTTTCAGCAGACTGGCCACTGGAGGGGGGTTGAGCCGTCATTTGAGCAGCATGTATGCCCCTCAGAACACCCACAAGCTGGCCCATGAGATCCACAAGTTGTCCCATTCGTGTGTCCATGGACCTCTGCAGCAGGCGGAGCTCACGAAGTTCTTCTACATCCTGGCCCATCTGTCCCTGGTTCTGTTGATATGCACCAAGGACTCTTGCAACGGTGGCCAGGGCTTCTGTCTCAGTGTCCTCATGTGATTGTCCCCCAGTTGCCCTCCCACCTGTCCTGCTGACACGGACCTGTGGCATTGCACCCGCACACTATCTCCGGCATCCTCGGCTTGTGTGGTGGTGTTGGTAACCACTGAGCCAGGGACAGTATTGCAGGCAGCAGTGTTGATGGTGGAGGTGGCTGCAGCACAGGTCGTTGTAGCAGGGGTCAGCGTAGTGGTTATCGCTGGTGTGTTGATTGTGGTGGTGGTGGTGGTGGGGACAATGAGGCCCTGAGACGGAGTGCGCCCTGGCAGTCCTGAGGGGCCAGGTTGTTGCTCCTCATCCGAGAAACGTAGAGAATCAGCATCAGAGAGTTCACGTTCCGGGGGGAAGACTGGCTCTGCTGGTTGGTGGTGTTTTCACCAGCTGTTGCTTGGGGATGTCCTGTTGAACAGAGGTTAGATTGTCAGTTAAGTGCACTCCACAACCTTGGTGTCACACTTTTGGATGTTACATTTGATTTACATTGTAATCACTTGGTGTTGGTAAAAGATTATCAGCAGTGTGACATGTAAATAACAACCATGTGACACGTACAGATAGTGTGTTTACAAGGACATGTCATCATCTACCAACTTGGTGCACATCAACTTTGGTTTATGCGTGGATTTAGTTGCCTTTTCAGAGAATCTGTTTCAGCTATGCCAAAACTTAACAATTTAATTATTTATATGTTCTTTCAAATCATGTTGTTTTGTTTGTGTGACAGATTGACCGTGCATATGTTGTGTTCATATGAGCCTTCATGCTTTGAAACCATGCCACTTACACATTGCATTCTGTGCTGTGCATGATTGGGCCCTGAATTTATTTCACATGTGACTTGGTGAGTCAAAGTGTAATTTCTGTGACAGTTACATGCGCTTAGCTGTCTGCACACTGGATGTAACATTTGGATCTATACAGAGTTGGCTGACATTTTATTTTATTTATAAAGTTTTATATAGCGCGAACAAGATCCCGAGGGATATCAGAGCGCTTTACAAAGGACGGAAAGTAAGTCAACATTCAAATAATGACAACAAATATGGAAGCACACCCGGAGGTTATCGCCTTCATTCTAACCACCTAACCGAGTATTTCACAGACAAAAGAGACACGGATAGTAGTACAATAACCAGGTTTGAAGCAGGGTTAGAGAGGAGATATAACCTGCGGTGAGGAAGGGCCTAATTCCAGTATCGGTCATAGGTAGGGATAAACAGACATAATATTCGCACACATCGGACCAATGAATCACGGGGAGTAATACGCTATGCAAAGATAAGACAGGCTTCTAAAGGGTGTTTCTACCCTGCCCCCTTTTCTTTTTTTTCGCGTTTTTATTCTGATTTCTTGTGACTCGAAACTTTTATTTTTGATTTTCTCAGCAACTACTGAACGGATTTACACCATTTTTAAAAAGGTCGCTTTCTGAGCCAAGCAGTACCTTTTTGCAAAATTTGGGGTAAATCCGTTAAGTAGTTTCGGCTGTAGCCTTGCATAAAGTTTCCTTTGGGAAATTGATTTTTTAACTCTTATTTTTTGAATTTCTCTGGAATTTCTGAATGGATTTACACCATTTAACAAAAAGGGCTCTTTCTGAACCAAGGGCTACCTTTTTGCCAAGTTTGGTGTAATTCCGTTCAGCAGTTCGGGCTGTAGCTTTGTCTAAAGTTTCCTAAGGGAATTAACATGGAGAAAACACGTTTTGGGACCCCCCTTTTTTCTCGGCCCCCGCTTGCCAAATCACCCCAAAACTTTCAAGACAGGAGCTGACCGGAGCGGGCTACGATTTTTGAAAATTTCGCGAAGATTCGTGAACCGGCGCCAAAGATATTGAGAAAACAAAAAAACGAGTTTCCTATGGAAACTAGGTCCTAACTATAACTATCTACTGGCGACCGTCAGTAGATTATATATATATATATATATATATATATATATATATATATATATATATATATATATGCAGAATTTCCCACAGCGCGTCTATATGTGTGTGTGTGCCAATAACATAAAATCTCATTAAAAAGCATTCTATTATAAATTAAAACATTAAACTATTTAAAAATCTTCAAACTTAAATTTCCCACTCCAGTGACTGCAACAGTAGGGAAAGTGTTGGATAGCAGAGGGGTAAAAATTACAATCCCCACTCCAGTGAGTGCAACAGTAGGGAAAGTGTTGGATAGCGGAGGGGTAAAATTAATATTCCACTCCAGTCAGAGCAACAGTAGGGAAAGTATTGAATAGCGGAGGTGTAAAATTACTATTCCCACTCCAGTGAGTGCAACAGTAGGGAAAGTGTTGGATAGCGGAGGGGTAAAAATTACTATTCCCACTCCAGTAAGTGCAACAGTAGAGAAAGTGTTGGATAGCGGAGGGGTAAAAATTACTATTCCAACTCCAGTGAGTGCAACAGTAGGGAAAGTGTTGATAGCAGAGGGGTAAAATTACTATTCCCACTCCAGTGAGTGCAACAGTAGAGAAAGTGTTGGATAGCGGAGGGGTAAAAATTACTATTCCAACTCCAGTGAGTGCAACAGTAGGGAAAGTGTTGGATAGCAGAGGGGTAAAAATTACTATTCCCACTCCAGTGAGTGCAACAGTAGGGAAAGTGTTGGATAGCGGAGGGGTAAAAATGACTATTCCCACTCCAGTGAGTGCAACAGTAGGGAAAGTGTTGGATAGCAGAGGGGTAAAAATTACTATTATGAATTAAAACATTAAACTATTTAAAAATCTTCAAACTTGAATTTCCCACTCCAGTGACTGCAACAGTAGGGAAAGTGTTGGATAGCGGAGGGGTAAAATGCACTATTCCCACTCCAGTGAGTGCAACAGTAGGGAAAGTGTTGGATAGCGGAGGGGTAAAATGTACTATTCCCACTCCAGTGAGTGCAACAGTAGGGAAAGTGTTGGATAGAGGAGGGCTAAAAATTATTATTCCCACTCCCTTGAGTGCAACATTAGGGAAAGTGTTGGATAGTGGTGGGATAAAATTTACTATTCCCACTCCAATAATTGTAAAAGTAGGGAAAGTGTTGGATAGCGGAGGGGTAAAAATTACTATTCCCACTCCAGTGAGTGTAACAGTCGGGAAAGTATTGGATTTCAGAGGAGTAACAATTAATATTCTCACTCCAGTCAGTTCAAAATTAAAAACAAACTAAATTTTAACAACAATAAAAGTATTTAAAAAACAAAATAAATTAAGAAATATATAAATATGTTAAAAATTCAAATACGAATATATTTAATATAAAAAAATATAATGTTAAATACATACAACAAATATCTACAAATATTATATTAAATAAAAAACAATTTCCAAACAAATATATATTTTTAACTAAAAACTATTTAGAAACAAAAACATTAATTATTACATAAATGTACTTTTTTTATTTCCTACCCTATAACACCACACAACTCACAACACACATCTAAATTAAAAAGAAATGTACTTCCTCAACTAACATAATTAATTACCAATTAAAGAAATATTAATTACAAAAAAACTCATAAAAAATATTTAACATCCCACACTTTACCCCTATAATCCCCACAACCCACAGTTAAAAATAAACTATAAAAAAATTAATTACACAATTAAAACTTATTTTCAATTACAAACTAATAGTATTTAACAACTAATTATAAAGTAAGTAAAATTAATTTACTCCCACACAGTACCCCTATAACAATAAAACCTCACACACAAAAAAATATAAACAAATACCCTAATTAAATATACATTAATTAATTAATATTAATGATCAACTAATTTTTAATTAATTAAACAAAAATTACTTCCCATCCTTTACCCCTACAAACCCCACAACCCACACCTAAAATTAATTACACAAATTCCATATTTAATTTTCAATTAATTAGTTCTTATAAATTAACAACTAATTATTAATTAATTAAACATAAATTACTTCCCACCCTTTACCCCTACAAACCCCACAACCCACACCTAAAATTAATTACACAAATTCCATATTTAATTTTTCAATTAATTAGTTCTTTATAAATTAACAACTAATTATTAATTAATTAAACATAAATTACTTCCCACCCTTTACTCCTATAAACCCCACAACCCGCACCTAAAATGAATTACACAATTTCCGTAATTAATTTTCTGTCAATTAATTATTAATTAAGAACTAATTATTAATTAATTAAAAATACATTTCTTCCCACCCTTTACCCAATAAACCCCATAACCCACACCTAAAAAAATCACACAATTACATAATTAATTATCAATTAATTAGTTAATAGGAATTAACAACTAATTATTAATTAATTAAACATAAATTACTTCTCACCCTTTACCACTATAAACCCCACAACCCGCACCTAAAATTAATAACACAGTTTCCATGATTAATTTTCAATCAATTAATTAATATAACAACTAAGGGCCCGATTCCGATGTCGTTCGGAAGGCCTCCGAATCGGATTTGGCTTTCCCATATCCGATTCGTAGCCCTTCTTAACGACCGAATCGTACACAGGTCCGAACGACCAAGTACGATGCGAAGATCGCTTACGCACCGACCAAATCGTTTCTGGGACCCGAACCTGTCCGTACGACTCATTCGTAGCCAAATCGTGCCTCACTATGGAGCCGTATTTGAACCGAGCGAGTACGATACATGATTTGGACAGCTGCTTTGCCTCTGCCTGAGCGAGATTAAACGGCTGTCGGAAGCGTACTTCGGGGGGCCGTAGAAGGCCCCCCTTCACCCGGGGCCCTCCGAATCTGTCACGGGGGTGTGCCCATGGGTCCCCCGAACCAGGCATGCACAGTGTGGCAGGCACCATGGGGTGCCCACCACAAGGTGTACGCTTTTCCCCACCCACCCCTTTTCTGCTATTGGAGCCTTTGTACACGTCTGTACACGGGCTCCCATAGAGTTCAATGGGAGTCCGTGCAAACCGAGTCCGTAAGCATACGGCAGCATCATACTCGCTCGTTCGGACTCCCAGAGCACGTCTCGCTTGGAAAGCCCTCCGGATCCGATTCGTACGGAGGGCTTTCCTAGCTAGATCGGAATCGGGTCCTAATTATTAATTAATCAAAAAGAAATTACTTCCCACCCTTTACCCCTATAAACCCCACAATCCGCACCTTTATTTTTTTAACACAATTTCCATAATTAATTATCAATTAATTAATTAATATTAATTAACAACCAATTAATAATTAATTACAAGTAAATTACATCCCACAATTCACGCTTAAAAATCTAAATTAAATAAATAAAAAATAATCATTAATTTATTATCATTAAATTACTTCCCACCCTATTCCTTATAAAGCCACAACCCGCTACTGAACTAAGAAATGCAAAATTTAATTAAAATAAAATTCATAACTACTAAAAATTTAACACATATTATAAAACATAAACAATACTTATACAAAAAAACATACATCACATACATGTAAAATATAAACTGAAATACATATCACTAATAAAAAAATCGATATTTTAAACATTATATTTTTGCAAACAATATTAATGACTTCTATATTTTTAAAAACGATATTTCTTACCTTAAATTCGCTATTCTTGACCACGATATTCTTGCTGTCAATATTTCTGAATCACGATATATCCAACTCGATATTTGTGTAAGTCGACATTTCCAACTCGATATTCTGTCTCAGCACCTGCTACCACACTATGCTTTAGTAATTTATTTGCGGCAGTGTGCTCCAAAATACACCACCAGCTACATACGGGGGGCCTTATTTATGAGAAGTGTTGCATCGCTGCGACAAAGCAGCAATGCCACACTTCTCACTGCGCCCTCCTTGCGACACCATGGATGCGCCGTATTTACAGTACAGCGTATCATATCGCAAGGAGTTACAGATACGTCAGTATTTTTGGCGTATCTGTAGACGCAAAAGTGACGCATTGCTGGAGTGTGTCTGAAAACAGACGCAACTCCAGCAATGTGTCCTTTCACATGGGGCAAGCCCCATGTGAAAGGGCCTGCGTCACCCTTATGTCTGCCATGAGGCAGGCATAAGGTTTTTACGCAGTGAGGCCGTAGAAGTGTCAAAGTGAAATCTTAAAGATTTCAATGCGTCACTTCTACGAGGCTTTGATGCGGGGGATGCAGTTATAATGTAGCTCAGGGGATTACACAGTGACGCATCTGCCTAGATGCGTCACTTCATAAATATGGAGCAACGAGTGACTGAGCGAAAAGCAGTATATTGTTTCCACGATCTGAGGGATCAGGGTTGTCATGTTCTAAGGTTGCCAGAAACTATTCTCTCCCCGATAAGAGGAGACACTAGTGGCACTGTGAGCTAGCTAATGCAAACAGGCTAACATTTTCGGTGGGGGTGCCAAGAGTCAGTCTGCCACCAAGCCCACAGTTCATGTTATCCGAACGTACAGATTCTGTATAGGTTATATATAGGAACTACACGACATGGTGCCACCAACGTTGGTTGGGTACTTATTTAACAGTAGAATCTGAGTAGTTCAGTCGTGCTAATTCTCAGAGACCCCTACTAACAAAACGCCAGAGACGTCTGGAGTGGGTGGGCACAAACTCCGCCACAGCTGAGTAGGTGAAAAAATTCTATTTATTGGCTGTTGGTTAATCAAGCTTGAAGGACACAGTGTTCCTAAAATTGTGCATAACACCTTATCTTAGTTCCCTTGAACAAACTTCTTCTTTACAAAAATGACTGAGACAGGAGATGACCCAGTAGTAATTCTACACATCTCAGACGGAGAAGAAGATTTAAACGCAATTCAAATTGCACCTAAATTCAGATGTACAATCACCCTGAAACTGTTAGACAATGGTTTACAAGCTAGGGGTAGCTTAGTAATCTTCGTGATTGAGGAACACGAATCTAACAAAACAGAGGTATTTTATTCGTGAGTTACATTCCCAGCAGCAAATGCAGTAACACAGACATTTCACTACTATACAGAAGGAGATGCACCACGGGAATATGGTCCTTGCGAGGACACAGAAGTTCCAACTAACTTACCAGGAACGCCTATACTGGTTTAAAGGAGCCCTACCCCATATAAGAAACAGAGTAAGAATAGGCCCGGAGGAGGAGGGGCAACATGGCCGATATTAGCGGCCTACACACCACATCCTGACATTGACACAATGCCACAGGCAGACTTACTCAGACAACACAATGATTTGATTAAAATCTACAGAAATTTGACACAATTTGTCATGAGGACTTTCACAGTCCAACCAACAACAGTTGCAACAAGTGGTACTCAGTCTCAGGGTACAGCAACTAAAATCACTCCACAAACATTACATGCAGTCATGGGTAAAATGCCCACGAAACGTGAACAAATACCATTCTGGATAGCTCAGAAAATAACTCAGCTCGAGGCAGTGTTCCTGAATACTACCCCGTTTGAAAAACACAGAATGCTAACAATCTGCTTGCCCATGGGGATCACACCACAATTAGAGGATTGTACCACTTGGGGTACAGTCTTTGCTGCCATATATACCAGGACACATGGTATCCCGTCATTAGCAGTAGTACCTGATGTATTGAGACAAATACAAAATGAGTACGGAGCAGAACCTGCCCTAAACTTAGGGATGAAGTTACTAGGTAACTATGACCAGGTATCAGCCATAATACTAGCTAACATTAAAGGGGAAGCAGCTTCAGTGGCGATCCGCCAACGCCTGAGGGAGTTCGGTCCAGAGGATCAACAACACGAACTACCCAAAATAATTGAAACTGCATATGCAGAATTAGGCAGAGACAGTTTGGGTGGGAAAGCATTGAAACCACAACTGATGGGCAGTTCTGAAAAGGACACTACCAAGCAGACACCTGCTTCTTCTAAAAGAAGGGATAATAAAAAAGAACAAAAATTTAAAGGAAACAGATCTCAATCCCGAGGCAGATCTCCTCCACAGGAGCCCTCCGAAAAGAGGTATAACCTCAGGAATAGGGATAATATTAGGAAACCTGCCAGGTATCAGGATACTGATACACGTTCCTCTCGTTCCTTTCAGGGCTCGATGAAAAACTCAGAGAGAGAAGGACGGTCAGAACACAAAGAAGAGCGAAAAGAAAGTCCAGAGACAAGCAGCACGCTCAAGACTATACTTCTAAAAAAGAAGTAAAGCCAAAATCAAAACCTCAGTTTAAGAAGAAGAAAGTTGCAGGCATAAAGATCAGACATGCCCAGAATTATGAGGACACAACTTCTGAACGGGAAATGGGCTCAAACGATGCTAGACAGCGCGGCAGAAGTAACAATAGCTCGCCAGAACCTGAAGGAATTTCTGGTGACAGCGGACTTGAATGATTACTTCACGGTCGAAACACCAGATACAAGGGTGAGCGTCCCACATAAGTTACATGAAATAACACTCCAAATGGAGGGGGACAAGCCCAGGAAAGTTAAAGGTCTCTTTTGGGAAAACCTATCATCTGGTTATGACATCCTATTAGCTGAACAAGATTGGCCGCCAGCATTCGTTATGGAGCGCCCTAGGGGAGAAAAGGTAATTTTTCCAGCATTTTCCGACCACGTTCCCGTTCATCTTAAACATGCATATGCACAGGAGTGGGCAGTTGCCCTAGCTCAAGCATTGTACAAAAATCATGCCGGTTGGGATGAAGATTCAACCCACCACGTGATCCCGTTAAAGGTTTCACCAAATGCACAGAGACAATATCCCATAAAGCAAGAAGCTAAAAAACAGGTCAGGGAGATCTTAGATCAACTTGAATACCAAGGGGTGATTGAAACATGCACCTCACCAATGAACAATCCTTTGTTTCCCGTATCAAAACCAGACAACTCATATCGTCTAGTTTTAGATTACAGACACTTAAACACATGCACAAAGACATTCGCTGTCCAAAACGCACACAGTGCCGCATTAATGAATAACATTGTGCAGAAAAAATACAAAACGACACTTGATATCTCAAATGGATTTTTCTGCCAAAATATAGCGCCTGAAAGCAGGTATTTGACCGCATTCTCAGTGTTGGGGTCCCAGAGACAATTTTGTCGTCTCCCTCAAGGGTATAAGAATAGTCTGTGGGTATTTTCAGCTAGAGTAACTGAGTTACTCCAAAATTTTGATGAGGAAGCATTGTCCTATGTGGATGATATTTATCTGACGGACGATGACTTAAAAAGACACTTGACCAGGGTGAGCACCATAATTATGGGATTCGCCTCTGAGGGCTACAAATGTAATTTAAAAAAATCTAAAATCGCCCACCTCAATGTCCTGTTTTGTAGTGTAGCTCCTATTTCCCTAATAGGCTCTGCGCAATGGAATAATATACCCTATAGGCTTGACATAGGACTGAGGTCGGTATGTCCCTATCGAGTATATTAAACTTAATTACTTAGTGCCAGCTAGCTCAGAGGCCACTAGAAACTCCTTGGATAACAAGAAGGAGTAGTTTCTGGCAGCCGCAAAACATGACAACTTTGTTTCCCTTTAGAATCAGAACGTGTCCCAGAGTCGTGGAAACAATAGATAACCGTTTCACTCAGCTCAATCGTGCATGCTTAGTTTTCCTCAAAGTTACACAGAAAGAATAGACAGGCGTTTCAATAAAAGGATTTATTGAACAGTCTTGTTTCTCGTGTAAGTAATATGTGCTGTTACGATCACAAGACAGTATGCAAGATAAATAATGTACAGCGTAAGCAGTAGAAATAAATAGTACTGCGTTAGCATTATCTATTAGCGTATATTCACATACATAAATAACATGAGCTAAAAATGCGAGTACTCATACGATGCGTCTCTAAGCTAGTTCTACTCCAGTGTACCTACCCTAACCTAGGTGTAGGGAGAGGTATGAAGTAGGTGAAGTATTCCTTACTATGGTATACTAGGAGTATGTTACGCCTAGTATGTCTAGTATGCCAAGAGTCTAGTATGCCAAGAGGCTAGTATGCCAAGAGTCTAGTATGCCAAGAGTCTAGTATGCCAAGAGTCTAGTATGCCAAGAGTCCCTCTAGGTTCTAGTCAGCTCCATACCTTAAGAATGAGAGAGGTGGGAATCTCTTGCCAGACTCGAACTCCAACACCCCGCAAGGGAAGTCAGATCACTGGAAGCTGGACTCTCTGCGTGCAGGGATGACAGCGTCTTCTCAGTGCGTCAGGCCAGGAAACGGGCTCCTCTGAAGTCGAGGTCTCCTCTGGTTTACAAGGGCTAGGGAAGGTATATTTATACCTGAGAGGTACCTCAGAATGTTAGCATTGACGTGAATCGGACAGCGGAAGACGTCATGAATGAACCCCTAAGGTATAACGGTTCATGCATAATAGATGAGTCCTTGAAGAAATCAATAGTCCTGTGCTAGGGAAACTCCCGAAGCCTAAGGGTCTGTTCTTCAAGAACTCGTTGTGACGTTAGGGTGGACGGATGTCGGAGACCATGCCTGTATTTGGAGTGCACGGTTTAATGCCTAAATAAGGACTGGGGATTTTATGCCTATATAAGGGCAGGGCGAATTGTGCCTATATAAGGACATGATACAGGAAAACCTATATACGGACACCTAAGAGGAATACAACACCCACTCCACTTTCGTGTGTACGATATTAATATAAATGCTAAACATTTAAAATGCTAAACATAAAATGGAGTACCGCATATTGCTAAAACATTTCTTAAAAGCATTTAAAAAACTTATTAGAATGCAAAAGTACTGTACATTTTAAGCATTGCTTCTCATTTCAGGCATATATTTGAAAATAAAATGCAATTGGAATGAAATAAGCAGTAATAATTACATGTGACAAAGAAAATGTTCGATAAGTTGTTAAAAAATCAAAGTCATTTCATGTCATGGAAATTAATGAACTTTTTAGACTAACAAGATGACTAAGGGGCCCATTACGATGTCGGGCGGAAGCACTACCGCCGTGCTGTCGGAGGCAGTAACCGCTAGTTACCGTCCGCCAGCAACGGGCCAGACGCCCGCAAAATTAGGACGTGAAAAGTCAGGCAAACACCGCCCGTAAGCCTGCGACGCCGCCCGCCATCAAAGTGCGCCCGTCTACGTAGCGGCGCGAGCCAATGGAGACACAACGTCCGACGAAATGACCTACCGCCCGGCGTACAAATTACGATGCCACAACCAAACAGCCTCACCGGCAAAGAGACACCGCACGAGATACCAAGGCGGAAACCCGACTGTTCAGTACGGAGACTGAAAAGGCGGCCCACCCAGAGATTAATCCTGCACTCCAGGCCATCCCCATGCTCTACCTGATGCACCATCTAGCAGTGAACGCGCCACGACGACGCAGGTAGGCAGACACACAACAAGGGCACGCAAACACTGCACACAATGCAAGGGCGGAAAAACTGTACATGGCCCCCCCAGACACCCCTGTGTGGACAGGACACATCCACCACTGTACCCACACATGTCCCACCTGTCAAAATAAAACAAGTCACAACATCCTGGGCACCCACTACCCGGGACCAGGAAGTGACGTCCCCGTCACGGCACCGCAGCGCAGCGGCGATGACGCAGGTACACATGCGCATAACGCAGAGGCCAAAAGCGCCATGCATGGGCTGCACACAAACACCACAGGGTCACAACTACACACCCCACACCCCAGCCCCACCCTGAAGGCACATGTCACGTGGCCTTCCTGCATCAGTCATGTCCCCAACCGACAACTCACAGTTGTCAACTTGATGCCACACAAGTGTCCCGAACAGGAGAGTAATGTGATGGCAAAATAGGACACACCCTTGTGTGCAAAACATGGAGAAGCACACGGCGGCTGCTACAGAACAGCGCAGAATATGGACATTGTGCGCAAAAGGTACGCCAGTCTCATCCAAAAATACCTATACATCCTGCTCGCAATATCAAGCCATGCAATGTGCAAAATAGAAAAACCCTGCTGCCTGAGAACAGGTGTTCCCAATCACTACACCCACACAGAAGCCTCAATGTACAGCGGCAACGGAGTGTCCCGCCCACACACGGGAGAGCAGATAGCACAGAATGGCCTTCCATTCCTACTCTGAAATCACATTGCAACAAATTATGCAGGAGAATGGAGCCATTGTACCAACAAGAAGCCAAACATAGCCATGCAGAGTAAAACTTCCACTGGCAGATAGCGCCTAACATGAAAGAAAGATAATACTACAAAATACAATAATACCACTCCTCCATGTGGGCCAAATGCAAGTAATCTGGAAAGAGTCAGACACCACTGGCCTTGACCATTCATTGAAGCATGTGGGATGAGGGCCTGTGTCCTCCGCCCAAGCTATACCCCAAGTCCTGCTGCCGTACATCCATTCCAGAATTCCCTGCATCGTCGGAGGTTGCACTCTGCTGACTGCTCAGGCAGCCAGAGCACGCCATCACATCACCCTGTAGCAAAATGGCTGTTGCACCAGTGCTTCTCAACTACGCCGGACAGATCAAGCTGTACAGTGACAGCTTGCTACACATAGTGGGCTGTTCAAATCTGGCAATGCTGAATGTAAGTTACCGAGTAACTTACCGCATTGCAATGTTCAGCTGCGTCATCCCCGTTTTCTACTGTCGGAGGTGTCCGTTCCACTGTCCTGTGGATTTATGTCTCTCCAACCCGGCATGTCCAAAGGCGGACTTGGTACACTTGTTCACACCCCTGGACGTCCACGACAGGATCTGTTCAGTGTATGGGGGCATGGCGTATGTGGCAGCAATCGGGGACACACTGCAATGGGACCAGTGTGCCTCCACACAACGTCTTCTGGATCACAGTTTCATCGAATGTCATCCAACATGTCCCATCAGGCTTCTACAAGGGACAACTTACGACGAACACGTTGCTACCCACCATCCGCTTCATTGGATGACATCCATGTTTACCATCAATGGGATGGATGCCTTGCTGGAAGGTATCGCATACATGACAACTTGTCAATTCATGGGTCCCCGACTCAATCCCCCCAATTGAACATTGATGTGCAACACCGTACCTATGCTTGGCTTTCGCACAGAGTGGGCAGTTAGCTGTACAACAACTATACCATACAATCTGCAACTAACACCTTACCATCAACTCCACTGCCATGACATCTGACATTTTCGGGACATGCACTCTGTTCCTCACCACATCCTGTGTCTCTGCATGAACAGGGGGAGGCAGAGGTATGGGACTTGTGTACAGTAACCACATGGCCAATACAGCATGAACAACTATGCTATAATATGTATTCTGCGCACCTGGACACATGCACCTGTCAGTGCACACTTATCTGTCTGCTGTATTACGTGAGAACTGTCACCTCACCTTTGTCTGTACTTCCGTGCCAGGACTTTTGCATGGACAACAAATGCAACCCCCTACAACATGGCCCTAATTATTGTGTCATGTACAGTAGCCACCACATTGCAACAACTTGTGAGACGCTGCTGCATGCATGTAGGCTCATGCTCTGATGTCACCTCTGACGCAGGTGTGTCGGAGTCACTATTGTAGTAATCCTGTACCATGGAACTGAAATGTACTGTGCCTATGATGTCAAGCTGTCTGGTAGGGAAAATGAATACTGTCTGTGTCAAAGTCTAGAGCTCTTCAGTAATTAGCAAATGTACTTTAGCATAGCAAGGGCAAGGCAGTTGTAACTCTGAAGCCTCCATTCCACAGTCAACAACTAATCACAACTACCTGTACCCCCTTTTGTATGTGTAATCATGCTAAGTATATCCTCCACATGCATTTTGCTCCCAGTAGTGTCTGCATCACAGAGGAAGTAAGTCCAAATACATGCCTTGAAGCAAATATGTGACTCTGTAGCATTATTTTTCGAAGACAAGTACGAATGAGAGAGGATGAGTGTGTGTGAAGTACACGAGAGTCGTGAGATGACCATGTAGTCTAGTGTCATTGGATGTCAATGCATATGAGTTTCCGCCACAGTGGACCTAGTGAAATACTACAGGTCGTGGGCCTTGGCTTGTCAGACTCTGACGTGGCCCAACAAATCATCACATTAACACTGACGGCCTGGTCACTACAAAGCACAGTCCTACATATGTGTATAATTACCTTCACAGTCTGACATCACACTCATCAAGCAAAAGTAGGAGCCACGCAAGAAGCATGCTACAGCAATGCATGACAAAACACACACACAATATCAGTGTGGGTGGGCAGGTCTGCACAGTGAGTACGAACTGCAGAAATTCACATACATGCTCAATTAAACAAGGCACAATCTTGACAGTCACACACCCTGCAGACACACAATGTCCAAAACATATCAAGTAGGAGTCATCCTGAACTGCAAGGACACACCCACACACTGCACACTGTGCAACATACAATACACACATGTGGTCACATTCACAGACCTGAACACGGATACAAACACCCACCATGGGCCTGGGTAACACATGTGTGTAGTCGACATTGCCAGAGCGCACACACACACACCAACACTACCCCAAAGTCACACCCTTCACACCACACACACCTACACCTCCCAAATGCACACATTGAAAGTAAGCCATGTGCCCAGGCTCAATGTTCATCACAAGATTAACATACACCTACACTGCTGGCCACACAGAAAGTAAGCTCACACATACCCGCATACTCTGCACATGCTACCTGTCATCCTGTGGCTAGACTCACACCCTGTGCTTTGCTTGCACGCAAACATGACACGTATACATTTTCCCAGAAATACCACCAAATACATGCAGACAATCCGTGGCACAAAAATACTTCTTCATCACACATACAAGTAGCAGAGTCTGAAAGAAGTGAAGTCCCTGCCACGTGTAAAACACATTGGAATGTGAGACCAGACATTGCAATTGTTGAGGTACCATACACGGCATGTGCCTCACTTAACTATGCACACACAGCAACAACTGCAATCAGCAACTACACAGACACAACCGACTACAGGAACAACAGCATCCAGTCACAGATTACATAGACAGGCGGCAATACTGATCAACACCAGGGACAGTGGCCAGTCCGATGTGCCGAGTAGTGACACAAAAAGCTGCGTATGCAATGTGTGTGAGTGTACCCTGCCATGGCCAGCAACACTGCCATGGCTGTCACAATAGCCATTACAGCCACCAGTGTGTCACATTTAGATGTGTGAGGGTGCCCACCATTCAAACAGGATGCCAGTCCGACTCGGTGCTGTCTGTGTGCTACGGGACAGTTGGAGGTCTGCCCCTGAGAGAGAAGCACAACTGTGGAAGACACACATGTGGCATGTGAAGTGGGAGGGCTGCTTGGCCCAGGTGGGTGGGTGGCATGGGTAGGTGCACTCATGCAGTGTTGAAACAGACTGTGTGGGGAGGATTCCGGAGGGGTAGATTTCCACTGTGTTGGGTATTTGGAAAGCCCACCTGTCTGGGGATGAATGTGAACTCGTGTGGGCACAACAGGCGGGCACGCGATCAATGCTGCATGAGGTGTAGACGTTAGCCCTCCCTCTGGGGACATGCTGGATACTGCTGTGCGTCTGCCAGGCCCTTGCCAAGGCACTCACATCCCCTGTCCTCCAGGTGTACCCCTACATTGTCCACCTGCACAGGCTACCCAGGGCACGGGATGGCAGTGGAGCTTGGTGGTGGGAGGTCATGGCGCCCTTCTCCTGGTCACATCTCACAGGCAACACATTCTCAGTGTGCAGCATGGCACAAGTCCTAAATAAGACGTGGGGGGACGCAGACGTCACGACAGGAAGTGACGTCACGAAAGGTGGCTTGCACCATCAGACTTATTGCCTCCCTTCGCCCACCTCTTACATGCGATTGCAACAGAGAAGCCAGCGCGTGCACCAGCAGCTCCGATCTCGCCTCAGAGAGGCCAAAGAGTGAATGTGTGGTTCCATTAGCTCCAGTCATCGAGCTCGCGGGAAAATAAGTGGGGGGACGCCGTCCACCCACGTGGTACCCCGACTCGAGACCTGGACAACAGTGACAATGCATGACAGCCCCCGGAGTCCGGATACACCACATGCAACACAGAGAGGCTGTAGCTGCCCTAGCGGGCCAGGTCGCAAACACAATCCCAGACGAAAGGTAGACCCACCCCGGCGCGCATAGTCATTACATCCGCTGCCATTGACAAGGGACCCATGGAGTGAGACATGGGCCTCAGGGTGACGAGCCTCCGAGCCATCCCCCGCCAACGAGTACCATGCAACTCACACATATCGCAAAGCCAATAGGACACTTTGCCTGCACACCAGGGCTCGAGTCGGGGTACCACGCGGGTGGACAGCGTCCCCCCACTTATTTTACCGCAAGCTCGATAACTGGAGCAAATGGAGCCACACATTCACTCTTTGGCCTCTCTGGGGCGAGATCAGAGCTGCCTGTGCACGCGCTGGCTTCTCCGATGCAATCGCATATAAGGGGTGAGCGAGGGGAGGCAATGAGTCTGACGGTGCAAGCCACCTTTCGTGATGTCACTTCCTGTCGTGACATCAGCGTCCCCTCACTTCTCTTTTTTAGGACTCGTGCCCTGCTGTTGTCAGATGTGCCACTTTCCAGGGGGGTGGAGAAAGGGTCAGGAATGTCAGCCTGAGATTGGCCCTGTTGAAGGCCCACCTTGACTGGGGAGGACAACCATTGGACAGTCTGGTGTAGCCCACCCACGCGTACATGTAGGCCCTCCATGAACTATGTCACCTGCGGCAAAGTGATGTCATGGGCAATGACGTTATTGATGAGAGCTGTCTGCCCCACGCAGAGATGCCGCACAAGCTCAACAGACCCAGCACTGAGGGCAGCAGGGGTCACATGTGCAGGGGCAGCTGTGCCTGGTGTGAAGGACACTCTATCCTTCATCCTTGTGCCGACACGCGTTGCACCAGTGGAAGTAGATGGGAGGGCGGGCATTGGCCTCCGCGTGGCTGAAGAGGAGCCAGAGTCCACGTCCCCTGTGCTAGCAAACATGGATGCATCACCTCTGTCCTCAGATGACGCCGACATTGCCGTCTCGGCCTGTGATTCATCCAGCACACGTCTGGCCCCTCCGAGGCGCTGGTCACATCTGTCTCACTCAGCTCCTGTGCAGCTGCTTCATCCGATGCCTCACCACTGTTGACCGTCCCCTGTCCCTCAGCACCCACGGGAGATGCTACATGAGAGAGAGCGAGGTGGCCCCACTCATTTGGCATCAATTAAACAGACATGTGCAAGGGAAGCAGCACAGACCATTCCCAAATCCACATGTTGCAAGATACCTGTGCAATTGTATACAGCCACCACAATCAACACGTAATGGCTGGCATACAGAAATGAAGCCGCTAATAAGTGGCACATGTGTTGTGCACATAGCACAACACCCGGCCTGTGTCACCCTGCGACCATAGCCACAAATCGCTGTGTGCACACCCACAGTCCTAATGGTGGCAAGGATGACCACTACGTAATTAGGCCAAGGACATACCTGCATGGAGCAGAATGGGACACCACTCACACAGACTGCAACATGACAGTCCACAATGGTCATGAGCCCATGCCATCCACCTGTCGTTCGCACGAGCACAACTACTGTTGCACAGTGTGCCGGATGTGTAAGTACCAGGAATATGAGGTGAGGCATCGCACACATATGTCCGAACGAAATCAGAGTAGGCACAGTGCCTCAAACATACATGTGAATTGCCACTCCAGCCTACTACAGGTTGTTCCTGAGGGCTACGACTCTGAATGCATTGACAATGTAGAGTGCTCAAATTACATCTTGACCCTCAGGAATCGCATATGCATGTCAGATGCACCCAGCACAGAGTACACTTACAACCCACTGCATCACACAACAAGCATCACATCACCCAGATTATGGGTAGGCTGTGGACACATGCTGCCTCTCACAGCAAAAGACACCATCCCACAATACTGTACACTTGCTTGCTGCTGATGCCCCTACAAACGTGCATCCGGCACAGGCAGTGTGACTGTCAAGATGCAGACCATTAGTGGT
Source organism: Calotriton arnoldi (assembly GCA_963921515.1). Taxonomy (NCBI): domain Eukaryota; kingdom Metazoa; phylum Chordata; class Amphibia; order Caudata; family Salamandridae; genus Calotriton; species Calotriton arnoldi. The sequence continues at coordinate 1,787,206 of CAWUFW010001899.1, read as the reverse complement.
GAAATGCAGCGCCGTGCTAACCTGACAATACGAGGGGGCATCCCCCGATTCGTTATCGCCACGTAGTCGCTCATCCGGCAGATGACGTCACACCCTTTGTGGGATTGGCTGCACTGTCGGTCACACATACACAGAGGCATCAACTTGGATGCAATGGCTCATCACAAGGCCTTGGGCTGGAGGACCTCCAACTGCAGGGATGGTACACAAGAGGGTTGGAATATCACTCATACACTTCTCATCATCACCCACATCCACCAGTCACAGTGGCATGATGCTGACCCATCCAAAATACTCAGAGATGTGTAACAGAGCCAAGAAGTAATCGGACATGGCCTAACAGCATGTGTACACCACACGTGAATGCATGCTGGTGGGAGTGTGTACACAGTACCTGTCCATCCCATTCACATGCAGGATGCCAGCACATTGAGCAATGTGTAGTCTCCCCACATCTACTGTCCATTGTCAGGTGGACCAACACATAGATCACAAGGCAACACATCTTTGTGGGTGGACTCACTGTGTCCAACACCGCACAGCCCTCAACGTACTCGCCCTGTGAATGGCTCACCCCACAATGGAGGTCACATTCAGTGCCACTATCTCTCACACACATCCCTATCACAAGGCCTGGAGTGTTCAATCGACAGGGCTGAGTTTGCGCATTTCCAGAGAGTTGTGAACAAAAGACACATGTAACCCACTGTACAGTCAGTGTTGTTTCCTTCTAGGATTGGGCGGTCAATGTGCAGCCCAGGTCTGCTGAGACTGAGAAGGCCAGCAGGGACCCAGGCAGACATTCACACAAACAATAACTGCCCTGAGTCCTGCATTGCCAAGTGGCTGCGTCACTGGATGTCTGACATGAAAATGCCATGTACCACCACTCGGGAGGGACATGCATGGGAAAGCGCCAGAGAGCCTACATACCCCTTCCACCTGTAGTAAGCATGGTAAGCAGTGCATGTTGGAACACCACAGGCTCAGACTCATAGTGCTGCGGATCAACGACATGTGTGTCCCCCACATGCACTCCCACACACACTGTAGTTGTCTTACACACACAACTTTTGCAAGAAATAGCCTTGGGCAGTGTGCGTGGAGCTCGGAATCCAGGATCTCCGACTCCTCGCTGGTGAGTGGACCTGGACATATCTTCAGAGTCGTCGACATGAAGGTGGACATGTGGCAGCAGGTGTTGTTGAGGGATGCCATGCAGCAGTCCCTGGAAGCTGTGGTAATGCTGGTCTCCCTCCCACACTCATATAGCACCCTGGGGCTGTTTCAGTGGGTCCAAGCTGCTGCAATTGGTGTACCATGTCTGCCTACTTCAAATGCACACAATGGCCTGCTCCGAGCTGTCCCGGTACGCTTAACTCAATAGTCGAACACGCAGGATGCAACCGCGAGGGCCATTAGAGTTGGCCTCAAGGGCCTGGTCCATGGCGGGTACAGTCCGCTGGTGCCATGTGGAATCCACAGTTTAATGTGCGCCATGCATTTGCAGGTGTGGCCATGATTTGTGTGTGGGAGCATGTCCACACTAGACAGGGCCACTTCATGCTGTGTGCATAGGCATTGGCGGCCAGTGCTCAGCCTCCACATGTCTGTTGGCACATCATCATGTACACATTGGCATGGTAGCATGGGATGTGCATATGCACACACATGCCATATTTCTCAATGTACATCTCCCACTTGGCACGTGCAACGTTACGTGTCACTTGTGATGTGTGTTTGCATTCACACAGCTGTGTTGGAGACCAAACATACATCGCCCCTACCAGTTGCTGGCAGACATGGAGGATGTGGAGGTTATACGGAAATTCCGTCTGGACCGACCCACCCTGCATCACCTATGTGCAATGTTGGAACCCCACCTTCGTCCTCGCAGGGTGTATCCTACAGCATTCACCCCCACGGCTAAGGTGATGGCTGCACTGCATTTTTTCGCAACCGGATCTTTCCAACACACGGTGGGCAGTGGAGGTGGGATGTCCCAGCCCATGTTCAGCATGGTGCTACGGGATGTCCTGTCAGCTATGATGCTGTACAGGAACCGGTACATCCGATTCCCCAGGGCTCGTGATTTGGCGGCAGTGAAGGGTGCTTTCTATGCCCTTGGACGCATCCCCCACGTTGTTGGTGCAATTGATTGCACCCATGTTGGCCTTGTTGCACCACAGGCCATGGAGCACATCTATAGGAACCGGAAACATTTCCACTCCCTGAATGTGCAAGTGGTGTGCCTGGCGGACATGATTATCACACACGTGTGTGCGAAGTTTCCCGGATCCGCCCATGACTCGCACATCATGCCCCATAGCATCCTCCCACGAATGATGGCCAATCTTCAACCGGACCGTGCATGGATTGTTGGTGAGTATGCATACTCGTGTAGCGTGCTGAGTGTGACATGCTGTCTTGTATCCTGTTTGAATTGCAACGATTCTCCGTGTTTCTCACACCCAGGTGACTCTGCATATCCTAACGGGCCTTGGCTGCTGAGCCCACTACGTAATCCTAGGACACCAGCTGATGTCAGATACAATGAGGCACATGGGAGGACCAGACGTGTGGTGGAGCGGACCTTTGGACTCCTGAAGTCCAGATTCAGATGCCTGGACCGCACCGGGGGTGCACTAGCATACTCCCCACAGAAGGTGTGCCAGATAGTTGTGGCATGCTGCATGCTGCACAATCTCGCGATCGCCCTGATAGTGGATGTTGGTGATCAGCCAGGGCCCCCGCCTGCAGACCAAGCCGTGTCCAGTGACGAGGACAGTGGAGAGGAGGAAGCAGTGAATGAGCGTCAGCAGCTCATCGCCCGCTACTTCACTTGACGGTGAGTGACCATGTACGATGGCTGATGTTACTGTAGTTGTGTAGGTGTATGTGTGCATTGTCACGGTGGCCTATTGTTCACTGAGTGCTGTGTGGCAATGGTCCATGTCCAGGGTAGTATGCCACTGACAGTGGCTGTAGCATTGTGCCCTGTTGCTCTGTGAGATGTGTTTACATTGCTTAAACTTGATGACAAGTACTGTGTGATGAGTGTGTGACACACACATTCAATGGACTCTTGTTCTGTTTTTCACCCCTAGGTCACTACAGCCTCTCCTGGCCTATCGACATACCACACTCCAGATGCATTTCTGATCATGGTGACGGTTGCACATCCTTGAATAAACACAGAGCAGATAAAACAGAATGTGATCCAGGTGTATTTATTTTAAGCGGTGACATATGATTGTGGGCAAGGTGATCACAAAAGTGGTGCATGCTGGAACAATGAGTTGACGGGCATGTCCGCGTGATGGTCAAGGTGTCCCCATGTTGTTCTGGGTCCACAGTCCGACAGACACATGCCATTCACATGGCAGTGTGGGGTAGGATAGTAGTCCAAGTGAATGCAGTAGATGGCCACCGTGGCTGGCTGACTCACTGGCGTTTGGAGCGTGCAAAGTCATCTCTGGACACCTGTTTCCTCTCGGACGACCCCTTCCACGTTTGAGAGGGGGGGGTTGTGTTTGTGGGCTGCTGATGGTGGCTGAGGATTGCCCACTCTCTGTGGACGCAGGGGAACTGGATGTTGCACGACCCTGCGCCCCAGCAGGTGGTGGCGGAGGTGGTATGGTTGGCCTTGATTGGGCCCTCAACGCCACCACTAGCTGGCCCATGAGGTCGACAAGTTTGCCCATACGGGTCACGAATTGGCCCATATGGGCGTCCATGGACCTCAACACCCCAAGGACTTCCCGCGTATCGGCAGCTGACCGGGCCCATTGTCCCTGGGCCTCTTCATAGGCCCCAAGGACTCTGGCGATTTGCGGCAGGGCTTGGCTCCCAGGCTCTGATGGCGTTGGCCTGACCCTGCTCCTCCCACCTGAACTGCTGCCACCGACCTGCCCACTCGCCACAGTGGTCACCCGGGGCCTCGTTGTGGCTCCCAGGGTCGGTGTCGACGTGCGTACAACCCCTTGCGCAGGGTGAGTGGTCAGGGAGGCCCTGGTGGTGGTGGTGGTTGCGGCGGTGGTGGTGGCCGCAATGACCGTGGCAGCAGGGGCCTGGGACTGGTCACCAGCCCTGGGAGATGGGTTGGTGGGTAGGAGGGGTCCTGTGGAGCGGTTGCGCCCTGCCACACCAGATGTGCCTGGTCGGGAGTCCTCGTCCGAAGAGGTGTCCAGGTCTTCCACATCCGTGAGTCCGGGTGGAGGGCTTGTGGACTGGCTGTGATGGCTGCTGTCTCCCTCTCCAGCATCATGCTGTTCATCACCTGTGGGGCGGAGACGAAAGGTTATTGTGTTGCACCTTGCAAGGTTTGTGTTAGATGTCTGACATTCACAGTTTGTGCACAGTTGTGCACTGATTTCCCAGATGCGTGTGTATGGCTCTACGATGTGTGTGCGTGATCAAGGCAATGGAATAGTGTGATGGGTGCATATGGCATGGGACGGATTTGGAATGCCAATTGGTGTGTGTTGCAGTACCCCTACATTTTGTGGCTTTGGTGGAAACGGGGTACAGCCCCATGAACGCTTTTGAGATGAAATATGTTTTTGGGTTCAAATGAAACGCTTAGAAACGCAGATGGCAAAGGGTACAGCCCCATGAACGCTTTGAGATGAAATATGTTTTGGGTTCATATGAAATGCTTAGAAACGCAGATGGCAAGGGGTACAGCCCCATCAACGGTTTTGAGGTGAAATATGTTTTTGTGGTACATCCTGTGACAATATGGGTGCAGAAGGGGACATGTGTTTTGGCCACACGACACTGCAGAGACAAAGGTGTGTGTATGTCTGACATACCCAGCATATCTGCTCACTGTTATCATTTGGGGACATTTCACTGCAAGCATTGTAGTGAGTGAGTAATGGTTGTGTGCCACACAACGTATTGCAGATGGGACAATTCCTTGGTGTGCGTGCTACCCTCAGCCATGTGCAGCAATGCAGTGCTCTTGGGGTGTTGACTATATTAGGTATGTTGTAAATCACAGGGTGACGTGCGCTTCAGACACTGCAGACACATGTTTGGTCATCGGCAGGGATCGTTGCTGAACTACTGTATATGGGACAACTGTTTAGATGATATACCTTTCATGACACTGGGGCTGAAAGATGAGATGGATGAGATTTTGAATGTGCATTGTGTAGCTGTGTGGTTCATGGGTCCAGTGGTGTATGTGACATTACTGGGGTCCCACTCTGTTACATTGAGACAGGATAGACTTACATGGGTGATGTTGTACAATGTCAACGGAGCAAGCAGACACGACTACATGGACAAGACTTCGATGGTGTTGCTGATGTGTGTGATGACTGGCACAGTGCACGCCATGTGGGTCAGTACTCCAGTGAGAGTTGTGCATGCAGACGTGACTCCTTACGTGTTACTGTATTTGAGATGGCTCATGTGGGCTATGACTCTGTAATTCATGTCCGTGTGCACATTAGTCACATGGTTATGACAGGGAGCAGTGCTACCTGTTCCTCTGCTACGTGACATGTCCCAGATGTTAGTCGTAGTACAGTCCTCATGCCTACAGACACCCCGCCCTGTACAGTAGCCTACCTACTTGTTGGTTTGGAGGGAGCAATGCAATGGCTATCACATGGTTATGAGAGGGAGGGGTGCTCCATCCTGCTGGTCTGTAGGAGTGGGGGCCGTGTTGTGAGTTGTGGTGGTGGCTTACCACCCACAGACACCCCTCCATGTAGGGAAACATATCTACCTGTCGGGTGAAGGTGTACACTGCAATGGCTGACACATGGGTGTGGGGAGTGCTCCATCTTGCTGCGCTGTAGGACTAGGGGCCTGGTGGGGGTTGTACTTCTGCAGTCGCCCCTCCGATACACGGACTTTGTGGTAAGGCTACTTACCTGTTACTTGTTGGTTAGTGCAGCTATGGCTGACACATGGGTGTGGGTGTGGGGAGTGCTCCTTCGGGCGCATCTGGGGTACAAGGGGACCTGGTGGGAGTTGTGGTGCTGGCTGACTGTACACATGCCCCCATGGTTTTGTTTGTTGGTACCTTTGGGCTGAGTGTGTGGGAGTGTCTGTTGCATGTGTGAGAGATGTCTTGTGTATTGTGTACTGGACATGGGGGTGTTTGGCCCTCGGAGCTATGGCATTCTGGTAGTGCATGACAGTACATAGCGGTGTGCTGGTATACATTTGTTTGTACTTACCAGCCTCCACTCCCCCTGGTATTCCGGTGAGACTCTCCGGATGTAGAATGCCTCGCACCTTCTCCTCCCACGCCTTGAAGGTCTTGAATGGCGCGGGATTTCCGCCGCCAGTCCTGTCAGCCAGCTCACGATTCTTGGCCTCCTTCTTCCTGACCACGCTTTTCAGGTCGTGCCACCTCTTTGTAATTTCACCCGGTTGCGTGGCACGTTCCCAACTGCATTCACCTGGTCTACGATCCTGCTCCACATTCTGTTTCTGGTGGCTACTGGTGTCTGTTGGACCTGGTTCCCATAGATTTGTGGGTGCACCTTGATGATCTCGTCGACCATGACCGTCAACTCAGTGGCAGTGTACTTAGGCATTCTTTGTGTTGCCATGGTGTGTGGTTTGGTATTTGTGGTGCTGGTGTGGTGGGTGTGTGGTGTGAGATGTGCAGGGTGTTCGTGGTGCCGTTGTTTCAGTGGTGATGGTGGTGGTGGTGTTGGTGATGAGTGTGATGTGTGCGTGCGTGTGGTGTGCTGCTTTCCTTTGTGGCTCTCGGGGTTCTCTGATGGCGTCTTCGCTTTGTAGTAGTGCAAGGGATTGTGGTCTGTGAAGGGGCTGCTTTTGTACTTACCTATGTGGGTGTGTCATGATGGGCTGTCGTTTTCAGGTGTGTTGTGTGTGGTGTCCTGGGATTTGTAGTTTTTTAGTTTTGCCTGGGGGATGTGTCTTTGGGATGTGTTCTGTGTTTGGGTATTTTGGCGTAGTTTGCTGTGTGGACTTGTTGGCCATGTTATGTGTATTTCTTTGTTCCGCAAATGATTTCCGTGCACGGACGTGGCCGCCAGGACTTCCGCCGTGTCAGTTATTCATCACTGTTGTTAACCGTGGCGGGCGGGGAATATGTGGATTTTCCGCGCTCATGTCGGGGAGATCATGATTTCACGGTCATTGTCTCGGTCGTCAGAGCAGGCGGATGTGGGTTTTCGGGTGGGATTGCGTCCGTGGCGGACAGATGATCTTCTACTCTGACATGGACGGGCGGAATTTTGTGTGTTTTTACCGCCGCGGGCGGCGGTTGCTTTGCGACTTCATAATTGCTCGGTAGGTATTCCCATGGTGCAGGCGGGCGGTTTTTCCAGGCTATAGTGGATGGCGGATTTTTTTCCGCCGGTTATCGTAATGGGCCCCTAAGTGTCTGTGGAAGTACCGCGAAGTCCGTACTATAAGAATAGTTCACTTCAAGCAGATTGATTGTGCCATATAATTTGAAGAAACAGAAAAAAGTTCAATTTGGGAAGAGTTCCAAGTTTTGAAATATGAAGGCCAAATTGTTACTGCATCTCTGGAACACTGTGGGCTGAATCAGAGTCAGTGTACGGGTCTGGTGTAAACATGAGATCATCTATTTCTGTAGACAAAATATCGTCCACTGTAGTTGGTGACATTCGGAACACCTCGTGTAGTAGATTAATTGCACAGAGATGTGAAGCATCGCTTTCAGCATAAGATGCCGCAGCAATGTTCGCGTCCGTTGTTACCTGTGTCCCTGTAGATCCATCTCGTACCTCAGCAGCAGCCGGAAGCGTCTGTGAGATCTCAATGAATGCCATCATCAGGATTGGTAGCCTCTGGGGACAACACAGAGCATGGGCCGTTATCGGGTCCAGCAGAGTATCGATATCCGTTGGCGTAGCTGATGGAAATGTTAGACAGGTGTCCAACACGCATTCCTTACCGCATAGCAGGCATCGTAGAACAGGTAAGATGCAATCTTGCCAGATTGGTCTGAACGACAGGAACCACGTGGTATTAAGTTCCCGTAGACAAGTCATGCCCAAAAGCTGTACTATTCGCTCACGGCACTTTCATTCAAGGAGAGATTTCTCCACTTCGCTCGGAGTGATGTCTGCGAATAGGCTGGCCATAGCGTAATAGCAGGAAGAGAAATAGAATTCCGGCAACAAGTGCTAGAATTAATGGTATGCCACCAAACACCGAATGTGCAAAGTTTGGAATGATTCCGAGCGACTGCCTGGAAAGGTGCTAACAGTCCGGAACAGATGCTCTTAAATACATGTACAATTCCGCTTGTATCAGACATGTTTAAGATACGTCCTATCATTTCTACGAAATGTATAGGGCAGTTTGTACGTATTAAAGTTTGTATCTCAGCCGAAGTCCTTGCAATTTGTAGATCATAGGTTTCTTTGGCCGAGGTCAAAGGTACTGTTTGTTGTAAAAGCATGGCTTTCATTCTGCTTAAAGTATCAAATCTTATAAAAGAGACGTTCAGCGAAGGCCACAAAGGCGACTCCCTGACTGTGTCTATTGGGGTAAACAATACTTGCATACAGCAAGTGACCCTGGAGTTCACCGTTACTAGATATGGGATGCCTGGCAACATGCCGCAGCAACTCTGATCATTCAACATGAGGTAACTCCCATTAGAAAGTTGTCCAAACGTTGGATTAATCACAGCAGCTGGTGTACCCTGCTGATGGCAAGACAAATTTGCCACAGAACCATTACAAGCCCTGTGTAAAGAAATGTCCTGACATATTAGTGAACCGCTCAGTGCATTTTTACAGTGTGTACCGCTCAGAAACACTTCACGATCCCCACTCCAACATCTATATGTGTATGGTAAATTCCAAGATGTCTTAATGTATTCCTTACCCAACCTTTCATATTTGCCTGCTTGCATTTGTTTGAGGCAATACTGAAACTGAAAAGTAGTCACAGGTAGTGTGATTTTGCCATGAATAAGCCATTCTGTAGCTGGTTTTTCTGCCACTGTGAATGGTAACTTTTCCAGTTTTTCAATGCCCAGCACTGTATACTTTGCTCCTCTTTGTGCCAGTTCGATCTGTTTATCAGTTAGATTGTATTCTGCAAACAGAGCCGTTGTGTTGATAAACGCCAAGGCACATAGCCCGCTCGCAAAGATTGCAGCGTCCAGCTTAATAACACAATAGAACGTAATTGAGATTGGCCTTGTTGTAACATTGCCAAATCTTGTTCCAGTATGTCGATAGCAGAGGATACAATGCCGTCCAGTGAATATATTCTGGAGGACAAAGTTGTTAACCCATTGTCGACCACAGAGAGAGTTTTCTCTAAATTAATACGATCAAGTTCACGTATTCGTTCTGCGGCCTCCATCTGTGACACTTTCCATGCTTCATTATAGACAGCATAAATGCCGGCATATATGAAACGTTTTTGACGCGGTTTTCTTGGTCCAAGCAAGAATTCCCTAAGGTCTGCGTCTTCTTTAAGTAAGGATAAGTGTTGTTTCACATCCTTAAGTGTAGAGTTTTGTAGCCAATCGATGCATAATTTTCCTACACTGTATGTTGTTACTACCTCTGGATGCTGTCTTTGGACGTATCTTGGGTCTGGCCTATGAATAGTAAAGCCCTGAGTTTTATTCAGGAATCTTTCCTGACAGTTGTTCGTGTCTGTGGGCCAGATCAACCATTTTCTCCAATCAGAATTAGTTCTGTTGAGTTGTAGTATTTTGTCAACTGTAACCGCTGCCTGTGTATTGTTATCACTTGCAGGTGTTGGTACAGAAGGTGTTTTCATCTCTTTGATCTTGGCTAATCCAAGACAAGATGTTTGTTGGACAGTTTCATTCAAAAACATGATTTGTTCAGGGATGATACAGGCTCTAAATAAAGCTTCTATCCCCTGCACTTGCCAATCTTTAGTACCCCAGACAGTTTTTGTGTCTATTGTGCCTTTCCAAAAGTCGAAACCCTGTATAGACATTTGGGCAATAAATGCTGCAGAATAAATCTGTTTTGTATTTGTTAACATAATTTTCAGTCCTGTCTTGTTTACATTTTTATAGTAAAACGTTTCTGGATCAGATGTATTGTAACCTGAAAAATATGGAAACTTTTAGCAAATGTTTTTGAACTACCTTTTGGTGGTGTAGGACAATGCTCCCATTGGTTAAACATAAACACATTTCTAGGGTATGCAGATTTATGCAAATAATGATGACCATAGTGGTTATAGCAATACAGCTGTTCATAGTCTGATGAACCCTCTAAATATTCATTTTTAGAAAATGCAGCAGATTTTTCTAGGTCAAACATTATGTCATTAACAGTCTCAAAGTCCCAATCATCAGAATAGGTACTAGACGAAATGAGATCACTTAGTGAAATTTTAAACAAATGTGGAATGTTCCATTGTTCCGTTGGGCCGAAGATATCAAAATCTGTTTTGTCCCACACTATACCATCCTGTATAGGAACGGCTGTGATGTTCACTGTTGACAAGTCTCTTGCTTCACGATGGGAAGATTTATGAGGTTTCAAAAGTAAGTTCACATCTTTTCTTTCAGTGTTCACATGGATGTATCTGCCATTTATAAACACCCCCTAGTTATAACCAAAGCTAGCCAAAGCAGGAAAACAAATATTCCAGAAATAATCCAGAGTTCAATCCATGGTGAAACCAGATAAGTCTTTTTCAGAAAGTGAAGAAAGTCTTGTACTTGCTGTTTGAAAGTTAATGATGCTGGCGTCGTTTCAGGTTCACTGGGATCTTCTGAGAACGTATCAAAGTTAATGAAATAGCCAGAAGCAGTTCTGTCAATTGTTGAAATTGCATCAGGATTTGTAGAAATCGCTGGAACCAGTTGATCACTTGCTACATTGGTGTAGACAGGTGTATTTGGACGAACTGTTACTTGATTTTCAAGAGGGATGAGTTCCATAGCATTGTTGCTCAGTCCTTCATCTGTTACTGCTGAATTCTCGATGGTTATCAGTCTTTCAGTCTGAACCTCTTGGATAGTAGCGAGAGGAGTGCGTCTGCTACTAGGTCGGAGTCCACGAGGCCTACTATTTAGTATTGGACACAAATCTTTTCTCCTTTTTTCCAGCAAGGGGCGGCAGTAGTACTGTTCTTGTTCCTTGAACAGCTAGTACAGGTACTGGTTGTTTGTAAGAAGGTCCAAATTCCTTCTTGACCGCAATCTTTTCTCTGGCTAGATCCCCAACTTTTGGAATCCAGACATGCCTTGCTGGGACCGCCGGTTTTTCCCCAGTGGTGGTTGGCTGTAGGAATACGTTGCTTTGTTTCGATCTTAGTTCATTGAGTTCCTGTAAAATAGCCAAACGATCTTTGATATCAAACGGTTTATTTTCCACCACTGTGCCTACGTGATCGAGGTCTGGTACCCACATTCTTGTCCCAAATAGGACCTCATATGGAGTGACCCCCCCTAGAGAACTTCTTGGCAAATTATTTAATGAGCGTTGGACCCCATAAAGATGTTTGACCCACCCATCACCCAAACCTAATACCCTAGCTGTTATAGACTGCTTTATGTCCCGGTTTTTCCTTTCCACAACCGAATTTCCCTCAGGATGGAATGGAGAGGAGTACCGCAATGCAACGCCCAGACTGGCCATGGCTTCTTTGTAAGCCCGAGAGCTAAACGCAGGGCCCTGGTCAGAATGTAGCGTGCCTATTGCGTATGTGCCGATAAAGACTCACAAATCTTTTATAACATTTCGAGCGTCAGCCGAGCGCTGAGGCCATATCCATAGGAACCTAGAGCATGAATCCACTGCAACCATGATATATTTATAGTTACCGTCCCTTTGCAAGGGACCGCAGTGGTCCAGGTAAACACAAGCTAATGGTTTGTCTGAAATTAACAGGGGTGTCTGCGCAGGGTGTTTCACTGTGGAGACTTTCATCTGTTGGCATATATCACATTCTAAAACATAGTTCTTTGTTTGTTTTCAAATGCCAGGCCACCAATATCTTTACTTGAGTAAAGATACTGTTGCAGAAACACCTGCATGGGCAGAAGCTATCCCTTCGTGTGCTGCTAGGATTAGTCCTAATCTACGTTCCTTGTTTGGAATTACCCTATCCCCCACTCCAGGGATTCGAGCAAAAGGAACGTTGTTCGCATCAATTACATAAGAGTACTTGAGTGGAAACTTTTTTGGTAACGCTGCACTGCTGCCTTTGCTTGAAGCATTGACAGCCAACATTATCTCACTGTCTATTTTTGTTTTTGAACGAGTGATCACAGCTACGGAAGCCGTCTGAACAGCCCCTTTGCGGCTTCATCAGCCAATGAATTCCCTGCAACGTGAACGCCATCACGTTGATGACTCAGTGTGTGGATCACGTGAGCCTTTGGTAGTTCGTTTTTCAACTGAACTACTTGTTCCCAAAGCGTTTTATGCTTTATTGTGCCACCTTTCGCATCTTTGAAACCATTTTCAAGCCAGTTTTGTATATTTTCATTATACGACTGAACGCAGTAAAAGGAATCACACACTATTAGTGTGGGGAATTCTCGATCTGTACTTTCAAGTGCCAGTTTGAATGCTTGTAGTTCAGCTCGCTGAGCTGTACAATCTCCTAGAGATTGTGTCTTTGTGACCATAGGTCTGAAGATGCCATCTCGCATGCGACCTTTAACGATTGCACACGCTGCACTGTAAGCTTGCTTACCCCCTGTTGCGGGTTGTGCAGATCCGTCAGTGTAAATTATGAATTCGTACTGATCGAGAGGCAGAATTTCAGTGGGCAGAGGACATTCATGTTCATATTGCAGGAATGCTTGTGTTTTTAAATCAGGATCAAAAACATATTCAACATCTGTTGCAGCAAGAGAATTAACCCACTGTATCCATCTTGGATGTAATGCTTTAGCATTTGGAATGCTTGCTTTTGTGACCGCTTCTAAAGTCGGTACTGGGGTCACGACAATAATGCATTTCCTTTGGGCTAGGGCTCTTTCTTTTGCTACAGCGGTTTGAACTGCTGTCAGAATTTTTTCAGTTGAAGTGAAGCGCATTTCCGCTTGTGTGTACAAATGAGATTTGTATGCGATTGGTATTTTTTCACCCTCATTAAATGTTAAGTAGGTGAATCCGCATTGACCCGAAATTATTCGGATCACCAGGTTGCTTTGACTTACACGTGTTTGTAAGTGATTTGTTGCTAACATGTTAGCATGTAGTGAACGCAAGATTTCTGTGTGTTCTTGTGTCCAATTTTTGATTGAAAAATCAGGTTTGAATAGTGCGTAGAGAGGTTTAACCCTTTCCGCATAATTTAGAATGTATGTTCTTCCAAAGTTTAGGAAACCCAGGATGTATTGTAAATTTTTCAGCGTTTTTGGAGGTTAGAGCAGCGCACACTTTTCTAAAAAGTTAGCTGCCAAGCTCTTGCCTTCACTTGAAAGCTCGTATCCTAGAAACAGGACATTGAGATGGGCAATTCTGGACTTTTTAAAGTTGAACTTGTAGCCCTCAGCGGCGAAGCCCAATATAATGGTGCTTACCCTGTTCAAGTGTTTGTCCAGGTCATCGTCCGTCAGATAGATGTCATCGACATAGGACAATGCCTACTTGTCATAAATTTGTAGTAACTCCGTTACCCTCGCTGAGAATAACCCCGGGCTGTTCTTGAACCCTTGTGGGAGTCGACAAAATTGACGCTGGGTCCCCATTATGGAGAATGCTGTTAATTACCTGCTTTCAGGTGCTATGTTCTGACAAAAGAAACCATTTGAGATATCTAATGTGGTTTTATATTTTTTATGCACAATGTTATTCATTAATGCTGTGCTATGTGCATTTTGCACTGCAAATGTTTTAGAACAAGTGTTTAAATGTCTGTAATCCAAAACTAGACGATAGGTGTTGTCTGGTTTGGAGACAGGAAACAAAGGATTGTTCATTGAGGAGGTGCATGTTTCAATCACCCCTTGGTATTCAAGTTGATCTAAGATCTCCCTGACCTGTTTTTTAGCTTCTTGCTTTATTGGGTACTGCCTTTGTGCAGTTGATTCATGTTTCAGATGTATTTTATGGTAAGGTGAGTCCTCATCCCATCCTACATGATTTTTATATAATGATGGGGCCTGGGCTACCGCCCATTTCCTGGCATTTGTATATTTTTGGTGAATTGGAATATGGTTGGAGAAGGCAGGCATAATAATGTCCTCGCCATGTGGGCACTCCCTGACAAATTGTGGTGGCCAGTCTTTTTCTGCTAGAAGTATGTCATAGCCCCTTGAAAGTTTTTCCCAAAAGAGTCCTTTCACCTGTCTAGGTATGTCTCCCTCCATTCGGAGTGTTATTTCATATAAGCTTTGTGGAGTACTAACCCTGGTGTCTACAGTCTCTACTGTGATGTACTCATTCAAGTCCACTATCTCCAGAAGTTCCTTCAGGTTCTGGCGAACTATTGTGACTTCTGCTGCACTGTCCAGCATTGTCTGGGCCCATTCTCCGTTCTTGAGTTGTGTTCTCAGTATTCTCGACATGTCTGATTTTTAGACCTGCTACTTTCTTTTTGGAGAATTGAGGTTTTGTTTTATTTTTTGGAGCATGTTTATCTTCCTTGGATTTCACGTGTTCTTCTCTATGTTCTGACCGTCCTCTTCTTCCCGATGTCTGTGACGAGATCTGAAAGGTACGAGAGGAACGTGTATCAGTATCTTGATACCTGTCAGGTTTTTTCAAATTATCCCTATTCCTGAGGTTATACCTCCTTTCAGAGGGCTCCTTTTGAGGAGACCTACCTCGAGATTGAGAACGTTTCTCGTTTGAATTTTGTTTATTAGTTTCCCACTTCTTTTTAGAAGATGTAGGTGTTTGTTTAATAGAGTCCTTGTCAGGAGTCACAGATAGTTTTGGTTTTAATGGTCTTCCACCCAAACTATCTCTGCCTAATTCTGCATAGGATTGTTCAATTATTCTGGGTAGCTCAGTTTGATGTTCTGTAACATCGAATTCTCTTAATCGTTGGCGGATCGCCACTGCTGCTGCCTCCCCTTTAATATTAGATAATATTATTGTTGAGACCTGGACGAAATTTTTCAGTAATTTCATACCTAAATTCAGAGCAGGCTCTGCCCCGTATTCGTTTTGAATTTGTTTCAGGACATCAGGTATTACCGCAATTGATGGAATACCATGTGTTTTAGTATAGAGCCCCAAGTGATGCAGTCTTCCAGTTGTGGTGTGATCCCCATTGGTAAACTAATTGTTAGGATTCTGTGTTTTTCATAAGGGCTAGTATTTGGAAATACTGCTTCTATTTGAGTAATTTTTTGAGCTATCCAGAATGCAATTTGCTCACGTTTTGTGGGCATTTTACCCATGACTGCGTTTAGAGTCTGTGGTGTAATTTTTAGTGTATTCCCCGATTGAGGAGTTTGATTTGGAAGTGTTAATGGTGGTTGGACTGTGAAAGTCCGCATGACATATTGGACCTATTGTCTGTAGATTTTTATTAACTCTGTAAGTTGAGTAAGTAATTCCTCGTCCGACATCTCTTCAATGTCAGGATGAGGTGTGTAGCCGGCTAGAATCGGCCATGTTGCTCCTGGTCTACCTAGAGGACCGAGCCTGGTAATGTTTTTGTGATGTTTTAGGGCGCCTTTAAACCAGAGCTGATGCTCCTGGTATGTTAATGGAATTTCAATATCCTCGAAAGGAATATATTCCTCTGGTGGATCATCTTCTTTGTAGAAGTGAAACAGTTTTGTTACTGGATTGGATTCAGGAAATATTATCCATGAATAGAATACCTCTGTCTGAAAGGATTCGTGTGCCTCTATCACGAAAACTGCTCTACCGCCTCTCGGTGGTAGGCCGTGTTTTATGAGTTTTAGAGTGATGGCTCTTCTTAAGTTTGGATGGATGTTTATAACACCCTCCTCGGTTTCAATTAAACCTGTAATGTTAAAAGCTGTTACGACTGGTTCAGCCGGAGCTACACCGTTCCCGGTGTCCAGGCATTTTGTTTTTGAAAAATGTAGAACAAGTTTCAAGGAAACAAAGATAAGGTGCACAATATTTTGGAACACTGTATCCTTCAACGGTGAGCAAACCAAACAGCTAATATATAGGGTGTTTCCCTATGTAGCCGTGGTGGATACTTAACCCTGCCCACTCCAGACGTCTTTTGGAGTATATTAGGGTAGGGGTCTCTGAGAGAAAAAGCACAGCTGAGTTACTCAGTATCTGGCGTTAAATTACCGCCTTACCAAACCGTTGGGCACCATGTAGTGTAGCTCCTATTTCCCTAATAGGCTCTGCGCATTGGAATAATATACCCTATAGGCTTGACATAGGACTGAGGTCGGTATGTCCCTATCGAGTATATTAAACTTAATTACTTGTGCCAGCTAGCTCAGAGGCCACTAGAAACTCCTTGGATAACAAGAAGGGAGTAGTTTCTGGCAGCCGCAAAACTTTACAACTTTGTTTCCCTTTAGAATCAGAACGTGTTCCAGAGTCGTGGAAACAATAGATAACCGTTTCACTCAGCTCAATCGTGCATGCTTAGTTTTTCTCAAAGTTACACAGAAAGAATAGACGGGCGTTTTCAATAAAAGGATTTATTGAACAGTCTTGTTTCTCGTGTAAGTAATATGTGAGTAATATGTGCTGTTACGATCACAAGACAGTATGCAAGATAAATAATGTACAGCATAAGCAGTAGAAATAAATAGTACTGCGTTAGCATTATCTTTTAGCGTATATTCACATACATAAATAACATGAGCTAAAAATGCGAGTACTCATACGATGCGTCTCTAAGCTAGTTCTACCCCAGTGTACCTACCCTAACCTAGGTGTAGGGAGAGGTATGAAGTAGGTGAAGTATTCCTTACTATGGTATACTAAGAGTATGTTACGCCTAGTATGTCTAGTATGCCAAGAGTCTAGTATGCCAAGAGTCTAGTATGCCAAGAGTCTAGTATGCCAAGAGTCCCTCTAGGTTCTAGTCAGCTCCATACCTTAAGAATGAGAGAGGTGGGAATCTCTTGCCAGACTCGAACTCCAACACCCCGCAAGGGAAGTCAGATCACTGGAAGCTGGACTCTCTGCGTGCAGGGATGACAGCGTCTTCTCAGTGCGTCAGGCCGGGAAACGGGCTCCTCTGAAGTCGAGGTCTCCTCTGGTTTACAAGGGCTACGGAAGGTATATTTATACCTGAGAGGTACCTCAGAATGTTAGCATTGACGTGAATCGGACAGCGGAAGACGTCATGAATGAACCCCTAAGGTATAATGGTTCATGCATAATAGATGAGTCCTTGAAGAAATCAATAGTCCTGTGCTAGGGAAACTCCCGAAGCCTAAGGGTCTGTTCTTTAAGAACTCGTTGTGACGTTAGGGTGGATGGATGTCGGAGACCATGCCTGTATTTGGAGTGCACGGTTTAATGCCTAAATAAGGACTGGGGTTTTATGCCTATATAAGGGCAGGGCGAATTGTGCCTATATAAGGACATGATACATGAAAACCTATATACGGACACCCTAAGAGGAATACAACAGTTTTTAGGATACGAGCTGTCAAGTGAAGGAAAAAGTCTGGCAGCTAACTTTTTAGAAAAGTGTGCGCTGCTCCAACCTCCAAAATCATTAAAAAATTTACAATAATTACTGGGATTCCTAAATTTCGGCAGAACATACATTTTGGATTATTCAGAAAGAGTAAAACCTTTCTACGACTTAATAAAACCTGACTTTTCAGTTAGACATTGGACACAGGAACACACAAACATCCTACGTTCACTACAAGAAGACATGATAGCTTCAAAACACTTACAGACAAGAGTAAGCGTATGCAACCTAGTGATCCGTGTAATAGCGGGTCAATGCAGGTACACATATTTAACCTTCAATGAAGGCTAAACTGTACCAATCGCTTACAAATCACACCTGTACACAAACGCAGAAATGCGTTTCACTTCAACAGAAAAAATCCTGACAGCAGTTCAGACCGCTGTAGCAAGAGAAAGAGCCCTGGCCCAGGAAAAACACATAATAGTCGTGACCCCAGTACCAGCTTTAGAAGCTGTTACAAAAGCTAGCATTCCAAATGCTAAAGCCTTACATCCGAGATGGATACAATGGGCTAATTCCATTACTGCAACGGATGTTGAATACAGATTTGATCCAAGTCTAAAAACACAGGCATTCCTGCAATACGAACAAGAATATCCTCTACCAAACGAAATTTTGCCTCTAGATCAGTATGAATATATTATTTACACTGACGGATCTGCACAACCGGCCATAGGGAGTAAGCAACAATTACAGCGCAGCATGTGCAATCGTTATAGGTCGCATGCGGGATGGAAAATTCTATCCAAGTTACACCAAAACGCAATCTCTAGGATACTGCACGGCTCAGTTGGCAGAGTTAAAGGCACTAATACTAGCACTGGTGAATACGGATCACGAATACCCCACACTTATAGTGTGTGATTCCTTTTACTGTGTACAATCATACAATGAATATTTACATCATTGGGAACAAAACAGGTTCAAAGACGCAAAAGGTGGCACAATTAAGCATAAAATGCTATGGGAACAGGTAGTTGAGTTGCAGAACGAACTACCAAGGGCTCACGTGATACATACACTGAGTCATCAGTGTTATGGCGTTCACGTTGAAGGGAATTCATTGGCTGATGAAGCCGCAAAGGGGGCTGTATGAACGGCTTCCGTAGCTGCAATCACTTGTTCAAAAACGAGGATAGACGGTGAGATTATGGTCGCTGTCATTGCTTCAAGCAAAAACAGCGGAGCAGTACCAAAGAAATTTCCACTCAAGTACTCCTACAAGTTAGATGCGAACAACATTCCATATGCTCAGATTCCTGGAGTGGGGGATAGAGTAATATCAAATATGGATCGTAGGCAAGGTTTAATTCTAGCAGCACACGAGGGTTTGGGCTCTGCGCATATAGGTGTCACAGCCACTATTTCATTGTTGAAACAGCGCTACTGGTGGCCAGGTCTAACAAAACAAACTAAAGACTACGTCTTGAAATGTGACATCTGCCAGCAGATGAAAGGCCCCACCATAACACGTCCAGCGCAGACACCATTGCTGATGTCAGACAGACCACTCGCTTGTGTGTATTTGGACCACTGCAGCCCCTTACAATCAGACAGGGCTTACAAATATATCATGGTTGCAGTGGATTTATGCTCAAGATTCCTATGGGTTTGGCCTCAGTGCTCGGCTGACGCTCAAACTGTTATAAAAGATTTGCGAGTCTTTATCGGGACATACGCAGTTGGCACATTACATTCTGACCGTGGCCTGGCGTTTAGCTCTCGGGCTTACAAAGAGGCCATGGAAAGTATGGGCGTAGCATTGCGGTACTCCTCTCCGTACCATCCTGAGGGAAATTCGGTTGTGGAGAGGAAGAACCGGGACCTAAAGCAATCTTTAACAGCTAGGGTATTAGGCAAGGGCGGTAGTTGGGTCAACCACATATATGGGGTACAGCGAGCACTCAATAACCAGCCAAGAAGCTCTCTAGGGGGTGTCACTCCTTACGAGGTCCTATTTGGGACAAGAATGTGGATACCTGATCTTGATTGTGAAGGCACAGTGGCGGATGAGAAACCATTTGATATCCATGATCGTTTGGGTGTTTTACAGGATCTAAATGAATCCAGGACACAACAAAGTAACGTACACCTGAAACAGACCGCCACTGGGGAAGTCAAGTCAAACACGGCAAGACCTGTCTGGATCCCAAAGGTCGGGGATCTAGTCAGAGAAAAAATATCAGACAAAAAAGAATTTGGACCATCATACAGAAAGCCTGTATCTGTCCTAGCAGTTCAAGGAACAAGAACTGTACTTTTGCCGCCTCTTGCCGGGAAAAAGGAGAAAAGATTTGTCTCAATCGACTTAATCAAATCACACTATGTGGCCGATACTGAACAGTAGGCCTTGTGGACTCCACAGTAGCAGACGCCCTCCTCTAGCTACCATCCAAGAAGTTCAAACAGAAAGACTCATCACAATTGAAGAGCCTCCTGTACGGAATGAAGGAATAAGCAACAATGCTATGGAACTCATTCCCCTTAAACCAGAAGTACATCTTCAAAATTCAATTCAAAATAACACACAAATTGCAATCAGACCAAATACAGACGTCTACGTCAACATGCCTCGACAAGAGCAAAATGCAATTTCAACAAATCCAGATGCAATTCCTACAATTGATCGAACTGCTTCTGGCTACTTCATGAACTTTGATACGTTTTCCTTGGATCCAAGTGAACCTGAAACGACGCCAGCCCAAAAATCACGCAAACAGCAAGCTAAAGACTTTCTGAACTTTCTCAAAAAGACTTAACTGGTATCGCCTTGGGTAGAACTATGGGTAATTACTGGGATACTATTTTTCTTTTCTGGCTAGGCTTAGTTATAACTTTTAGCATGCTTACTAATGGACGATATCTTCAACAAAGCTCTGCAACATAAAAGTTAATTTGATTTTGAAGCCACATCACTTGTCCCATCGTGAACAGAGAGACTTGTCATCAGTGAACATTACAGCAGCTCCTATACCGGATGGTATAATTTGGGACAAGGTTGATTTCAAAATATTCGGTCCTACTGAACTTTTAAAAATTTCTCATGTATTTAAAATTTCATTAAGTGATATCATTACCTCCAGTACATTTTCTGATGATTGGGACTCTGAAACTGTTAATAACATGTTGTCTGACTTAGAGAAAACTGCAGCATTTCCGAACACTGAAATGTTAGAAGCTACTTCAGACTACGACACATTGTACTGTTATCAACATTATGGTCATCATTTCCTACACAAATCAATATCACCTAGAAATGTTTTTGAGTGCCACCAGTGGGAACATTGCCCTACACCACCTACAGGTAGTTCGCAAACATTTGCACAGAAATTTTCCTATTTTTCAGGGTTTAACACCACTGACCCAACTTCATATTATTATAAGGTTACACCGACATCGGCACTGAAAATTATGTTAACAAACACCAAACAGATATACTCTGGTTCCTTTCTCACCCAATTGTCTGAACAGGGTTTTGACCTATGGAAGGACACAATAGACTTAAAATCAGTCTGGGGTTCTAGAGACTGGCAAGTCCAGGGAACAGAAGAGCTATTTAGAGCATGCCTCATTCAACAGCAGATGATATTTCTAAATGACACTGTGCAACATACGTCCTCTCTTGGCCTAGCCAAAAACAAGGACCTGAACACACCTCGGTTTCCAACACCATCACAGATGGAGGGGTGGCAAAATTTAACTTTACAAGATGGGGCAACACTAGATGACATTTTACAGTACAATAGAACAGACCCTGATTGGAAAAAATGGGTGGTTTGGCCCATAGACACGAACAGATGTCAGAAAAGATTCTTGGGTATAACCGAAGGGTTCAATATCCACAGGCCAGACCCACGCTATGTACAAAGAGAACATCCAGGGGTAGTGACATCCTACAGCGTTGGGAAGTTGTGCCTTGATTGGCTAGAAACCTCAACACTCACAGAAGTGAAACATCACCTATCCTTACTAACACATGACATGGATCTTAGGGATTTTTTATTAGGTCCCAGGAAACCCCGTCAGAAACGTTTCATATATGCTGGCATTTATGCTGCCTATAATGAAAACTGGAAAATATCCCAACAAGAGGCCACAGAGAGGCTACGGGAAATAGACCGTATTAACTTAGAAAAGGCATTAGCAGTAGTGGATAATGGGTTAACAACTTTAACCTCCATGATATATTCCTTGGGTAACATTGTATCTTCTGCAATAGACATACTGGAACAATATTTGGCCATATTACAACACGGGCAATCACAGTTACGTTCTATTATGTCGTTAAGCTGGACGCTGCAATCTTTGCGTGAAGGCTATGTGCCTTGGCGTTTTATCAACAGTACGTCTCTGTTTTCTGAATACAATCTAACAGATAAACAGATAGAAATGGCACAAAGGGGAGCTAAATATACAATGCTGCGTATCGAAAAACTGGATAGATTAGCATTTACAGTGGCAGAATTACCGTCCACAGAATGGCTAATCCATGGCCACATAACTCTACCGGTCACTACTTTTCAGTTTCAGTATTGCCTTGAACAAAAGCAGGCAGGCAGATATGAAAAGATGGGTAAGGAGTATATTAAGGAATCTTGGGAATTACCATACAGATTTCGATGCCGGAGTGGGGATCGAGAAGTGTTTCTAAGCGGTACAAATTGCAAGAACGCTTTAAGCCGTTCTCTCATGTGCCAGAATATTTCCCTGCACGGAGCTTGTAATGGCTCGGTGGCGAACTTGTCCTGACACATGAAAGGGACTCCAGCAGCCGTGATTACACCGGTATTTGAGCTGCTCTCGAATGGGAATTACTTGATGCTGAACGATCAAGGTTGCTGTGGGATGCGTCCAGGCGTCGCCTATCTGGTCACTGTGAACTCCAGGGTTACTTGCTGTATGCAAGTATTGTTTCCCCCAATAAATACAGTCAGGGAGGCGCCTTTATGGCCTTCGTTGATTGTTTCCTTTATACAGTTTGATACTTTGAGCAGACTGAAAGCCATGCTTTTACAACAAACCGTACCCTTAACCTCCGCTCTAGAGACCTTTGATCTTCAAATCGCAAGGACCTCGACTGAAATACAGGCACTTATACGTACAAACTGGCCCTTTCATTTAGCAGAAATGGTGGATCATATCTTTAACATGTCTGATACGAGTGGTATTGTACACCTATTTAAGACCATAGGGTCAGGATTTCTAAGCACCTTTCAGACAATCCTCAGAGTTATTCCAAATTTTATACACTCCGTATTGGGAAGCGTTTTTGGAGGTCTTCCGCTGATCCTGCTTTCTATCGCAGGAATCCTAATTGTCATTTTTTTGCTCCGCAATGGACGGCCCAATTACCAACGAGATGGCAAAAGCGCTACTGGAGCGCAAATACCGTGAGCGCATGGTACAGCATCTGGGCACACCTCGCCTACGGGAACTGAGTGCCTCTTGGTTCCTATTGTTTAGACCAGTCTGGATGGACTGCATCTTGCCTGTTCTTCGATGCCTGCTTTGCGGTGAAGAATGCGTGTTGGATCTCTGTCTGACACTTGCAACGGACACGCCTGCGGACTTGAATACCAGGCTGGAACCTCTTAGGGCCCATGCTCGGCAATGTCCCCAGCGTATTCCTATATTAATGGCTGCATTCCTCGAGAAACCGCAGGTGCCTTTTACAACGGGGTTGAGCATCAGCTCCTCCACTAGCACTCAGGTTTCGACAACAGCACCGGCTGCCTCTACACCAGCTATTGGCAGCTCTGAATATCATTTATGCTCCATTGACGTACTCTGCGAGGTGTTCCAAGGACCGTCCCCCGCAGCGGCAAGCAGCGATGATGTTGCGTCTCCCAGCCAGGACACTTAATCTATAATTGGCTCATTGTGTGCTGGGAAAGAATTCAGTTTTTCTTTTTCTCTAGAACTCGACTAAAATTTGGAACATTTCCTTTAAATTGACACTTTCGCTGGAAAAGCATAGCCTTCAGACGCTTGTAGTGGTTCGACTTATATAAACCAACTCAATTAGGACTTCGGCTTAAGTATCAATCCCCAAAAAACTGATTTTCGAAGTAAAAGATTTTTCTATCTTCGTCTTTTCCACCTCTTAAAACTGTTTTTAAATGATTTTACGAAAAATGTTTTTATAAATTTTATGCGCTTTTACCTTGTAAAGTGAATAGTTCTATGGCATTTTTATCATTGTTGACTATTCGGAAGAGGAGTGGGTGTTATGTTTCATATAGGTACCCTAATATAGGCCCGGGTAATATCTTACACCTTCACCTACATTTCCCCCCCTATACTACACAGTAACGGACCTTTTAGGATTGAACCTTTACCTAGTTCTAGTCCTGGGCACAGAAGGAGGGTTTCTCCCTGAACAATAGTGTCCTATAACTTCATCAATAGACTCACACAGTATGAATGAATATTCATAAGGGTTCTGGGAAACCAGGCTGGGGCTACACCACCTGCATAATATCTATGTACAAGGTTCATCCCATACGTCATCCGTAAACCCAACAATGGCTAACACAAGAAACAAGGGATAAAGGAGCCCTAGATACTTTCTGCATAAATACCACACATCTTGCCAGTGTTAGTTAGAGGGAACCGAGACTTCCAGGCCGACACACTGACCAGAGACGCTGAGGCTCCTGCATGCAGACGCTCCAGCTGACAGCGGTCTAACACATCCCTTGCGGGGTGTCCAACTCGAGACCAGGACGGGGTCCCACACTTTCTCTCTCCAGGTAAGGGGGTTCGACCAAATCCTAGAGGGATTCTTGGCTTCACACCTACTCACATGCTAGGTACACTTAGGTACATCTAGACAGGCATCGCAGGAGTACGCGCTTTCTTTTATCATGCATTTTATATCCATGTATGCATTTATGATTATTGCAGAATGGTAGAACTGTACTATCCATTTGAATTCACTATACTGCTGATTATATATATCTGCTACTGTCTCACAATTATTGCAGCACATATATTTTACACTAGAAGAACAACTGTACAATAAATACTTATTCTAACACGCCCGACTACTTCTTCTGTGTAACTCTCTGAGACCGAATAAGTGAGCATGAGTGACTGAGCGAAAAGTAGTATATTGTTTCCACAATCCTGAGGGATCAGGGTTGTCATGTTCTAAGGTTGCCAGAAACTATTCTCTCCCCGATAAGAGGAGACACTAGTGGCACTGTGAGCTAGCTAATGCAAACAGGCTAACATTTTCGGTGGGGGTGCTCAGAGTCAGTCTGCCACCAAGCCCACAGTTCATGTTATCCAAACGCGCAGATTCTGTATAGGTTATATATAGGAACTACATGACATGGGTGTGGCTCATTTGGTACACTACATACTTCATGCTTACCGCTCGCCTGCTGAACGGGTGTGGCTCATTTGCTACGCTACATACAAGACCTTTACCGTTCTCCTGCTGAATGGGCGTGGCTCATTTGCTACGCTACATACTGCAGCCTTACCGCTCTCCTGGTGAATGGGTGGGGCTAATTTGCTCCGCTACATACTGCATCCTTACCGCTCTCCTGCTGAATTGACGTGGCTCATTTGCTACGCTACATACTGCACCCTTACCGCTCTCATGCTGAATGGGTGTGGCTCATTTGCTACACTACATACTGCACCCTTACCACTCTCTTGCTGAATGGGCGTGGCTCATTTGCTGCACTACATATTGCACCCTTACCGCTCTCCTGCTGAATGCACCTGGCTGATTTGCTGGGACATATACTGCACCCTCACTGCTCTCATGCTGGATGGGCGTGGCTCATTTGCTGCACTACATACTACACCTTTACCGCTCTCCTGGTGAATGGGCCTGGCTCCTTTGCTGTGCTACATACTAAACCCTTATCGCTCTCCTGCTGAACGGGTGTGACTCATTTACTACTCTACATACTGCACCCTTAGTGTTCTCCTGCTGAATGGGCGTGGCTCATTTGCTATGCTACATACTGCACCCTTACCGCTCTCCTGCTGAATGTGTGTGGCTCATTGGCAGTGCTACATACTACTCCCTTACCGCTCTCCTAGTGAATGGGTGTGGCTCATTTGCTACACTACATACTGCACCCTTACCACTCTCCTGCTGCATGGGTGTGACTCATTTGCTATGCTACATACTGCACCCTTACCACTCTCCTGCTGCATGGGTGTGGCTCATTTGCTATGCTACATACTGCACCCTTACCGCTCTCATGATGAATGGGTGTGGCTCATTGGCAGCACTACATACTAGTCCCTTACCGCTCTCATGCTGAATGGGTGTGACTCATTTGCTACGCTACATACTGCACCATTACCGCTCTCATGATGAATGGGTATGACTCATTTGCTACGCTACATACTGCACCCTTACCGCTCTCCTGGTGAATGGGTGTGACTCATTTGCTATGCTACATACTGCACCCTTACCGCTCTCATGATGAATGGGTGTGACTCATTTGGTACGCTACATACTGCACCCTTACCACTCTCATGATGAATGGGCGTGGCTCATTTGCTGCGCTACTTACTGCACCCTTACCACTCGCCTGCTGAATGGGTGTGGCTCATTGGCAGCGCTACATACTGCACCCTTACCGCTCTCATGATGAATGGGCGTGGCTCATTTGCTGTGCTACATACTGCACCCTTACCGCTCTCCTGCTGAATGGGTGTGGCTCATTGGCAGTGCTACATACTACACCCTTACCGCTCTCATGCTGAATGGTGTGACTCATTTGCTACGCTACATACTGCACCCTTATCGCTCTCATGATGAATGGGTGTGACTCATTTGCTACGCTACATACTGTACCCTTACCGCTCTCATGCTGAATGAGTGTGATTCATTTACTATGCTACATACTGCACCCTTACCGCTCTCATGATGAATGGGTGTGACTCATTTGCTACGCTACATACTGCACCCATACCGCTCTCATGCTGAATGAGTGTGATTCATTTACTATGCTACATACTGCACCCTTAAGATATAATGGGGTAACCCATAGAAGTCAATGGACCTGGGTAATAATTGGTATAGGAAAACAATGGTCCTAGACTTGTGTTAAATCTTAGTTGTCTAAAGCATCATACGGTACATGTATAGTCTAAATCAAAGATGTACCATTAATTCATTTAAAGAGCATTCAAGTATATCCTCAAAAATCCAAACAAGGCACACACTATTGCTTTATAGGTGACTCTTATTTTATTCGGTCACTTTTCATAACATATTATCATCATATTCAATATTCAAGATAGAGAAATGGTTGCTCCAAGGGAAAATGTGAAGAAAGAAAGTGCTCGTGAAGTAAAATATAATACGCAAGAGGGGGATCCAATCAAGCAAAACAATGGTTCATCATTTTATATACATTACAATCTCATTAGCAAAACTGGTCGTGATTCATGATGGCACCAGTTCTACATAGGGAGCCTGTCCAATGGTTAATTCATGGTTGTTCTTTTTGTTCTTTCACAAAAGTTTAGCAAACAACGTTTGTCTGTAAGCGGGTAGGACTGGGATGATATCGAGTACAGGCCCCGGGCGGGGGAAAGTGTCGACGTTTCGACCCTAGTGCAATGAGGGCAGTTTGTATCCTCTGCAAGCGGGTCTTCCTCAGGACAGAAAGGAGGGATGGGGGAGCAACTGATCATGGGTGATGCACAATTAAGGTGCCGCCCCTAGGCATGGATATTAAGGTCCGCAATAGAATTGCAGCTTGATATCAGCAGTATAATTTCAAATTAATGGGTGAGAAAAATCGCCCACGGCGTCTTAATGAATCATCTTTACACAGCCCGGGAGAATCCAGCTGGTCTGCACCCTTACCGCTCTCCTGCTGAATGGGCGTGGCTCATTTGCTGAACTACATATTGCACCAATACCGCTCTCCTGCTGAATGGGCGTGGCTCATTTACTACTCTACATAGTGCACCCTTCCCGCTTTCCTGGTGAATGGGTGTTGCTCATTTGCCGCACCTGTTCTTTGTGTGAGGCTTGGACTTTTCACAATCCCTTCGACTTCTGCAATGCACAATTAATGGCAGCACCCCCACTTTGAAAATGGTTCCAGCAACACTGCTTGGGTAGGTTGCTTACATGCGCACACACCAGGTCCTTTTACATAGACAGTGATGTAAAAGAAAAAGAAATTCTAGAAGGCTCTTTGCCATGAGTGCAAGTTACCAATATAGCGTGCTGAAAGCCGGTAACACGACCTTAACAGACCAATGTAGCAAGCCGAGAGCGGCTCCTTACGTGACCTCAAGTTTACATGACCTCAAGTGACCACTCTATTGAACTGAAAGCAGAGCGTAACATGATCTCAAGTGACCAATGGAGCGAGCTGAGAGCCTGTCGTAAAAAGGCCTCAACTGACCACTCTAATGAACTGAAAGCAGAGCGTAACATGATCTCCAGGGACCAATGGTGTGAGCTGAGAGCCTGTCTTAAAATGACCTCAAGTGAACACTCTAATGAACTGAAAGCAGAGTGTAACATAATCTCAAGTGACCAATGGAGCGAGCTGACAGCCTGTTGTAACATGACCTCAAGTGACCAATGGAGTGAGCTGAGAGCAGGTCGGAACATGATCTCAGGTGTCCAATGGAGCGAGCCGAGAGCCTTTCGTAAAATGACCTTAAGTGACCAACGAAGTGAGCTGACAGAAGGTCATAACATAACCTCAAGTGACCAACGTAGTGAGCTGACAGCAGGTCATAACATAACCTCAAGTGACCAACGTAGTGAGCTGAGAGCAGGTCATAACATTACTCTGATTGACCAATGGCACGAGCTGAGGGCAGGTTGTTACATGACCTCAAGTGACCAACGCAGTTCGCTGAGAGCAGGTCGTAACACGACTTCAAGTGAACAACTTAGTGAGCCCAGAGCCGATACTTACATGACCTCAACTGAACAATGGACTGAAATGATAGTAGGTCATAACATGATCTCAAGTGACCAATGTAGTGAGCTCACAGCTGGTCCTCACATGACGTAAAGTGACCAATGTAGTTAACTGAGAGATGGTCGTAACATGACCTTAGGTGACTAATTGAGTGAGCTGAGAGCAGGTCATTAAGGGATCTCAACTCACTAATGTAGTGAGTGGAGAGCAGGTCGCATCATAACCTCAACTGGTTAATAGAGGGACCTGAGATCTAGTTGTAATATGACCCCAATTGACCAGTGTAGAGAGCTGAGAGTCGGTCGTTACAAGACCCCAAGTGACCAGTGTAGAGAGCTGAGAGCTGAGAGCCGGTCGTTACATGACCCCAAGTGACCAGTGTAGAGAGCTGAGAGCCGGTCATTACATGACCCCAAGTGGCCAGTGTAGAGAGCTGAGAGCCGGTCATTACATGACCCCAAGTGACCAATCTAGTGAGAGCAGTTTGTTATATGACCCCAAGTGACCAATCTAGTGAAAGCTGGTTGTTACATGACCCCAAGTGACCAGTGTAGAGAGCTGAGAGCCGGTCGTTACATGACCCCTAGTGACCAATCTAGTGAGAGCAGGTCGTTACATGACCCCAAGTGACCAATCTAGTGAGAGCAGATCGTAACATGACCTTAGGTGACCAACAGAGCCGATTATTATGTTATCTCAACTCACTAATGTAGTGAGCTGACAGCAGATTGTTAAATGACCTCAAGTGTCCAAAGGAGAGAGCTGAGAGAAGGTTGTTACATCACATCAAGTGACCAATCTAGTGAGAGCGGGTCGTTACATGACCTTAAGTGACCAATCTAGTGAGAGCAGGTCGTAATATGCCAACAAGTGATCAATAGAGTGAACTGAATGCTGGCTGTAACTTGACAGCAAGTGACCAATGGAGCGAGCAGAGAGCCGGTCTTTATATGAAGTGACCAATGTGGTGAGGTCATTTCCATAGTGAATGCGGTGGAGCTGACACGTTTAGAATATTGCAATATCATTTCCTCACAGTGTTAGGGTTGGTGGAACTACAACCTGCTCACGTGGACAATTTGGTGTGATTGTGGATGGTAGTATGTGGTTGGAGGAAATAACCATCTTTTGGGTAGTGTAATCCCAGATTTTTTTCCCTATCTGTTTTTGTTGGCTGTAGAACTCTGGGCACGTTACCCCCGATTAGCCAGTAGGAAAGTGCTTGTGCTCACCCTTCTAAAGATGGTCACAGCCCTAGTTGACATATTTATGTTACATGTAAGTCCCGTCTATATTGTACAAGGTGCACCAGGGGCCTACAAGTTGAATGTCACTGGTGTACTGCAGCACCTATTGTGTCATCCATGGCAGTGCAGACATGGCTTCAGACATGCCATCGTAGCCTGACTGTAGAAGTGTAAATACAGCAATTTGTTCTTTAAAAATAGAGCACTTTGACGTTTTCATGCTCCCTGAGTACCACACTACCGCCCTAGGCTGCCTCCCACAAACATACTTCACCGCTTCCATACTCTGAGTACCACTCTACTGCCCTCCACTGCCTCTCACAAACCTAAATCACCAGTGTTACACTCCCTATGTAGCACCCTAGTGCCCTTCCCTTATCCATCCTATTCCGGCATCCTTATTCTGAGAAGCCTTGAGTACCCCCACCACCTTTCTCTACCCCTCCTCTCCCTGTGCCTTAAGAGTGGCTCTCCCTCAGTCCCACCCTACTGCTCTAGGGTACCACTTCTAGGGTGGCATCTTGGGCCTGCACTCCATGAGTACCACAGTTCCACATTATCGCCCTCTGCTGGCTGCTGGCTGCCTCTGCCTTGAAACTGAATGCGAGCATCTCTGGCTGGACGAAGCAGGGAGAGACTAGTGTCTCAATCTTCTGCATCCAGATCCCGCCTCAGGCTTCCCTTTGAAATGTTTCTTGGCCGATCTCAAATGCCACATGGTCCACAGCATACATGGTACATTGACCAGATACTCACAAATGTAATCAGGATAATATATCCAATGGAGTTGGAATGACAAGTGAATTGGAGTAATGGCCATCCTTGGATACACCAAAAATGAATGTCTATTAAAGAAATTTGCCTTGAAAAAGTTCCTGCCTAACCGAAACGTGTATCGCTGGGCTGAGATTAAAGGTTTGTGAAAATATGGATCACATGTGTGACAGTCGCATCATTTTGAATTTCGACCACTATCAGAGACATGAAGTACTTTGAATACATTAATCACTGAAGACAAACAACTATGGGCCCGATTACGACGTCGGGCGGACCGCAACTGACCGACCATCGCTTACGGTCCGCCCGAAATCTGCCATTGCGGTCCGCCTGCTGCGTTACGATGCGGCGGGCGGAGGCATCGGGTGGAGGGACCGTCTGCTGCGCTTCCGACTGGCTCAATGAGCCGTTGGAGAGTTGGAAATACAAATAATCCCATAATGATGGCAGAGCCAGCCTCAGCTCCGCCATCGGGATTATGATGTCACTTTCCGACAGGCTTCACATGTCGGCCTTTCCGACATGGAAAGGCTGTTGTAAAGTGACTTTGGGGGCCCCCTTCCCCCCTTGCCCGCCGCTATGGGGCTTGGGGGGCACCTATGGTGCCTCCCTACGCATCCCTGCACCCTGTGGCAGGCACCTCATTGTCCGTGCCACACGGTGCACAGATGTTTAAAAACATCCCTTTTTCAATGGCAGCTTGTGCTGCGGGCCTTTTCCACCTGCTGCACAAGCTGCCATTCTAAATCAATGGGGCGGTCGCATCCAAATTGTGCGGTCGGTGCTACCGACCTATGGGCGGGCGGTTTCCAATCCGCAACGGCGTGAGGCAGACGCAAGTCCGCCCAACATCGTAATCAGGCCCTCTGTTGGCTTCATGATATAGTTTGAGTGATTTCCCTGATGGTGAAAAATCTCAAGGCTTACCCTACAAGAAGTAAGGGAGGATGCAGAAATCAAGATATACAATACAAAGTAATCAAATGGTAATAAACTGAAAAACCAGAGGCAGGAAGATACAAATGTAGAAAAAAATGTGTAAAATGAATACCCCTGAAACTTTGAAGGTGAAAGAAGGAGATAAAAAGGTAGTCAAATGATTAATTATAAATAGATTAAAAGTGAAAGCTGCAGAAATAGGTACATTGGAATAACGGCCCAGTTTGCTCATTGCTGAACGGTCTTAAAGGGTAAGGCAGCAACATTAGCCTGTAGAATTCTCTTAGAGCAGTGACGTATATCAAGAAACGTTAACCAGATGCATCTGTGATTGATGACATCACAGAACGCTGCTACGTGTATCATACTGGGCAAAGACTTGAGTAACATTACCATGTCATTGCTTTTATTTGAATTTGGTTTCTACCACTATTAGGCTGACAGAAAATGTTCACAATGTTTTCGTGCTATGATATTTAGTAACTGTGAGGCACCCACTCACATGTCCTGTTTCTGCAGGGTTCCCAAGGGGCTTGGAGGTGACCCCCACCCCCTCAGTGGGCCTCAGTGAGCTAAAGTCCTCAGAGAGGCTCGAATTGCTAAGTTGTGTTGTTGCACGATGCACTGGTGCTGTGTGTGAGAAAGTTCTCCCCCCCCCAGGGGGCTCTTGTATCCGAGGTTTTCATGCAAACTGCGGTGAGTGATGGAGGCGACTGGATGAAGGTGAGTGAGTGGTGGGAGTTGGACCAGTAATGAAATGAGGTTTGTGGTCGAGACTCGGCCTCCCGTAGGATGGGGAGTCTTGAACCGTGAGGTAAACTGGACGCTTCTTGTGTGGATGGGGGGCGGGGTCACGGGCAGACTCATACAGCGCTCCTCACACCCCTGAGTTATGAAAGGCCAGCTGCACAGATCACGTAGCTCCTCGTGAACGCCTCAGGGCGCACAGGTCGCTGTTCCCGTGCAACACTCGATGCAGGTGTGTTCATGATCGTGCACCGTGTGCCATGTGTATCATTCATTCTGATAGGTTGCTTCCAGTTCATATGTTCACGTTTTCATGTAGTTGATGCTCAGTGTGATGCATGGAGCTGGTGGCTGCACGGGGCCTGGCGCGCTTTGCAGACGCGCTGCGGAAATGATTAGACACCCACACACGGCTCGGGTCTGCGGCGGACTGCCTAGCGCGGTCACGCCCCGTTTATTTATTCACGCGCTCCGCCTTCAGGCGCGAACGCTGGGGCCGGACATTTCCGGCGCGTGCGTCAGCACCAGGAGCTAGCACGCTAACTCACCACATCCCATCTCAACTCAGTCCTTGACTGGATCCCAAGTGTCTCATAGTTTACTTACTTGGCAGGCAAAGTCCCTCAGGCGAGTGCTCGGCTGGGGGTTGCTCCTCAGCGCATACCTGTGCTGGCCACGGCTGGACCTGGGTTCCACGGCTGATTCACTGGGCTGGGGTGGTGTCTCTGAGGGCCTTTGGGTCGCTTCTGGGGCTCTGGGTGGGGAGGCAGACTCTGGCTGGTAGTCCCCCCGCCTCTCCCGGCTCCCCTGGTGTCGCCCTCGGCTCTCCAGGATCGCTGGTTGCTTCAGCACAGTGTTCGGGGTTGACCACCTGTTTGAACCATGAGATGTTGCGGGTTACGACTTTTCCTTCCTTGTTGACTGTCACCATGGTTCCTTTCACGTCAGTCACAGTCCAGTATCCCTGTTCATAACGGGTTCGGAACTTCCCCCCGGGCCTCCGGTCCCTCATGATGACGGTATCCCCTCGCTGCAGCTGACGAGACACGGCTCTCCTGGTTTGGCTGGCCGTGATGTTGCATTGTTTCCTCCTCTGGAGGGTGCCTTCTTCATCAAAGGGAGGGGGTGTCCACCCTGGGGCGATAGGGAGGCCATCGCGGCGGGACCCATTGAACATTAGCGCCCATGGTGCCTTACGCGTGGAGCTTTGAGGGGTGCTCAGGTATTCCCGCAGGAACTTCTGTAGGTGCTGTTCTGGATCGGCATGCTCGGCCATGGCAATGTGTAGGGCTTTGTTGATTGTCCTCATAAATCGTTCGATCTCGCCGTTAGCTTGGGGCCATTGCGGGGTGATTCGTCTGTGCCGGATGCCATGGCGTTGCATGAACTCCTGGAACTCATGCCCTTGGAATGGGGGTCCGTTGTCACTTCGGAGTTCTTCTGGGCATCCAAACATAGCGAAGATCTTTTCTAAGCCTGGGCAAAGCACTACGCTACGCTCGCGTAGTTTGCGAAGTTTGCGCTACTTCGCGAATTGCACGTAGCACAGTGCAAACACGCGTAGCGTAGCGGTCATTTTTTGCTTGCTCGCGGTCCTCAACGTCAAGTTGGCGACCGCGAGCAAGCAAAATGACATCCCGGCGAGACTTTTTCCTCGTTCGCGATCAGCAACATCAAGTTGCCGATCGCGAGCGTGGAAAAACCTCCTGGCGAGATTCTCAACGCGGGAGGTCAGGTTTCTCATTGCGAGTGGTTGCGCATGCTTGCGACCGCTCGCGATGAGAAACTACCAGTCCGCGTTGAAAGCTGCCGCTCGAGTAAAAATCTACTCGGCGGCAGTAAGGACAGCTCGCACTGTGCAAGATGCCGTTTTCAATGATTGCACAGTGCGGACAAGCATCCGGCACTGTGCAATCAGTGCGAACAGCATTTTGCACAGTGCACTACGCAGTTCGCGTAGCTACGCGTAGCTCGCGTAGTGCGAGGTGCACTTCACGTAGCTTCGCGTAGCGCAACTTCGCGAACTACGCCCAGGGTTAATCTTTTCCAGTATGGGGCCGACGTGGGAGAAGGCCGTTGAGGGGACAACCTCTACAATTGGGTACTTCGAGTAGCTGTCGATCAGGGACAGAGTGACTCTGCCATCCGGGAAGCTCCCGAAGTCCACGCTCAGCTTCTCCCATGGATTCTTCCCGTGCTCTTCGGTGTGGATGGGCGCGGGTCTTTCGGGGCCACTTGTCACCTGACAGGAGGGACACCTCCGGACTGTCTCGTCTACACGGGCATCCATACCCGGGAACCAGACCTTCTCCCGCATGCGGGCCTTCATCTTCTCTACCCCTCGGTGTCCTCCGTGGGCGAGTTGCGTCGCTCGCGACTGGAGTGACGCTGGGATCACAATCCGAGAGCCTCTCAGCAGGATTCCCTGTTGGGTAACGCTCAGTTCATTCCTGACCCTCCACATGTGTATTAGATTCTGCTTCTCTGGGCCCGCCCATGAGTTGGCTGATAGTTGGAATTGATGCAAGTGTCCTCCTTGGACAGCTGCTCGGACCTTCGCAATGACTGGGTCTGCTTCCGCTGCAGCTGCCACCTCCTCAAGGGTCAGCGCTCGAGGGCACGTGAGTGCCGAGATCATGTTCAAGTGGGCCTCCGTGGGGTCAGTGCCCGGTTCTTCACATTGGGCCAGCGGTCAGCGGTCTTCCGCAGGCCCGGGTGTCTCGAGAGGAAATTGGCAGGGTTTTTGGTGCCCGGCCGGTATGCCACGTCCATCTCGTACTGCTGGAGTCCAATGGCCCATCATTCGATCCGTGGCGGGGGGTGAGGCGCCGATCCTTTAAACAACGGTACTAGGGGTTGATGGTCCGTAATGATTTTGAATGGATGCCCACATATGTACAAATGAAAGTGCCGGCACGCCCAGCGGATGGCTAGGGCTTCCCTCTCAATCTGGGCATATCGTTTATCGGTCGGGGAGAGTGCTTTGCTGGCGTATGCCAGGGCAGCCCACTGTCCCGGCTCTTGCTCCTGGGTAAAGACGGCCCCTAGGCCTACGGGGCTGGCGTCTACTAGTATTTCAGTCCGTTTGGTGGGGTTGAAATACACCAGCGTGGTGTGGTCGAGGAGAGCACTCTTGACTGCTTGAAACGCCGCTTCTTCGGCCGGGCCCCACTGCCACATGGCATTGGCTCGCGTGAGATTTCGGAGTGGCTCCGCGATGGTGGCTAGGTCCGGGATAAAGCGGCCACAGTATGTGGCCATCCCAAGGAAACTGCGAACTTCAGCTACTGTGAGGGGTGCCGCTGCACTTTTGATGGCCTGGGATTTCCGGGGGTCGACCTTGATTCCATCCTGCGTGAACGTGTAGCCGAAGAATTCTATTCATTGTTGGAACAGCAGACACTTCTCACGATGTAAGGTGACCCCATGGTCCTGGAGCCTTTGCAGCGTGGCTCTCAGGTGCCGGTAGTGTTCCTCGGTGGTCTGCGAGTGGTTGAGGATGTCGTCACTCACGTTTAGTACACCCGGCAGCCCGACCAGGATCTCTTTGATTGCATTCTGGAAGATTTCGGCAGATGAAGATATGCCGAAATTCAGGCGCTTGTACCTTCTGAGTCCTAGGTGTGTGCTGAAAGTGGTTATGTAGTGGCTTTCTTTCGCAAGCGCCAGCTGGTGATAGCCCGCATTCAGGTCTAATTTCGAAAACCACCTGGACCCATTCAGGTCGGCCACAATGTCGTCCATGGTCGGCGTAATGTGGCGTTCACGCCGAATGGCCTTGTTGGGAAGGCGCATGTCAATGCAGAGTCTTATTTTCCCTGGTTGGCGAGGCTTTTCAGCGATCACATGGGGGACACCCATGGTGTGGGCCCTGAGACCTTCTCTATGACCCCTTGCTCTTCTAGCTTCTGAAGCTCTTCTTCCACCAGCGGTCGGAGGTGGAAGGGAATCCTCATGTGCCTCAGTGCCGTCGGCATGACGGTTGGGTCTATGTGTAGTTTGATTGGAGCTTTTTTTATCCGTCCAAGTCCCTCGAACAGATCCTTAAATTAGTTCCTTGGTCTGGTCGTCGTGCACGCTTCTGGCAAACTTCACCAGTCCTAGGTCTTCTGCTGCGTGGCTGCTCAGCAGTGTGTATGCCTCTTGGTTGATGACATGGATGTCAACCGTGATTTCGGTGTCTTCTGACCGCACAGGCACGGTCATTTTGCCTCGGAGGGGTAGTGGCGAATCACTCCCATAGGTGAAGATCTTTGTTTTGGAGGGTCGCAGCTCTGGCTTGGGATTCAATTTGTTGTATTGTTGGATTCCCATGACGGTGACGGACGCTCCCGTGTGTATCACTGCATTGACTTCTGACCCTGCTATCTGCACCGTGCATCGGGGTTGGGGATGTCTCTGTCTTTTCAGGGCTTGGGTGAAAGAGACTAGATACGTCTCTCCTTCCTCATCTGATGAGGTGTCGTCTGCTTGGTAGACGGTTGTGCCCGTCGTCTTTCTTCCTGGCGAGGACGATAGTGAGACGCTCGACAGTTGACGGACTAATCTCCGCATAGGCTTGGGTCGTTTTCCTTCTTTTCGTGGTGCTTTCTTCCTGCACACCGAGGCGAAATGGTTCGCAATCCCGAAGTTGGTGCATGTCTTCCCTTGTGCTGGACATGACTGCGGTGGATGTTCCTCATACCCACAATACCCACAATGGCCTTTTGGGGTGGGCGGTGGGCGATCTCTTGGTTTGTTGGTCCTGTCCCGCATTCCTGATGGCATCGGCACGTTCAGTCTTGACGGCGACGCCTTTTTCTGTATTGCGCATGAGCGCAAGGTCCATTTCTTCTGCATGCGCGGCTGAAAGATCATGGGACCGTGCCAACACCAGTATGTCATTCATTGGTATGTTCGGCTGCCTTAGGATGAGGCCTTGCAGTACTTTAGTGCGGATCCCTAGAATCAGTTGTGCCCTGATTTCCTCTGCGGCTCTGTCCTCTACGTGGTGAGTGCTAGCAAGCTCCCTCAGCCTTGCGTGAAAAAAGTCCACTGATTCTCCTTCCCTTTGGCTCGCTTGCCTCAACAAACCTGGAAGAGACTGGAGGCATTTTGATTTATTGTTCTGAATTCTGTCAAGTTTTCACTACAAATGAGCACAAAAAAAAATCTTTCAATACAAATAATATGTAGAAAAAATACACAGGGTGGGCATAGTGAGGAGACTTTCAGAAAACAAGTAAAGCGAATGTTGCAAAGATCAAGGATGTGATAGAGTATACAGTGTTCTAAATGTTTTACGATGATACTAAGGTGTGTGCTGCCTAAAGATTGATTCAAAAGTATTGTCTCACCCGTCCATTGTGGTCAGAATATTGTGACTACAAAAATATCGTGGCCCAAAATATTGAAGGTAAACATGTTGGGGCATATTCTCAAGACGATATCGCCGCCTTAGTGGCACTTTTCTGCCGCTAAAGCGGCGATATATTTATCGCTGTATTCGCAAGCTGTCGCTAACAACCGTTAGCGTCAGCTTTCTGGCGATAGCGGCCGCTAATAACATCGCCAACAATGTTAGCGACAACTAACGCTAATCATATGCAATGTAGGCGTTCCCGTGTTAAAACGCACGCTAACCCCACTTTGCGATATTCTCAACGATCGCCCGGAACGGCGATGCAATAAAAAAAACACACGCTAAAGCCTGTTAGCTGCTGGAACTTAAGACCAAAAAAAAGGAGGTCTTAAAAATGGCGATAAATAGTGTATATAAGGGAGACTAGCCCAGAGCCTCATCTGAAGACCCACTGATGCCATGGAGGTACTAATCATGCAGCTTGGAGCACCAAGAAGGCCACAACAACCACCGCCACTGCCACCTCCCCCAGGACCACCACCGAGGCTGCGCCGAATAAGACAGCGGGTCCATCGCCAACGCCTCAGCCTCACAGACCTAACGCCAGAGGATGTCATTGCCCACTACAGGCTCAAAAGGACATCCATCCTCCGCATCCTGACCCAGATAACCCACAGTCTGAAGGCATCAACACAGCGGATAACCAACATTCCTCCGCAAACAAAGCTGCTGGCTGTGCTGCACATGTTGGCCTCTGGTACCTTCCAACCAACAACTGCCAGAGTCGGAGGAGTCTCACAGCCAGCCCTATCAAAGTTCCTCACAACTGTCTTGGATGTTATCATCAGCCTGATACCCCAGCACCTTCACTTCCCCAACACTGCACAGGAACAGCTGGAGACCAAGCATGGGTTCTACGCCATAGCTGGCTTCCCGCATGTGTTGGGGGCAATTGACTGCACACATGTCCTACTTGTGCCTCCTGCCAACACTGCACACATATACTGCAACAGAAAGCACACACATTCCATCAATGTGCAGGCAATAGTGGACCACTGGGGCCTGTTCACCAATGTCGTAGCCAAGTTCCCAGGCAGTGTGCATGATTCCTACATCTTCTGCCAGTTCATCATCAACCAGCGCTTTCAGGATGGCACATATGGAAATGCACTGCTCGTTGGTAAGTACTAACTGAACACACCACACACCTCAACTCCACAATCATGGAACTCACAACTGTGAGAATGCACACGTTCCAAACTCACATAGAACATGCCAATCAACAAGCCCACCTACCAGACACAACAACACAAGTAACAGTGGTAACTGGGGCCAGCCATGTAGACAAACCATCCACAAAGGCATAGCCCCTGTGCCACACAATTGCAAATGTGCGGAGAGGTGGGAACCAAGCATGTGCGATGGAGGTACTCGACCTACGAAGAAAGAATGTACACAAGGCCAAGTGTGGCAGTGGTGTGCTGGACAGTCTTGAGTGTGCAGAGCACAGACATGTCCATGTGGGCATATAGTGCGTTTCCGTTGTCCAGCCTGATGGCAATGACAGCGTTGGTAACTGTCCTACCTGATGGGGGTGGGAACCATGTGAAGGTAGCATGGAGGATGCAGAGGCTGTCGAAGCAGCTGCAGGCCACTGCGTAGACCTGTTTGTACATGGAGAGGGAGGAGTCGAGTATGATGCCTAGGTACCTAGAGTTGTCATGGAGGGGGCTGCCGAAGGCGGTGGCCCACCAGGTGTTGCCACATGCTGATGGGGTGGTCACAAGGATGAGGACTAATGTCTCCTCTTTGTAGAGCACCCCCCAGCTGTTGAACATCCATGTTGCAACTTGCTGCAATCCTCCCTGGAACCCCAGTCTGGTGTGTGTGGGTGCCTTGTTGAGGGAGAGTATGAGCTAGGTGTCCTTGTAGGTGGTGATGTCCAATGGTTTCCTTCATGTAGCTCCAGTTCTACTCTAGGCGTCTGCAGATGCATTTGTCATCTTGGATGTTGTTGGTGACTGAGGTGGCATTCATTGCACGCTGTATGTTGGAGTTGCATATTGGGGCAAGTGTGTATGCGCAGTTGGAGAGACATGTGTGGAAATTCCGGCCAGGGCTGTTGGCGTTGTCTGCAGCGGTGTGGGTGTTGCTGTTGATGGTGGAGTGTACCAGATCCTCGGTGACTCTGCTCCAGTAACTCTGTGTGGCGCCGGCTGTGGGTTTGGGTGTCTTGGGGTATCACGACTAGGAAGTGTATGCTGTGCTGGTCACACCATGGGCGTTGAGTGGTGTTGTTGAAGTGGACGCAGTTTCCACATGCGAAGATGGGGTCAAGGGTGTGCCCTGCCACTTGGCTCAGTGTTGAGAAGAGTTGGCTCAGTTCGATGTTAGCAAGCATCTGCCAGAGGGTAATGGATTTGGAGTTCTTGTGGTATGTGAGGTGGAGGCTCCGCTGTCCGCTTATGGATGAGTACATAGTCCATGTAGTAGATGGCGTGGTGTGTGACGATGTTGATGGTGATTGCGAAGCGTTCCCACCCTCTGTGGACCCTGCAGGTGAGGGTGCCGCTGACTGTTGCTTTGTGGCAGGCCGGGATTGGAAACTGCAGGTGTTGGGCGGTGGGGAAGGTCTAGTGGCAGCGGCAGCAGCTGAACAGAACGTGAGCCGTGTCTGGTGTGGCCCATTGGCATCTAAACCTTCTCCTGGCGTTGACTGCGAGGAGTGCGGATGAGTGGTAGCGCTAGACGTTAGGAGAGCCAGGGACCCTGCTGGTGTAGGTGTCAGGCTTGCGGACATGTGCAGACAGGCCTGACATTGGTGCGCTGTTGGAGTGCTAGTGATGTAACCGCGCAGCGCACACAAGTGAATAGGCTCGGGGGAGGGACGAGCAGCTGTGAGGCAATGTAATTCACATTGATGCTGGTCATTTTGTCAGAAGCTACACATGGCAAACATTAATCTCAAAGTAACACCAATCACACACCAAAAAACTAAAAAACACTGCCCACACAGCATGCATAACTACTAATGGACACATCTCTCCATTACATGTTACAGGTGACCAAGGATATGCACTCACCCCATGGATGATGACACCCCTCCGAGCCACCAACACCCAGGCCCAGAGGCAGTATAATTTGGCCCTTGGACGCACCAGGGGCATTGTGGAGCACACATTTGGTGTGCTAAAGTCACGTTTCCGGTACCTTGACATCACAGGTGGAAGACTGTTGTACAGCCCAGAAATAGTGTGCAAGATTATCATAGCATGTTGTGTATTGCACAATATATGTGTACGCACCAATGCCCCATGGATCCAAGTGCCAGATGCTCCAGACGATGCTCAGGATGATGAGGAAGATGAGGCAGGTGGAGCACACCCCACAGCTTCTGCAACAGGAACAGCCCCAAGGAACAGAATCATAAACAATTTCTTCACCTGAGCACGTCACATCGTGACTGTCCTTAGCAATCATATATCAGTACAAAATTACCCCAAGCACAGTATATGTAAACAAAAAACACTACACGCATACCCTGTGTGCATGTTTCTCCTCTGCATGAGTACATCACTCTGACAAGTGTAAGTGTAACATTAAATGGTAACAATATCACAATTTTTAACTGATGGTGGATATGTCACCTCTGAACAGAGATGCTGTTTAGGGTGACAACTGTCCTAAACTAGACATGTTAGGGTGTCAAATGTGGTACGAAATTCTACTGTTAAGCGTGTCATATGTGGATAAAAATTACATAAAGGGTGTCAATAGTGGTAAACTATGAATATCAGGGTGTCATTTGGGGACAAATATGAAAATTTGGTTGTCATTTGGGGTTAAATATAGCTTTTCATTGTGTTCTTTGGGACAAGAAATGAAATTTCATCTAAGACTGTTCATCTTTGTAAGAACTTGCACTTAGCGTGCAAAACTGCCCGCATTTCCGAAAATGCGATGTATTTTTCATACTAGCGATGGAAAATACATCGATAAACACATTGAACTATACGAAATGTTACCCCAAAGCCTTTTTGCGTGCAGATTTTCATCGCTATGTCCAAAAAGCGGACCGTAAACACACAGGAAGTGATGTCTGCATGCTTCCTGTTTACTGGAGGAGTGCTGTGCACTTTCACTTTCTCTTTTGAGCACATTGCTGGTGATTGTGGAGAGTGCTGGAGGTGTTTAGTGGGGTGTGCTAAAGATTGGTGATTTGGAGAGTGTTGCTGTGTCCTGTGCCCTATCGATAGTGTCCCTGTGAAGTGTGGTGTACTTTTTTTTACGTGTTTTATTGTCTCTTGTCGTCAATCTTGTCGGGTGTTTGTCTTGGGGTAGTTAAGTTACTTTGTAGTAGTTGGGTCTGTTATTTTGGGTTTTGATTTGTGGCAGTGGGTTTAGGTGTCTGCAGGGCGATGGTGGGTGTGGGCAGGGAGGGCAGGATGTCCGAGGGGGTTTGGGGGGCTTCTTCTGGTTGATACATTTTTACCTGCCCCGGATGGTGGAGATGAGAGGCCGTATCCTCTCCAGATATGACGTCAAGGTGCGGAAGGTCAGGTGGGAGCGTGTGCGGGCGCTGAAGCAGCGTGTCTTTGGGGTGGAACAGACTGTGCGCCAATGGAAGCACCGCTGGCAGGATTGCCTGGCCCGTGAGGGTGACCTGCTGGACCACCTGGGATTCATCGTTGGCCTACAGTGTGGTAAGCTTAAACTAATTTAATTTAATTATGAACACTATAATGTAAAGCCAGAATTTACTTGTGTGACACACTGGTGTCCAAGTGCAAAAATGTGGCAGAGTGAGGTGGGAGACGTCATGCGTTCACGCCTAACGTTGGCACATCAGAAACACAACGCTGCATCATATTGACAAGCATAGGGTGCAGGTTGGTGTTATCCACTGCGCTGGTGCAACACTTAGCAGTGTAGTACCAAGGATGGCACCATTGTGCAATACTGCGTGCAGGACAAAGATTGTTTGTGCACATGAAGGGTGACTGTACATGAACAATCCAAGGCATTGTTTCTGGGACCTGTGTGCTGCACAAAAGGAAGTGTACAAATGCTGTGCACATGAATATTGGTACGTTTGCTATGCTTCCGTTGTACATAGGCTCCGTGTGACAATGTTGGAAACATGTACAATGTCTCAAAGGTAATAGGACATCTCCAGAGTGTCATACACCACCAACACCTGTGAAACAGCCTTGTGCGATCGGCAGCGATGCAATCGTACACAGAGCATGTATAACATCATGTTGCGTGTAGAAATGGTGCCTTGTGAATGTGTCACACAACTAGAATGCGCAAGTCTGCTAGCATTGTCGTCTTGTTTGGCCCGACTCAGCAGTCACAGGTCTTGTGTGAATGGCAGGCAAAGTAGACCCAATCATGTAGCCAACATGAAATGCAACTGTACAGTTACGGAGCATTGTCTGTAATGGTGATGACATGTATGATGAATATGACACGTGTGATTTCACGTCTGATACCAACACTTATTGGGTTTTATGTCTCACAGCTGGACGACCACTCATCACGCAGGGGGACATCGACAAGTTCAAGGACCCACACGCCACTGGCGAGTTCGGACATCATATATTGGCATAGTGCGGTGCCATGAATGGCTGGCTAAAACAAGCGACGGCATAGTATGCAGTATGGGTGTGTATCACATGTACCTTGCCTACAGTGTGATGATGTTTTTTGAAGTCATAAGTATGTATGAATCAGTAGGTTAAGGTGGAGCTGTGCATTTGTCTTCCAGTTGTATCTTTGCACAATCCCAGTCAGTGATACACATGTAAACTAGGTCTATGGGTTCTGTCACTACAGCACATGCATGTGGATGACAGAGCGCACTGATAGGATAGGAGACATGTAAGTGATGTAGCTGATGAGTATGAGCAGACATGGAATGCATGTTCATTCTTGACTGGGATGACTGTGCAAGTGTGCCCGATCATGCACAAGGAGGCAGTGGTTTTCAGGCCGTGCGTACTCAGACACAGGTCGGCAAAGTAATTTCACAGGTATGCTGCATACCAGCTTCACAGAAGTAGCAGTGCGTAGTTCTGAGCCAAGCATATCAATGGCACGTTCCACAAACACCTAGCAAAGATGGCCCAAAGAATCACATAGGCATGTTTGGCCACTGCAATGGTGTTGTCATGCTTCCTCCTTGGGATAATTCCCTGGTCGACTCTGGCTCAGGTGAATGAGCCCCTCTGTACAATTTGGTGACATTACTCCGCATGCATTTACCACGCATGCTTTAGTCCTGCATTTATTGGCGTGCCATATATTATACAATGTAGGGCTCTACAACGCTATCTGTGAGAATGCATTGCCCATTATAACACAATAACCATTATGACTCCAGGTTGACGTTACAATGGGGAATGCCTTGCAACAGTGTGCGCTGTGAAGGACTGCGTAGTGAAATTTACTACGGAGTGACAATAGTGGATCCAGGACATGCATGATTGTCAATTCA
Organism: Calotriton arnoldi; assembly: GCA_963921515.1. Taxonomy (NCBI): domain Eukaryota; kingdom Metazoa; phylum Chordata; class Amphibia; order Caudata; family Salamandridae; genus Calotriton; species Calotriton arnoldi. The sequence goes on along the minus strand of CAWUFW010001899.1, from coordinate 1,743,130 downwards.
TATGAAACGAGGTATCCCATTCTGGGCAGCAACGCGTCACCTAGTGTGAAGTAGTGGTGGAGAGAGGCCCAGCGCCTTATGTACAAGTGAGTGTTCAGCCACCTGGCGTGTTTCCATGTGTGCTGCATGATGCAGCACAGATGAAAGTGTGAGTAGGGCTGTCCCAGTATTGCTCCTGTGCCGGTAGGGTAACCTTACTACACATTAACAAGCCCCCCCTGCACACAGACACCCTTGCATCTTGTACACAAGTGCCTGTGTTTGCGCAGACTTGATGCACTGCACACAGTCGCTGGGGGACACGCAGGGCTGCACATGAGCATCGTACATATGATGCTGCACTGTGTTGCAGGAGAGGATGAGGGTGACGCTAAACACAGAGGGAGAATGCCTCCCTCCTCCGATTCCATGTACATGTCACCCTCAGTCAGGGTATGTCACAGCACCATCATTTTACACTGACAGTCTCATTTGGTTGTGACTGTACATGTCCCATGCCATGCACTGGCATGTCAGTCTCCCCAGCATGTAGTCACTGATCCTGTATTCAACATTTTGTTGTGTAGGTCACTCTCTGAATACACATAGTTTAGCCAGAGTCTAGGCTCCCATTTTTAAGTGATCTTGTATGCGAGATTTGAATGGAGAACATTGACATAGTCCAAAGGACTCACAATTTCCCATTGTTCATATTTTACAGACAACATGACGCCAGAGGAGTCCCACGCCTTCCAGATGAGGAAGGACCAGTACCTCCACGTAAGGAAGGTCACAAAATGGTACCGCAACATGGAATGGAGGTACCAGGAAGACCGGGAAGCTGGCACTTGGAAGTCGGTTCCCGAGGCAGCAACGCGTGGGAGAAGCAGTGGCACACAGGGTATCGCAGGACACTCTGGCGTCAGTGGTGGGTCCCAGCGTGGACAGGCAGTGTCCTGTCCCCCTACAACCTCACAAACACAGGGGACAGTGGCACCTGCACCTGCCGATCAGGTTGTGACTTTCACTTTGCGGGACAGGAGGACTCTGATGGACAACAATGTGATGCTGGCAGAGATTAGAAGGGAGATGTCCGAGCAGACCAGGCTCATGGAGGACATTAAGAAAGCCCTGGGACTACCATGAGGCCTGCCCATGTAGAGCCCCATCCCCCTCTTCTCCCTTCCCCCAATGTTTAATCTAGTATTTTAGGTAGTGTTAGGTAAGTATTTTAAGTGTTAGGTAGTGTAGTTTTACTGTAGGCATAGGTAGTGTTAGATTTTAAGGTAGTTTTATATTATTATTATTATATAGTATTTGGGGATAAGTTTCCTTTTCCTTTGGGTGGGGGGTTGATGTCTTTGTTGTTTAAAAAATCTATAAAAATATACAAAAAAATATATCTTTGTGTAGGTTAAGTGTGTAGTTAGTTTGTGTATAGCTTAGATGTCTTTGTCCTGTCTCATGATGTGTCTTAAGGGTGGGAGGGAGGTTGATGTATTAGATATGTTGTTGCGTGTTTAGGATTAGTTAGGGTAGATAGTTCAGGTACTTTTTCACTTTATTCTAGTTAGTTTAGTTTAGATTAGTAGTAGTTATGATTATTGGTAGTTTAGGAAAGATACATTTTGTAATTTTATAATAAATGGTTACTAGTTTTGATTTCTGCTTGCACTTATGTCAGGGGTGATGTGGTGGAGTGTGGCTTTTCACCTTGTATGCTTCTCATATCATCACTGGACACTCCGTTGAATGTGTAAGTGTGGTCATGACATGTTACTTAGCAGGATGGATTGTGTCAGGATACCTTAGATGTGAGCACAGTAAACTTGCATTGATGACAGGGTGGCAAGTAGGAGTTACGGCCTAGTCTAGGGGCAGTCGTTTGTGAAGTTATACATCTTAAGTGTGACTCACGGATTTGGCCAGCACATTGTTGCACATTTACAACACAACATAGGGACATGGCATTGAGAGGATATTGTAGTAGCTACTGTCATCCATCATGGAGATGGATGTATGCGCCGGGTACCACAGATTGCGTCATAGCCCTGCATCTCACATGCTCCTGGCGCTGGGTCCATCTACATTGTACAGCCCTTGGCACACTTGCTGCGTAGTGCAAGTGTGTCAGATTAAATTGAATTGCATGTTCCTGTGCATGGAGGCCGAACCTCCGGGCCATGCCAGTAGGAGTCTTTCTGTGGGTCCATTGGGAACTGCATATGGCAGAACATTGGGCCTGATTCACATGAGTCATCTAAGAGTAGGTCATGAGTTTACGTTTTCCGGTATTCACAACTGGCATTGAGGAGTAGTACAGTTAGGTATACTGACTTCACTTCTCCTAAATGCCTTTTGTGAATCACTAAAGTTAGTAAGTCATGATTTTGTCATCGTTAAAATTTTGTGCGTGCACACAGTTCTGCTGCACACGAGAGGTGAAATGTTGCATTACTCCCTGTGGTGCCAGTGTTATGGCCACTTCTCCCAGCTGTTACCTTTTGGCATTGACTCATAGTGATGCCACCCTTGAAATGGTGGCACTGCTTCTGACTATATGCTGAGTGCAGTGCACCACACATCCCTTGTCACATTGCCCTATCCGATCACAGTGGTCACAGCATGAGAGGGTTCCTAATTCAGTAAGCATTGTTCGTCCACAGGAAGGGGCTGACTGACGCCTTACACTTTGGGGTGAGTCCCTATTGCCAACTCTACTTCACTGAGGCAGACATTGTGGTTCAATTAGTGGCTGGTAGACATGTGCCCTTACGTATCTTCATCAATGTGTATATGGTGTGCACCATCATGGGATGTGACATGCAATGCGCACCATCACAACAGGCTTTGTCCACCCCATAGAGTGTGATTAGATCTGGCAAGAGATAGTTTTTAGCAATTTTAAAGGGGGACACTACTTGTGGCCTGCAACAAACTTGGACATTTTTGCAAACATGCCCATTTCCTTAATGGACGTGGGGCTAAGTTGGGATGTTGATAGATTGTTGTATTGGAGCAATGAAGGCACAGCTAGTTCACACATACCCGGTCGTCTAACTGTCTATCTGGGTCACAGTTAAACATGTACATTTCCCTTATTTCCCTTGGTGTACCTTTTGGTGGATTCATTGTGCCTACATTTTTAGATACCCCTATACTTGATTGATCATGGACAACACACATCTGTGTGAGTTCAAATATTTATTTACAAGTCTGTTGACATTGGTGAAGACTGGACCAGTACTCGGCCAAACAATCCCCACATTCCATCGATGCCCAGTGGAGGGCCAGTCAGAGTCCTTTAGGGGTAGAATGTCCAGAGGAAGAGGCAGAGTTCAGTCTGCAGGCTGATTGCACAGTCATTGGGAACAAGACATGATATGGCAGTCCATGTTGAGGTCCAAGGTGAGTGTCACAGAGTGTATCGGGGACAGTGGAAGACGATGTTATGGGCCATGATGCTGAACCCAGATCCAAGGAGAAACAGGCCATTTGGCATAGATGAATGCTACCCCTTTCTTCTTTGCAAAAATGCAGATTCATCCACATCTTCGTCCTCTGATGTGTCATGTGCCTCACATGGGCTTGGTGGTAGATTGGCTGCAGCACTGTGAGGCACTGACACATCAGGGGGCGGAGATGTGGATGTAGAAGCTGCAGCAGCATTCATCTGTGCCAAACCTTGCTGCAGTAATGCAGTGATGATCAGCTGCAGGGCATGGAAGATTCCAGCTACATCGCATTGGTGTGCAGCCGTGGCAGCCATTTGTTCCGCTTGCATCCGCTCCATGTTCTCCATTATTCGACACATGTGGCCCAACTCCTGGCTGCCATCGCTGGAGCCACTCTGACTGAACAGTTTTTTTTTTTTTTTTATTACGGAGTTTTATATAGCGCTGGCCAGACCCGAAGGTATCGGAGCGCTTTACAGCAATTTGTAACGAGGAAATCACACAGTATAGCAGTAGTAAACATGATGACACATGGCGCATTGGAAGTCTTCAAGCGTTGTACAACAATAGAAGCAAGGAAGTCAAAATATTCTCGTAGTAGTGTGCACAGTGACTCGAGCCGCGCCTCCTTCCGGAGGGGGGGAGATAGGAAAGAGTCGGGATGTGAATGAGGTAGAGGTCTTAATGTCAAAGTGTCTGTGTGCAACAGTGTGCAAGCTTGTGCGTTTAGGCGGCAGCTATCCTTTTGGGAGAGAACGATTGAGGAAGAGGTCTTTGAGCTGCTTTTTGAATTTTGGAAAGGAGGAGGTGGTCCTGATATGGACTGGGATGGAGTTCCAGATTTTGTTCTTGTCTCTGAGTCATGACTCCATCGATGTCAGCCATGGAATGTCGGAGGGCATGGAGCGGACTGTGGGTGTCTGTGATGTTCTGTAGGTGGTCCCGAATGGGACTCAGACACCCACGTATGGCATCAAGTTTGGCCGCCAGGCTGTCAAACCCCACCCACACCTGATCAGCTATCTCCTGCTGGACCTCTACCGCCGACGTTGGAATGCCAGTAGTGGGTCCTCAAGGTCCTGTGAGACAGCTGTGGTGGTAGGTGCTTGCTGCTGTGTGGTTTGTGCAGGGGGTGGAGTTTGCACTACGCTGCTGGATTGCCCTGCTCCTGGAGATGAGGTGCTGAGTGAGTCTAGCAGCTGTTGGAGGGTGTCCGTGTTGATGATGGCGAATTCCTCTTCTTCATCAGTAAAGAGTGGGACAGGCTGCTGTACAGGAGGTGATGTTTCTCCCTCTGCAATGTAAAGGGGAGATGCAGTTTAACTGTGTGTTTCATGTATGAACATGCATTGGATGAGTTTACAGGCAGACTGCATGACAATGTCCATTGTGACAGTTTGGGAGGAGATGCATGTTTTTTGGCGGATAGTGATTATTGGTGCAACCTCACAGATGTGATATTGTAGTTGTACATTGTCATCTCACAGTTTACAGTTTTTTTTGTTTAAATTTGTTTATTGGGATTTTGCATTTTATTGTACGATTAAATGACATAGCATTATAATATATTCACATACATCTACTGTCGATTGAATAATAACTGTCCAATATAGAGTTCATCATCTAATCACAAATCTGACATGTTATACAATGTGCAGTGTGATATTCTGGGGAGACCCCACTTTGGTAGCGGCTAGTTCTGCACTAGTATATGTACTGAACCCTGATTGAGTATCGGTCCCGTGCTCATGAAGTTTGTTATGTGAGCTCCTCATTTACCAGTTGTTGTTTTCTAGTATGATGTTTGGTGAATGCGTACCCATCTGAAGAGGTAAAGGTATCGGTTTTGGAACTGCCGATGTAGGGGTGAAACTACGAACCGTGGATGTGAACTGTGGGAGTTGATGGGGAGCTATCAGAACGTACAGTTGGTGTGGATGGTTGCGATTTTGTTGCATTATGTGCTATCATGTGTGTGGGGAAGGGCCATGAGTGGGCGGTCGGACATGGTGGGTGGGGATCACCTGACAGGGTCCCATTAGTTGTCCAGTTCTAAATATCTGGGTCTGGTCCTGCAATATCTTCCGGTGGTCTCATGAGGGGTAGGGGTGGGGCTCGGGGCTGGGAGGCTGTCGGTGGTTCCGCGTGCGTCATTTCGTGGGTGAATTGGTGCAATAAGTGTGCCCATTCTAGGGATATGGGATATTTGTGAGTTCCCCTCACCTCCTCATCCCTTAATCCCTCTTCCTCCGCCGCCACCCACTTCTTCATGGCTCCTATCCAGGCTGCTTCGGGGGGTCCCGCCGGGGCTCGCCAGTGCATGGCTATATTCCTGTTGGCCAAGAGAAGGGCTAGGGAGGCAAAGCGGCGTTGTACCTTTTCGGTCTTCCGCCTGCGGAAGATTCCGAGGGCACAGGCTTCCCAAGACGTTATGTCTGTAATTTTGGTCGTCTCTCGGAGTGTGCGGTGTACTCTGTCCCAGTAGTGTAGTAAAGTGTGGCAATCCCAAAACATGTGTTTGAAGTCCGCTTCAGGGGTCTGACATCGGGGGCAGGCAAACTGTGCGTCGGGGTAAAAACGATGGAGGCGGTGTGGGGTTAGGTATGCTCTATGGAGGATATTAAACTGGATGTTCCGGAAGTGTGCATTCCTGGATACCTTTTTAGGATATTCCAGGGCCTGTTCCCACTCTCTATCATTAAACACCCGTCCCACCTCATCTTCCCATGTTTGTCGTAGTGAATCCAGGGGATGGAGGATCAGTTCCCGAATGGCTTTGTAGAGCCACGTGACCAAATGACTACCCGTTCCCATATGCAGGATGGTGTGTATCACCGGATGTGTTGGAGGTTCCCCCTCGTTCGGATCCCAGTAGGGCCGACTGCTGTCCAACAGCTGCCTGTGCATTAGGAATTGACCGGGCGGGAGCTCGTAGCAGGTGGCTATTTGGGCAAACGTTCTTAGATGTCCCTTGTCGAACAGGGACTCCACCTCAGTGACCGAATGGTCAGTCCACACCTGAAGGGCACCGGTGGTATAGTATTTTTTTTTTTTGTCCTCATTCGCCATCAATCTCACTTCAAATCACACCCTAGGTGTCTGTACTCACTCTCAAGAAACTGAGGAATATAGGCTGTTGGAAGTGGCGCCCCGCCTACTGGTACCAGAAACACCTTGGGGATCAATGAAGAAACCACTGAGATACCTCTTCTGCCAAGCTCTGAGAGCTAGATGACTTTTGCCGATAGACCGCCATGATACCTGGCAATACACGACTTAGCCCGAAGAGTATTAACGGCATAATCATGGGACTCAGGGAAAAAAAAAAACACATTTTTTTAAATTTTCCACGATTTTACTTCGTCATCTCCGTTGCAAAGGATTCCGAAATGCCGCCTTCTTGCTATTTCCCTGTCTGGCCAGGTCCAATTTAGAAACTGCCAAGACTGAAGACTGCCAATCCAAAAAGGTAGGAGGACTTGATTCCGTCCATTTTATACAGATTTGCCTCCTGGCTAGTAGGATAGAATAGAAAAGCAGCACTCCAGCGAGGCCAGTAACTTTTTCTGCAAGGCCAAATATTATTAGGGGTAGATCTATGTTGATAGTGCAGCCCAAAACACTTGTCAAGAAATCACCGACCTCCCCCCAAAAAATAGCAAGAGAAGGACATTCCATAAACATGTGTATATCTGAGGCAGAAACCTGGCCGCATTTTTTACAACTAACCGGTGGCCCATCGGAAATTTTTGTCAATTTATAAGGAGTGAAGTAGGCCCTATGGATGGTAAACAGGTGGTTCCTTTTAACCAAGCTGGTTTCACAACTTCATGTAGAGTCTTACATGATTTCTGCCAAAGTTTAGCACAGTCTTGTGTGGGTAAAGAGGCCCCCACAGTTCCTCGGCCAGCTTGAATTCGCCATCTACTTCTTCCAACAGAGTTTGGTACCAAAAGGAAACTTCTTTCCTCCCTGGGGGTTTGGTCACAAGCTGGTGTTCTAAAACGCTACCACAACCCACAGCATTTTTTCGTGGATGAGATTGAACCCAGCTTGCCAGCTGATAATGTTTGAACCGGGAGAGTCCGCCCCCAAACCTATCCTGGAGATGTTCCCAGGGAATAAGAGTGCTTCCAAGGAGGAGGTCTCCCCAAACCAACAACCCCGCGTCACTCAAAGGTTTTGCCAGTCTGTCCTTTAGGCACTCTGGAGTTCCGGGGAATCCCAAAGGGGAGCCAAGCTGGAAAAATAATCGAGCCCCACTGCCCCTCTCACTTTGGCCCAAGTTTTGGCTACCCCCTGGAGAACCTTCAGCTTGACTTTTTTTAAAAACTTTGGATCCCCGAATTTAAACAAAAAGCCTTCCTCTGACAGTTTGGCACCCCTAAGCATAGCTAAGAGCATCCCTCCAGCACCAGTATTCACGGGCATTCTCAGTAGCATACGTGAGTGTGAGAGTTGGAAAGCCCAGGCATACAACTGGAAGTCCGGTAAAGCCCGGCCACCCTTTTCTCTTCTCCGCCTCAGCTTTTTCCATGCAATCCTAGATGATTTAGATGCCCAGACGAATGAGTTAATTTCGCTCTGAAGCTTAACAATCGTGGATTTTTCAAAATAAAGGGGGATACAATTAAAAAGAAATGTGATCTTTGGGAGTATCGTCATCTTGATCAGATTAATTCTTCCCAAGATTGACAACGGAAGTAGGGCCCAAGATTTCATTAGCCTTTTACATTCAGACCTACTTTCAGGAGATTTATTGCGAGGACAAAAGGCTAGATGTCGCTAGTGTTCAGAATTGGCTGGGGGATATCCCCCTTCCCTCCTTAGGGCCTGACCAACAGCAATACTTGGACCAAGCTTTTACCCAAACTGAGGTCAGAGAAGCCATTCAACGCTGTAAGACCGGGAAAGCGGCGGGCCCTGATGGCCTCCCAGCGGAGATCTATAAGATGTTGGGAGATAAGATCATCCCCGTCCTAACGCAGTTGTTTAATTATGTGCTGGAGGCAGGTCTAGGGCTCCCAGCTTCATGGAACGACGCTTTAATAATCCTGATATTGAAACCCGGGAAACCTCCATCAAGCTGTGGGTCATATAGACCCATCTCGCTTTAAATGTAGACTATAAAAGTTTCACCTCCATTTTGGCAGCGAGATTGGGTCTTATGGTGGGGATGTCCTCCACTTAGATCAGAAGGGCTTTGTTAGGAACCGGCAGCTTTCAGACCTCACGTATGATCTCATTGGCGCCATTGATCTCGCCTCTACATATTCCCTCCCATTTGCAGCCATGACATTGGACGCTACCGAGGCCTTCGACAGAGTGAATTGGATCTACCTGTCGGAGGCTTTGAGGAAGTTCAATTTGGGGGAAATATTTTGTCACATGGTCCAGTTGATCTATCAGAACCCCACGGCTAGGCTATTGGTTAATGGGAATATTACGGATTCCTTCAGAATTACTAGAGGGACTTGACAGGGCTGCCCACTCTCCCCGCTTCTATTTGATCTTTACATCGAGCCATTTGCTCAATGGCTTAGGGCTGATTCTAATATCCAGCCATTAAGTATGGGGAGTGGGAGAGGAAGGTAGCCCTGTATGCCGATGATATCTTGGTCTTTTCCGCTGATTTACAGTCAGCCTTTCCAGCAGTCATCAGTTTAGCCCAGGAGTTTGGTTCTGTCTCTGGATATGAGATTAATGCCGCAAAAACTGAAATTTTGACCTGGAATCTGGCAGAGACACAGCAGTGTTACCAGCCTAGCTCCAAAATGAGATGTTTGGGAGTCCAGGTGGTTCAGGATATCACCAGTGGTATAGTATTGATCCTTTCGGGGAAATCCTACCAATGGAAGTAGGGGTGAGTACAGGGGCTTTCCCTTGGACATCCGATGAACTTTCAGCATGCATTTGCGGGCTATGGATACTTGTAGAGGGTAGGTTCGTAGTGGCTTAGTACCTGGCATTAGTAGTCTCCTGATTGCTGGGAGGGGCACTCGGCCTTCGCTCGTGATGGTTTCTCCTATGTGGCGCTCCGCTGTCCAGTGCGACAGCCACTGAAGCTGGGCCGCTAAGAAGTATGCTTCGAAGGATGGAGCTCCCAATCCTCCCTGATGCGAGGGTAAATACAGCGTGGTTAGGGCCACTCTATGTCTACGTCCTCCCCAGATCAGCTCGGTCAGTAGCGTGTCCAATTCTCTAAAGAAGGGACGCGGCGGGATCACAGGGAGATTTGTAAAATGGTAGAGGAGTCTGGGAACCATGATCATCTTTGCGAGGGCTACTCTTCCTATGGGGGCGAGAGGCAGAGTCTTCCAGAAGCCTACCGATGCACGCAGTTCCGCCAGTACTTTCCGGTGGTTCCCTTCGTAGAGATCTTCAGGCGTATGGAATAGTTTCACCCCTAGGTATGTTGGCGCCGCAGTGCTCCAGGTGAGTGTGTGGGTTCCAACAGATATGTCGTGCGGGGCCAACTGCGGACTCAGCGGGTAAATCGTGGATTTGGCACAATTGACTTTGAGACCAGAGACCTCCGCGAAGGCTTGCAGTGTCGTCCAGATGGGGGTGAGATCCCTATGAGGAGGTCGTCAGCGTACAATGACACACAATGTACTGTGTTCACTATTGGGATTCCCCAGGATTCGCCTTCCCGTCGTAGCCGTATTGTCAGGGGTTCTACAGCCAGGGCGAACAGGAGGGGGGACAAGGGGCACCCCTGCCTAGTCCCCCGCTCTACTGGGAAGGGGGCGGAGATGTATTTGCCCATTCGTATTCGCGAGGTAAGGCCTTTATAGAGGAGTTGTGTGTACGCCATCAAGGTTGGTCCGACGTTTATTCTACGGAGAACGGCAAATAAGTACGGCCATAGTAGAGTGTTGAAGGCCTTTTTGAGGTCCAGGATCAGACATGCCGCCCTAGGGAAGTGCGTTCTCGCTCTGTCCTGGACATGAAATAACCTGCGAAGGTTCTGCGAGGTGTTACGCCTTGGGACGAACCCACATTGATCAGGGTGGACTAATGGCGCGAGAATCTGCGCATATCGGTCCGCTAGGACTTTGCCCAAAATTTTACAGTCTGCGTTCAGCAGTGTTATTGGTCTATACGAGGCGGGGAGTGTTGGGTCTCTGCGTGGTTTAGGAAATGTGACCACAATAGATTCTCTGAGCGAGCCTGGAAGCATTCCTCTGTCTAACGCATCATCGAGCATAGATACGACCCGGGGGACCAGTTGGGCTGAGAAGGTACTGTAATATTCGAGTGGGAAACCGTCCATGCCCGGAGCTTTGTTTCGCGCCAGCGATTTAATGGCATGCGTGATATCTGGGGATTTAATCTTAGCTTCTAATACTTTTTTATCTGCCAATGGAATGCGGGGTATAGTCAATTGGCGGTGGAACCGAGTAATCGCGTCCTGATCCCTTTGTGTGGGGGTCCGGTAGACTTCCGAATAATGATCACGGAAGACATGTAAGATATCTATTTGCGAGTGTCTCGGGGTCCCGGCCTTATCTAGTATTTCCGTAATCGGTTTCGCTTCAGCGCCTTGCTTGGCTAGCCAAGCCAAGAGTGTTCCCACCCTATTACCCTCTCTGTGCATTCTAGAGGCATAGGCCCGGAAGTTATATTTCCGTAAGTCCCTCAATGTTTCTGCATATGCCGTTTTAGCTGCTGCGATTTGATCGGGGGCGGTCCCTCTTCTATCCGTTTGTTTTTGTTAAGGCCGCTAGTGTCACCTCCGCAGTTTGCAATGCCCTCTCAAGTGTTCTGCGCACCCCCACTATGTGTTGTATGCATTGCCCCCTGGCTGCGACTTTGAACGCGTCCCATTCTATTAGTCGGGAGGACGCCGTTCCCGTGTTGTATATGAAATGCTCTTGGATGTGGTCCCCATGGTCGTGGCGGAACACCTGGTCCGTGAGGCACTCCCTTGGTAGTTTCCAGGTGGGCACTGGGGGGTGGGGAGGCTTCCATCTAAGGGTCACTATGTGTGCGTCATGGTCTGATAGCACCCTACCCAGATAATCTGCATGTTGTATTCCCGGGAGCAGTATTGTGGAGCAGAGAAATCTGTCTAGTTGCACTCGCAGGTTATGTGGGATGGAGTGGAAGGAATACATTTTAGTGTCCGGGTTCCGTTCCCGCCATGCGTCCACTAAAGCCCAGTGTTTTACCCATGTTCGAAATTGTTCCATCTGTTTCTGTGCCGGTGAGTGTATCGGCGGGGGGTGGGATCTGTCGAGTCGGATGTCTAGTACACAGTTATAATCGCCTCCCAAAAGCCACAGTGTTGAGGTGTAGTGGGTTAACACTCCTGTCAGGCCCTCCCAATAATGAGTAAGTCCGTTTTTTTATATAGCGCAGCTACTCACCCTTATGGGTCTCAAGGCGCTGGGGGCCGTCGTGGAAATTAAGTGAGCTATTGCCCAGAGTCACATGGTGCTGAGCTGAGCTGCCGCCGGAGCCGGGGATCGAACCGTGAACCCTGTGCTCCGAAGTCAGCTGCCCTGGCCGATGCACCACACATCTCCAAAAATGATCCTGCTCTACGTTGGGAGCGTAGATGCTCCTTAACAGTAGTGACTGTCCCTCTAATAACCCCTCCAGTAGAGCATATCGTCCCTCTTTATCTATGACCCTTGACTGTTCTTTGAAGGGGATCCCTGGTCGAATCCAGATTAGGGCCCCCCTGGCAAATGTTGAGTATGTGGTGGCGCAAATAATACCCTGCCACTTCCTACGTAGGCGATCCACCTTGATCGCCGACAGGTGTGTTTCCTGTAGGAGGGCTATGTGTGCCTGCTGCCTTTTTATATATGCATAGATGGCATATTGTTTGTTTGCTGTGTGCATACCTCTGACATTTATCGTAATAATTTTTATATCCGTATTAGGGATCTTAGTAGTCATATCGTTTGGTGTCAGAGGAAGGGTTGTGTATTTGTAATGCCCTCCTGCGCTCTCCTGACTCCTCCCACCCAAATGTCAATCGCCCACACCCATCGCATAGGTTCCTTAATTTGCTCCATTGAGGGTACTTGGGAAATTTGAGGAGGGGGAGAGTTCAAACTAAATAGCGGGAAACGTTTCCAACTTAGGGGACCTATCGTTGGGGACGATACGTCCAAACTGCACTTCATGTACTGTCTTTAGTTCGTTGGTTACGGGGGGTGGTTGTGCCACTTCTCCAGTCGCTGACGTCTCGGCCACCCGCTTGGTGACGATAAGTCCGAGATGCTCAAGGATTTCCCTTCACTACTGACCACCCGCGATATCCGGCCTGGCATGCAGGGTTGCATAGTTGTGGATGTCCTGCTGCAGAGTCCGACGTATTCTTAGCAATGTCTGCGATCCGGGGGCCGTTGGTTGGGAGGCGAGCACATTCCATGATTATCTCACAGCTTGGTGAACATTAAATTAGTGTGTCCGCCGTTTGAGGAGCCACTATTGGAGGCGTGACTGAGCCATCATGGGAGGTATGTGCATCACTGACTTCCTCCTCTGAAGTGAAGAGATTCGGGCCTTTCTCTTCCTCTGAGCTGTCCCTCGTTGATCGTACTGCCGCTACCTCTTGCAGCACCCTTCTGCGTTCCACTATTATTTGCTCTAGGTCTGGGGAGTGGTTCGTGGGGGAGTCTTGGCGCCGGCTCATTTGCATGAGAGTGATTCTTTTGTGTTGCCACCGCTGACGGCCGGTAGACCGAGGACTTTGCGCGTTGCGGTGGTCGTCTAGGCCCGATAATCGCTGTTCCACCCAGTCACTGGCCTTCGCAGGGTCTGTAAAGAAGTGTGCGGTTCCATCATGCAAGATTTTGAGACGGGCCGGGAAAAGGAGCGCATATTGCACGTTCTTTTGGCGCAGGATTCGCTTGATAGCTAGAAAGGTGGCTCTTTGTTGCTGAACTGCACAGGAGTAGTCCGGAAATAGCATGATTTGTTTATCTTCCACTCGAAGCGGCCCTTTCTGTCTGGCGGCCCGAAGAATCGCATCCCTGTCTTGGTAGTGCAGTAGCTTCAGCAGGAACGGTCGAGGCGATGCCCCTGGCATTGGTCTGCGGGCCGGGATCCGGTGGGCCCTCTCTATGGAAAAGAACGGGGTCAGGTCTTTTGTCTGCGTGAATGTTTTGATCCATGTCTCGATGTATCGAAGAGGGTTGGATCCCTCTACCACCTCCGGCAGATTCAGGATACGAATATTGCTGCGGCGAGAGCGCCCTTCCAGGTCGTCTGTCTTGTTTTCCAGCGCCTTTACTCTGGCTTGCAGGTCTTTCATGGCATCCTGGTGCATCTGTACTTTTGGTTCTATGGTTTGGAGCGCTCTCTCTCCCTGTTTAACTTTGTCCGCCAGCTTCCTATGATCGTCCCGGAGGAGGTTCAGGTCTGTGGCTAATTCTCCAAATCTGTTCTCCATGGTCACTCTGGAGTGTTCGATTGCCGCGAGGACCTTATCTAGTTTGTCGGACATGGTCTCTGAGTGAGGAGGATCCCCTTTCGACTGAGCGGTCGCTGGGTCCGGGGAAGTATGCCTCAGAGTTGTCGGTATTTGCGATGGCCCTGTTGTGCGTTGGCAACCCATGTTGTTTTTATATCCGCCTGTTGGGTTCGATATGCCGGCTTTCCGAGATTAGTTGATGTCTGGTCTCGTCGGGTGGGACTCACTGATCTGGGGTGCTGCTCTTGGTGACTGTCTCCTTCCGTGGATTCTTGTGCGTTCCTTACCGTGGTCTGTCGACTTCTTGCCCCGTTGGTGGGGCCTGGCACGCACTGTTGGTACCACAGGCACTGGGTTTTTATGTCCTGATGTTCGCCACCCCACTGGGGCAGTCTCGTGTCTGTAGTAGTAGCGCGGGGCCTGTCAACTGCACCTGATTCCCCGGTGAGAGGAGGGGGGGAAGACGTATGGCGCTGTGCACCCCTGGCGATGTATTTTTGGCGATGCCTTTTAGCTTATAAAGTGATTGTGGTTCCTCCGTGACAGGCAGCGGCGTGGTCCCACTGCCGCGTTACAGCCGGTTGTGTCGGTGCGGGTCCTGGGTCGCGCCCCAAATTTCGCCGCTTGCTCGATTTGGTCGGTGAAGATATACTCTGGTTGGGGCGTTGCGTGCCTCACAGTCTAGGGGGTCGAGTCAGTGCTACGCAGTCGGGACCGACCTCGTTCCTTGTATTCTCTGGCTTTGCGCCTCGAGGTCTGGCGCCGCTTGGGGCCCGGAGCTCACCCTCTAGTCGGTCGCTCTTGGATTGTGCGGTGGAGCGGATGCGGTGGGTGGCGGCGTTTAGGCAACCTCTCCTCGGCCCAGAACAGCGCGCCTGAGTTGTGGGCCCCCGTCAACGTGGGCGCTGCACCCGTGATGGCCTGGATGCGAGTAGGGCCGCGCGAGTGGTGAGCGCCAGGTGTCACTCGGCCTGTCTTGGCCTCTCGCCGTGCGCCTCGATGTGAGAAGTTGGCCTGGCATATGCTGTCCACTAATTATAGTGGGCACCTTGCACCAGTCCAAACAACCCCTTATTGGAGATAGGTTAAAGACAACCTTATTGAAAGCTATCCTAGTGGTAGCTATGGAGAGCAGCCTTCAGGCTAAGTCTTGAAGGAATGTAAAGCAGCTTGTTTTACCAGTCTATAATCTCTTGAGTGATCAAATGAAAGAGCACCACACCAGGTATATATTCAAAATATATGTATTTATTGCTAAACACACCCCTCTAGTCTCTTTATGAGGCTAGAGTTCGAAGTACACAAGTTATAAGTTATTTAAACACAGTAATAGCACAAATACACGTTTGGGCCCTAGGGGCGTACCAAACCATATACCAATAAAGTGGTATAAGAACCACGACTGAACTAGACACTAGGCCTAGAGCCTCTAGAAGTGCTTGGACCACAAGGAACCACCCAAGGTAGTGACACAGGTGACCCACGGGGACGCGTGCAGTGTAAATACACAACCGCGATACGCCGTTAACTTCTATGGAGAAAGTCGCGATCAGGAAATTAAAGAAAAGGGACACTTAAAGGAGGACTTGGAGCAAACCATTTGAGAACTAGGTCGTTCTAGAGTCTCTACCCACGGGAGCACCGGAGTACTCGTGTTACCTCACCCAGGGAAGCCGGGTGCATAGGTGCCTTTCGGGGTCGGGTTTCGTCGTCGATTTGAATGGCGATCTGCTGCAAAGTGCTGCTGGCGACCAAGTGGAAAGTGTCCGGGTGGATCCAAGAGTGGATCGGAGATCTGAAGAACCTGAAAGCAGAGGGGACAGAGTCTGGGTCACTAGCCAGTGACCAGGAAGGCGATGGACAGATGCCCACCGATGTTGCTTGCTTCAAGTGCATTGACAGTCGTCTTGACTCTTCAGCCACGAGGTCCGGGAGGCGTTGTCGGCAACCAGGAGCAGGATTCGGGCTGGGACACAATGTCTGTCGAGTGCTGAGGTGTCGGCGACGGGATTGGACCCAACAAGCCTTGGCAACGGCAAGTCTCGATGAAGATGAAGATCGTCGATGGTGCAGACCAGCAAGGTCTGAGGAACTCACCCAGCAAGGGTAAGTGAGGGCAATCCTGGAACAACCAGGGAGCCCAAGAAAAAAAGGCTTGGCCTTCGTGAAGGGCTACTAGCCAACGGGCTAGCGACTGCGAAGGAGCCTCGAGACATCGCACGTGGATCTGGCTCACAGGACACTCGTGGAGTGGAGGCCAGTGATCGTCGGTGCAGTTGGTGCTGGAGGCTAGGGCTACTCGGAGCCTAAAGCACGACTTCGTGGGAGACCCAGAAGAGGATGCACTAGCAAATGCGTGCGGTGTCCAGGGGTCACGGTTCCACGTTACCCACGACAGCTACGGGCCTCAGCTTTGCTGGGGACTCAGGGCAGCCTCGGGGAAGTCTGGAAATCCACCTCTGGTGATGCAAAGACTTCAGGCGTCCGACGGGAGCTTAGGCGATGCAGACTGGACAATTGCTTCTTTGGTGCCTGCCAAGCAGGGGAGTCACTCCTTGACCCCAAGGAGATTCTTCTGTCCTCTAGTCTTTAGTAGAGCGTCGAAGGTCCAGGATTCTGTTTCAGAGTTTCATCCAGGGATAATCTAAAGTCCTAAGGACTGGGTTCCTATACTTATACCAAGTTTAGGGGTTGGACTACTCTGTGGCCCCACCTATGGGTGGGTCAGGGCAGAGGGGTGGCTACACCCCTTTCCCTTTGTCCAGTTCGTGCCAAAGCAGGGGCTGCAAGCCCCTGATCCGGTTTGAACTGGGGTATGCACAGGGACACCAAATGTGCCCCCAGTGCAGGACTTCAAAGCACCCGAAAGTGCTCCCGCCCAGCCCCAATACACATTATCCTGTCTGGGGAGGTGGTCACACCTCCCTGGGACAGGAAACCTATTGTCCAGGCCTCCCTGCCGGAGTTTCGTCCAGCAGCAGGAGGCCAGACTCGTGTCTGTGGCAGCAGCATCCATTTTGTGATGCCAGGGCTTTAGAAAGAAGTTACCGGCCAGGCCAGGGTTAACATGTCTCTCCCTCTAGAAGGGTGGAATGCTACCCCCGCCGCCAGAATTGGCGGGGGGGTAGTATTCCCAGATGTTTGACACCATACACGACATGTTTCGGTGCAGCCATTCCAAAGTTAGCATTTAACGCGAGGTTATAATGCGCTTAAGAGTATATGGTCAGGCTGCACTACAACCAGCATCAGAGAAGGGTCTCCGAACGCTGCAGAGGGACCCTGCTCATGCAGGGGCACCCTCTCACATAGGAACCATGCACTCTGCCTTCAGGATTGATAAGGCCTGCCATAGGAGTGACTTATAGGTTTATATGTGTGTATGTATTTAGTGATATAGGTAACCTATATCACAGTAAGGGGTGCATGCACCACCTTACCCAGGTTGCAGTAGCAGACCTGTGGTGTCAGTTTGGATGGCCTTCCAGGGGTGGCATAATACATGCTGCAGCCCCTGGTAGGTCTCTGAGGCACCTATGGCCTTGGTACATAGTATACCATATACTAGGGACTTATAAGGGCACTCCAGATTCCAATCAGTGATGTGCCTAAGGCACATGGAAACCTTTTTACAGAGAAAGCAGATAGACTGGGGCCCTGAATAGCAGGATCCCAGTCCAACTAAGTCATAAACCAGCAAAACACCATAAAAAAAGTGGGGGCAACCATATAGTCAGATTCCACCTTCCTACACTCGAGTCCCGGCGCTGTGTGGCGGGGGAGGATGCCGCGATGTCTCACTTCATTGGGGCACGGGGTCAGCAATGCCGGGGCGGGTCGCACCTTGTATCACGGGCACATAGCGGGTCTCCCAGGGTCACCCCCTCACGGCTGCCTGCGCCCGGCCGCTCGGTCCGCCAAGAGTAACGGCTGTCCCCCGGGGTCTCGTCGCCTGCCAGCCACACTCTCACCTGCGTTGTTGCGGGTCTCAGGGACATCGGACGGGGTTTCCTTTTCTGGCGCGGTGATTTTGGCCGTAGAGCCGCCAGCCTGACCTCCCGGATCTCTCCGTGTCGCGGATGGCCGTCAGTGTCGGGTGGGTGCCGCCATTTTGTCCTTTCCGCGGGGTGGCTGCAGGGGTCCCCTGCGCTGCGGGTGTCACGTCGCAGCCCGCACTTCGGACCCTGGTGTGATCAGAGGGGGATCCGCAGCAGCTCCGATGCTGTTTGCAGCGGGATTTTGGATGATTCCGGCATGTATAGTTGGCGATTACGCGGGCCGCCGAGCGGAGCACTAAGGAAGCATGTCCGCCATCTTGGCCGGCTTGGCCACGCCCCCATCTCACAGTTTACAGTTATGACACATGCAAATGGCTAATTTCTACACACAAGCAGCACCAGTTGTGTCCTCTGTTGAGTTGTGGAAGTGATGCAGTTTGTCCCACATTGTAGTCAATGTTGAGTAGCTCAGATTGATGTGTGTGTGCACACTGCATTGTGGTAGAGATGCCCCAGCAGCTTTGGTATTGCTGCCCCTTATCCCTTTCAAGCAGTGGGCCTTTCACTCATGTCCCTTTACAATGGTGAGATGTTGCAAGGTGGGCTAAATATGGGTCTTGGTCAGAGTTGGGACACTTGTGCATTGTTTGGCAGCTGATGTCTTGTTTATGTCAGGGGTTGTATGTACATGAGCAAGTGTCAGAGTGTGACCTGCTCCTTTAAGGATGAAGTCCACACTCAGGCACTTCAGTGACGTGGCCTGCACCCTGTTAATATGTTGGGTGGGCAGGCATGCTATTCATCATGCACTGTCACTTGCTTTGTCAGTGTGGCTCACAGACAGCCAGCTTTGCTGGGTACTGCCCATGTGCATGGTTTTGGTGCGGGAATAGTCATGTGTGAGGAGGGCCCCCTTTATGCACCTTTGCAACGAAGGCCTACTTACTGTTCCTATATGTGCTGCACAATGCGGTACACATGTGCATCCAGCTAGCTTTGGCTATTGTCTTTTATCTTGTGTGCATGTCGTCAGTCAACTTTTTTCTTGCATGCATTGCTTACTGCCCTCCTGTTGGCTTACCCGTTGTGAGTATGGTGCAGGTTGAGTTTCCATTGTTTATGCTGGCTGTACAAACAACACCCATTACACTCAAAGTTGACCCCACGTGTGGTGTATGTGTGGGCCTGGATTTGATGAATGTGGATTTACTAAGGCGTTTTAGTGGTGCTCAGGCCCTGTCACCACCCCCTCCCAACAGATGCAAATGGCAGTGTGATGTGTGTTTGTGTTATTGCAACGCAGATGTTCACATGGATGATACATGCTGTAATGGTTCAGAATATTGAATGCCGGGCTTTGCGTGTGGATGATAAGGACCATGACTGCCTATTTTTTAACTGACACTGTTGACTTACCAAACTGATAGGTTTACATGCACATAATGGTGTAATGGGCAACTCACACCAGGACTGATGTGGAATGCAGCTTTCTGTATGGCAGATGTGCACACTTGATAGTGGAGGAGTGCTATTTGACCTAAGGGGTGATGGTGCCATTTTGCTACTTGTCATTATTTGGTGCTACTTTGCTATCCTTGCTTGTTGTCATACTTAGGTTGTCATACTTCTTTACAGGGACATTGTAGTTCTGTGAGTATGGCACACGGACAAGTCATGTGGTACATATTTGGGTCACACTTTCCTGAAATGCATTGTCCATGCACTGTAGTGTTGTAGGCATCTCCCCCCTGCTCATTGTATTACATCACATTTTGACTCAGGTCTGCTGATTGTGTGCATTGTGGGATATGCACCTTTTAGCCAGTAGGCTACATGATCACTTTGTTGTGACAATGCATGTGTTTATGGTATGCAGATTCACTAGATGCTTTCTCACTTGGTGTACACAGGACTGCATCTCCTGTACGAGCAAGCGGGAACATTAACTTGAGATGCGGCAGGATGTCTACATGGCCCCCTTGCCTCAACACCACGCATATATGACTGGTCTGCCCCGGCCCGCATCTCTCTACACAAAAAATTAGGATGCACTGTGTATGTGACTGATCATGTGCATGAGTGGGCATGCCGCCAGCTATGTCAGCACACAAGCACCATTGTGCTCGTGTGTCTGAGTTGTGTGCAAGATTGTGTATGTGCAGTAGTGTCACCCTTGATGCACAATCTTGCACACGACTCAGACATACAGGAACATGCATATGCATGGTGTTGAGGCAGGGGGCCATGTAGACACCCTGCCGCATCTCCAATCAATGTGGCCCTTTGCTCTTTCATGTAGCCCTTATTTTGTGGTCTGATATGATACTTGGACTATATTTGCTGGACTTTTATGTGCACATTTCCAGGTCTGTGAGCCCACCAATATGTGTCTTGCAATGTATTGTGTGAGTAGGGTGATATGTGTCTATGCCACCAGAGCCAAGGGTATCCGGGACATGATCCACAGTCATTGTGGGTGTGCACTGTATTATATTTCATTGTGCATGGGTGCCATTAGGCCCATCTCCCCCCGTCCCCCCAGTCCCTGGTTGTTACTCACCGTGTTGGTGTTGTGTCTGGTCATGTTGAGCAGTATCCTGTCCCGGAACTCCAACCACCGTCTCCTCGCTGATGACTTGGGATACCTGTTCCTCCAACGCATCCAGCTCCCCCTGTGGCGCTGGACTCCCACCTCCAGTCTGCATTGCTGCTTTGAGATTGGCTGCAAGTTTCAGCTTGGTCTTGCGATTAACATCATGCCAGCGCTTCTTGCAGTCGTCCACTGTCCTCCTCACCTCACCTTGGACTGCCATATTGCATTTTTTGTTCCCAATGACACTGTGGAGCTGACAAAAAGTTGTTGTATGTTTTCTGTCACCTCCGCAATCAGGACCTGGCTTTCCTGAGGACTGAACTGGCTCTTCCTCTTCTGCTTGCCCTTCCCCTGGGTCTCTGGCTGGTCCTCCTGGGTGTTTGGGGGGTTGTTGTTGGCTTCTGTACTTGGTCCAACTTCCTCCATGCTTCTTCTCAATTGTTTCTTCTTTTTTTTTGGGGTGTTTGGGCTGCTTGGCGGGCGTTTTATACTGTTTTTCCCCGCCTAACGTGAGAAAAATTGCGCTGGCGCTAATTTGCGTACCATTCCTGGTTGCTAATTGGCCCATCGCCACTTTTTTCACGTTAGCGTGACGATTTTTATTGCCTTGACGCTAACCTTATCGCCGGACAGTTGACCCGGTAGGGGAAACTATCGCCTATTAGGGGCGTGTTGTGAATACGCCGCTAACACAGCGATAGTTCCCCGCGGTACACAGCGATAAGAAAACGCACGCTAACTGAGGTTAGCGATAGTTTTCACCATTTCTTGTGAATATCCCCCATTGTTTTTTAAATGTTTTACTAGAATATGGAAGTTTAAGTTAGAATTTACTTTAATGTTGTTTCTAATCATGATATTTTATTGCATTGCATTATGTTTTTATTACATATCTTATGGGTACATTGAATTTTTATTAAAAATGGTGGTGTGATATATGTATTGTTTTAGGTTGTTGGGTTTTTGAGAGGATTGGGTGAGTAGTGTATTTATTATCTAATAATTAATATGAATTGATTAATTCGTTTATTTTTTATCAATATTTTTTTCATTATTTGTTTAAATGTTTAATTATTTTTTTAATTATGTATTAAATTATAATTTCAAATTGTTGGTGTGCAGAAGGATTGGGTGGGGAGTGCTTCTAGTTAAGTTTTAATTATGTTATTTGATTAATTCTTTTAACGTGTTATATATGTTAAATTTTACTCATGTATTTCATTGTTTAATACATTTTTTTATGTATTACATTTTAATTTTAGGCTGTGTGGTTTATTATGGGATTTAGTGGGTAGTGTTTTTAATATATATTAATGAATATTAAAAGATTTATATGCTAATGTTTCATAATGTTATAATTGTCATTAATTGTTTTGAATATTTTATCATTTTATAAATGATGTATCAAATTATAAACTTGGGTTATGGACTTTAATGGAATATTTGGTGAGTAGTCTTAAATGAAATATTAATAAATTGAGGTTAATTTAATGTATTAATTATTGTGTTTTTCAAATTCTCATTTAATTGTATATTTAATTAATATTTAATTCTGAAAATGTTTCTTTATGTTTGTAAAAATCATTTTATAAAAGCTTTTTTATTATGTTATAACAGTTTGAGTGGTATATTATTGGTTTGTTTGTTTTTTTACACAAATTATTTTGTAATTAATAAAAACTCATATGTTAAATTATAAATTTTAAAAATACATTCCATGTCATAAAGCTTTTCGATTGCTTTGTTTTATGGGCAAGTTTTAGGTATACTCTTTATTTATATTTTAAAAATGTTTCCTTAATAATTATTTTACAATATTTTAATAAAGTTAAAATCACTCTTTAAATTTATTTTTATTGGTTTTGATAAAGCAACAAAATAGAAACATACAGTGCAAGAGTTTCATTTTCACATAATACTCCAAAGAGAATGGGTGCCTTCCACATGTCAGGTCTTACAGCATCATAGAGGTGCATACAATGGTAAGTACAGTTTGTTAGATGAACCAAGCCATCACGCAAAACACCAGTAAAGAATTACACAGAAACTCGCTTGGTCGCCATATGCACAGCGGTACAAACATCAAGCAGGACATTTACCCCTCTGCCTCAGAGCTATCATCAGCGCTCGAGTCCCCATCCTCATTGAACTTCTCAAGCCTCACGCCCAGATCAATATCTCTTCCGCCACCTCCTCAGCAGTGCGTGAGCACCGCCGGTGGTGTTCTTGTGCCCCCCCATTCCATTAGGTCTCTCAGCCACTTCATTTTATTAAGATATTTTCATTATTTTTTTCACTTTTTTAATTTTTTGTATTTTCAATGGGAAATATTCTTTTTGGGGCTGGTGAATATTAGCTCCCAAATGTATGCACTTTCCTCAATGTTTGCTACACCGGAGTTAGAACACAGAATCTAACTTCCCACCACAATTTCCCCAGTAAAATAGCAAATCTGCTTTCCCCCAAAACAACATAAAGTCTTGGCCCAATGCCTGGTAGTTTGGAGTTAGAATAGTAAGTCTGCCCCCCCCCACTCACCAATCTACGCATTGCCCCAATAGCCTGGATTTAGAATAGTAAGGGGCATATTCTCAAGGCGATATCGCCGCGTTAGCGGCACTTTTCTGCCGCTAAAGCGGCGATATTTTTATTGCCGTATTCACAAGCTGTCGCTAACAGCCGTTAGTGACAGCTTCCTGGCGATAGCGGCCGCTAATAACATCGCCAACAATGTTAGCGACAACTAACGCTAATCATATGCAATGTAGGCATTCCCATGTTAAAACGCACGCTAACCCCACTTCGCGATATTCTCAACGATCGCCCGGACCGGCGATGCGATAAAAAAACAGACGCTAAGGCCCGTTATCTGCTGGAACTTAAGACCAGAAAAAAGGAGGTCTTAAAAATGGTGATAAATAGCAGTATACAAGGGAGACTAGCCCAGAGCCTCATCTGAAGACCCTCGGATGCCATGGAGGTACTAATCATGCAGCTTGGAGCACCAAGAAGGCCACAACAACCACTGCCACTGCCACCTCCCCCAGGACCACCACCGAGGCTGTGCCGAATAAGACAGCGGGTCCATCGCCGACGCCTCAGCCTCACAGACCTAACGCCAGAGGATGTCATTGCCCACTACAGGCTCAAAAGGACATCCATCCTCCGCATCCTGACCCAGATAGCCCACAGGCTGACGGCACCAACACAGCGGATAACCAACATCCCTCTGCAAACAAAGCTGCTGGCTGTGCTGCACATGTTGGCCTCTGGTACCTTCCAACCAACAAATGCCAGAGTGGGGGGAGTCTCACAGCCAGCCCTATCAAAGTTCCTCACAACTGTCTTGGATGGCATCATCAGCCTGATACCCCAGCACCTTCACCTTCCCAACACTGCACAGGAACAGCTGGAGACCAAGCAAGGGTTCTACGCCATAGCTGGCTTCCCGCCGTGTTGGGGGCAATTGACTGCACACATGTCCTACTTGTGCCTCCTGCCGACATTGCACACATATAACGCAACAGAAAGCACACACATTCCATCAGTGTGCAGGCAATTGTGGACCACCAGGGCCTGTTCACCAATGTTGTAGCCAAGTTCCCAGGCAGTGTGCATGATTCCTACATCTTCCGCCAGTCCATCATCAACCAGCGCTTTCAGGATGGCACCTATGGGAATGCACTGCTCGTTGGTAAGTACTAACTGAACACACCACACACCTCAACTCCACAATCATGGAACTCACAACAGTGAGAATGCACACGTTCCAAACTCACATAAAACATGCCAATCAACATGCCCACCTACCACGCACGACAACACAAGTAACTGTGGTAACTGGGGCCAGCCATGTAGACAAACCATCCACAAAAGGCATAGCCCCTCTGCCACACAATTGCAAATGTGCTGAGAGGTGGGAACCAAGCATGTGCGATGGAGGTACTCGACCTACGAAGAAAGAATGTACACAAGGCCAAGTGTGGCGGTGGTGTGCTGGACAGTCTTGAGTGTGCAGAGCACAGACATGTCCATGTGGGCATATAGTGCGTTTCCGTTGTCCAGCCTGATGGCAATGACAGCGTTGGTGACTGTCCTACCTGACGGGGGTGGGAACCATGTGAAGGTAGCATGGAGGATGCAGAGGTTGTCGAAGCAGCTGCAGGCCACTGCGTAGACCTGTTTGTACATGGAGAGGGAGGTGTCGAGTACGATGCCTAGGTACCTAGAGTTGTTGTGGGGGGGCTGCTGAAGGCGGTGGCCCACCAGGTGTTGCCACATGCTGATGGGGTGGTCACGAGGATGAGGATTAATGTCTCCCCTTTGTAGAGCACCCCCCAGCTGTTGAACGTTCCTGCCCTCTGTGGGCCCTGCAGGTGAGGGTGCCGCTGACTGTTGCTTTGTGGCAGGTCTGGATCCGAAACTGCAGTTTAGGGCGGTGGGGAAGGTCTAGTGACAGCAGCAGCAGCTGAACAGAACGTGAGCCGTGTCTGGTGTGGCCCATTGGCATTTAAACGTTCACCTGGCGTTGACTGCGAGGAGTGCGGATGAGTGGTAGCGCCAGACGTTAGGAGAACCAGGGACCCTGCTGGTGTAGGTGTCAGGCTTGCGGACATGTGCAGAGAGGCCTGACATTGGTGCGCTGTTGGAGTGCTAGTGATGTAACCGTGCAGCGCACACAAGTGAATAGGCTCGGGGGGACGGACGAGCAGCTGTGAGGCAATGTAATTCGCATTGATGCTGGTCATTTTGTCAGAAGCTACACATGGCAAACATTAATCCCAAAGTAACACCAATCACACACCAAAAAACTAATAACACTGCCCACACAGCATGCATAACTACTAATGGACACATCTCTCCATTACATGTTACAGGTGACCAAGGATATGCACTCACCCCATGGATGATGACACCCCTCCGAGCCACCAACACCCAGGCCCAGAGGCAGTATAATTTGGCCCTTGGACGCACCAGGGGCATTGTGGAGCACACATTTGGCGTGCTAAAGTCACGTTTCCGGTACCTTGACATCACAGGTGGAAGACTGTTGTACAGCCCAGAAATAGTGTGCAAGATTATCATAGCATGTTGTGTATTGCACAATATATGTGTACGCACCAATGCCCCATGGATCCAAGTGCCAGATGCTCCGGACGATGCTCAGGATGATGAGGAAGATGAGGCAGGTGGAGCACACCCCACAGCTTCTGCAACAGGAACAGCCCGAAGGAACAGAATCATAAACAATTTCTTCACCTGAGCACGTCACATCGTGACTGTCCTTAGCAATCATATATCAGTACAAAATTACCCCAAGCACAGTATATGTAAACAAAAAACACTACACACATACCCTGTGTGCATGTTTCTCCTCCGCATGAGTACATCACTCTGACAAGTGTAAGTGTAACATTAAATGGTAACAATATCACAATTTTTAACTGATGGTGGATATGTCACCTCTGAACAGAGATGCTGTTTAGGGTGACAACTGTCCTAAACTAGACATGTTAGGGTGTCAAATGTGGTACGAAATTCTACTGTTGAGCGTGTCATATGTGGATAAAAATTACATATAGGGTGTCAATAGTGGTAAACTATGAATATCAGGGTGTCATTTGGGGACAAATATGAAAATTTGGTTGTCATTTGGGGTCAAATATAGCTTTTCATTGTGTTCTTTGGGACAAGAAATGAAATTTCATCTAAGACTGTTCATCTTTGTAAGAACTTGCACTTAGCGTGCAAAACTGCCCGCATTTCCGAAAATGCGATGTATTTTTCATACTAGCGATGGAAAATACATCGATAAACACATTGAACTATACGAAATGTTACCCCAAAGCCTTTTTGCGTGCAGATTTTCATTGCTATGTCAAAAACGGGTCGCAAAACACACAGGAAGTGATGTCTGCATGCTTCCTGTTTACTGGAGGAGTGCTGTGCACTTTCACTTTCTCTTTTGAGCACATTGCTGGTGATTGTGGAGAGTGCTGGAGGTGTTTGGTGGTGTGTGCTGAAGATTGGTGATTTGGAGAGTGTTGCTGTGTCCTGTGTCCTATCGATAGTGTCCCTGTGAAGTGTGGTGTACTTTTTTTTACGTGTTTTATTGTCTCTTGTCGCCAATCTTGTTGGGTGTTTGTCTTGGGGTAGTTAAGTTACTTTGTAGTAGTTGGGTCTGTTATTTTGGGTTTTGATTTGTGGCAGTGGGTTTAGGTGTGTGCAGGGCGATGGTGGGTGTGGGCAGGGAGGGCAGGATGTCCGAGGGGGTTTGGGGGGCTTCTTCTGGTTGATACATTTTTACCTGCCCCGGAAGGTGGAGATGGGAGGCCGTATCCTCTCCAGATATGACGTCAAGGTGCGGAAGGTCAGGTGGGAGCGTGTGCGGGCGCTGAAGCAGCGTGTCTTTGGGGTGGAACAGACTGTGCACCAATGGAAGCACCACTGGCAGGATTGCCTGGCCCGTGAGGGTGACCTGATGGACCACCTGGGACTCATCGTTGGCCTACAGTGTGGTAAGTTTAAACTCCAAATTTAATTATGAACACTATAATGTAAAGCCAGAATTTACTTGTGTGACACACTGGTGTCCAAGTGCAAAAATGTGGCAGAGTGAGGCGGGAGACGTCATGCGTTCACGCCTAACGTTGGCACATCAGAAACACAACGCTGCATCATATTGACAAGCATAGGGTGCAGGTTGGTGTTATCCACTGCGCTGGTGCAACACTTAGCACTGTAGTACCAAGGCTGGCACCATTGTGCAATACTGCGTGCAGGACAAAGATTGTTTGTGCACATGAAGGGTGACTGTACATGAACAATCCAAGGCATTGTTTCTGGGAACTGTGTGCTGCACAAAAGGAAGTGTACAAATGCTGTGCACATGAATATTGGTACGTTTGCTATGCTTCCGTTGTACATAGGCTCCGTGTGACAATGTTGGAAACATGTACAATGTCTCAAAGGTAATAGGACATCTCCAGAGTGTCATACACCACCAACACCTGTGAAACAGCCTTGTGCGATCGGCAGCGATGCAATCGTACACAGAGCATGTATAACATCATGTTGCGTGTAGAAATGGTGCCTTGTGAATGTGTCACACAACTAGAATGCGCAAGTCTGCTAGCATTGTCGTCTTGTTTGGCCCGACTCAGCAGTCACAGGTCTTGTGTGAATGGCAGGCAAAGTAGACCCATCATGTAGCCAACATGAAATGCAACTGTACAGTTATGGAGCATTGTCTGTAATGGTGATGACATGTATGATGAATATGACACGTGTGATTTCACGTCTGATACCAACACATATTGGGTTTTATGTCACACAGCTGGACGACCTCTCATCACGCAGGGGGACATCGACAAGTTCAAGGACCCACACGCCACTGGCGAGTTCGGACATCATATATTGGCATAGTGCGGTGTCATGAATGGCTGGCTAAAACAAGCGATGGGGTAGTATGCAGTATGGGTGTGTATCACATGTACCTTGCCTACAGTGTGATGATGTGTTGTTTAAGTCATAAGTGTGTATGAATCAGTAGGTTAAGGTGGAGCTGTGCATTTGTCTTCCAGTTGTATCTTTGCACATCCCCAGTCAGTGATACACATGTAAACTAGGTCTATGGGTTCTGTCACTACAGCACATGCATGTGAATGACAGAGCGCACTGATAGGATAGGAGACATGTAAGTGATGTAGCTGATGAGTATCAGCAGACATGGAATGCATGTTCATTCTTGACTGGGATGACTGTGCAAGTGTGCCCGATCATTCACAGGGAGGCTGTGGTTTTCAGGCCGTGCGTACTTAGACACAGGTCGGCAAAGTAATTTCACAGGTATGCTGCATACCAGCTTCACAGAAGTAGCAGTGCGTAGTTCTGAGCCAAGCATATCAATGGCACGTTCCACAAACACCTAGCAAAGATGGCCCAAAGAATCACATAGGCATCTTTGGCCACTGCAATGGTGTTGTCATGCTTCCTCCTTGGGGTAATTCCCTGGTTGACTCTGGTGAATGAGCCCCTCTGTACAAATTGTTTACATTACTCCGCATGCAATTTCCATGCATGCTTTAGTCCTGAATGAATTGCCGTGCCATATATTTTACAATGCAGGGCTCTACAACGCTATCTGTGAGAATGCATTGCCCAAACACAATAACCATTATGACTCCAGGTTGACGTTACAATGGGGAATGCCTTGTAACAGTTGTGAAGGACTGCGTAGTGAAATTTACTACGGAGTGACAATAGTGGATCCAAGACATGCATGATTGACAATTCATATGAAACGATGTTTCCCCCTCTGGGCAGCAACGCATCACCTAGTGTGAAGTAGTGGTGGAGAGAGGCCCAGCGCCTCATGTACAAGTGAGTGTTCAGCCACCTGACGTGTTTCCATGTGTGCTGCATGATGCAGCACAGATGAAAGTGTGAGTAGGGCTGTATCAGTATTGCTCCTGTGCCGGTAGGGTAACCTTACTACACATTAACAAGCCCCCCCTGCACAAGACACCCTTGCACTCTTGTACAAGAGTGCGTGTGTTTGCGCAGACTTGATACACTGCACACAGTCGCTGGGGGACACGCAGGGCTGCACATGAGCATTGTACATATGATGCAGCACTGTGTCACAGGAGAGGATGAGGGTGGTGCTACACACCAAGGGCTAATGCCTCCCTCCTCCGATTCCTTGCACATGTCACCCTCAGTCAGGGTATGTCACAGCACCATCATTTGACAGTGACAGTCTCATTTGGTTGTGACTGTACATGTCCCATGCCATGCACTGGCATGTCAGTCTCCCCAGCATGTAGTCACTGATCCTGGATTCAACATTTGTTTGTGCAAGTCACCCTCTGAATACACATAGTTAAGCCATGGCGTAGGCTCCCATTTTTAAGTGATCTTGTATGCCAGAATTGAATGGAGAACATTAACATAGTCCAAAGGACTCACAATTTCCCATTGTTCATATTTTACAGACAACATGACGCCAGAGGAGTCCCACGCCTTCCAGGTGCAGAAGGACCGGTACCTCCACATACGGAAGGTCAAAAAAGGGTACCGCAACATGGAACGGAGGTACCAGGAAGACCGGGAAGCAGGCACTTGGAAGTCGGTGCCCGAGCTAGCCATACGTGGGAGAAGCAGTGGAACACAGGCCTTCCCAGGACCCTCTGGCGTCAGTGGTGGGTCCCAGCGTGGATAGGCAGTGTCCCATCCCCCTACTACCTCACACACACAGGGGACAATGCCACCTGCACCTGTCAATCAGGCTGTGACTTTCACTTTGCGGGACAGGAGGACTCTTATGGACAACAATGTCATGCTGGCCGAGCTTAGGAGGGAGATGTCTGAGCAGACCAGGCTCATGGAGGACATCAGGAAACCCTGGGACTACCATGAGGCCTGCCCATGTAGAGCCCCATCCCCCTCTTCTCTCCTTCCCACAATGTTTAATCCCGTATTTTAGGTAGTGTTAGGTAAGTATTTTAAGTGTTATGTAGTGTAGTTTTAGTGTAGGCATAGGTGGTGTTAGATTTTAAGGTAGTTTTAGATTTTAAATATTATATAGTATTTGGGGATAATTTCCTTTTCCTTTGGGTGGGGGGTTGATGTCTTTGTTGTTTAAAAAAAATCTAAAAAAAATATACAAAAAATATATCTTTGGGTAGGTAAAGTGTGTAGTTAGTTTGTGTATAGCTTAGATGTCTTTGTCCTGTCACATGATGTGCCTTAAGGGTGGGAGGGGGGTTGATGTCTCAGAAATGTTGTTGCGTGTGTAGGATTAATCAGGGTAGATAGTTTAGGTAATTGACCAGTTTTTCCTAGTTAGTTTAGATTAGAGTAGTATTAGTGATTAGTGTAAGTTTAGGGTAGGTTATTTTTGTACTTTTATAATAAATGGTTAATACTTAAGATTTCTGGTTGCACTTAAGGCAGCTGTGATTTGGTGGAGGGAGGCTTTTTACCTTGTATGCAACTCATACTATCACTGGACAATCCATAGAACGTGTAACTGTGCTCATGACATGTTACTTACCAAAGGGGATGATGGACGGAGCGCTAGAGCAAATCAAACACTCACCCCCAGTCAACTGATCTGGGTTTAATCCATCATCATTCTTTAGCTCACTCCACCACCCCAGTTCAGACATGGCCATATGCAAATCAGTCTGACCCTGTGCCTCATGGGAACAGTCCAGCCCGAACTACCAAGCCATGTCTTCCCTGGACCGGAAACAAGCATCCTGGGACCGGTTTCGGGTTCAAAACCCTCATCAGCCAGGCTATCTTGAATCCAGTGGCAAAGTGAGCAAGGGACCCACGTCTGGGCATACCCTGCCAACTTAGGGCGAACAAAGCGATACCAAAGGGGATGATGGACGGAGCGCTAGAGCAAATCAAACACTCACCCCCAGTCAACTGATCTGGGTTTAATCCATCATCATTCTTTAGCTCACTCCACCACCCCAGTTCAGACATGGCCATATGCAAATCAGTCTGACCCTGTGCCTCATGGGAACAGTCCAGCCCGAACTACCAAGCCATGTCTTCCTGGACCGGAAACAAGCATCCTGGGACCGGTTTCGGGTTCAAAACCCTCATCAGCCAGGCTATCTTGAATCCAGTGGCAAAGTGAGCAAGGGACCCACGCCTGGGCATACCCTGCCAACTTAGGGCTTAACAAAGCGATATTAAAGGGGATGATGGACGAGCGCTGAGCAAATCAAACACTCACTCCCAGTCAACTGATCTAGGTTTAATCCATCATCATCTTTAGCTCACTCCACCACCACAGTTCAGACATGGCCATATGCAAATCAGTCTGACCCTGTGCCTCATGGGAACATTCCAGCCCGAACTACCAAGCCATGTCTTCCTGACCGGAAACAAGCATCCTGGGACCGGCTTCGGGTTCAAACCCTCATCAGCCAGGCTATCTTGAATCCAGTGGCAAAGTGAGCAAGGGACCCACGTCTGGGCATACCCTGCCAACTTAGGGCGAACAAAGCGATACCAAAGGGGATGATGGACGGAGCGCTAGAGCAAATCAAACACTCACCTCCAGTCAACTGATCTGGGTTTAATCCATCATCATTCTTTAGCTCACTCCACCACCCCAGTTCAGACATGGCCATATGCAAATCAGTCTGACTCTGTGCCTCATGGGAACAGGCCAGCCCGAACTACCAAGCCATGTCTTCCTGGACCGGAAACAAGCATCCTGGGACCGGCTTCTGGGTTCAAACCCTCATCAGCCAGGCTATCTTGAATCCAGTGGCAAAGTGAGCAAGGGACCCACGCCTGGGCATACCCTGCCAACTTAGGCGAACAAAGCGATACTAAAGGGGATGATGGACGGAGCGCTAGAGCAAATCAAACACTCACTCTCAGTCAACTGATCTGGGTTTAATCCATCATCATTCTTTAGCTCACTCCACCACTCCCAGTTCAGACATGGCCATATGCAAATCAGTCTGACCCTGTGCCTCATGGCAACAGTCCAGCCCGATCTACCAGCCATGTCTTCCTTGACCGGAAACAAGCATCCTGGGACGGGTTTCGGGTTCAAAACCCTCATCAGCCTGGCTGATGACGGCTGAAATGCCAGAAACCGGTCCTAGGATGCTTGTTTCCGGTCCAGGGAAGACATGGCTTGGCAGTTCGGGCTGGACTGTTCCCATGAGGCACAGGGTCAGACTGATTTGCATATGGCCATGTCTGAACTGGGGTGGTGGAGTGAGCTAAAGAATGATGATGGATTAAACCCAGATCAGTTGACTGGGGTGAGTGTTTGATTGGCTCAAACGTTCCGTCCATCATCCCCTTTGTATCGCTTTGGTCGCCCTAAGTTGGCGGGGGTATGCCCAGACGTGGGTCCCTTGCTCACTTTGCCACTGGATTCAAGCAAGCCTGGCTGATGACGGCTGAAATGCCAGAAACCGGTCCTAGGATGCTTGTTTCCGGTCCAGGGAAGACATGGCTTGGCAGTTCGGGCTGGACTGTTCCCATGAGGCACAGGGTCAGACTGATTTGCATATGGCCATGTCTGAACTGGGGTGGTGGAGTGAGCTAAAGAATGATGATGGATTAAACCCAGATCAGTTGACTGGGGGTGAGTGTTTGATTGGCTCAAACGTTCCGTCCATCATCGACTTTTGTATCGCTTTGGTCGCCCTAAGTTGGCGGGGGTATGCCCAGACGTGGGTCCCTTGCTCACTTTGCCACTGGATTCAAGCAAGCCTGGCTGATGACGGCTGAAATGCCAGAAACCGGTCCTAGGATGCTTGTTTCCGGTCCAGGGAAGACATGGCTTGGCAGTTCGGGCTGGACTGTTCCCATGAGGCACAGGGTCAGACTGATTTGCATATGGCCATGTCTGAACTGGGGTGGTGGAGTGAGCTAAAGAATGATGATGGATTAAACCCAGATCAGTTGACTGGGGGTGAGTGTTTGATTGGCTCAAACGTTCCGTCCATCATCCCCTTTTGTATCGCATGACATGTTACTTAGCAGGACGGATTGTGTCAGGAGACTTTAGATGTGAGCACATTAAATTTGCATGGATGACAGGGTGGCAGGTAGGATTTACGGCTTAGGCTAGGGACACTATTTTGTGAAGTTCAACATCTTAAGTGTGACTCAGGGAGTTGGACAGCCCATTGTTGCCCATTTACTAAGGGTGGGCGGCAAATTCCGTTCCACTCGCGGAACTTGCGAAATTTCGGCATTTCCGCGTTCTGCGCGGAACGCGGAAATGTCTAAACTTCCGCGATCCGCGGCGGAACGGAATTCGGGTGCAAGAAAGCACTGAAGCAGGTGCCCGAGTTGATAAATATGCAGGGCAGGTGTGCAGAATTCATGAGCGTGGTTAAGCAGATGTGCCTTCTCTCCATTTCCAACGTGAAAAGTTAGCTGTAATCCCCGATGGAGGTCTTTGCATCCTTGCTTTTCTCGAGCGCAATCCTCGTGTAGAATTCGTGAGCGTTGTTAAGCTGGTGTGCCTTCTCTCCATTTCCAACGTGAAAAGTTAGCTGTAATCCTTGATAGAGGTCTTTGCATCCTTGATTTTCCGAGCTCAATCCTCGTGTAGAATTTGTGAGCGTGGTTAAGCAGGTGTGCCTTCTCTCCATTTCCAACGTGAAAAGTTAGCTGTAATCCCCGATGGAGGTCTTTGCATCCTTGATTTTCTCGAGCGCAATCCCCGTGTAGAATGATGGACAGCTTAATCAAAGGACCCCGGCGCTTTCGGCGCGGTGGCAAAGTTACAGACACACAGGTCACTGGAGTCAATTCTTCTGGACCTTTACGCAGCTGTAGTGTAGGGAAGGCACTATATATTTACCCAACGAGGTAGCACTTACTGATTAGCCAGTAGAAAGTACTCCAGTTGAGTAGAGGTATTGCACAAAACGGTGGCATCTTCGTGGATAAATATGCAGGGCAGGTGTGCAGAATTCGTGAGCGTGGTTAAGCAGATGTGCCTTCTCTCCATTTCCAACGTGAAAAGTTAGCTGTAATCCCCGATGGAGGTCTTTGCATCCTTGCTTTTCTCGAGCGCAATCCTCGTGTAGAATTCGTGAGCGTGGTTAAGCAGATGTTCCTTCTCTCCATTTCCAACGTGAAAAGTTAGCTGTTAACCTCGAAGGAGGTCTTTGCATCCTTGATTTTCCCGAGCGCAATCCTCGTGCAGAATTCGTGAGCGTGGTTAAGCAGGTGTGCCTTCTCTCCATTTCCAACGTGAAAAGTTAGCTGTAATCCTTGATAGAGGTCTTTGCATCCTTGATTTTCCGAGCTCAATCCTCGTGTAGAATTCGTGAGCGTGGTTAAGCAGGTGTGCCTTCTCTCCATTTCCAACGTGAAAAGTTAGCTGTAATCCTCGATGGAGGTCTTTGCATCCTTGATTTTCTCGAGCGCAATCCCCGTGTAGAATGATGGACAGCTTAATCAAAGGACCCCGGCGCTTTCGGCGCGGTGGAAAAGTTACAGACACACAGGTCACTGGGGTCAATTCTTCTGGACCTTTACGCAGCTGTAGTGTAGGAAAGGCACTATACATTTACCGAACGAGGTAGCACTTACTGATTAGCCAGTAGAAAGTACTCCAGTTGAGTAGAGGTATTGCACAAAACGGTGGCATCTTCGTGGATAAATATGCAGGGCAGGTGTGCAGAATTCGTGAGCGTGGTTAAGCAGATGTGCCTTCTCTCCATTTCCAACGTGAAAAGTTAGCTGTAATCCTTGATAGAGGTCTTTGCATCCTTGATTTTCCGAGCTCAATCCTCGTGTAGAATTCGTGAGCGTGATTAAGCAGATGTGCCTTCTTCCCATGTCCAGCCTGAAAACAAAAGTTAGCTCCAATCCTTGATGGATGTCTTTGCATCCTTGATTTTCTCGAGCGCAATCCCCGTGTAGAATGATGGACAGCTTAATCAAAGGACCCCGGCGCTTTCGGCGCGGTGGCAAAGTTACAGACACACAGGTCACTGGGGTCAATTCTTCTGGACCTTTACGCAGCTGTAGTGTAGGAAAGGCACTATACATTTACCGAACGAGGTAGCACTTACTGATTAGCCAGTAGAAAGTACTCCAGTTGAGTAGAGGTATTGCACAAAACGGTGGCATCTTCGTGGATAAATATGCAGGGCAGGTGTGCAGAATTCGTGAGCTGAGAGAGGGTAATATTTTTGGTGGCCACACCCTTCTGCTTACCGACTCCAGAGAGCCTGACCCCTCTGTTCTGCTCGTTCACTTGGAGAGAAGAAACCACGATGTAAAATACAGTGACTTTTATTTTAAACAGTTCAAAAGCATAAAAGCAATTCAATTTAAAAGTTGCCCATCAACACATGAGCAGGATGAAAAATAAATGCATTGGCAATGTTACAAATCAATTGTTCAAAAGTAGCAAATGTATGGCTAAATATTGTGCTATGAATAACTGGCTAAAGAGCAACCCTGTCTTTAAAGAGGATGGGTAGGCTAGCGCCTAAAAACTAATCTCTTTTTAAGAAAGCAACACCATTCAAGACTACGCAGTTTAAACTAAAATAAATGCAATGGCTTGGGTTAGAATGAGCTGAATTAGATAGACTGTCAAAGCCAAAAGGCTAAATTATTAGAGAGGCTGACAAAGCCAATAGGCAAAGATAATCAGATAGACTGACAAAGCCAATAGGCTATGCCATCAGAGAGGCTGTCAAAGCCAATAGGCTGAATTATCAGAAAAGAATATTACCACCTTGGAAGTTGAAGTTCTAGGCCCAGTCACAAGGACGATCGATCGGGAACCCTCTCAATGCACTGATGCACTGATGTGATAAGAGTTCAGAGCTGCACCCTGGGCGAAGCTCTTTTATATGGTTAAATGCAGAACTTACTCCTACGCCTGACACGAGATCTGACGCGGGCCACTTAACCGCCCGCTTACAGTTACTGGAAAATTTTATATAAAACCGAGAAGTGGTATCATGATGAAACAGAACTGGTAGCAGATGGTCAATGTCCTTGACCGCAAAAAGTAAACAAAGGATAACTTTTACCGTAAAAAATGCTCAGAATTAATATTTAATATATTAATTCTTAGTCACGTTGCCGCCTTGAGTTTCAGTTAAGCAAGCGCGGAAAGTTTCATAGCTAAGAATATCGCAAATCTTGCATGTGACACAGCCAGATGTTCCAACAGATTGTCACGTGGGTGGGGGCCACCCTTATTCTCGTAACTGTGGAAAGTCACAAGAGGGGCTGATATTGTCTCTCGGTGGATGGAACAGATCTCTGCTAGCAGATTAGTGAGGCCTTCGATCTGTATTATTATTATTATAAAATGAGAGCAGGAGTCACTGGCTTTTTGGGCCTACACATTTGTATCTAGGAAGGTATGCTTGGTCCTATGTAAGATATGGTTATCTAGGGAGCTGGGCTTGGGCCTATGTGAGATGCACTCCCAGGACGAAGGAAAGTGGACAACTTAAGACATTGTATCTGAGCCTGCCTGGTAGGGCCTATCTAGAGTATCATGTTTAGTGGGTAGTGCAAAATCAGAAATGAGTTTCTTGTTAAATGGTAATACGGGACCTTCGGGACCCTCCTTCAGTTAAGCAGATGTGCCTTCTCTCCATTTCCAACGTGAAAAGTTAGCTGTAATCCTTGATAGAGGTCTTTGCATCCTTGATTTTCCGAGCTCAATCCTCGTGTAGAATTCGTGAGTGTGGTTAAGCAGATGTGCCTTCTTCCCCATGTCCAGCCGGAAAAGTTAGCTCCAATCCTTGATGGATGTCTTTGCATCCTTGATTTTCTCGAGCGCAATCCTCGTGTAGTTCCTGTGACCAGGAGGTTCCTTCTCCTCGTCTGCCGCTGAGATCCTGCTCTGACCCTTTTTAAACAAGAGGCATGTGAACTGGCCTAGAAGCCCCGCCCGTTTGGCCCCGCCCCACATACACTAGCGGTATGCAACGTCTTCCCGCCCCTTTCCCCACTATGATGGACAGCTTAATCAAAGGACCCCGGCGCTTTCGGCGCGGTGGCAAAGTTACAGACACCCAGGTCACTGGGGACAATTCTTCTGGTCCTTTACGCAGCTGTAGTGTAGGGAAGGCACTATACATTTACCCAACGA
The DNA here is from genome assembly GCA_963921515.1 of Calotriton arnoldi. NCBI lineage: Eukaryota > Metazoa > Chordata > Amphibia > Caudata > Salamandridae > Calotriton > Calotriton arnoldi. The sequence goes on along the minus strand of CAWUFW010001899.1, from coordinate 1,706,037 downwards.
GGTAGCACTTACTGATTAGCCAGTAGAAAGTACTCCAGTTGAGTAGAGGTATTGCACAAAATGGTGGCATCTTCGTGGATAAATATGCAGGGCAGGATTCAACGGGCGCAGCAAAATCTCCGCGAGCACGCGAAATTCCGCGTGCTCGAGGAGATTTCTTGCCGTTTCGTGGAATTTCGCGGAACGCAACTCCGCAAATTCCGCCCACCCTTACCATTTACAACACAACGTAGGGACATGGCCTTGAGTGGATTTTGCATTTGCAAATGTTATCCAACATGGAGGTGGATGTATGTGCTGGGTACCACAGATTCCGTCTAGCCCCTGTATGTCACATGCTCCTGGCGCAGAAGCCATCTACAATGCACAGACCTTGCTACACTTGCTGCGTAGTGCAGGTGTGTCAGCTTCATTCAAATTATATGTTCATGTGCATGGAGGGTCAACTTACGGGACATGCAGGAAGTAGTCTTTTTGTGGGTCCATTGTGGAATGCTTATGGTAGAACATTGGGACTGAGTCACAGAAGTCATCTGAGAGTAAGTTATGACTTTACGATTTCCAGTATTCACACATGGCATTTAGGAGTAGTACAGTTAGGTATACTGACTTCACTTCTCCTAAATGCCCGGGACGGATTGGTGGGTGCTCAGGATCGGTGGGGCCCTTGTCTCTCCTCTTGGATACCTGGGTAGAAAGGAACTGCGCTGCGCTTGTTAGTTGGCACAGATATTGGTAAAGTTCTGCCCTAACTATTTCGGAAGATGATTCACTATCTGTTTTAGGGCGTGTGGACGGAACTGTGACATTTATGGATCGTCCAGTGACAAGCTGATGGGGCGTGAGGTGGTGATCCGAACTTGGGGAGTTTCTTAGTGCAAAGAGTGCTATGGGTAGGCAATAAAGCCATTTCTTTCCTATTGTTGCGCTTATTTTGCTTATTTTATTTTTGAGCAAGCCGTTGAGGCGCTCACAAATGCCGTTGCTTTGTGGGTGATAAGCTGATGTCAGTTTGTGTTTAATGCCTAGCATTGTGGTCAGGGAGGAAAAGATGGCGTTTGAAAAATGACTTCCGTTGTCGGACCGGATGGCGTCTGGGACGCCCCAGCGAGTAATGACATCACCGAGTAGGAATGTGGCTGCTGCTTTGGCATCGCAGTGGATGCAGGGTCCAGCTTCGATCCAGCGTGAAAATGGACACACTACTACAATGAGATAGCGGTAATTTTGGCAGCGGTCGATCATGTCGACATAGTCAATGTGTAGCTCTTTGAAGGGGCCGGACGGTCTAGGAATGGTGGAAGCAACTGTTTTGAGAGTCGGGTTTGGGGAATATTGTTGGCAAATGAGACATTTATTAACATACAATTGTATCTGTTCATAGGCATTGGGGATGAACCAGTCTGTTTGCAAGGTGGTGGACATGTTATCTCGGGTGACATGTGTGGGAAGGTGGAGTTGGTCTAATGCCACTTGTAATAAGGCCTGTGGCATCACAGGTTTCCCTGTTACTGTCTGTCTGTACATGAAGTCAGCGGAGTCCTGTTGTACTCCCCTCTTCTTCCATAACTCTTTCTCTTGATCTGGTGCACTTTCTTGCATTTCTCTAAGGTGTAACTGTGCAGTGTGATCATATTGCTGAGTTGTGTCAATGTCAAATGGTGTTGTGAATTGGGATGGTGTTTTTGGAATTCCTTCATTGCTATTGTCATGCTGTGTGGGAGGCAGTGCTTGGGAAAGTAAAATGAGGGGAAGTGGAACTTCTGTTGTTGTTTGGAGTGGGGGGCCTGTTGCTGGGGGGCCTCTGGCTGCAGCCTTAGCTGCCCAATCTGCCAGTGCGTTACCTCTGGAAACAAAATCTTGGCCATTAGTGTGCGCTGCGCATTTGACTACGGCTACTTCAGCTGGTAGTGTAAGGGCCTCAATAAGTTCCTCTAGTAACGTTTTGTGAATGACTGGTGTACCATCTGATTTGAGGAAGCCGCGCCTCTTCCAGCGGAGGATGCTGGAGTGTATAGTCGTAGTAACATATGCGGAATCGGAGTAAATTGTAATGCGGTCATCAGCTCCAATGTTCAGGGCAGCTATGAGTGCTACCAGTTCAGCTGCCTGGGCAGAATAATGTGATGGTAATGTAAGCTGCTGTACAATGTCTAGGGAATCAGAGGAATCATTCTGCTGTGCTTTAACTACTGCAGCTCCTGTGTACCTAACTCCTGTGTCTTGATCAATGGTAGAGGAGCCATCAACAAAATATACAGTACTGTTTGGCAAGGGATCCTCTTTTGCTGCTCCAGACTCATCTGGTGAATATGTGGCACAGTCATGGGTGTCATCATCTGAGGTAGCTATTGGATGAGCAAAAAACGTGGCAGGATTTACTGTATGGCATTTTACAATCTTCAGAGAAGGTAGTGACAGTATGACTTCGTAACCTGACACTCTTTGTGTTGTTAAAGTCGTCTTGGCTTTTTGTATTATTGCAAAGACGGCATGTTCAGTGTACATAGTCAGTGGGGAACCCATTACAATGGGGGTAGTTTTCTCAACAGCAAATGCTGCGGCAGCAAGGGCCTGCTCGCAGGGGTAATGACCTTTCATGACAGCGTCCAGCATGCCGCTGAAGTAGGCAATGGGCTTATGGCCCATGGGGTATTTCTGAGTGAGTACTGCCGTCATGACCAAACCATCACAGTGAGTGAATAGGTAGAATTCTTTTGTGTAATCAGGTGATCCTAACACTGGTGCATTTGTTATCTCATTTTTGAGCTGGGTGTAGGCTGTTCTCATTTCAGGTGTCCACTCAATCTTGTTATGTCTGTCTTTGCCCATTTTCACAGCTTTCAGTAATGGAGCAGTTATTGTTGCGAAATCAAAGACCCACTGGCGGACATAATTAACCAGACCAAGGAATTTTTGCATGTCTTTAACTGTTTGAGGTTCAGGAGTGCCTTTTATCGCCTCAACTCGACCTGGAGTCACTCGTCTGCCTGATGCAGACAGTAGTTGTCCTAGATAGTGTACCTCTTTCTGACAGTACTGTAACTTCTGTTTGTCAACTTTATATCCTCTTTGTGCTAGCGTGGTGAGTAAGAAGATGGTGTCTTTCCTGCATTGTTGTTCTGTGGGGCTGCAAAGCAGTATGTCATCGACATATTGCAGTAGGGTGCTGTCACATTGGAAATTGGACAAGTCTTCTTTGACAACCCTGTTAAAGACGCTAGGGGACTCACAGTACCCTTGAGCGAGCCTTGTGTATGTTAATTGCACACTTCTGAATGTGAAAGCCAATAGGTATTGGCTGTCTGGGTGCAGGGGGATGCTGAAAAAGGCATTTTTCAGGTCGATGACAGAAAAGTACTGTGCATCGGGGGGGACATTCGTGAGGATGACAGAGGGGTCTGGGACAATAGGGAATTCTGGTACAACTATGTTGTTAACTGCGCGCAGATCGTGTACTAGACGCCATTGATTGGTCTTCCCCTTCCGCACAGGGAAAAGGGCTGTGTTACAAGGAGAGATACAAGGATATATTACTCCTTGATCTAGCAAATGCCTGTATGGTCGGGGCTATACCCTCCTCTGCTGCCTTGGACAAGGGATACTGTTTTATTCTGGGCAGGATAGCACCTTGTTTGAGAGTTATCTTAAATGGCCTGGCAGAGCTGATAAGGCCTACATCATTTGGGCCTGTTGTCCAAAGATGCGCTGGTACTTGAGCCAAATCTGCTTCTCGCGCAGAATCATAGTCAGGGGGGGCAGTTGGTGTTCTAATTTCCACTGTCACTGAGACGGGCACATTATTATCATAGATAATCTCTGTTTTAGAGTGTTCCTCAGGGGATCCAAACAACTGGGCATCTGAAATGTCTCGTACCAACCCTTTAGGCTCAATAAAAATGACACAAGCCCAAGTATGAGCGTTGTCATCGCATGCCAGGAATGCGCCGTAGGTTGGTGTTACCTCAAGGGTGCAGATGTCCAATGTCAAGTGTTTGTCTAATACCTGTGAGTCTGGTACTTGGGGTCTGAAAAGGAACTCTTTTGGTAACTGGACAGTGCGGCCTTGTAATTCGGGAGTGGTGGCGACAATAGTGTGGACAGCTGCAGAGAAGGCGTGCTCATCCACTGGTCGTGCTCTGACCTGGCTATCTAAGGAATATTGTGCAGTGACTGCCATTATCCTAGTTAGTGGGGTACCTGGTATGGAGCAAATCATTGTTCAGTTGTCATCAAAGTGGATGGTCATATTTAGTTTGGCCATGAGGTCACGTCCTAAAAGATTGACTGGGGACCTGGGTGAATAGAGCAGAGGCTGCTCCACTACATGTCCTCCTATTTCCATTGATACTGGCTTGGTGAAGGGGACCCTTGCTATTGCCCCAGAAAATCCCTGTGTGTCCGCTGTTTTGTTAGAAATGGGCAGAGGGCCACCTGTGATGCAGGAATATGTGGCACCTGTGTCAACAAGAAAACTATATGTTTTGTTATTTATCACAACACTTGCAATAGGGTCCTCTTCAGTATTGCTTGTGCATGACAAAATTGGGCACACAAGAGTTGTCTGTGGGCTGTCCTAGCTGGTGTATCCTCCAGCCTGAAATTGCTGGATGGTGCCCTGGGTAAAGGGGTTGTTGGAGGCAACAATGGTTCCTCCTAGAGGTACATTGTTTTGTGTTTGGGGGACCACCTGATAAGCAGGTAGTTGCTGTGGCTGTAGCTGTTGCATTGGAACCTGTACTTGCTGGACAGTTGGCTGAACCTGGGCCATTGTGGGCGCTTGGAGCTGCACTTGTTGCTGCTGTGCTGGTTGGGCATAAGAGTATAGTATTTGGGGCTGTTGAAGGTGTTGTTGCGTGCGCTGCTGTTGTTGGAATGGTACTGGAGCTTGGTAACCTGGACGCATATATTGCTGACCCATATCACGCTTTTTACTGTTGCAATCTCTCTGTATGTGGCCTGGTTTCTGGCAATAGTAGCAAATGATCGGTGGTGTCCCTTGTCCTGGCTGTTGTGGAAACCTTTGTTGTCCCATCCCTCGCCCCCTTCCTGGTCCACCCGTGTTCCAGTTCATATTTGGTCTGTTATTGTAATAGGGCTGTGTGTTGGTGCTGTAAGCAGGTGGTGCTGGCATGTATTGTACCATTGGCTGTTGTTGCGGCTGGACATACTGTATGGCAGGTTGGGGTTGAGCTTGTATGTACTGTACTGTAGGTGGTGCTTGAACCTGCTGTGGGGCAGGTTGGGCATTGCCTGCAAGAGCATTCATGGCAGCCTGGGGGAAGGATGTTACTGCTGTCATTTGAGTGACGGGTGCCGCGAGCATGACTGTGTCAACATTGTCTTTTTTTTAATTAAGTTTCTGCTGTACCAACTTGGCAGCGGCATTCTCTATTGCCAGCTGTCTAACCTTCTCCTGTTCCTGTCTCTTTTTGCAGTAATGTATAATGTGGTCTTGTATTTCAGCCCATGGCTTGCATTCCATTGCTACAATGCCATCTAATTTTTCCTGCACTTTAGTGGGTAAACCTTTCTTTATTGTGTGATAAAATAATCTCCCATACCCTCCAGCTGCGTCCCATCGTTGCCCTAACTCCTGGTACCATTTCTCTTTTATTCTGGAAAGATAGTTGGCAGGGTCTTCATTTGGTTGCATCGTCTGTGACAACAGAGCCCCAATGTCGGGAACATCAGGGAATTTCCTGCGCAACTCAGTCCATGCTTGTGTTCTAATCTCATTAAAGGAAACACCATCATGTTTGGTGTTTGTTTTTGTAAGATTGGCATTGATACGTGTGAAGAGATCTTCTGCGTCTTCTCCCATGAGGGAGATCAGCAGGCTTTTTACATCTCCTATAGCTATGTTGTTACCTGTGGTGCAATTTTCAAAAGCTGCAATCCATTTTCCCGCACCCTCAGTGAGGGGTGGGAGTGCCTTTTTGACATTTTCTTTGTCTAGTGTAGACCATGGGATGTAGATGGGGGGATCAGTGACATTTTTGTACAGCAGTGGCATTTGGCGCATGACCCCAGGGCGTCGCGCTGTGGGTCCTGTATAGTCATGCTGGCGAGCATATTTTTGCCAGACTTTCAGGCTCTCCTTCATATAGTCATAGTCCTAATCCTCATCTCCTAGTCCTTTGAGGATACATTCAACTGCTGTTGCCATGTACTGAGGCTCAAAGGAGCCGTCTCTTGGCCAAGGGAGCATTTGCGGTGCTAAGGGCTCTGACCAGCCTGCCAAGTCGTCTGAAAAGGGGTTAACTGCATAATCTGAACCTTCCCCTAATGTCACTATCTCATTGGGAGTGAGATCATTGCTTGTTTGTGGTGGACATGGTCTGCTGAGACTTATGTTGTGTCTATTTTTCATCCTAATGGTGCGCAAGGAAGCAGAGCCCGAGACGTCATATAGTATGTCGTCTGGGCGTCCATGTCTCCCCAAGACTTTAAGTCTTTTTGTGCTTCGGTGGTCCTGACCTTACTTCTTACCACTCTGTCTTGTTCCTGCGGGAGTCCACAATATCTTGGGATCTCACCAAACATTGGATTGTGGCCTTCTAGCACCCGTGGGGGTGTCTTCTCCCGTCCTAATGCTGTTGGGAATTGGTGGTCTTGGTGTGTGTTGGTGAGTGTTTGTGTTATTTCAGAGGCGGCAGCGTCAGAGCGGTAGGGGTGCTCATCAAGGAGATATTGTCTATTCCCTTCCCCATTCCTACTGATAATTGTGTTTGGGTGGTGTTTCACGAGGTTTTGCAGCGTGCGTGAGGGTGGTGTTGGTGTGTTGACCTTTGACATCATGTCCGTAATGCTTTTGTTCATGTTCTCTAATTTAAATGACAAGCGTCTAATCAAGTTTACCTGTGCTGCGTGGCAAGGTGATTGATGCATGGGGGTCTGTTTGTCCTCAAGGCACTGCGGTGAGATACTCTCCATGCTGGTGCTTTTGCTCAAGTCTGCATTTTGTCTATAATTGTCATATGAGGAGGGAAGACCTGTGAGGGGACCTGTGAGGGGGGCACACTGTCCCTCAGTTATGCACAGCAACGGGGGGAACTCAATGAGCTGTCGGTGGTCTGTCATAAGGCCAGATCCTGGTACCTCACCAGAGGGTGCAGTAGCCATGAAAGGCATGCTGGTTTGTGATGGGAGGTGCGAACTTGGGAACAGGTGTGTGTGTGTGTCAAGGAAGGTGTTGGGGCCAGGTGCTTGTTGAGTGTCAGTGTCACGGAAGGGGTTAGTGACAGTGTCGCCTTTAGGGCCAATGTCACGGACGACAATGACAGGTGAGCGTAAGTGACGAGATGATGCTTGAGAGACAGAGTCAGAGTCCAAGTGACGAGATGATGCTTGAGAGACAGAGTCAGAGCCTTCCTCATCCTCTTCACCTGGGCGGGGGTGTGCAGTATTGACTGTTGGTGTAAATTTTAGTGATAGTTGTGCATCTATGAAGCCTGGGATACCCGATGCTGCTGTCTCCCTTACTGTACCGTTGGGGAGAGGCAGGTGTATGTTGCGCCGGTCTGTCAGGTGGGGGTATACACCATCGGGGGGCATGGATGGGGTCTGTGGTCTGTTCACGGGGTGGTACGGGTGACTGGGTGATGTGTGGGAAGCCTGAAATTCCTCAATCTGTGTGATGTGTAATTCTGGGCCGAGGTGCGGTGAGGAAGATGCCTCATTTGGTAGTGATTGGAAGCCAGCAGCCGGAGAATCATTAGTGGTAACTGGCAGCTCAGGTTGTTCCTTGTTAGTGAGCTCGGTATACATACCGCTGAAGTGGTAAGGCGGTGGGTGCGGAGCATTGGGTATAGCTGGGGGTGTGGAGTCAGAGTGTGTTTGAGCCTAGCCTTTGAAAATGCGCCAGAGATCTAAAGTAGCCTTTCTCTTCTGTAACTTAGTGCCAGAGTACTTGGTGTCTAGAAAGGTGGTGGCATGCTCTAGTATTATTGGGTCGAAGCTTCCCTCTGAGGGCCAAGGATGAGTCATTTTCGCCGTACTCTTATGAAGCTCACGGCAGTGCTTTAGTATATGGTGTTCCTGGCCTCCGAATGTTTTTAAAACATGTTGGAGTGGAGTGGCCATGTTGGTGTGTGTAACACGGGGCACTCTAGGCAAAGCCTGAATTACAAGAGCGCGTTTTCTCAGGTGCTAGGGACAATGTCTCTGATGAGTTCTTGCTCTACTGCCTGAATGACAATATCATACACACCGTCCTGTAAGTCTCGCTCTTGTGCTTCAGTATAAAGAGGAAAGGAAAGCTGACCGCCAAAGCAAGCTTCAGTAATATAACTTTGGAGAGGGTGCCTTGGCCACGTGCTAGATAATATGGCAGTGAGTAGCGATCCAGGGGGACGTATGATAAAAAAGATGTGAAAGTGGGTAGACGTTTTATACACTGTAGAGCTCACTATGCCATTCATGAGTGTTATTTTAAAGCACAATGCTTTGGGGGGGGGGTGTCGCTTGTTTGGAAAGAAATGTGATTAGGTGGCAGAAGAGTGTTCAGTGGCAGGAGAGGATTCAGTGGCAGGAGTGGGTTCAGTGGCAGGAGTGGGTTCAGTGGCAGGAGTGGGTTCAGTGGCAGGAGTGGAGGGGATGGCGTCGTTTATCAATTCCTCTCCTATGGCGCTACTGATAATGTGATATAATGCTTTTCTTAAGTCCAGTTCCTGTGGTCCGGTGTATATTCCGGTAGGGGAGAAGTCAGGGAATTGGAGCTGGTTACGAGAGAGACCAGCAATTACTTTGCTTTGTAGCGGGTTGCGTGGATAAGTGGTAACTAGTGTGGTAGGTATGTCCAAACCTGACGCTATTAGGCGAATGCGTATGCAAATGCAATCCGATGTTTTATGAACAGAGGTACCTAAAATCCTATTCATGGGGACCAGTAATTGTTGGGGGACTCGAGTGTTCCCTAAAAAGTCAGTGCTTGCAATGTTTTTGTTCTTTTGCTTTAGGGACAATGGGATTTGGAAGGTGCGGAAAGGATGGTGCTAGTGAAAGCGTTATCTGTTGTGCCTGGGTATAGTCAACCCCTAAAACTTGAAATATAGTGAGAAGGACAGTGCTTGCTAAGGGTGTAACGTGACAAAAGGAGGATGGGTGTCCAGTGGAAAGACCCACAACGATATTATTAACTAGATATACAAAAATAGGAGAAGCTGTACTGTCAGGGGACAAGGTACTCATTCCCTACAGTGTCTGAAAATGCGGGGGTGGGCTTGCCGGAGGAGGCACAATGAGGATGTCTGGTGCAGAGTCCTCTAGATCCACCGAATAGTCCTGCAGGAGTGCCAAGAGGAATGGGGACTCGTTAGCAGGAGACAGTGGTTGATGGAGAGCAATCGTAAGTGCTGATGCTGATACCGTTGGGGAAGCAGGGGCGGTAAGGTTAGGGAGTGTTGCCTCTTCAGAGGATGCCGTGAACTGCGCAGAGTCAGTATTGGACTCGCCGTCTATGGCAACGATAGTGGGAGAATTAGCAAAAGAAACAGAAGACTCTAAAGAGGGTGGGGAGCGCGAAGATGAATTAGGGGAGTGGGCAGGCCACAAAAGATCCGGGCGGGTGGTGTCTGGTGGTGGTGGTGGTTGGGAAGAAGGGGTGCCTGAAGGAGGTAAGTCTATAAGAGACAAGAGTGAAAGGCGGAGTTCGGTAGTGGGTGTAAAGTCAACCTCTAAGATGTCCCAGGTAGCTGCAAGAACTTCGCTTTGATGGCGCGTGAGGGGTATAAAGCGATCAAGACTGGTGTGGTGTACCGCTGTGGCAGTACCACGTACTGAATGAATAAGGAGATTAATAATTTGCGGGGGGTCAGGGGACATAACGGGGGGGTTGTTTAAGGGGATGGACAAGAGGAATGGAGATACACCTCCACCCCCCTTTGGCTACCAATTGGCGTAGGCAAGTGGTAGGCAAAAGGTGTGAGAGACAGAAAAGAGGCGCAATGTACGTGCAATGTGTACTGAAAATAAGTGCAACTACTTAGCGGGATTGCGGGTACGTGTTAAAGGCAAGGCAATCCAGACAACAGCTACCTGGCGCAACTGCCCGTAATAGTGAGGAAAAGTGGGGGCAATTGAGTCAACAATAATAACTAGCAGTCTGCCACTCGGCTAAATGATTGTGGAGCTGGCAGTTCAGCAACAGATGTGGAGGGGGGAGAAAACTGGGGTGGGACAGCAGGGCTAGTAAATGTTTAGGAGAACGAAGCACAAAAAACAGACACAATGGACAACAAATAAACAATAATTAAATAAATGAAATGCATTTCAAAATATTATAACGATCAAAATAGCAATGTGAGCTGAGAGAACAGCCTGGGAAGACAGAGGAAGGAGGGGCGAGGGGACTACAGTGAAACTGCGAGGCTCACTTCCTCGGTCTGCGAAGAGAGAGAGCAGAAGAAGGCGGGGTGGATGTCGGAGTGGCCCAGTTGCTTCGAAGTGGTTAGTTCCTCTGTTTGGAGTGGCGCAGTTGATAAGGGAGAAAGGCGCCGGTGAGAGAGCGAGATAAATTTAAGAGATAAAAAGAGAAAAGCACCCAAGCCATGCAAAATTGAATCAGAGAGGGACCGACTATAGAGTGCGAAGAATGAATGCGTGAATACACATGAAAGAACCCTGAGGAAAGAGGGGCGCATTGGCGCCAGAAAAAAATAGAATGGTGGGGCAGTGTGCGAAAGAGGAAAGAAAATGACAATGTATGAAGAAATTGTGAGGAGATTAATAGGAAGAGCAAGAGAATGAGAAGGAGGGGAAATGGATAAAGGAATATAGAATATAAATCATGAAAGGTGAACGTTTAATAATACAAAATATAAATGAGAGACAAAATGGCGGCAAGAGCATACAAAATGGCGGCGGGACACACCCAAAAGAGAAAAAGTGCGACAACAGTGCAGACACTCGTGCTACTTATGCACCGAGGCACGAGCGCAACAGCCCACAGCTGTGCAATATAAACTGTTCGATAAGAAATGGAAGACAGAAGAATGTGCGTTTAAATATCAAATGTGTGCACCATGCCAGAATTCGGCCACGTACAATTGGCCAGGACTCAAACCTCAAGCATTATTGAGCAGGTAAAACTTTAAAAGGCACATGTGGCAAAAAGGATGTAAACATGAAAACCTGCAAACGCATGTGTGCACCATGCCAGAATTCGACCAACCACGTGGTCAGGACTCAAACCTCAAGCATCAGGAAACGGCAATGGGAATGAAAGCACAATATTCGTAAAAGGCAAAGACAATAAGAGCTAAAATAAATGTTTGGCAAAAAAATGCAGATAGAAGGAAACCACGACAAAATTAGTGACAGCAGAGGGGAGAGCACCAAAGAGCCTCGGGAAGATGTGACCAGCCACAAAGAGGACGTCGTGGCATGTCAGTCAACCACAGGTGGGCAAAGGAGCACAGACAAGGGAGACCCCGGATGGCAAATGCAGGCTGACCCACCGCCCCACACACGCCACAACCTGAGGCAAAGGCAAGGAAAAAAGAAAAAATATCCCTGACTTACCCCGGTGGACGTGGGGAGAGGAGAGCCTGAGAGACAGCCAGACAGGTGTAACCCCAGCATGCGTCCCAAGACCACACCTGTAGACGACCCGCTTAACGAGACCTGGATATTTGTGGTCGCCAGCTGAGAGAGTGTAATATTTTTGGTGGCCACACCCTTCTGCTTACCGACTCCAGAGAGCCTGACCCCTCTGTTCTGCTCGTTCACTTGGAGAGAAGAAACCACGATGTAAAATACAGTGACTTTTATTTTAAACAGTTCAAAAGCATAAAAGCAATTCAATTTAAAAGTTGCCCATCAACACATGAGCAGGATGAAAAATAAATGCATTGGCAATGTTACAAATCAATTGTTCAAAAGTAGCAAATGTATGGCTAAATATTGTGCTATGAATAACTGGCTAAAGAGCAACCCTGTCTTTAAAGAGGATGGGTAGGCTAGCGCCTAAAAACTAATATCTTTTTAAGAAAGCAACACCATTCAAGACTACGCAGTTTAAACTAAAATAAATGCAATGGCTTGGGTTAGAATGAGCTGAATTAGATAGACTGTCAAAGCCAAAAGGCTAAATTATTAGAGAGGCTGACAAAGCCAATAGGCAAAGATAATCAGATAGACTGACAAAGCCAATAGGCTATGCCATCAGAGAGGCTGTCAAAGCCAATAGGCTGAATTATCAGAAAAGAATATTACCACCTTGGAAGTTGAAGTTCTAGGCCCAGTCACAAGGACGATCGATCGGGAACCCTCTCAATGCACTGATGCACTGATGTGATAAGAGTTCAGAGCTGCACCCTGGGCGAAGCTCTTTTATATGGTTAAATGCAGAACTTACTCCTACGCCTAACACGAGATCTGACGCGGGCCACTTAACCGCCCGCTTACAGTTACTGGAAAATTTTATATAAAACCGAGAAGTGGTATCATGATGAAACAGAACTGGTAGCAGATGGTCAATGTCCTTGACCGCAAAAAGTAAACAAAGGATAACTTTTACCGTAAAAAATGCTCAGAATTAATATTTAATATATTAATTCTTAGTCACGTTGCCGCCTTGAGTTTCAGTTAAGCAAGCGCGGAAAGTTTCATAGCTAAGAATATCGCAAATCTTGCATGTGACACAGCCAGATGTTCCAACAGATTGTCACGTGGGTGGGGGCCACCCTTATTCTCGTAACTGTGGAAAGTTACAAGAGGGGGCTGATATTGTCTCTCGGTGGATGGAACAGATCTCTGCTAGCAGATCAGTGAGGCCTTCGATCTGTATTATTATTATTATAAAATGAGAGCAGGAGTCACTGGCTTTTTGGGCCTACACATTTGTATCTAGGAAGGTATGCTTGGTCCTATGTAAGATATGGTTATCTAGGGAGCTGGGCTTGGGCCTATGTGAGATGCACTCCCAGGACGAAGGAAAGTGGACAACTTAAGACATTGTATCTGAGCCTGCCTTTTAGGGCCTATCTAGAGTATCAGTTTAGTGGGTAGTGCAAAATCAGAAATGAGTTTCTTGTTAAATGGTAATACGGGACCTTCGGGACCCTCCTTCAGTTAAGCAGATGTGCCTTCTCTCCATTTCCAACGTGAAAAGTTAGCTGTAATCCTTGATAGAGGTCTTTGCATCCTTGATTTTCCGAGCTCAATCCTCGTGTAGAATTCGTGAGTGTGGTTAAGCAGATGTGCCTTCTTCCCCATGTCCAGCCGGAAAAGTTAGCTCCAATCCTTGATGGATGTCTTTGCATCCTTGATTTTCTCGAGCGCAATCCTCGTGTAGTTCCTGTGACCAGGAGGTTCCTTCTCCTCGTCTGCCGCTGAGATCCTGCTCTGACCCTTTTTAAACAAGAGGCATGTGAACTGGCCTAGAAGCCCCGCCCGTTTGGCCCCGCCCCACATACACTAGCGGTATGCAACGTCTTCCCGCCCTTTCCCCACTATGATGGACAGCTTAATCAAAGGACCCCGGCGCTTTCGGCGCGGTGGCAAAGTTACAGACACCCAGGTCACTGGGGACAATTCTTCTGGTCCTTTACGCAGCTGTAGTGTAGGGAAGGCACTATACATTTACCCAACGAGGTAGCACTTACTGATTAGCCAGTAGAAAGTACTCCAGTTGAGTAGAGGTATTGCACAAAACGGTGGCATCTTCGTGGATAAATATGCAGGGCAGGATTCAACAAGCGCAGCAAAATCTCCGCGAGCACGCGAAATTCCGCGTGCTCGCGGAGATTTCTTGCCGTTTTGCGGAATTTCGCGGAACGCAACTCCGCAAATTCCGCCCACCCATACCATTTACAACACAACGTAGGGACATGGCCTTGAGTGGATTTTGCATTTGCAAATGTTATCCAACATGGAGGTGGATGTATGTGCCGGGTACCACAGATTCCGTCTAGCCCCTGTATGTCACATGCTCCTGGCGCAGAAGCCATCTACAATGCACAGACCTTGCCACACTTTCTGCGTAGTGCAGGTGTGTCAGCTTCATTCAAATTATATGTTCATGTGCATGGAGGGTCAACTTACGGGACGTGCAGGAAGTAGTCTTTTTGTGGGTCCATTGTGGAATGCTTATGGTAGAACATTGGGACTGAGTCACAGAAGTCATCTGAGAGTAAGTTATGACTTTACGATTTCCAGTATTCACACATGGCATTTAGTACAGTTAGGTATACTGACTTCACTTCTCCTAAATGCCTTTCATGAATCACTAATGTTGGTAAGTAATGATTTTGACAAGATTCAGACAAGCACTGTACAGGCACTAGACACAGACTAGATAAACACCAGACAGCCACTAGAATAGCATTAGACTAGCACTACACAAGCACTAGACAGTCACTAGACAGAGACTAGACAAGTACTAGAGAGGCACTAGACAAGAAGTAGACATGCACAAGATGCACACTACACAAGCACTAGTCAAGCACTATACAGGCACTAGACAGAGACTAGAAAAGCACCAGACAGCCACTAGAATAGCATTAGACTAGCACTACACAAGCACTAGACAGTCACTAGACAGAGACTAGACAAGTACTAGAGAGGCACTAGACAAGAAGTAGACATGCACAAGATGCACACTACACAAGCACTAGTCAAGCACTATACAGGCACTAGACAGAGACTAGAAAAGCACCAGACAGGCACTAGAATAGCATTAGACTAACAGTACACAAGCACTATACAGTCACTAGACAGAGACTAGACAAGTACTAGAGAGGCATTAGACAAGCAGTAGACATGCACTAGACAATCTCTACACAAGCACTAGACAAACGCTAAACAAGCACTACGCAAGCACTAGACAAGCACTAGACAGAGATTAGACAAGCACCAGACAGGCACTAGACTAGCACTTCACAAGCACTAGACAGGCACTAGACAGAGACTAGACAATGACTAGACAGGCACTAGACAGAGACTAGACAATGACTATAAAGGCACTAGACAGAGACTAGACAAACACCAGACAGGCACTAGACATGCATTAGACTAGCACTACACAAGCACTAGCAGGCACTACCCAAGCACTAGACAAGCACTATACAAGCACTAGGAGTCACTAGACAAGCACTATACACCATTGACAGAGACTACACAAGCAGTAGCAGGCACTACCCAAGCACTAGACAGGCACTACCCAGGCAGTAGCAGGCGCTAGACTGGTCCTTCAGCCTCACGCTGGAGCTGTCGAGCAGTGGCGGTTCCTGTATGAGGGCGTTGGGGGCGGAGCCCCGCTAGTCTTGGAGGAAGGAGAAGAAGGAGAGTGGATGACGGCATACTTCCCAGCCTGTAAATAGCACTGCACCACAGCAGCATACAAACACACACTGCGCATGTGAGGTGGACGACTTCAATTTCGCCCAACTCCCGCATGCGCAATATGTGTTTGTGAGGCACAGGTGAGGGCAGTCAGGCGCTGCCTAAAGCAGCAGTATTTCCAGGACTTCGGTCGAGAAATCAGCTCGCCCGGATCTGCAACGTAGTTAATGTCCTTCCAGGATCCCGCCTCTCTTCTGACTGGCTGACCATTGATACTGTCAGCCTATGAGAATAGGAGGCGGGATTATGGTGGGACAAAGTATTTCACGTGTGCCTACATTTTTAACCGCTGCTGAAGCCTTTTGCCGCCTGGTCACCCTTCAGCTGCTGCATCCCCCAGTCTTCTCACTCGGGCCGGCCCGTCCACTTCTGACTCACCTGCATCGAAGCTGGACTGCGAGCATTCGGTGACGTATTTTCCTTCTTCCAGCTGCAGCTGAGAGACAAATCTCGGAGCAACGCCATTGCTCCTGTTAGCCGAAAGCGTGAGTACACTTATTCTTTGCCTCCTCTGTCAAGCTGCCTTAGAGGCCTGAGTCTCTGCCCGACGTCATCTGATTTCAGGGTTCGCCATCGTTCCTAATTCCCCCCTCCGGCCTCTTACGCCTCTTTGGAGCCCTTATCTGCTCTTCTTTCCAGTACAACTCTCCACAGACACATTGTCTTTAAATACGTGCTTGTCAGAGTGCAATGCAAGTGTGAATCTTTGCAGTCGTGTACAGGCCTTTCGAATTGCTTATGGGATCTAATGGTAGAGGAGAGTGAAAAACGCTTTTCTTTTGACATTTTAAATAATGTATTTTAAAGGTAAAGCAAAAAATGTTCTTATGACAGAATAAAGCAGTATAAAGCACATTTTCACACCAATTTTTTTGAAACAAAAAGCTAGCTGGGAGAAGCCAAAGGAAGCCAGCTAGAATAGTTATTTTGGCTCTCCACTTTCAGAGTTCACCAGCATCATGTACAGAGGAGAAAACGTTAACATTTAAGGTAACAATGAGAGGCAAACAGATATAAATTTAGTGGCTGATTTGTACAAAGTGAAACCATAAAAACTGGATTAATTGTGGCTACCCCACTCCAAAGTGTGTGATCTTAGGCAAATAGTTTATTTTACTGATCTTCATTTTTCTTCACTATCGCACATGAAAGCAGCTTCAAATACTTGATTCAGAATGCAAGCTGTACATAAACATATTGTGTTTTAGCTACTAGACTATAATGTTGCTCTATTAGAATCTCGGCCACATACAGGGTTCAGATGCCTACTGTCTTGTCAATCAATCAATCAATCAATCCACTTTATTCGATTAATTAAAATCATAAAAGTACAAGACATAAAGTACATAAACACACACATACCAATACAAAATTTTGGGGATAAAAAGTTGGGCACAATCCTATTTGTGTAATTCAGCAGCATCAGAAAATTACAAAAGTTAAAAAATTATTTCATTAGAGAATCAGCATAATACAGTATATAGCATAAAAATCCATACAATAGCAGCAATAGAACTAATAATATTAAAAATAATCCACAGAATACTCAGCTTCAGCAAATGAGGTTAATCGGTTCGTTAAAATGCGTAACAATGTGCATATTTTTTTTCAATTTCTTCCTAATCCTAATAGCAGCAACCAAAAACAAGCAATATTAAAAATGTCCCATGTATTACTTAACATTTGCAGATAAAGCAGTGCAGGTCTAACCTGTAGGAAACCCTTTTTATTTAATAGAGGGACTAAAAACTTCCTACGTATATCCAAATAGAGGTCACAGAACATTACAAAATGTAGGGTATCTTGTGTAGAAAAATTATCACAAGAACACGGTCCTGCAACCTGTGGCTTAAACCACCCCTCAGAATCACCCCTCAATCACCCCTCAATCACCCCTCAATCACCCCTCAATCACCCCTCAATCACCCCTCAATCACCCCTCATAGTTGCCCAAATTAAAATGAATCAAATTAAAACGGAACCTAGTCAGGAGCCAGCGATGGAACGGTTTAGTAACAGTTATCAAATACGGCTCAATTAATAACGACGTTTTTGTCAGAAAGTGAGCCCTAACTAAAGGTTTCTGTAGCTCCTTTTCTTCCCGTTCCAACATCAACATATTTATAAAGTTCGTTCTAACCCCTTTCAAATCTTCCTTCCTAATCCTCTCCGGGAATTCAAATAGTTCTAGCCGCCCTATTTTGGATAACATAGATCTAACATATGCAAGCCAATTAATGTTACTTACTTTATCCAATTTGACACAATCCCGCAATATCAAATGATTCAGGGTTAAAACTGGGTTAAGCCATACTTTGAGCCAGCAGAGTAACGGCGCTGTACGCAAAGTATCTGAGACATAACCCAGCCCCAATTCCTGGTGTATGGCAAAGGTTGAAGTAGATTGAGGAACAGACAGGAGACTACGTAAAAATCTGTTTTCCACTGTCTGTAGTCCTGCCTGTTGCTTGTATCCCCAAATAGATGAGCCATATGCTGCAATAGCCAAACACTTAGATCTATATAATTTTATAATGGCCTCCACAGGTCTAGCTCCCAACCGCTGCGCAAACCCTAGTATGGCAGAGGTTGATCTAATTACTGCATTTTTTTTTATTTTTTGTTGGGGAACCCAAGAGCCTCTTTCATCAAGGTGGGGGAGCGACCCCTGACCTTGACTGGTAGGTCGCTCCCCCACCACACAGCTCCGTCTGTGTGCCCTGCTGCTGCCCCTGATTGTGCTCGTTTTTCCTTTCTGTGCCCCCTTGCTGCCCCTGATTGTGCTCGTTTTTTTTCCTTTCTGTGCCCCCCTTGCTGCCCCTGATTGTGCTCGTTTTTTTCCTTTCTGTGCCCCCTTGCTGCCCCTGATTGTGCTCGTTTTTTCCTTTCTGTGCCCCCTTGCTGCCCCTGATTGTGCTTGTTTTTTCCTTCTGTGCCCCCTTGCTGCCCCTGATTGTGCTTGTTTTTTCCTTCTGTGCCCCCCTTGCTGCCCCTGATTGTGCTCGTTTTTTCCTTTCTGTGCCCCCCTTGCTGCCCCTGATTGTGCTCGTTTTTCCTTTCTGTGCCCCCTTGCTGCCCCTGATTGTGCTCGTTTTTCCTTTCTGTGCCCCCTTGCTGCCCCTGATTGTGCTCGTTTTTTCCTTTCAGTGCCCCCTTGCTGCCCCTGATTGTGCTCTGCTTTTTCCTTTCTGTGCCCCCTTGCTGCCCCTGATTGTGCTCGTTTTTCCTTTCTGTGCCCCCTTGCTGCCCCTGATTGTGCTCGTTTTTTCCTTTCTGTGCCCCCTTGCTGCCCCTGATTGTGCTCGTTTTTCCTTTCTGTGCCCCCTTGCTGCCCCTGATTGTGCCTCGTTTTTTCCTTTCTGTGCCCCCCTTGCTGCCCCTGATTGTGCTCGTTTTTCCTTTCTGTGCCCCCTTGCTGCCCCTGATTGTGCTCGTTTTTTCCTTTCTGTGCCCCCTTGCTGCCCCTGATTGTGCTCGCTTTTTCCTTTCTGTGCCCCCTTGCTGCCCCTCATTGTGCTAGTTTTTCCTTTCTGTGCCCCCTTGCTGCCCCTGATTGTGTTCGTTTTTTTCCTTTCTGTGCCCCCTTGATGCCCTGATTGTGCTCGTTTTCCCTTCTGTGCCTGTTTTCCGCCGCTGCGCCCCTGCGGCCCCGCCCCCTCACTGCCCATTCGCTGCCCCATTCCCTGCTCCTCCCTCCCACCTCCCCATTTATGGCGGCCGCTGTGCGGCCGCGCAGCGGACGTGCGCAGCGGGCGCGCCGCTGGCGCGCCGAAGGCGCCCCTAAGGCAAGCCCGTCTGCGCCCGTCCGCGCCGTGACCGCGCCCAGCGCCAGACCCCCTGGTCCGGGCATCCCCCGCGCCCGCCACATCAACAGACGCCGATACGACGCCAGCACCCTCCACGCACTCAACCCCGGAAAAGATCACGCCTGCTACCAGGCCACCCCGAAGCGCACCCAAGGGCCCTTCACCTGCCGGAACTGCAGCTTCGCCAGCACCCGCCCCGCCAAACCACCGCCCAGGAAAGAACCCAACTACCTCAGATGCATCCTCCTCAACACCCGCTCCGCCCGCAAACACGCCATCGAACTCTGGGACCTTCTCGACTCAACCTCCCCAGACGTCGCATTCCTGACGGAGACCTGGCTGAATCCCGCTTCAGCCCCCGACATCGCCATTGCCATCCCGGACGGATACAAGATCACCCGCAGGGACCGCACCAACGGAGTCGGAGGAGGCATCGCCATCATCCACAGGAACACCCTCAGAGTCTCAACCAACACCGACGACACCCTCAGCACCGCCGAACACATGCACTTCCAGATCCACACCGATCCCAACACCACCCTCAGAGGAACCCTCATCTACAGACCCCCGGACCCCGACCACAGTTCAGCGATTCCATCGCTGACTTCGTCAGCACACACGCCATCACCTCCACGGACTACATCCTCCTCGGGGACCTGAACTTCCACCTCGAGAACAACAAGGACACCAACTCCACCACCCTGATCGACAACCTCGCCACCCTCGGACTCAGACAGCTCGTGACTACACCCACCCACGCCGCCGGCCACACGCTCGACTCCATCTTTTCCGCAAGCCCACACGTCTCCTTCAACCACACCTCCGAACCCCACTGGACTGACCACCACTGCATCCACTTCACCTACAGGAAGCCCACCACGCACCACCGCACCGAACAAATGCCTCGCCGCTGCTGGAGCAGAGTCACGGAAGACCAGCTAACCACAACCCTCGCCCTGAGCCCACCCGCCGAACCCTCCGACCCCGACACCGCCGCCCGCAACCTCAGACAGTGGATCGACGACTGCGCCAACACCCTCACCCCGCTCAAGAATCCGCCCAACAGCCACACCAGCAAGAAAGCCACCTGGTTCACCGAAGACCTCCAGGCCTCCAAACGAACATGCCGAAAACTGGAGAAGATCTGGCTCCACGAACGGACAGCGGACAGCTACGCCGCCCACAAGAGCGCCACCCGCAGTCACCATCACCTCATCAGATCCGCCAAAAGGGCCTCACTCAAAGACCGCCTAGACAACAACGCACACAACAGCAAAGAGCTCTTCAACATCGTGAAGGAACTCTCCAACCCCAGCTCCAACAGCAACGACATCCAGCCGTCGCGAGACCTGTGCGACTCACTGGCCACCTTCTTCCACCGCAAAATCGCCGACATCCACGACAGCTTCAACACCACGACCGCCCCGGCAACCACCGAGACCACTGCCCCCACAACCACCAACCGCCTGCTCTCCTGGACCAACATCAACGACGAGGACACCAGCGAGATCATGAACACCATCCACTCCGGTTCACCGCTAGACCCGTGCCCTCACCACATCTTCAACAAAGCCAGTACAGCCATCGCGCCCCATCTCCGGAAAATAATCAACATCTCCTTCGAGACAGCAACCTTCCCGGAAAGCTGGAAGCACGCCGAGATCACCGCCTTACTCAAGAAACCCAAGGCAGACCCCAAGGACCTCAAGAACTTCCGACCCATCTCTCTGCTCCCGTTCCCCGCGAAGGTCACCGAGAAAATCGTCAACAAACAACTGACCCGCTACCTCGAGGAGAACAACATCCTGGACCCTTCCCAGTCCGGCTTCCGCAGCAACCACAGCACCGAAACCGCCCTCATCGCCGCCACCGATGACATCAGGACCCTGCTAGACAACGGAGAAACAGCAGCCCTCATCCTCCTGGACCTATCAGCCGCCTTTGACACGGTCTGCCACCACACACTACGAACACGCCTTCACGACGCCGGGATCCAAGAGAAGGCCCTGGACTGGACCACATCCTTCCTTTCCGGCAGAACACAAAGCGTCCGCCTCGCCCCTTCCGATCCAAGGCCACCAAGATCATCTGCGGCGTACCCCAAGGCTCCTCCCTCAGCCCAACACTGTTCAACATCTACATGGCACCCTCGCCCACGTCGCCCGACAGCACAACCTCAACATCATCTCCTACGCCGACGACACCCAGCTGATCCTCTCCCTCACCAAAGACCCTCACACCGCCAAAGCCCACCTCCACGAAGGAATGAAGGCCGTCGCCGAATGGATGAGGACCAGCCGCCTGAAGCTGAACTCGGACAAGACGGAGGTCCTCATCCTTGGTTCCAACCCTTCAGCCTGGGACGACTCCTGGTGGCCAACATCACTGGGAACAGCCCCGCCACCCACCGACCATGTACGCAACCTAGGGGTCATCCTCGACCCCACCCTCTCCATGACTAAGCAGGTCAACGCCGTTTCCTCATCCTGCTTCAACATCCTCCGAATGCTCCGCAGGATCTTCAAGTGGATCCCCACCGAAACAAGAAAAACAGTCACCCAGGCCCTCGTCACCAGCAGGCTGGACTACGGAAACGCCCTCTACGCAGGAACGACGGCTAAGCTCCTGAGACGGCTGCAACGCATCCAGAACGCCTCTGCACGTCTTATCCTCGACATCCCCCGATGCAGCCACATCACACCCCACCTGAGAGACCTGCACTGGCTCCCTGTCAACAAGAGGATAACCTTCAAGCTCCTCACCCACGCACACAAAGCACTCCACAACTCCGGACCAGCCTACCTCAACAGACGACTCAGCTTCTACACCCCCACCCGCCAGCTCCGCCGACCAGCCTCGCCCTCGCCACAGTCCCCCGCATCCGGAAAACGACCGCCGGCGGCAGATCCTTCTCCCACCTCGCCGCCAAGACCTGGAACACCCTCCTCACCAACCTCCGACAGACCCAAGACCTACTGGCCTTCAGAAGACTCCTCAAGACCTGGCTCTTCGATCAGTAGCAGCACCACCCCTCTCTTCCCCCAGCGCCTTGAGACCCTCGCGGGTATGTAGTGCGCTTTATAAGTGACATGATTGATTGATTGATCAAACACTACTCCTAAATATGTAAACGAGGATACAGTCGTCACAACCCCCCCATTACAATAAAAAGTTTTTGCTTTAGGAGCTCTATGACTCGTGGTCATAATATGTGATTTCCCGATATTTACTACCAGGTCTAAAGACTGCATATAGGCTCCAAACGCATCCAGAAGCCGCTGGAGACCTACTGCAGTTCGTGCCAAAAGAACGGCATCATCCGCGTATAGGAGAACCGGGATTGGACAGTCTCCTACACGCGGTATATCCAAGCTCGCCTCCACCAGAGATCTATCCAGGGCGTTAGTATATAATGTAAAAAGCAGGGGAGCCAATATGCACCCCTGTCTTACGCCTCTTCCTGATTTAAAAGACTTAGAATCCTTGCCATCTTGTGAAAGCCTAATTGATGCAGATAGGTCACTATGAAGATCAGCTAGGAAATAAACCAGACCCGGATCCAATCCCATTTCTAATAAAATACTCCACAGCTTCGACCTGTTAACCAGGTCGAAAGCTGAGGACAAATCCATAAAAGCCATTTTAAGCGAGCCCTCTTTAGCCTTAGTATATTTACTAATTAATAAATACAGGTTGAGACATTGGTCCATAGTACTTCGTCCTTTTCTAAAACCGTACTGTAAATTAGAAACAATCTTGTTATCATTGGCCCAGTCTAAAATCTTTTCTAAAATCACTTTGCCCAAAATTTTAACCGTCGAGTCAATTAAAGATATCGGTCTGTAGCACCTCGGGTCCCCTCTCTGACCCTTTTTAAAAACTGGTATAATAATCGACTGAGACCAGGATGCGGGAAACCCACTCGTTCTCACCGCATTAAATACATTTGCAAGTATCTTAGCCCAAAATTTGGGGTTACACTTAAAAAGGTCTGCCGGGACACGGTCTGGACCTGGAGCTTTATTACTAGATGTGTCTTTTATTGCTCTCTCAACGTCCTCCTCATTAAAAATAAAGGATGCTGTAGCTTGGTGGGTTGATGCCTTAAAATAAGTTTCCATCGTCTCATCAGAACCATAAATTCCCTCAAAGTGAGCCAACCACTGAGCCTCTGTGATATTACTTTCCTGAATGTCGTTTTCCTGACCTGTAAAAAATGGGGAGTTAACAATAGACCAAAATCTAGAACTATCTTTTAACACATCGACTGAAACAAGATCATTCCAAGCCTCTGCCTTAATCTCTGATTTCCGCCTATGAACTGCGACCTTGTATTGTTTCCGTAACGACACTACCAATTCCCTATCTCGAGGAGAACATTTCAAGGCTAAAATAAGGGCACGGTGTGCTCGTGAGCAGTTTTCATCAAACCATTTTTCACCTAATTTAGTTTTCATTTTAGAGTTGATGGTCAAATCCACTGATATCTGTCTACAGATACCAACAAAAGCTCCTAGGACCACATTTTCAGGACTTAAAGGGTCAGCACATATTGCGATATGTCCGCTAGTTTTTAGGCAAAGATCTTTAAAGAAGGAATCTGGTACCACCTTCGACCACTTAAGCCTCCGCCCTTGATCACGGGTTACCATACTATTAACACCCACATTTTCCCCACCGTTTCCCAAAAACCCACAGCTATTATCCAGTTCCAATATGACGGGGTTATGATCACTGAAAGTTGAAACTATAGCGTTATAAAAAACTACCTTGTCAAGTAAAGTAGAGGACAAAAATATATAATCTATGATAGTGTCTCTAGCCTTGGATTTAAATGTAGGACAACGATCAAAATGATTAAAAAATGCTGGTTCAAAAAGATCGGCCCCCGACAAAAGGTTCTCTAGAGCCTCCCCCTGGGGCGAGTGCTCAAAATGAGGGCTCACCGAGTGAGTATGGGCTAAGTGATCTTCGATAAGACAATGCCGCTCACACAAATGTATATTAAAAAATCATTTTCCCCAGAATTATAGAAATTAATAAGTAATAACTTAAAATTATTTGCCCGGGTAACTTCTAATATCAGGGCATTAAATGAATCTACCTCTAGTCTACATAAAGAGCCCGCTATCTTATTGGAGAGGAGGAACATCAAACTACCTTTAGCTCTACCAGCCGTAGCCGGGCGAGCGGGTAGAGCATAAGATCTAAAACCATCCACCCAAAAACTATCCCCCCTATCCCAGGTTTCTTGAAGCGCAATTATGTCATAAGATCTTATGACATCCTCGCCCCATTGAAGACCCCCCCAATCAGACCCGGCAACAAGAAAGCACCCTGGTTCACCGACGAACTCAAGAAATCCAAGAAGAACTGCCGGGCCCTCGAGAAAGCATGGCGCAGAGACCCGACTGCAGACAACATGACCACCCTCAAACACGCCACCCGAAAACACCACCAGCTGATCCACACCACCAAGAAAACCGCATTCAAGGAACGACTGGACAACAACGCCCACAACAGCAAGGAACTCTTCATCATCGTCAAAGAGCTCTCGAACCCCAGCGCCGGAAACAACAACATCACCCCTCGCAAGACCTCTGCAACTCGCTCGCCTCGTTCTTCCACAGCAAGATCGCAGACATACACAACAGTTTCAGCACACAGCCGACGTACCCTACAACCGTTCCAACGTCCCCCACCTCCACCCTCCGAGCCTGGACCCCGATCAACACCGAAGACACTATCCGTACGATGAACTCCATCCACTCCGGATCACCAACCGACCCCTGCCCTCACCACATCTTCAACAAGGCCGACGCCGTCATCGCACTCCACCTCCGGGACATCATCAACACCTCCTTCGACACCGCCACCTTCCCAGAGAGCTGGAAGCACGCCGAACTCTGCGCCCTACTGAAGAAACCGTCAGCGGACCCCACCGACCTCAAAACTACCGCCCCATCTCGCTCCTTCCTTTTCCTGCCAAAGTCATCGAGAAGACCGTCAACAGACAACTGGCCGCCTTCATCGAGACGAATGGATCCCTCGACCACTCACAGTCCGGCTTCCGGGCCAACCACAGCACCGAGACCGCCCTCATCGCAGCCACCGACGTCATCCGAGCCCTGCTCGACAACAGGGAAACAGCGGCCCTCATCCTCCTGGACCTCTCCGCAGCGTTCGACACAGTCTGCCACCGCACCCTAGTGCAACGCCTGAACAACGTCGGAATCCAAGAGAAGGCACTGGAGTGGATCATCTCCTTCCTCGCCGGAAGAACCCAGAGAGTCCGCCTCCCCCGTTCAGTTCCGAGGCCACCGAAGTCATCTGCGGCGTACCACAAGGATCATCACTCAGCCCCACCCTCTTCAACGTCTACATGAGCCCCCTCGCAGCCATCGCACGCCAACACAACCTCAACATCATCTCCTACGCCGACGACACCCAGCTGATCCTCTCCCTCACCAACGACCCCACAACCGCCAAAACCAACCTACATGAAGGGATGAAGGACGTAGCCGAGTGGATGAGGAACAGCCGCCTGAAACTGAACTCAGATAAGATGGAAGTCCTCATCCTAGGATCATCACCCTCCGCCTGGGACGACTCCTGGTGGCCCCCTGCCCTGGGCAACGCACCCAAACCAACGGACCACGCACGCAACCTGGGCTTCATCCTGGACTCCTCCCTCTCAATGACCAGACAAGTCAACGCCGTCTCCTCGTCTTGCTTCAACATCCTACGCATGCTGCGGAAGATCTTCCGGTGGATCCCCACCGAAACCAGGAAGACGGTCACCCAGGCCCTCGTCACCAGCCGACTGGACTACGGCAACTCCCTCTACGCCGGAACCACAGCCAAACTTCAGAAAAGACTCCAACGCATCCAGAACGCCTCAGCTCGACTCATCCTGGACATCCCCCGACACAGCCACATCGCCGGACACCTGAGAGACCTGCACTGGCTCCCCGTCAGCAAGAGAATCACGTTCCGACTCCTCACCCACGCACACAAAGCTCTCCACAACCAAGGCCCCAGATACCTCAACGACCGTCTGACCTTCTACACTCCCACCCGCCAGCTACGATCGACCAACCACGCCCTCGCCGCCGTCCCCCGCATCCGATGAGCCACAACGGGAGGAAGATCCTTCTCCTACCTGGCTGCCAAGACGTGGAACTCCCTACCCATCCACCTCCGCCTGACCCAAGACCACCTCTCATTCAGGAAGCAACTCAAGACCTGGCTGTTCGAACAGTAGCGGACCCCCCTCCCCCTAGCGCCTTGAGACCCTCCGGGTGAGTAGCGCGCTATACAAATGCTTGATTGATTGATTGATTGATATAACCTTCAACCAGAGTGGATCATCCCTTTTAGCTTTGAGGCCCGCAATATTCCAACTAATAGTTCTACAACTTGGGAGGATAACCACGCCTACATCATCTGAACCTGGATTTGTAGGGGATGGTTGTAAACTACCAACCACTGGTTCCACCAGTCAATCATTCTGATCCATCGAAGTGAGTGGAGAAAATCTATTTGAGACAGATAAGCCTCCCTCCATAAATCTTGGTATCAAGGCTACCACTTTTTTTTGTGTTACTTCTCCCACTTTAGTTTTACTAGGGTAAAATCCACTACCATGACCATGAAGCAGCCCCAAGTCAGGGAGGGAGGAACCAGTGAAAGTAGCCCCACTGGCCCTCTCAAAAGGCCGCCGAGCATTTAGCGGAGAGTAAAAATAACCCAAAGGTAAAGCCCTAATTTCCCCCCCATATAGTTCTGTTGCATCCCAGAACAGTCTATCTGCTATATCCTGTTTATTAAAATTAATTATAATACAGTCTCCTGGTACGCATTTGGGGCCATTTCCCACCCAGGCCACCCGTCTAGTCATTATAATATGGTCTGATATCCCAGGTTGACCTGATGAGTAATGATCACACCAATTTTTTGTCTTGCGCATCAGTGCCTCCGTTGGTTCGTTATCATGAACACTTAAAGGGGGAACCCCTACAAGAATCGCAACCAAAGGAGTGGCAGCCATAGGAAGGTCAATTCTACATTCTTTTGGGCTTCTCTTACTTTCTTTGAAGCCGCTATTCTTGTTAATTACAACATTAGATCTTAAATCTGTAGATTCAGCAGGACTTTTATCAATTTGGGTCAAATGCCCTCCTTCTTGCATTCTTTCCTGAAACACATCCTGCCTAGCAACCTTTTTCGATTTTACCCCCTCACTTGGAACTACAAATTGGTGATTACCTAAAGATTTTCCTCGAGAATCTAAATTAGATTCTAACTGGGGAGGAGCTAACAAACCTGAATTATTTTTAACATGATTAACTTTTAAGTAAGAGTCCAGAATAGAGTCCATACGCTCACATTTTTTCTTCAGGTCAGCGACACACGAGTTCATAGTGTCAATTACATCTTTAGCAATATTAGTCAGTATGGATTCGAACCGAGCACTAAAAATCTCCTCCACCAAATTCCGTAGTAATAATTGAGTATTCTCGTCCAGCACCGAGTCTAACTTTGATGGGCAGTTTTTTTGGCCCTTCTGCCTCTTATTAATTTTCCTAGAGGTACTCCGTTCCCCCTGAGGCCTCGCAATTAAGTCCCTAGATGGATTTTCCCCGTCCATAGCAGAAACTTGCGATGGTACAGTCACTTCTCCAATTTCAACAATAGTCGGGGCCTGAGATTCAGAGTTCAATCTTACGCCACTAATCTGCACAACTGGATCCAGCGAAACAGGAGCATTAGATAGTGGCTCAGAATCCTCAACACCTCCTCCTTCATTATATCTTGAGCCTAAACCTAATTCCTTTTCGGCATTAGCTATCTCGTTAGTCAATGCTCCTACGGCCGAAGTCAGGTATGAGATTATAGATGATGATTGTCTCGGGACTTTAGATTTTGCACCTCCCTGAACTTGGCTACCACGAAGTTTGCGCTTACCCATAGTTAGATGTTAGGGGAATGGCCCAGCCCAGCCTCTGACGGGCTTTGACGGGCGCGGACGAGCCCGCCCTTGGCCCGGGCAGCGCCCGGGCACGCCCGCGCCCGTCCCGCGCTGCGGGAGAGCTACACAGCTGATAAGCGCCTCCAGGCGCACCGATAACGCCCCCAGCAAGCGACTCCCACTACCTGCTGGGGGTGGTAGTCCAGCCGTTGCCCTCACGGCAGAAATGACAGTGCCGTTCCCCTCACGGCAGGAAAAGCGAAGGCGAAGTGTGGGCAGGAGCCATTCACCTCACGGCGATGTCCAGAGATCAGGTAGAGTGTAGAAAAGACCGTTCCCCTCACGGTACTGCTGTCAGCTGTGTCTTGTCTCTTAGTTAACCAAAGGCACTGTCACCCCCGAACCGGTCTCCTAAATGGCCGCTTCGCTTCACGTGCTCGCAATAATTCATTTTATTGCTCTTATGCCTCACCATTTTCAAATTCCACCAGCCGCCACTGCTGTCGAGTTCAATAAATCTCACCCCGGCCATCCTGCCTCGACAGATGTTCTCTTTGCAGATGTTTCTGTGGAATTTAGATATAGCCAATTAACCCCTGGCGCCCGGAGTGAAGTGCCAGCAGTAATGGGATCCGAGGACTCTGCGCCGAGAAGCCCAGAGCTCGGAGGGGTGCTGAGCAGCGAGAATGCGGCCGGCAGCAGAACTATGCGCCCTCGCCCCTCAGCAGACGGGCTGCTAATGGCCAATTACAGCTCACATTTAATTAGAGCACTTGATGAGATGGGGGGGCCTGCAGCCGGCAGATGGCGTCCCTGGACTTCCAGGAATCTCCCTGATTGGCTAATAGTCGCCTTCATCCTGACATCCATCCACTCGCGCGCAGAAGGCCAGTAGTGAAAGATGGGGTTTTCACTGCTGTGTTTATGGGTGGGCCTCCCTGCTGGCACTTATGAGGAAGTCTGGGGAAGACCCAGAGCTGTCAGAGGACGCTGGAACATGGGGGCGACTTCAGCCGCTTCTAGCTTCTTAGCTAACAGCGCAAAGCATGTTGGGACTTGGAGTTTCACGTTTTCTCATGATCGCTCTTGTGATGCAGGTCACTACCTTGTTACAGCTGGTACCTAAACTGCAGGACTGACTGAAGGTCGTGACTGCCAGACCACTGAATACATTAGTCTCGCGAGAGGCGTGACGTATAACTTTTGCCAAATATCAAACGATACGAAGAGTTGTGTGTGTGGTGGGAGTGGGAATAACTCTTTCGTAACAGACGTGCAGACGTCTCTTGAAGAGATGAACTTAAAACAGCCATTTTGAAAGAACAGAATTCAGTGTTCTAGAGGCAGAAACGCCTTTTGAAATGTAAAACTCATTCCTTGTGGGTAAGAATGCAGTCACATGAGTGCCATAAAACTTCATTTATTGATCTGTTACAGAACATTATTCAAACACCATTTCCATTCAAATTTTCCAAAGTCACAATCACCTCAGAAAAATGATATTTCGAGTTGTGTTTCCCCTGTAGGCAAGTGCCTCTTTTGGGCATGGTTAGCCCCCACTTTTTGCCTGGAAAATGATGCAATGTCGACTGGCAGTGCACAGGGTCGCTGCCAACCAGGTCCCCGTGCCGGATCTCCTTCCCTAAACTGTACCTTCTGTTTCCACAATTGGCACCACTTTGGTTCACATATAGGTCCCCTGTGAAAGGTACCCCTGGTACCAAGGGCCTTGTGACTAAAGAGGGCCCCTAAGGGCTACAGCACGAATTGTGCCACCCGAAGGGACCCCTCACCAAGCACATTGCAGCCTGCGTGTCTTGGTGCAAACAAAACTGAAGCCATGCCCACAGACACTGCATGGGATATAGGTAAGATACCCCTACTGCAGGAATATGCCTCTTTACCCCGCATCCCTTTACCCCGCATGTTGTTACAACGCGGTCGTTACAATGACCGCGTTGTAACAACGCAATACCATTACCCCGCAAGTCGTAACAACGACTTGCAGAGGGGGGCGCTGGATGTTGGAATAGTATAGTTTACTATTCCAACTCCAGTCTGTGCGGACAGTAGGGAAGGTGTTGGATTTTAAATCCAACACCTTCTCCCCCCTCCGCAAGTCATTGTTACGACTTGCGGGGTAATGGTATTGCGTTGTTACAACGCGGTCGTTGTAACGACCGCGTTGTAACAACATGCGGGGTGAGGGATGCGGGGTCAAGGTTGTTTACCCTACTGCAGGCCTCAGCCCTAAGGCAGGGTGCACTATATCTGCTGTGAGTGCAGATCTGCATGAGCGGATATGCCCCTGCAATATCCTTGTCGATTCCTGGATATTGTAAGTGATCAGGGAAGCCGTAGTAAGTACACGGGCTGGACACTCGTCATTACGAGTTCCCCAGCTCCATGATGGCTTCACTGAAGTATGGGATGGTTGGTACCAAACGTCCTGTCATAATAAACTTGCACTGATTCCAGTATCAGATTTATTAAAAAGTGCACATAGAGGACCCCTTGGAGGGGTCCCCTGAAACCTACCAAAACTTAGTGTGGTCACCACCTGGCCCAAGCCAGCCTGCTACCACCAGACAGTGTTCTGACCTCAAGGGGGTGAGTGCCTGCGCGCTCTGAGGTTGAGAAAATGCCTTTCCAGGGTGGAGGTGTTCACATCTGTGGCAGAGAGCTTCTAAGGCCTTGCCACCTTTGTAATGCGTCCCCCAGCCTCTGCTGTTAGAGGGAGAAAGCCCCCTTACTGTCCTCACTTCCTTTTTGGCAGGAGGACAGGCGGGAAAACTTAAAAAGAATAGGAGGTGTGCCCCCCTCTGCCAATTCCCCCCCTCAGGTGCTGGAGGCGGGGTGAAGTACACTATTCAGTGCCCACTATCTTGAAGATGGTGGGACTCCTCCAATCAGGATCAGGGATATATCCACCCCCCACATGGGGTGAGCATTTAGAGGGTGTAGTCACCGTTAAGGTAAGTAGCCCATTGGCTACTACCTGCCACTCCATTTAAATGCCCCTAAATGTAGTATTTAGGTGGCCCCCCTGAGCACTGAACTTCAGTTCTTGATGACCTAAGAAGAACTTGACAGTACAGAGTCACACCAGCTGAGAAGAATGCAGAGACCAACTGACTTGGCCCCAGCCCTACAAGCCTGTCTGCAGCCCTCGAGGATCCTGCCCCAAAAGATGACCCATCCCGCAGCCAGCGACCTCCAGAACCCTGGGGGACTGACTGCTTCAACAAAGATCAAGACCCCTGAGTACAGCGAACCTGTTCAACAAGCAACTACTTCAAAGTAAAGACTCTGTGACCCGAAGAACCGCGAAGCCTGCCCCCGGTTTCACCTCTGCACCCGAGTCCAAGTGGCCCACACATTCCAGGAAGGCTCCCCAGCGCTCCAGAGCCCGAGTCCACCGTGAGCTGACCTCTCCTCGACGTCTCCTGCAGCCTCTGCATGGAAAAACCCACAACCGCAACCTGCCTGGTAAGCCGTTTCTGACACCAAAAGTCACCCCTGCACCCGTCCGCCCTGGGCCTTGGTGAAGCAGCCCAAAGGTGTCTCTACGTCCCCGGGCATCACTACTTACCTCTCCAGCTGGTGGTTTCCTTCGAACGGCCTCCTGGCCTGCGCATGCAGCCCTTATTCGATTTGGCCGTTCTCCACTGCTTTGCATTGGGCCCCAAATACTGAGTTGGCACACTGCACACAGCCGCCCCTGTATCACTGGTGGTGTTGTGTTGGTGTTGCTTTGGACCCCATGCAGTGCTTGCTTCAACCCCTGGAGACTGTCCCCCCAAACTGCTGCTACTTAACTGTAAGCCGCCCCTGTCTGATTGCCCCCAATCCCCATTGATTTGTATTTGCCGCCCGACATTGAACTTGCACCCTGACCCGGCCGCCCCTGTGCCGCTGGTGGTGTAGTGTTGATGCTGCCTTGAGTCCCATCCAGTGCTAGTTGCAACCCCTGGAGGGCGCCCGACCTTGAACTTGCACCCTGACCCGGCCGCCTCTGTGCCGCTGGTGGTGTAGTGTTGATGCTGCCTTGAGTCCCATCCAGTGCTAGTTGCAACCCCTGGAGGGCGCCCGACCTTGAACTTGCACCCTGACCCGGCCGCCCCTGTGCCGCTGGTGGTGTAGTGTTGATGCTGCCTTGAGTCCCATCCAGTGCTACTTGCAACCCCTGGAGGGCGCCCGACCTTGAACTTGCACCCTGACCCGGCCGCTTCTGTGCCGCTGGTGGTCTAGTGTTGATGCTGCCTTGAGTCCCATCCAGTGCTACTTGCAACCCCTGGAGGGCGCCCGACCTTGAACTTGCACCCTGACCCGGCTGCCCCTGTGCCGCTGGTGGTGTAGTGTTGATGCTGCCTTGATTCCCAACCAGTGCTACTTGCAACCCCTGGAGGGCGCCCGACCTTGAACTTGCACCCTGACCCGGCCGCCTCTGTGCCGCTGGTGGTGTAGTGTTGATGCTGCCTTGAGTCCCATCCATTGCTAGTTGCAACCCCTGGAGGGCGCCCGACCTTGAACTTGCACCCTGACCCGGCCGCCTCTGTGCCGCTGGTGGTGTAGTGTTGATGCTGCCTTGAGTCCCATCCAGTGCTAGTTGCAACCCCTGGAGGGCGCCCGACCTTGAACTTGCACCCTGACCCGGCCGCCCCTGTGCCGCTGGTGGTGTAGTGTTGATGCTGCCTTGAGTCCCATCCAGTGCTACTTGCAACCCCTGGAGGGCGCCCGACGTTGAACTTGCACCCTGACCCGGCCGCCTCTGTGCCGCTGGTGGTCTAGTGTTGATGCTGCCTTGAGTCCCATCCAGTGCTACTTGCAACCCCTGGAGGGCGCCCGACCTTGAACTTGCACCCTGACCCGGCTGCCCCTGTGCCGCTGGTGGTGTAGTGTTGATGCTGCCTTGAGTCCCATCCAGTGCTACTTGCAACCCCTGGAGGGCGCCCGACCTTGAACTTGCACCCTGACCCGGCCGCCTCTGTGCCGCTGGTGGTGTAGTGTTGATGCTGCCTTGAGTCCCATCCAGTGCTAGTTGCAACCCCTGGAGGGCGCCCGACCTTGAACTTGCACCCTGACCCGGCCGCCTCTGTGCCGCTGGTGGTGTAGTGTTGATGCTGCCTTGAGTCCCATCCAGTGCTAGTTGCAACCCCTGGAGGGCGCCCAACCTTGAACTTGCACCCTGACCCGGCCGCCTCTGTGCCGTTGGTGGTGTAGTGTTGATGCTGCCTTGAGTCCCATCCAGTGCTAGTTGCAACCCCTGGAGGGCGCCCGACCTTGAACTTGCACCCTGCACCCGGCTGCCCCTGTGCCGCTGGTGGTGTAGTGTTGATGCTGCCTTGAGTCCCATCCAGTGCTAGTTGCAACCCCTGGAGGGCGCCCGACCTTGAACTTGCACCCTGAACCGGCCGCCCCTGTGCCGCTGGTGGTCTAGTGTTGATGCTGCCTTGAGTCCCATCCAGTGCTAGTTGCAACCCCTGGAGGGCGCCCGACCTTGAACTTGCACCCTGACCCGGCCGCCTCTGTGCCACTGGTGGTGTAGTGTTGATGCTGCCTTGAGTCCCATCCAGTGCTAGTTGCAACCCCTGGAGGGCGCCCAACCATGAACTTGCACCCTGACCCGGCCGCCTCTGTGCCGCTGGTGGTGTAGTGTTGATGCTGCCTTGAGTCCCATCCAGTGCTAGTTGCAACCCCTGGAGTGTGCCCGACCTTGAACTTGCACCCTGACCCGGCCGCCCCTGTGCCGCTGGTGGTGTAGTGTTGATGCTGCCTTGAGTCCCATCCAGTGCTACTTGCAACCCCTGGAGGGCGCCCGACCTTGAACTTGCACCCTGACCCGGCCGCCTCTGTGCCGCTGGTGGTCTAGTGTTGATGCTGCCTTGAGTCCCATCCAGTGCTACTTGCAACCCCTGGAGGGCGCCCGACCTTGAACTTGCACCCTGACCCGAATGCCCCTGTGCCGCTGGTGGTGTAGTGTTGATGCTGCCTTGAGTCCCATCCAGTGCTACTTGCAACCCCTGGAGGGCGCCCGACCTTGAACTTGCACCCTGACCCGGCCGCCTCTGTGCCGCTGGTGGTGTAGTGTTGATGCTGCCTTGAGTCCCATCCAGTGCTAGTTGCAACCCCTGGAGGGCGCCCGACCTTGAACTTGCACCCTGACCCGGCCGCCTCTGTGCCGCTGGTGGTGTAGTGTTGATGCTGCCTTGAGTCCCTTCCAGTGCTAGTTGCAACCCCTGGAGGGCGCCCAACCTTGAACTTGCACCCTGACCCGGCCGCCTCTGTGCCGCTGGTGGTGTAGTGTTGATGCTGCCTTGAGTCCCATCCAGTGCTAGTTGCAACCCTTGGAGGGCGCCCGACCTTGAACTTGCACCCTGCACCCGGCTGCCCCTGTGCCGCTGGTGGTGTAGTGTTGATGCTGCCTTGAGTCCCATCCAGTGCTAGTTGCAACCCCTGGAGGGCGCCCGACCTTGAACTTGCACCCTGACCCGGCCGCCCCTGTGCCGCTGGTGGTCTAGTGTTGATGCTGCCTTGAGTCCCATCCAGTGCTAGTTGCAACCCCTGGAGGGCGCCCGACCTTGAACTTGCACCCTGACCTGGCCGCCTCTGTGCCGCTGGTGGTGTAGTGTTGATGCTGCCTTGAGTCCCATCCAGTGCTAGTAGCAACCCCTGGAGGGCGCCCGACCTTGAACTTGCACCCTGACCCGGCCGCCCCTGTGCCGCTGGTGGTGTAGTGTTGATGCTGCCTTGAGTCCCATCCAGTGCTAGTTGCAACCCCTGGAGGGCGCCCGACCTTGAACTTGCACCCTGACCCGGCCGCCCCTGTGCCGCTGGTGGTGTAGTGTTGATGCTGCCTTGAGTCCCATCCAGTGCTAGTTGCAACCCCTGGAGGGCGCCCGACCTTGAACTTGCACCCTGACCCGGCCGCCTCTGTGCCGCTGGTGGTGTAGTGTTGATGCTGCCTTGAGTCCCATCCAGTGCTACTTGCAACCCCTGGAGGGCGCCCGACCTTGAACTTGCACCCTGACCCTGCCGCCTCTGTGCCGCTGGTGGTGTAGTGTTGATGCTGCCTTGAGTCCCATCCAGTGCTAGTTGCAAACCCTGGAGGGCGCCCGACCTTGAACTTGCACCCTGCACCCGGCTGCCCCTGTGCCGCTGGTGGTGTAGTGTTGATGCTGCCTTGAGTCCCATCCAGTGCTACTTGCAACCCCTGGAGGGCGCCCGACCTTGAACTTGCACCCTGCACCCGGCTGCCCCTGTGCCGCTGGTGGTGTAGTGTTGATGCTGCCTTGAGTCCCATCCAGTGCTAGTTGCAACCCCTGGTGGGTGCCCGACCTTGAACTTGCACCCTGACCCGGCCGCCCCTGTGCCGCTGGTGGTGTAGTGTTGATGCTGCCTTGAGTCCCATCCAGTGCTAGTTGCAACCCCTGGAGGGCGCCCGACATTGAACTTGCACCTTGCACCCGGCCGCCCCTGTGCCGCTGGTGATGCACTGTTGGTGCTGAACTGAACCTTGCCCAATACTGACCTTAACTTACGAAGACTGGTCTTGTAGGTCGATGTTACCCCTATGGATGCTGAATGTTTTCTTCCTCCCAGAGGTTAACACTGCAAAGTCTGAAAATCGCAACAAGTGCCCATTTTTTAAACTGAAAAGTATTTCTTTTG
Organism: Calotriton arnoldi; assembly: GCA_963921515.1. NCBI lineage: Eukaryota > Metazoa > Chordata > Amphibia > Caudata > Salamandridae > Calotriton > Calotriton arnoldi. Next base: position 1,670,244 of record CAWUFW010001899.1, on the reverse strand, counting down.
AAAAACGTATTTGCCGATGACGAAGTTCTGAGGTTCTGCAAAATAAATATAACCAAGAACTATTTTTATAAATCGGTCTCGGATTTATTCTTGAGTGTGTCTCATTTATTGTCACTGTGTGTACAACGAATGCTTAGCACCGCCCTAAGATAAGCCTAGCTGCCCCCCCACCCACTACCACAAATAGAGCCTTTAGTATCATCTAACTGAGCCTCTGCCTACCTCTGGGGATCCACTGGACTCTGTGCACACTATACCTCACTTTGGCATAGTATATACGGAGCCGGCTTCCTACAGGTGCCACTGGACTCTGTGCACACTATACCTCACTTTGGCATAGTATATACGGAGCCGGCTTCCTACATCCCCTCGTTGCACTTTAAAGCCCAGGTGCTGTGTCGGGCCGTTCATCTTCCCAGGGGCACCAGCTGGGCTGATCCTGCCCCATGTCCAGAGCACGTGAACGACAGGGGCTTTCACCAGGCGTGTGCACACCGCAAGAGCAAGTGATTCACAATAGATCTTGCACCCGGACTCAGTGTGCTGCTGTTGTGTATTTTAAAAAGAGTACACACGTGTGCCTCCAGCTTCAGGGGTGGGCATGTGCACATCTCTTTCAGCACTTCACCCAAAAGAGAGGCGCCCAGGTGTGTGCACACTGCAAGAACTAGTGATAAAGAGTACACACGTGTGCCGCCGTTTCAGTACACAACTCCTTCAGCACCTTACCCAAAAGAGGGGTGCCCAGGTGTGTGCACACTGCAAGAACTAGTGATAAAGAGTACACACTTGTGCCGCCGTTTCAGTACACAACTCTTTCAACTCCTTGACCTAAAGAGAGGTGCCCAGGTCTGTGCCCGGCAGTGCTGAAGAGGAATGCCTACCTCACCAGGGCATTCATTTGCGCTACTTGAGGCAAAGTCCGTGCCCTACGATCGTGACTGGTGGTTCCAGTGACAATCTGCTGCTGCCCTCCTAGTGACACCCCAGGCAGCTGCCCAGTAGCGCCTTGTAGCAGCACTGCTTCTGAAAGCACAGTGCTGGCAGGGCACACGCGTGTTTGCTGCCAGCTTTGCACGCTTTCACTGACGTCAGTAGTGAGCAGTGGTGCACACAATTACACGTTCTCTCCTAATTCAGGGTTTCAATGACATTGAAGTTACGTAAATGTGCCCTCTTGGGTTCATGGGTGCAGAGTTCGAAGCTGCTGACAGGAGGGCCCCTCTGCCTGGCTCAAGGGGCCCTTGCACATTAGTGACAGGCCCCTCGCCGTGTGAATGTTCAGCCTTTGTTTTGTGAACGCAGAGATTCAACCCACGGTGTCAAACGTGAAGGCGATGAATTGAAAGCGCCTTTCAGCACTTCTAATCCGGGCCAAAGTGGGAACACGTGTTGTGTGAGTGCTGTGTGCCCCAGAGGGGCAGGTGCTTTCCACGCTCGTGTGCCATTAACAGAGGAATTCGGAGGCGAAACTGCAGTCGCGTCGTGTCCTCTGAAGGCCACCGTAGGAGGCCCAACTTTTACCAACCTGCCCCCACTGAACCAGGACTTCCACAAGAGCTCCCTCCTGTCTCCACCACAAACACCTTCCTCTGTTCATCGTGTAGCGCTTTGAGCTCATATGTTTACACCTGTGTCTGTAAAATATTAATAGAAAACGCGTTGAAACAAAATGATCACGTTCCTTAATCCAGGAGGATGCCTCAGTGAGCTGAACACTCGCTGCTGATAGACGCGCTCCCATTCAATGGTGGTACCACGTACAACATGATGATAAGGATCAAAGCGAGGAGGAACAGCACATGTACGTTTTACAACCAGCTGTTCCTCTTAAATGCTTACATGCTTGAAGCTTGTTTGTGGGAGGTAAGGGTCCCCAGAGTGTGGGTTGGTTTTCAGTGACACCTGGTGGGAGCTGAACTCTGAATACAGAGGTTTACTACAAAGCGCCGGCTGAGGACTTAGTGTGAGAAATGAAGGGTATTACCGTACTCCTGCCTTCTGAGTACCAATAGATGTTACTAACCACACAATACTACTGTTTTTTTTAATTCTCTTCCTCTACAAGGTTGGACAGGAGAGCAGGTAACACACAGTGTCCTGAATCCTTCCCATAGTCCACAGATGAGTTTATATCTTAGGGCAATTGCTGTCCTGATGAAGTGATTCACCATTTATTGCAAATGAGTGTAGGCTGAAACATGTTGACTGTCTTAGGCGATACCATTCATACTCGTGTTTAGTCTTGTGGGAGAGTGAGTACCATCAAATATTTGTGCACACCCTCCAGTGCACAGTGTCCCTTCGGTCTAGCATAAGAATGACAGACCAGCTCCCAGCACAGCTTATCCAGGAAGGGTACCAACAGAGCCCAAGGCAAACTCCACTTGGACCGATGTCCTGGAAGAGGCGCAACACTGAGACAAAGTATGTTACCTTGGGCGCCTGTTTTTAGGTCGCGCCTACAGACAGCAAAGCTGTATGGTTGTGAGACCCATTGTCAGCTTACACACCCAGGGTCTGGAACCACATCCCATATCCATTGTCGAAGAGTCGCCTCTTTAAAGAACACTGCATCACAATGCATAAGCCATCCACAACCCAGCTTCCTTTCTTTACTTGTGAATGTTATGCTTATCTTTGATCATGTATGGTGCTCTGCTGCCTTTTATCCAGGATCATGCTATAGAAGTACCACATGCATACATACATACATACATACACCCATACATACATACACACATACATACATACATGCATACATACATGCATGCTTACATACATACATACACACATACATTACATACACACATACATACATACACACATACATGCATGCTTACATACATACACATATATACATGCATACATACCAAGAACTTACAGTGGACTCACTGAAAGCCCTCAGCATTTTGAACAGGTGCAGCACCGAGCCTGGGATTCCACAGCGGCTGGTGATAGCACGTATTCAAACCCTCTTCGAAGAGGTTACTGCCTTTGTGTCTATCATAATCCTTAACGGCGTTGTCCTCTTTCTATGCATGCTGCAGAATGCAGCATGCATAGAAAGATGAAAAAACTGGGAGAAATAAAAGTATTTCTCCTTGTCGCGCCATTCCTACTCCTACCCTGAGGAGGCGTAGGATTCTGACGCATTCCCAGTGTTGGATGTTGCGTAGGAACACCCACAGCAACACCCATGGAACGCCCCTGTCACGCAGAGTAATACGTGAAAGGGAAACATATTTACAAGGCCATGAAAAGTCACGCAGGGTGACTTTACGTGGCCTTGTAAACATGGGCAAGCCCATTGCACCGCCAGTGCATCAAAAACAGTGACGCACCGGCGGCGCAATGGGATTGTAAATAAGCCCCTTGGTTTTCTTCCCTTTGTGTTCCTTTCTATGATCTTCACATTTGAGAGCACCTTGAAATAATTCAGTTCAGCATGTGCTTTGTACAAAAACCTCACTTGTATATGGTGTAGTAGACCGTAATGCTGCTTCAGCAACAATAAAGTGCTGGTATAAGCTACTTAGTGTAGTGATGTAATCTAAAGTGCTAAAGTGAAACCATACCAAACAATTTTTAAGTAAAAGTTCACACCTCAGCTATAAATAAAGTGTCAGTCGGTAACGCTTGCAGCAGGTTAGGGGGTCAGGGTGAGCTAAGAGCTGCTCTCCTCAGCCTCCACTACCCTTATTTTCCAGACAGGATGCAAGACAGACAGGGCTGCTCAGAATTATGGGACCCGGCCGCCACTGCCTAACTTCCACTCCCCCTAGTGGTAGAGGTAACGAGGCAGGAGAGGCTTTGTTCTGTCTCAAGGTCTATGCACTTCCAGTTCCCTCACCCAGTCAGTTGCGAGTGTGGCTTGGCAGCGTGGACATGGCCTGTTTCATAGCGCAGGCTACGATTACGTGATTCATCCCGTGAAACATGCGGCACGTTCCGGCAGCCTCACCAGTAGCACATTGTGAGGCCTCTTCAAGGAGTGAGGCCTGAGGAAATTTGCCCATCGCCCTCCCCACCGTGTTCCAGAGGCTGTTGAGCATGTCACGTACAGACGGGGCTATTTCACAAAACGTGATGCGAGATACCTGTATTCCTCGGGAATGAAAAAGAGAAGTAGGCTCTGTTGCTCTGCTGTTTTTAATCTTGCAGTAGGGAGACACCAGTAAACATCATTGTAGCTCACCCACATACAACTTTAAGATAAGTCTAACAGTGTAACAAAGGGTGAACATAAATGTCGACAAGTGACATAACTGCACCCAAACTTGGGACCCCACAGCTAGGAGACTGTACAAGCAGCGAACAGTGGTGTTCGTGAATGCGTCCCAGTGCAAGATAAGGAACCCGCTGAGGTAGAGTACCACTGTAGGTGAGTGTTCGTCATCCTCTGAGATTTGGCTGCTTCTTCGATGTTTGTTTTGTACGTCTTGTATGTTTCTGGAAATTCTACAACAGTCCTTTATGCCTCTCACTTACTCTCTAGTGTATCTGCTTCCTGTGCTGAACCAGTCCTGTATGGGTGAGGGAATCATGTTATCGACCTTTTACTAATGCCACATGTCCTTAACTTATTATTTGTGTTAGAGAAGAATGTGCTGCAGCTACCCACATTATACCTTTCTTGTGTTGTGAAGCTACACAAAAGACAAAAATAGATTCATATTACCAATGCTTGTTTTAATGCATGATGTGAGTGAATGAAAGAGTGAACCCTCACAAAAGAGGTGATCACAATTTACATGTGCAAGAAGCATTTTTTTAAATGGAGTAGGAGACATAGCTGACGGCTTTGTAAAATTCTTAAAACATAGCTGAAAAATGTCCAATTTGGGGATTTTAGCCAATAGCACTTTGTATGCTGGGATTTGAGCCCATGATGAAATCGTTAAAAGCAAAACTACAAGCCCCACAATGCAACATTCCCTTGGCTGAAGAAAACAAAAATAGATGGTATCCTCTGTCCTACTGCGACAGTGCAGAGTTGTGAAATGCAAAATAAAAGCTAGCTAGACATGCTGCATTCAGGATATGGGCATTAAGCTCCGCCCACTTTCCGCCCATCTTTTTATTTGGCTCCTGTTCCTGTCATTTGTAAATGGTGGCTTTTCATTGGTCAATAGGCTTAGTAGTCCCTCCTTAGTATCGCCTTTTCTCTTCTTTTAACCTCCCATGAGGACACCCCCTGTTACATGTGTTGTTACACAGTATGTTTTAAATACAGCCTCCAAGCACTATTTTCTTAAAAGGCTTTCTCCTGCCTGCTTTTGCAGGCAGGACACGCTCTCCCGCAGTGGTTTATGTTTTATTATTCAACTAGCAGCACACCTCAGCACTAATAATGGTGGCCGCGCTTTCCTTTTGTTCTTTGCGATCGTCGAACGCGGCTGCATGCCTTTTTCAAAAATGTATTTACTTTTTTTTACAATAGCAACACCCACGCTTTAGCTTTAAACATCTTAAACTAAAATGCGGGTGCCGCGATTGCTTCAAAAGTAAAGAAATAGGAAAGAAATGTGCATTTTTTTCCTATTTCTTTACTTTTGAAGCAATCAATGCATCCGCGCTGTAGCTTAAGATGTTCAAAGCCTAAGCGTGTGTGCTGCCATTGTATCAAAAGTAAACAAATGGGAAAAAGATTGCTGTCGCTATTTTTTTCTATTTTCTTACTTTTGTTACAATCGCGGCACCCGTGCTTTAGCTTTAGCCCCAATTGCTTCAAAAGTAAAGAAATAGAAAGTTTGTTTCCATTTCTTTACCTTTGAAGCAAACGCCGCACCCGCGCTTTGCTTCTGATGGTTACAGCTAAAGTGCGAGTGCCACAAAGGTCTTGCATTTACAAGAGTTTGAGCTATTGCCATTGCAAGCAGTGTTTACGCACCGCTTGCAGGTTTTCACAACACATAAATAAAAGGCATTATCATTTACAATGCAAATAGCTCAAACTCTCGGAAATGCGAGACCTATTGCATTGCAAATGCTTGTTCTTGTAGGCAATTAAGAGTTAAACTGCCCAGTGGGTGAGAGGGCAGAGCTTTCTTTCAGATGCAATTGCAAGCATCTCACTGTTAATCGGCTAACATTACCACTCCTTAGGAATCCTGCAATCGGCGTCATTTGGGTGTCATTTACCATAACAGTTCCAGCAGCAATAGTTAGACATGTCTAAAGACATCCAGAACGGGAGAATGAACTGCTGTCACCGCTCTTTCCCTCGGCCTCAAACGTGGAGGGATTTGGGCGGCACACTCACATCACTACAGTGAAGCGCCCTGCTTGAACAAGTGCAGCACAGGCTGCAGGTGCTGCCACGCGAGGGCCGTCAGTGAATGGGCTTAAAGCCCGCCCATTGTTTATCATTAGTTTGTTTTTATTGCCGCTCTCATTTACTTGCTGTTTACTCGATGGCTTGCCTTGGCCATCTTGTGTCGGTCCCTCCCATGGAGCATAGCCTCATTACAAGTGTCCTTTCATTCCTCACTTTTAGGGAACTACTTTTTGTTTTTGCTTAAGTACTCCATGAGAGTGCATGTGTTTTCCTGCTGTCTTCTTCGTGTTTCTCTGCCCCAGTGCTCTGTGTTAAGTTCTCTCATCCGTGTGCTTCTCTCCCACTGTACTCTGTGCAGCTCTCTCTCGCCTTAGCGCTTCTCTCCCACCGCTTCCATGTTGCTGTCTGTGTGCTTCTCCCTTTATCCCAGTGTTTTGCTCTCCCATGTGTGCTACTCCCCTGCCCTCCATTTTGCTCCCTCCCTCGTGCGTGTCTTTTCCCATACTCTCCCACCTGCAGTCCTGATGCCAAACTCTAAATTAGGAGCAAAGTCTCCGAAAATGGGGCAATTTTTAAAGACAGTGGAAATTGTTCATGAAGTTACATCTTTTTAGCTCCCCAACTACTGTGGGCTCCTGTAAAGATGTACAAGGGCAAGTAAGGGTTGCATACGAGTGTTAGTGAAGAGTAAATTAAATTGGGAGGAAGAGTTGAAGATGGCAGTGTGTGAATGACACCACCGGTTTTAGTTAGGTCCAGGCAAAATTTAAATTAAACCAGCATAATTCGGGTCATTTGGGAAATATTGCATTATGCTTGTTATATTAAATTCCCCAAATTATACCACGTCTGCACAATTATGCCACATTTGCAGCAATATTTTAGCACGGTAGGGCGAGCAGTTGTTGTTCACAGCACTGGTGGTTTTAACCCTATATTTTAGCACAATCTACGTGGATGCACTTTGCGCCTAAATATAGCGCTAAGTGCCAGATTTGCATCCAGGGTAATTATGCATAATTTCACATAATTTTCCTGAAATGTCACGTAGCTGCATAAAAGCAATAATGCAAATGTCGCACTCCCCTTTTTAGTTCATTTTCTGTGATGAGCAGAAGGGTGACCCTCTCAATGGTGAGTTCTGGATGGATGCAGAGAGCCAAGACATGGATTGGTCTCAAAATGTGGTGAAAAGATGGATGGAACCTGCTCGTGAAGTATCCAATATCAGCCATGATTGGAGCGCAGGAGCTGAAGAGGTGCAGGTGAAAGTTGGTCAATATGCGAGAGTGAAAAGAATCGTGAATACGGCTAAGGATAAATCTACGTTTTCTGACCCTTTACAGGTAATTAAGTCTGTAACTCAGTAAAACTGGGAGATGTAGTGTAGTTTGTGTAACAGGCTGTCAGAATCTGATACGTGGGATGAGAGATGTGACATGGTAGGGGAGGACTGTGTTAGAGGAAGTGGTTTGAGGTTGTATCAACATCTGGTGAGGGCTGTTCTGGCCTTCATGGGCACTTGAGTGCACTACAGCTGTGGCTCTGTGGTCACAGGATCATCCCACACACTGGTTATGCCACTGTTTGTGCCGGTGATCCAGCAGCTCAAGGGATTTCGAATCTCTCATCCCGGTGATGGAGTCTGTTCGGAAGAATCAGGGGGATATGTACAATGAAGTGGCGGAGCTGTTGTTAGCCTCCTTGGCTTAACGACACGCTCTGCCACTTCTGCAACGCAGGCTGCACCATATTTACAAGAATGTGGTGCAGCCCTGCGTTTCCCCCTGCGATGGCGCTAAGTTTAGCAACTTAGCGCCAACGCAGGCACCCTTGCACATTAGTGCAAGGGTGTCTGCGTGCAGGGGAGGATTGGTTATGTGTAGGAAGGTGTCCCTTCCTGCACATAAACAATCCTAAAATGCCATTCTGTCACTTTCATGTGTGCTGCTTCATGCAGCACACATGACAGTGACAAAATGCCATTTTAAAAAAAAAGGTTGTTTATGTACAGGAAGGGACACCTTCCTACACATAAACAAACCATGGCATTTTGCTTTTTCCATGTGTGCTGCACAAGGCAGCACACATGGAAAAAGCAAAAACGAGGAGAAATAATGCATTTCTCCTCGTTTCGCCAACTTAAGACCAGGATTTACCTGGTCTTTATTTTGGTGCTGCCACCTATGTACGCCACCCTTTGTACATAGGGGGCAGCGTCAAAATGAATGGGTGTTGCGGTGGAACGCCCACCGGAACACCCACTGCCCTCCCCTTCCACGCTAACCATAGCGTGAATGGGAGGCCTTATGTACAAGGGAGCGTTAAGCCACATTAAGTGGCTTAACGCTCCCTTGTACATAAGGCGCAGCCCCTATCGCCACCACAACATCGGTAAAAGTGACGTTGTGGTGGCGATAGGGGCTTGTGCATATGCCCCCTGGTCCAGTGATTGTCCTCAGACAGTGGGGATTCCTGTGGTGTCATCCCTACTTCTGTGGTTGACAGGGCTTGCTGCCTCACCTTAAGAATAGCCTTATATACCAGGTAGGATCTGGGGAATTTTCTCATCAATATCCCGCACTTCGATATGTAGCACCATGATGCTCCGTGAGCCGAATGATAACGCCACTCCTGTCCACTGACATCAACTTCTCAATCTTTCTCCTTATGTGCTCCAAGACGAGGAGCACAGCAAACAATTGTAGGTGACAGCGTGCTAAAATCTAACCTGGGACCTATGATCATGAGTCCACTCCACAGAACAGAAAGGTGAGAAGGCAGTGAGGAGTCTAGGGTTATCCACAAGAATGTGCCTTTACCCAAGATAAGTAACTTGTTCTTCTGATGGATACATCTAACCACAGATCCCTGGCCTTAATAACAGATTCTACTGCAGTAACTCCAAAGATGTGCTCATTAGAAATGTCAAAACTAAGTTTAAGTCCCATTGTGGAATGACAAACAGATTCAGGGGAAACATGGGTCAGTCATTTGATAAAATGCATCACAACAGATGATTTAAATAGTTATTGTTCATCAGGTAAGCACACAAAGCAAGAACACTGGTCGAAGATGCCCCTTGCCACCGCGGGGCATAGATGCCACTCGTGATCTGTCAACAGATGTCTGCTGAGGCATTCAAAGACACTGTCAGATAGTTGGCTATGAGAAAGATGTTCTGCTGGTCCAACCACTTCTAGAGATGCAGCACCTCCTGGCACTACCCAGGACTCCACTACGCCCTGCATGTTGCTGTACCACATGGCAGTCATGTTGTCGGATGGCAGGAAGGCTGTCTGGGCCAGATGGATAGCGCAAAGCTCTAAAAGGTTAAAAGACCTGAGGCTTCTGATCTCCAGCTCTCCAATGTGACCCTCTCATCCCAGCACTGACAGGTATTGCACAACCATGAAATCTGGGTGGGGACGGGAGATTGATCTGCCGCTGATCAAGCTGAAGCTTGTCTGCCACTACAGCTGATCCTGAACCATTTCCTGTGAGATCTGGAAGGAATAGGAGAGGCAGCCCTGAAGCTGAACCCAGTGAGACCTGAAGTTCCACATTAGGGTCCACATACGCCATCTGGCTTTTGGAACGAGGAGGATGCATGAGGCTAAGAGTCCAAGAAGCCTCTGAGCTGTCCTGACCAAGACCCAGGACAGAGCCTGGACCGGATGTCCCAGACACTCTGCAGCAGTAGAAAGGCCTTAAATGCCACCGCCTTTAGCAGTCAGTTATCAAGGTATGGGATACATGTATCCCCAACCTTCGAAGGTAGACAGCAACCACTGCCATCAAATTTGTGAACACTTGAGGGCCTGAGGTAAGGCCAAAGGGGAGTATGGCAAATTGCAAGTGTTTCTTACCCACAGTCCCACGGCTGTGGAAATGCAGGATGCATATATACGTGTCCTGTAAGTCCAGGGACAACCTCTAGTTTCCTGGGCCCAGAGATGAGAGACTTTGGGACAGGGTGAGTATCTTGACTTTGTTTTTCTGCCGAAAGGCATTTAGTGAATGAACGCTCATTATTGGCCAGAAGCATCAGAAGCCTTCATCCTTCTTAAGTGGGGTATGAGGAAATAGCTCAAACCGCAGCCCTTCCCTCTGTCTGAAGAGAGCACCCATTTGGTGGGGCTCTTGGCCAGAAGAAGGTTAACTATTTGCAGGAAGAGTGTGGAATGGTTGAGAGATGTGGGGACAAAAATGAACGGAGAGAAAAAAAAAGGCAGGGCGTAGCCCCATTGAACAAATTGCAAGACTCAGCTGTCTGACGTGAAGGCTCTCCAGCCAGGGAGGAAATGTCATATCCTGCCTCCTACAGACTGTGTGTGGATCTGTGAGAGAAGGTTGAAGCAACTTGCCAGCCACTGCAGCAGGGAAGAAGGAGACAGACAAGAGCTGCCCATGTGATAGCGAATGGCCTTGACCGCCGTCATGACCTCTATCCCAAAAGGACTGGGCCTACTGCTGCTGCACAGACTGGGAGGGCTGGTGTTGCCTATGAACTAGCTCCCTAGAATAACCCTTAAACTTTGTGTACTGGAAATGCTTGGCCGGGACAAGAGTCTGAAGGATAGTGCTGTGGCTAACCTGTCCTTATATTGTTCGAGCCCCGAATCGGCCTACTCTCCAATCTCGAGCCATCAAAGGTCCTGCCCATAAATGACACTTGGAAAGCCTTTGATACCCAGTTGATTTCATCCTGGCATGCCCTCTAAGCTCTACTCTGGTGACAATAGCTCTGCCAACACAGCCTGTAGTGTCCAAGCAGCATGTAAGGCATACTTTGGTGCATCCTGGACATCATAATTCATTTGAGCTAGCAAGGCCCTGAGGTCTTCCGGGATGCCCAGCAAGCTCTCACTGGCCATGCCCCACAAAGCATGTTGGACATACTAGCCAGAAGGCACAATGCGTTCAAGGATTAAATGACTAAACTAGATAACTCAATGAGCTTCTAAATCTTTCAGACCAGATCAATCGCATATCATCCTCTTGTTTTTACCTAATCAAGATACTAAAAAAAATATTCCCTTTCTTTCCTCTTGATCTGCAAAAAATGGTTGTGGTAGCCTTGATCCTTGCTAGGATAGACTACTGTAATGCCCTATATTTAGGGATAAACAAATTACTTCAGTCTAAGTTACAATCTCCAAAGAACGCGGCAGCTCGGCTACTCTTGAAGATGCCTAAATTCTGTTCTGTCTCAAAAAAGATCCATGATCTGCATTGGCTGCTGGTGGCTGAGAGACTCAAATTTAAGGCTCTGTGCATGATGCACAAAGCTTTGCATGGCTCGGGTCCCTTATACCCTTATACCTTCAATATACGTTCAAGTGGTACTCCCCGCGGCGAGATCTGAGATCTTCTCTTGCTAAATTGGTAGCCATCCCAAAAATAAAAGGGCCACCTGGGGAGGCAGAAGTTTTTCATTCTTAGCCAGCAAACTTTGGAACTCTCTGCCCCTGTCTCTTAGATCTCAACCTAGTCATACCCTCTTTAGGAGGTTGCTAAAGACATGGCTTTTTGTTGCCTCCTCTAAATAACTCTGTTCACTTTAGCTGTTTCCTGGTTCACTTTGGTCTTCGCGTGCTCAACAAAACCTTTACTTACTTAATTACTAACTTACTAAACAGAATATATTGTTACCTAAGGCATCAATACACTTTGACTCCTATCTGAAGGTCTAGTTGGTAAGGCATTAGGAGTAACCTTACTTGTCGACACTTGTACCAGGTTTTCAGGCATCAGCTGCCTTGTCAGAAAATTTAGGATCACCGGGGTCCGGCCTACGCCATCTGGCAACAGTCGACTCACCAGAGGGCCCGAGGACAGTTTGGACCAACTGGCCATAAGGTTGTCTGTAATAGCCCATCTTCAGCATAGTGAGGGGGAGCAGATTCCCCACCTCCTCATCATCATCAGTGTCATGTGGATCCGTTGGCAGACTTGGAGCCAAACAAGGCCTCAAGCCTCTGACAGTACTGGCGCCAAGGAGGAGGCTGAGGATTAGAGTATGGTTGCAAATCGACTTGTTGCCGTTTTGGGATCTCGTAGCGCAACATGCGCCTGAAAATGGCCAATGTCGACCGGCATTGAAATCTGATCCCAGCAGTGTCAGCACTACCATGGAAGGGCCTGGCGTGGACCCTGGGGCTAGAGTGGACCATTTATAGGCATCAGTATGGGCCCAGAATCAGGTCTCACCGTGTCATTTTGTGCCAAGGGAGGAGCTGCCAGCAGAAGTCCAACTGGAGCCCCTCTCGGCCCAAAGATGCACAAAAGGGAGCCAGACAGCCGCGGCCGGTGCAGGTAAGCGGGGTGGGGAGGAAAATTGACATACGATGCAATAGGGATAATTAATTAAATAAATAAATCCTATTCCGTCATCTGTCAACTTCCCCCCGCCCCACCCCAACGACCCTCCGCGCTTACCTGCACCGGCCGCGGCTGGAGCCAGAAGCATCTGAAAAAGATGTAGGAGGAACGTCTACAAGTCAGTGGGGTTGCGGATGGCCTTGGGAATTCGAGGTACCCTGGGACCAACTGAAGGGGCTGGACCAGTGTCTGAAGGCGCATGAGGGAGTGACCCTTCGATTGATGCCTTTGCGCCTTCTTGCCCGATTTCGAGTGACGGGCTGGGGTCAAGTCCTGCTTGGCCTTCTTGTGCTCATGGCACATCTTCGAGTGCGAACAGGACTTCAAATGGGGACCAATTCCTAGAATAGGAATGAGAATTTCCCAATGACTTTGAGCGGCAGCAAGATCTATTCTATGACTGTGACCTCTTCTTATGTTCAGTGATGTAGTGTTTCGCCTCCCGCACCCGGATTGTCTTCAGGTGCTTGAGGGGGCATTTGTTGCCCAACATCGAGTCCTGGCTGGAGATCAAGCACCAAACGCCCAAGTTGTACAGGTCTATGACTGACATCTGCTTCCAGTTATTTCCGGGGAGACATCGGCCCAGGCATGCTGTTTGAGACAAATTTTGAAGTTGTCGGTAAACAGACAAAGTTGGGAGCAGAGCTCAAGATTCGCATTGAAGTGATCTGGATAAAAGGAACTGACACCAGTGTGCAGGGGTGACACATATCTGCAGCTCTGGTCCGTCACTTCCAGGGTGTTAAAGAGTCATTGCAAAGCCATGTGTCACCATCTATCGGCGCAAGGGAACATAGCTAAGAAGATTCTGCGGGTCCAGTCTAGCACCTGGGGATATTCTTAAGGTAATGAATCTGTGGTTGCAAGTATCCACCATAAAGGCAGGGAGGGGGGAGGAGGAGGGAACACGCCATGCCCAAGTAGCATTGCTGCCACAAAACAAAGTTTCCTTTGATGTGGTGATATAGGCTGTGACCCTGTGTGGTCATCTTGCTGGAAGAATAATGCAATTCTGCATGGTCACCTGATGTACCATAGGATCCTGCAGACCAGCACAACTGTCTGAATACACAATGAAGACTGTGACCTTGTGTTCTCTAATATGCCACAGAAGACTGCAGTCCTGCATGGCTGGCTACAGACTGTGGAAGACTGTGCATCTGGTCAGGAGGCGCCGACCACCAGCGCCGCTGTCGAAGGCACTGCTGTTCCCAGTAAGTCCTATTATTTATTATTATTATTATTTCCCTAATGTTGGGTTTTATGATTGTTGTGGGCTTAGGGTAGAATCTTGGGGTGTTGGAATGTTGATGCTGGGTTTCAGGATGGGAGTTGCTGCCTGGAGGCTGGCATTGCTGATGAGAAATAAAGTTTCTCTGATACCCTTATCTGCCGTCTTCCTTCCACGTGGCGACGAGGATGAGATACGAACCCACTTGTGAAAAGCACAATGGATTACATTTTTGTTTCATTCCTGTTATCCCTGCATTATCTTTTTTTTTCATTATATTATATGGGTTTTTTTCGCAGATGACTTTTTCCGGTCTCTACTCTAGTCTCTAGTTCGCTTATCTTCTGCTTTGTTGGTAATCTTTCCCTCTCTCCTAGATATATCTTGTGGTACTGTAAGACTAAGAACAGCACATTTTGGTACTCTACTGTCTAGCGTGAAGATTTCAGGCCCAAGGAAGCTAGTATTATAAATAATATTCACCATGTATGTTTATTGAGAAAAGGCTTTCGTTTTCCTGCTCATGCTCTAACAGTTGAGTTCACGAGAGAGTGGCCATGGTCATCATGGACCCACCCTCCCCCAATGTAGAGTGCTGCTGTCTCATTAATTTACAGTATACCAGCAGTTTCCAATGACAGTGCAGCATGGCTGGAAAAAAAAGTATGAGGTCCCACTCCCATTGCATTTGCAACCAACACCATTTGTCTTTCATTGACCATTATTCCACCCCTGGCTTGTCTAACTTTGTGAACCAATCAAATGCCCAGAGTGAAATTTTTGTTAGACGATAATGCAGTGCTAACTGAATTGCAGTGATGTATTGCAGCTGTATTTGGGGTAGTGTATCTGGCATCTAAAATATGTATAATGTTTTATTCTAGCCACACAAACCACCAGTGCCGCTGGCTCCAGTGCCGCTGCAGGACGAGGAGAGTCAGCTGGAGGTGAAGAAGCCGCGGCAGGGATTGGCACTGATAAGCCACATAATTTCTTGCAGTTACTATACTCACTAGCTAGTACCAGGGCGTCGTCAACATGTGACTGTGAACCCCCTCCCTCCCCCAGCTTTACGACCTGCAGCGGTGGTTGAGTTATCATGGCCTCTTCTATCTGCAACTCACCAAAAGCTCACATAATGAGTGTTGACGGCTTGGGGGAAACATGAAAGAATGGAAGGTTAAAAGAAAGGAAATAGTATGCGAGTGAAAGGATGGGTGGGTGAAAGGGTGTGTGGGTGGATAAAGGGATGGATGGGCGAAAGGATGGTTAGAAGAAAGGGTGGATAATTGAATGGATGAATAATGGATTGGAAATTTTGGTGAAAGACTGGATGAGCGAAAGTAAAGCTTAATAATGGTGGCTATGGGTGAATTAGAATGAAAGGATGAATGAATATTGGATTGTCTGGATGAATAAGGCAGCTCTTCTCATGAGGAGCGTGCTGCTCACCTACTTCGCTTACTTTGTTTATGTAGGGTTATCAAAGTTATGGTTCAAAGCGGTGGGCATTTTTTATCTTTTGTTCTACTCCCTTGACTCGTTGTATTTGTTAAGTGAGCCAGATGTATCCCACACATCATTCATCATTCCCCCTCCCCGCCTATAGCATTTTTGTGCCACCTATGACCAAAGTGTAGTATAGGTCAATTTGTGACTGCAGTGTTGGCTGTGTAATGTGCGTCTGCTTCAGTTAATGTGGCATTTACAATGTTTTCAATGCATTGCAAACCGAACACACAAGGTGTGTTGTCCCTTCACCCACTCAGTCACCTCCTAGTACTTCACTCCTTTTATTTTTTCCTAAGCCGACCATCCCAGCCTACAAATAGGAAGATCCATTCTTGGCATATGCCACATTTAATTCTATAACCATGTGAAGTGAAGTGATTCCAGAATATATTTAATGGTTTCCGATAACAGATATTTTACACCTGTTCAGATTTTTCCCTTTCGACTTATACAGTGACTGAATAAGCCAAAGATGATGAATCGATGATCAGTGTAGTGGCCCCACTATTCTATATCAAAAAAGCTCTACCCTACTTGTCTAATTCCTCTACCCTACCCTGCAATAGATTAAGCCAAGTTTCCTTATCTTGCTTACTGCCCAGCGAATAAATTTGTTGGAAATAATATGTGGTGGTGGGAGAGGCCACAGAGTAAAGTGGGAGTAAGTGCATGATTTGATGTCAAGTTTGGTGTATGGGATACACAGTGATGAATGTGCCAAATACAATCTATACAGCCCGTTCCTTTCCTTGTAGTGCAGTCCATAATTTTCCCCAACGTCTACTTACGGCAGACCTGATAATATAAATGTAAATAAAATCCGTAATTGTAAAGCGCGAACTACTCACCCTTACGGGTCTCAAGGCGCTGGGGGCCGTCGTGGAAATTAAGTGAGCTATTGCCCAGAGTCACAAGGTGCTGAGCTGAGCTGCCGCCGGAGCCGGGGATCGAACCGTGAGCCCTGTGCTCCGAAGTCAGCTGCCCTGGCCGCTGCACCACACATCTCCACGAATATCCGGATTTCATACGTGAGGTGTGTGACGTAGTATCTTATTTATTATCAGGCCTGGGCGTAGTTCGCGGAGTTTTGCTATCTGGAACTCCGCGAAGATCCAAAAAAACTCCGCGAAGTTCTGCGAGTGGCAGAGTGCAGTGCGAACTGCAGTTTGTGCAGGTATTCCTGCCGCTCGGGTAGAAATTCTACCCGAGCGGCAGCTTGCGCTCGCAAACTTACCGTTCGCGCTCGCGAACTTACCGTTCGCAATCGCAAGCGGGGAAAAAACTCCGCTGCACATCGCGAAGCAGAGTTTTCTGCACTCCGCGAGCTCCGCGGAGTGCGGAGTGCAGAAAACGCCGCAAACTCCGCGAACGGAGCGAAGTTCACCGCCCAGGCCTATTTATTATTCATCTGCCTCTTCGGAGTCAGGGTAGAAAGAGAAATGCATTTGGAGAAGAGTAGGGCCATTGGAATTAAAAATAGATAATTGTCAACTACAGCTGCCCCAGCTGCAGACTAACAATGAGCATAGTTCCATTATTTTAGCACAGCACACAACGTGAACGCCGTAGTGCATAATGCCGTACTCATTAATGAGAGGTAATTTATGTTTCCACTCAAAGTGTCAGTTTATAGTTACTTGAAAAGCCTTTAGAAGAAAAAAAAATTCAAATCACTGTCTGTTTAGTCCGGTGTTATTCTTCCTCAATACTTTTCTGCCACACAGTCAGTACTTTTTATGAAAGGCATGAGTGGGTAAAAAAAAATTGGCCTTGTGACTCTCCTAATCATAATCACATTCCAATGGACTTAGTGAACCAAGAATGTACTGCTACTGTGCTACCCACTAATTTAAAACAATTGTTTGCACAGAGCATTAATTAAAATGGGGAAGATTTACAAGCCCCTGGGGTCACCGGTGCGTCACTTTTTGTGATACACCAGTGGTGCATTTTACTGCCACATATTTACAAGGACGGGAAAAGCCAACATGCGTGACTTTTCCTGTCCTTGTAAATATGGCCCCTTTGCACGCAGCACTTTGCATGAAAGGGGCGTTCCATGGGTGTTGCTGTGGGTGTTCCCATGCAACACCCATGGAACCTGACTCATTTCCAAATTTATGAGAAATCGCAAATCTGGAAATGCATCTGAATGCTACGCCTCCCCATGGGAGGCGTAGGTAGGCACAACGAGGAGAAATGTATTCATTTCTCCTAGTTGTTTTCCTCTTTCTATGCATGCTACATTCTGCCGCACACATTGAAAGAGGAAATCACCTCTGGTGTTTGTTTATGTACAGGAAGGGAACCCTTCCTGCACATAAACAATCTCCCCACGACGCAGGCATCCTTGCACCATGATGCAAGGGTGCCTGCGCCGTCGCATGGCAGCAGTTTATGCGCCAGTGCAGGGGGAAGCACAGAGATGCGACATATTGTTGTAAATATGTCACATCTCTGTGCTTTGAAAGTGACTCAGTGCAGTGCAGTCACTTTTCTAGTAAATCTGCCCCAATGTGTTTTTCTTTTTGTTTTTCTCAATATAGCTACTCCTGTGACCCAACAGGCAGGAGATAGCGGCCTGTCTGTGGCAGCAGAGGATGGAGCGTATCCAGCTAGAATACCGACAGCTGGTTGTCCTGGAAGAGGAGGAGGAAATAAATGCCTCTTTGCCGGGCCCCAGTGCAGCCGGTCCCTCTCAGCCTCCAGCCTCCCGGCCATCCCATCGCCGCTGCCGCCGCCAACCAACTGCTACCACCCCCTTCCACACTGACAATATGGCCATTGCTGCACTGCATCCTGCAGCAGGCTGGACACCATCGAGGCCCAGCTCACCACGATGGAGAAGAGCCTAGACCAGCTCCGGACGACATCCATAATGCCCTCTTCTAGCTATTAAAAAAAACAATTGATTTGGGGGAGGGACTTGTTGTTGTGGCTGGGTGGAAGGGTGGGAAGGAAGTTGGGAGTGGACCAGGTTTGACTTTCTTTAGACATTGTGGGCATGGGGGCATTGGGGCTTGGCTCGGTTCAAATTGTTTGAGGAGAGGGGTGGGCATGTTGTGTGGGTGGAGAGGGTGGGTATCTTTGTGAAAAAAAAGGGAAATTTATAGTTTATCTAAATATATTGCAGCACGCACTGAGTAGTTTGTTATACTTTTACTTTGAACTGCTGCCTTCAGTTTGTACGCAGCCTGTTTATGTGCTTTTCAAAAATTCGGAACAGCAAACCATAACAAGTATACCAAAGTATACTCGTGACGCACGTCCTCACCCTGTAAGTACCCCAAACAAGAGTCCCGATTAATTATGAGCCTTTTCTTTGCTCCAAAAGTGTGCCCATCCACCGCTCCTGCCGTTCCCAGGGAGCAGTCTCCAAGACCAATGTTCGTAATTTACACAATTGTGGAGTGCACCACCAAAGAGGTCGAAATAATTATGTCCATCCAATAGTGAGAGTGATTCCTTTATTCCTTCAATACAAAAAGGGGACAGCCGACGCGTTTCGTCCAAACAATATGGACTTCATCAGGGCTTAGCTATTCAAGCTTTAATAATGTAGCTGTAGACCCTTAGACCAATGTCAAAGGTAAAAAAAATAGTACATAAGGTCTGTACTTTTGTGCTGGTAAACTGCACCCTCCTGAATCCAGGGTCAGTTATAATATACAGGCTCATGTGCCATTTCAATCCAGGCGAAAACGTCCGTACATGTCGGCGTTCACTTCAGAGTAACATGTTTATGTGCTTGTAAGGGAGAGTGTACCACTTAGTTATACAGTTATACCTCTCTAACTATCTTGACCTATAGGGGGATGCTGCCATGACCTACATTATCTACAGCAACCTAGATAAATGATAGTAGCAGTTAGTTACTTACTTACTAAGTTAACTGGTTCAGTAGTCTTATGTGAATATAGATGAAGCAATAACAGGGAAGGTATCACAAATTCACAAGCGAGGTACAACTTCCAGTTCCACCCAGGTGAGCTCCAACTGTAGGATTAATCAACAGAATGATTATCCATTGTTGGCAACTAAATGGAAATAAAAAGTCTGAGTTAGTGGGTTATATATCAAAGCTTTACAAAGAATTGACACAAGAGTACTACACATTGATGGCACAACAAGGATTCCTGATAGTCATAGAATAACAAAAAATAATTTGGATAATGGGGAGCTAGTAGTAACTTAGTTATGAAATCCTCGAGTCATAAAAATGGACTCAAAGTCTGGAGTGGACCAGCTTAGGTGTTTATGGTTACGCAACAGAAGGATGCCTGAATTCTTTCTATATCTAAAATATGGATCACTTTTCATGCGCGGTTGGGTAAATGGGGACAGTGATGGTTATTGCGTAGAAGATCCTGCAGTACGTTTGTGTTGCTTTCACCACATCCGCCCCACCAAGTGTGTGAACCATTGATGTTGTAAATCAAGCCACACTTCAATAAATCACACAGCCCAGGGGAAGAGGGTTAGGGGTTTGATGAATGGATGGGAAACGGGATTTAGAGAAAGGTTTGACAAAGACAAACACTCCACAAGGACAACATTCATCTGGGCAATGAGCAGCACATCATTCGTCATCAATGTGTTGTGGAAGGAAACGAAGGAATAAGTATGACAGAGTACAGTTAAATGGATTGCAAACAGTCCTGCTGCCCCCAAGACCCAAGTTATCAGATATCTAAATGTTCTGTCTTCTAGGTGTGGGAGGGAACCCACCCACCCAGTTATACTGTATTGCAAAATTAGGTGGTGCATCTACATTCTCCTCGGGAATGTCCACTCTTGGGTGCCTCTCTAGACTAGCCCGGTAGATAAGCAGCAGTGTTGTTGAGCTCAGCTTTTGCTTTTTGTTCATGCAGGAGACTAGAAGAAGGCCTGTGGATTGTAAAAGAGAAACTGTATTTTAGAGTCAAGGAGAAGGACAGTAGGAAGGTAAACTTCATGAGGAATGTATTAAGAAGACTCAGAGGCAGAGCAAAAAAAACAAAAGGGAGACTCAGAGTTTCACTTTTGCCATAAGTCCAACACACACATACACATGCACACAAACACACACACAGAGCAGCATTTCACAAATAAACATACCTCTCTCTATTCCGCATAGCTGAGTACTAGGCCTCAGACTCTTGGTTTACCTTTGAACTGAAGTCGATTATAACTTCTTGCTTCTAGCTGTTGATGAGGTAGTCCCACAGCTCTCACCCAGAGTTCTTCTATCCTCCTCCTGACTCCGAGTAACTCTGTCCCAGACCAGTCATCATGACATGAGAAAGATAAATGTGTAGTGCACTGCTGTTGAAGAATAAGTAGAGAAACTTAATTGCAGTATTTTGCATAGGTTTTTGTGTGTTAACTAAAGTGACTGTTCTGGTCTCTGAAGAACCAGAAAAAGGAGAGGACCCTGCATTTAAATCTGGGTAAGTATGAAAGGACCAATCATCTCCAGGGAAAAAAATTATCACCCATCACTCAGGCCCCAAACATTGCAAATCAATAATCACCTCAAGAAATTTCCCGTATTACAGTTCAACACACCCTCCCTCACTGTCAGCCAACAAATCAATCATCACTCACAGTCACTCGATAATCTGATCACTTATTGGTGTAATGGTTACCTGTTCCAGTCCAAGCACAGTGGTAGGTAAACTATCTCCCCTTTGATGCAAGAAAAAGATTGGAATTCGGCAGTCTTGTAAATCAAACGATTGTCTGGGGCACCCATCCTAGATGATGAAAGAAACAGAAAGATCATAGGAGTGGACCATACAGTTTAATTCATTTTTGCTAAGTATGTTTGTGAAAACCAATCACCACTAGGGGAAAAATTATCGCCCATCACTCAGGCCCCAAACATTGCAAATCAATCATCTGAGCCAAGTTCCCACATTACAGTTCAACACTCTATCTCACTGTCTGCCACCACATGAATCATCAATCATCATCATCACTCACACAATCACTCACTCACCGTTGCAATAGTTTAGGTATTAGGTATTCATCTTTGATTCAGGCAACACATTGGAATATGGTATTGGCAGGCACTCTTGTAAATCAACAATCTACTGGGGCAGACCTTCTATTGCACTGCTAAGTGATGCAAAAAGGGATAGGCAATAGGCATGCGAGGGGGGCAGGAATTGTTTCCAATGTCATGAAGGAATTGTGGAAGTTTCTTCAATGCACACTGTTCCAACTACAATCCGGCAAGATATGTGACTAAAAAAACAGTGGGTCAGATAAAACTGACACAAAAATAATAATGTTCCACTAGCTATTTTTTTATTTGCAAAGATAAAAGTTCAATGAGAAATAATTAAAAAGTTCTATAGGGGCACTGGCATACTTAGTCCGGGAAGTAGAGTTCGTCCTCAAACTCAGGTGGTTCACCCAGAAGTTGATCAGCTAACATACTTGATTCCATTTCTGACCAATCATTCTCCTCCTATTCCTGTTTCAGGATCGGTGTAATTGTGTGGTATAAAATGTTGGTTCATTTTGATCATGCTCAATCCCTCCACATTTTGAGGCAAGAGCCTGGTCCTTCTCACTGTAACAACCGCACCAGCTGCACTGAACACACGCTCAGAAGACACACTGGTGACAGGACAAGCCAGATACTTTATTGCCAGCTTGCTGAGCTCTGGCCATTGGTGTATCTTCCCATCCCAATACATCAATGGATTTTGATCCACATAGACCTCTTTTGGATCATCAAGATACTAATGGAAAATCCTGTGGATGGCCACTGATGCTGCCACTTGTTCAATCTGTTTTGCCATCACCTCTGCACTGGGCTTGAGCCCTGCCAATTGAAACCAATACAATGCAGAGGTTGGGTCTGGTCCTTCTGTTGCTGTTGTTGCCGGTGTTCTGGTTGATGGTGTTGTTGGCTGCTGTCAGACAAGACTACCCTCTCTGGAAGTTCAAGGCAGCACCCCAGAACTGCGAGGTGGGACTCGAAGTTCCAGCTGTTCTTCTTCAAAGTCTCTGGCTTGCTCTACAATCCACCTCTTTTATTTTAAAACATCTCCTTCAGAAAAAAGAATGAAAGTGGGCAGAATGTTTTTGTACTGTGGCTCAAGTAGTGAGGCACAGATGTACTCTTTGGACACAATGATGTCATGATGCAGCCTTGTATTACAAGCCCAGCGAAGGATTAAGGTCTCAACCAAGGCATGCGTTTCTGTGTTTTCACTCCCACCTGCAGGGGCGAACCTTTAAGACACCTTGTTTATTTGGTCCTGTAGGAGATGCAACAAAGGGATAGCTTGGCCCATCGTACTGTCCTCTTTGCTAACTTCCCAGGTGAAAACCTCAGAAGGGAGAAGCATCTATGTCAGGCATTTGACTAGGCCCCATTTGTCCACATCCATGGTCATAGCTTTCTCAACTGTATCCCCTCTTCTTAGAATGACAGTCATTGATCTGTTTGTACTGCTAAAACAGATGTTGCAACATGTAAAAGGTGGAGTTCCAACATGTTGGCACCTCCTGTATCAGGGTTTGAACTGGTGCTCTATTATTACGCTGAATAATCCGCAACTGCTTCCGGGCTTTAAAAAATGGCTGAAATGAGTGTAGATTCTTCTGCAGGTGGTCAGTATGTTGCTGACTATGTCTTTTTTTTGTGGAAGTCGTACACCACCAGGTTGATACAATGGGCCAAACACAGGACCCTGAAATAGCCTCCGTCTGACATGGCCTTGACTATGTTACTGCCATTGTCTGTGGCAACAAATCCAATTCTGAGACATCTGGGTCACAGCCATTCATACACCTTGCTGTTAAATTCCTCCAAGATGTTTACAGCTGTATGTGAGTTCTCCATGGCGAATATGGCCACTGTTGCATGCCGTCGAACGCTCTTAAAACTTTCTTCAGGGCCAAGACCTGCAGATATCTTTTGCTTTACCCCCGCAAAAGAGATCGTGTGTGTAGTGATGCACATATAATCAGTAGCCCTGGGCGGTGAACTCCGCTCCGTTCGCGGAGTTTGCAGAGTTTTCTGCACTCTGCGCAGCTCGCGGAGTGCAGAAAACTTCGCTTTGCGTAGTGCAGCGGAGTTTTCCGCGCTCGCGCTCGGTAAGTTCGCGAGCGCAAGCTGCCGCTCGGGTAGAATTTCTACCGGAGCGGCAGGAAGACCAGCACAAACAGCAGTTCGCACTACACTCTGCCACTTGCGGAACTTCGCTGAGTTTTTTTGTAACTTCGCGGAGTTCCGCGTAGCAAAACTCCACAAACTACGCCCAGGCTTAATAATCAGTCGCCTGACAATTGGTCCACATGTCTCTCATCAGGTGGATGGTGTGTACAACACTTTGCTGCAAAGCTTGTCTAACCAACTGCAGCACATTGTGGTGCAGCATTGGAACAGCAACTCTGGAAAAATAGGTCCTACTTTGTACCTTCCATTACAGATAAGCCTGGGCGTAGTTCGCGAAGTAGCGCTACGCAAAGCTACGCAAAGTGCAGTTCGCACTACGCGAGCTACGCGTAGCACTACGCGAACTGCATAGTGCACTGTTCGCAATGATTGCACAGTGCCGGATGCTTGTCCGCACTGTGCAATCATTGAAAACGGCATCTTGCACAGTGCGAGCTGTCTTTTACTGCCGCTCGAGTAGATTTTTACTCGAGCTTCAGCTTTCTCAACGCGGACTGGTAGTTTCTCATCGCGAGTGGTCGCGAGCATACGCGACCACTCGCAATGAGAAACCTGACCTCCCCGCTTTGAGAATCTCGCCGGGAGGTTTATTTTCCACGCTCGCGATCGGCAACTTGATGTTGCTGATCGCGAACGAGGAAAAAGTCTCGCCGGGATGTCATTTTGCTTGCTCGCGGTCGCCAACTTGACGTTGAGGACCGCGAGCAAGCAAAAAATGACCGCTGCACTACGCTACGCGTGTTTGCACTGTGCTACGTGCAATTCGCGTTGTGCGAAGTAGCGCAAACTTCGCAAACTACGCGAGCGTAGCGCTTTGCCCAGGGTTAATTACAGACAGATGGCTGCCACAAATTCTAAGAATCCTACTCCTTCCATGAAAGAAAAAGGGAGGAGGTCCAGCGCTAACATTTTTGCCAGCTTCACATTGTACAAACGTGCAGTTGGGTGGTTCTGCTCATAGGCCCCTCCTGCCTAAACATGGCCATTACAGTAGCCTGGATATTTTTCTTTTCCGGGGCCACTGACACAGGCGTCTTTTGAGAAGTAGATGGTGGTGGCAGCCTCAACATGCATCGTGGTGGTTGGGCAGTCACTGTATGCCATTGTGCCTCCATCTCACTCCGAATCTTGTGCCATTTTGAATTTGCATAGGTGGTTCACTCTGCTGGTGCACTGCTGGAGGCAGGGTTTCTCTACATGAAGATGTAACACTCTTCTTCCTCATCATCACCTTCCGCCATGATTGGACTTGTAGCTGATGTTCCCTGGCTCTCCTCACCACCGCGTTCAGCAATTTTTTTAAGGTGCTCCTCCCACTTGATTGTGTGGTATTTTTTCATATGGGTCGTTTGGCCTCCAGTACCTTAATGTGTACCAGGCTTACCTGAACAAACATTTGTGTGGCAAATGGTGAATACTGCAATGTGCTCCCCTCTTTGCTAACCGTAAACAAGTCCCAAACTGGAAAGGAGTACTTTTTTACTGTGCCACTGCCAATGCCTGAAGAAGAATTGCAGGTAGGTGGGTAAGTCGTCGATTGCCTCGCAGCTTCTCCTGAGGCAGGTGTTGATGCAGGTCTCAGCAGGGGCTTTGCAAATATGGGAGCTGGTGGCGGTGCTACCTGTGCCACATTCCTCAGAGCAGGTTGAATAGCAATGTCAGACTCCTCTGTGTCACATTTCACCATGACTGCCTCGCCGTTGTCATCCTCCTCATCATCCCCTTCCATAAGTCTAAGTCTTTCAGGAACTTTTCTTTTCCCTTGCCTCTCTTGTTGTCTCCTGGACTCCATTTCCTTATCATCATCATCAGAAGTGGTGCTGGGAGAAAGTGGTGGAGTAGTACCCTTCCTTTTCTTAGCTGTAGATCTGGGAGCCAATGATTCTAAAAGAGGAGGTTCTTCGTCGGAAGGAAGCTCAACCTCCTGTTCTGCTCCAACATCAGGCAAATGTACTATTGCTGGCTGCTGCTGCTGTCCACTTTGCTCTATTTCCTGAAATGATTCTGTACTACTTTGCGAAAGGGGCAAATCCAATTCAACGCCACTACTCATCGGCGTCAACATGATTGCAGTGGCTGCCTCACTGACAGACATGGTTATGGGCTTAGGTTGGGGTGGTTCTGTTGATGCAGGAGGGCTGCTCTCAGCTTGCTCCCTGGAGGCCAGTGCATCAGGCTCAAGTTTGCCGAAAAAGGTTCTGGTTGGCACGCCAGTAGTGGAAATCTGCTTCTTCTCCTCCCTACTGGCCACTTTCTTGGCAGCACCTTTCTTTGGGGCCATCTTGAAGCTGTCAGTTGGCAGTGGCACTTAGCTTCACAAGCTGAAGAGATGTCTGTGTTGCATAGTCCGTCAAGTGTCACGTTGTGCACAGGCCTTTAGTCTGGCACAACGATGTCTCTTCTCTTGTGCACCTATAAGCAAACAAGTAAGAAGAACATCAGTGAAAAGTGGCATTGTTACAGTTCAAGTAGTAGTACAAACAATATCATTTAGTGTGGTTACTGAAGTTATTAAAATACATGGGGCCCAATTCACAAAAGTAATCTGAGACAAAAGTCTACATTTACGACTTTTGGTATTCACAGAAATCACTTACGACTCCTATCTTTACGTCCGCACTCGGGGACAATTTCCGCACCCGGGGCGGAATTGCTGCACCCAGGCCGGAAATCCCGCACCTGGGCCGGAATTTCCACACCCGGGGCGGAATCTCCGCTCCTGGGCCGGAATACCCGCATTCGGGCCGGATAATCATTTACCTCAATGGTAAACACCTGTCCAAGTGCTTACCATCCCCCCACCTGCGTCAGAGGAAATCAATTAACACCAACAGCAAGACCAGCAGCACAAACCACATAAAAGCAGCACACATTCAAGGAACAGGTTTGGCCACAGAGAGTTCCTGTTTTCCTTCTCTGTGCATCACTACTGGAAAATGTACCAACTGAGGAGGAAGAAAAATTTCACAGATGAGGAGACCACCATGATTATTGAGTTCATTGTGAGGCACCACAAACGGCTACATGGTCTCCCCCTTACTGCACCAGTGGCACACAGAAGTTAGCTCTATGGCAGCATTTAGCCACTGCTGTCACTGCATTGGGGGAGGATGTGCGCACATTCCGTGACATCAAGAAGAAGTGGCAGGACGAAAAGAGGTGGGTGAAGGAGAAGTATGCCAGGATTGAGTTGGCCAGAAGTCTCCCTGGCCCATAATCCGGAACCCGCATCTGTCTCATCACACCTGGGGAGGATGTCCTCACTACAATCCACCCCCACATGCTCCATGGGCTTCCTGTGAGTGATGTCCGCAACGTGGTACCAGGTAAATGTGATGACAAGAACAAGTATATAAAATGACTGTCTGTGGTGCACCCCCATTGTGATTAAGGAAGCTGTCCAAAGTTTATATAAAAATATAGTCAGTCAGAGCCTCATGTGTCTCCTTCTGTATGTTGCACCACAAGTCCCAGAATCCTTTGTATTAGAAATGGCAAATCCCATTCCCACTATCGAAAACATGGGCTCAGTACTGCTGCCGTATATACCTAACACTGTTAAGTAGCTATTGACAAAGTGCCCCTTCCACTTATCCAGACGCGGCCGGGTCAGTCAAGAACGTCGGGGGGGTGGTGGGGTGCAGAGGAAAATCTACAGACAACGGAATAGGGAAAATAAAAACAAATTATCCAAAAAATAACTCACCTTGTGCCTGCCGCATCACAAAGCAGAAGGTGAGAGAATCCTTATTTTAAAACATTTCATTCCCCTATTCCATTGTCTATTTCCCACCCTGCCCGGCCATTACATCCCCAACGCCCCACAGCTCCTACCTGCACCAGCCACGGCAGTACTTCACAATACTATGAAGGAAATGTCTGACAAGTTACACATGTACATTTTCGATTTGGTTGCTTTTCTCTCTTCTCACCTATTGACACATTCAGCCCGAGTACAGACAACCACAGTAGCAGAGGTCCCTGCATCTTCTCGGACGAAACAACATCATCCAGAGCAAGGCACACCACCCTCACTAACTGGTAAGTCAAACTGGTCAGGAGATGGTCAAAATGCAAACATTGTCAGCAGACAACAGAGGGACATATAGGGCCCGAATCTCCAAGGTAACCAGAGATGAAAACCTAACTTTAGAAAAATTGGAATACTTAAAGGACATTTACCTTTAGCAAATTACATTTGTGAATAGCGAAAGACAAAAAGAAAAGATATCTAGGCTCATCAATTCAATGCAGCAACGTCCCGGGACCGGCAGAGTGAGCGATAGGTCGACCGCCTCGAGTACGGAGTGGAAACGACACTGCACTATTCAGTGTCAACACCTGCCGGAACACGTTGCTGCATTGAATTGACCCAATTTGGGTTGATGTTTTAAGATCTACAGGTACCAGCCGGAGCACAACCAGAGCACAGCAGAGCTTTTGAAGAAAACAGAAAGCAGGAAACATTCAACTTCCAGAGAAAATGCATTGGTAGCAAAGCGTTCTTCCTGCTGCTAAAACCTGTTGCAGCCTTCGTCTACTTCGCGGCTTTCTAGAATTTCCAGATTTCTCACTCCACCTTGCTCCTCTCTTGCCCAGTCCAAGTTATTGCAAAAAGAAGAGAAACAAGCATTGAAATAGCCAATAGGTCTCGCTTTTGGGACATTATAAATGTTTAGCCATGCAACAGTTGATGTTGCACCAAGGATATTGTGCTGCAGAATTAAATACTTATAAGGTCCCAAAGGCGAGACCTATTGGCTATGCCAATGCTTGTTTTATATGCTGGTGAAACCTTATTGCGCACTGGGGTGAAGCTGCTTTAATTGGTATACATTGGAAATAGTGTGAGACCACTGAAACAATACATCCAGTAACATCACAGAGTGATTAAAAATGGTAACTTCGAGCTATCTGCTGGCAACACATTTTCAAGAAGTACATCCAAAAGGATGCACATTTTGGTTTCATGTAGTTGAACATATTCACATTCACAGCAGAATGTTGTTCACCATTTGTAAACCATTTGTAATGAGTCAGACTGGGTTTCGCCAGATGATAGTACGGAAAGAAGGGGAGTGGAAGGGAGGAGAGGGAAGAGAGGGCAAGAGATGAAGACAAGAAGAGGGAGGGCGGGGCAGAGAGACGTACTGAAAAGCAGGAGATGGGGTGAGGAAAGAGGTGGATTGAGGGAAGGACTGGCAGAAGGAACTTGATTTTATATAGTGTCTCGGACTATACTGCAGTTGTTTCTAAGCGCTGTAAATAATGGGTGTTACAATTATACAATTAATAGTACTCAAAACAGAGCTTCAGGAGCAGAATGCAGTGGAAGGGATAGGGCACAAGCGTAATTTATAGCAAGAGTAATGTGAGGTAGCGGAAGGGGCTGGGGAGAGGGAGGAAAGAGGAGAAAATGGACAGGAGCAAAACCAGAGGGGAGAGTGACGGGGCTGAGCATGCCAGCAAATGGCGACTGTAGAGTAAAACGATGCGCTATGAAAAGGGAGCGTGGAGAAGACGAGACAGGTGAGAGGACAAGAGCTAATGGGGACGCGTAGATTAGAGGAGTTGGAAATTATGGGCGCCAACGACCTGGAGAAGCAGGTGCAACTAAGAAAGGAGGACGCGCGGTAAGGTGAAAGGTCAAGACAGAAGGGAAGATAAGAAGGAGAAGGTGTAAGACAGAAAGAGAGTCCGAAAAGACGTAACAAAGAATATAGAGAGAGAAGGTGACTCAATGAAGCGTCTGGCGAGGGAAAGTAGAGAAAATAGAGAGAGAAGTTAAACGGGGAAGAAGAAAGTAGGCGGGAGTTGAGAGAAAGGGGGAGGGGACAGTCACGGCGGAAAGAATACAGAAAGGAGACAGAACAGGTAGAGGACAGAAGCCACAGCACAGGGGAGGGGGGAGAGAAAAGGGAGAGAAGAGAAAAGAGAGAGGAGAAAAGGCATGGGGTGGTATGAAAAAGAGAAAAAAAATGTGTGACATAGAACGATGACACAAGAAGGAACAGCGGAGAAAAAAGCTGGAGGATATAAATAAGAGACGCTTTGGGGTCTGAGGAGTGCAGAGGACAGCACACAGACGACACGCAGGTATGTACAGCGGGGACGAGAAACAGACGCGCAATACATATTCAGCGCAACAGGAGAGGGAGGGGGGGCGAATGTACAGGCGCTCTGGGCGGCGGGAGCAGAAGGTGCCGGCTATTGTCAGACATCTGTTGACATCCAGGCGGAGAGTCGAAGGTAAGGAGTGAAAGATGAGGGTGGATGAAAAGGAGAAAGGGCAGATAGGAGGGTGAAAAGGATTTTAGGCAAAAGAGAGAAATAAAAAAATAAAACGCATAGACAGCGGTAGATAGGGAAATGAAGGGAAGCAAATTGAAAGGTGAATGTGGAAGTCATTAGAAAAAGTAGAGAACGATAAAGAAAATTAATGAAAATGTTTTGGGAGAGAAAAGGCGACGAAGAGACAAAGGTGAAAGCAAGAGTCTAGAAGAAACGAGAAACTGGAGAACCAAATAAAGTAAAATGCAAAAATAACTGAAAAGAGGGAGTTGGGGGGAGAATATAAGAAGTAGTAAGCGAGAAGGGGTATGAAGGACCAGGTGGAAAGAAAGGAAACAACCCTCCAAGAAAGCAAGATAAGAAAGAGTAAGGAACACGGAAATGGGAGAACGAGGAAAGAAAATTAGAAGATAAATAAAGATGGAAGAATAAGAAAGAAACAAGAAGAAAAGTGCAGCCGCCATTGTTGCCGATTAGGAGCGGTGTTGAAGATGTGGAAACAGAGATGGGCGAGCTGCGCGACGGGACGTGTGGGCAAGGAAAGAGGCGCGCGCGCGCGCTTGGGAGAGCAGTCTGCTCTTTTTCAAAGCACATACTAGTGCTTGTGGCGCGCCGCTGCACACTCCCGCAAGGCGTATGCCGCCACAAGCACGAGTATGTGCTTTGAAAAAGAGCTGCACGACGGCTAAAGGTCTCCTACGCAGCGCATGTGCGCTGCGTAGGCGAGACCTAAAAACCAGTCCGCCTGGGTCTTACCGGTGTCGGAGCCAGAGCCGGTAGCCGTGACAGCGTCGAATATTTATTACAGCGCTGTGTCCCGTAGCCGTCGTGGCCGTCGCGGGGGCGCTTCAGTTTCTGCGGGGGGCACTTTCAGTTCTGCACAGCTTTCGGAACACCCAAATACGCCAAAGTATGCCAAAGTAAGCCGCGGCTCTCAAGCACTTCAGTTCCCGTGCAGTTTTCGGAAACCCCAGGTGCGCTAAAGTACACCAGAGTGTGCCGGGCTAAACCGCAATTCTCAAGCCCACAGGCCCTCTGTAGCGTGATCAGACAGCTTCTCCACACTCGTCTCACCAAACTATTCCAATTCCGATACTATGGAGGGGCAGACATTCTACCTCCGCCGCCGCCTTCATGGAGGAGCCGGATCCGGAAACCAGCAGCCGAAAATGGGTGGGGCTCCGGGTGAATCGAACGGCGCTTAGCGGCTACGTGTGTGGGTCACGTCTTCCGCGCAATCTCTTTTGGAAGAACTTTGTGCTATTTGAGGAAGCTATATTGGAGATATAATATGGACGGATTAAGGGTGGACATGGGGTGAATCGGAAGGCGCAAAGGGATGCATCCAAATGGCATCCAGAAAAGAGGGGGGGGAGGAGGGAATAGTGGGTAATTCCGTCCTCCAGGGGTGGGGTGGTGAGGGGGGGTGAAGCATTTTGAAAAAAGAGAGTTCTTTTGGGAAGACTTACTGTTTCAGGATTTTTATAGGTACTACAGTGAAAGGTCAAATGTGAGGGCTGTTTGTTATTATAAGTACTGTATATATTTCTTAAGCACCTAAGCACTTTATGCACTCTATCTATACAATGCACTTTAGGTATTTAAGCTCTACTGCACTTACACTTTAGCTGCTTTGAAGTTATGCAGCACAACGCTAAAATTGCACAATAGATGGCCATTTTCTGGGAGGCGGCTCTAAACGTAGACACATTATCAAGCACGAAGTAAAAGTTCTCTATAGAGCCACAGAAGTATGTTCGTATGTTTTTATGGGTTGTTCTTTTTATCATAAGTACTGTATTCACAAACTTAGGCAATATTTGATGTTTAGCTGCTATGTACTTAATCGATTAATCTTTGACTGCGCCTCTGGCTTTGTTATATGTCTGCACAAGGCACTTTAACTATCTCAGGTACTATTATATGTTTACATGTTTCTATGGTTACCTTGCGCCTCTTAGACCTACATTGCACATCAGGATATACAGTGTCAGACTATGTAAAGACCACCTAAATATGTTTATATTAGTATCAGACCCTAGAGACTGTTGGAGGTCTGGGGGGCTTCATCTCAGAATATCGCATAGGATACAATAACTATGAGTAGGAATAACTTAACAATACTCTCATTCAATGCCAACGGTCTCAACAATAGACGCAAGTCCCACGCAATTGAAACCTGGCTCAGAGGGCATAATCCCGACGTTATCTTCTTTCAAGAGACACACTTTCAAAGTATCTTAGACGCAGGTAAAATTTTTAAGAACTGGGCAGGCTTTCATTGCTCTTCTATTGCAGGAAGTGCACAGAGGGGTGTAGGTATTTATGTAGGTAAGCACGTTCAATTTCAAGTAAAAACGACGCAGTCAGATACGGGGGGTAGATGGACGTTCGTCCATGGAAAACTTAATCAGTTAAACATCACCTTGGCCACAATATACGCACCTTTCTTTGATAACCCACTCCCTCTCCTACAGCTAAAACAGGCCCTATCCTGTATCCCAGGCCCCATTATTTGGGGGGGCGATTTTAACTTCCTGCAGGATCCTTTAGTTGATTCAACAAGGAAAGAGCGAAAACAGAATAAACCTCAGGTCTCCATTGCCGATCTAGATATTGTAGATAAATGGCGCCTTCAAAATCCAGAAAAGCGTGAGTACTCATGCTTTTCGGCAAAATATGACTCAGCATCTAGAATAGATTTCTTCCTAACTTCATACGACCTTACTGTCACTAAATATGATCATATTCTAAATGCTTTCTCTGATCATGCCCTAATTAAATTGGGTATTGCTGTTGGTTGTTGGGAAGGAAAAGCACCGAAAAGATGGTATTTTAATAAATTCAACCTGGAAAATGAGCTCTGGTGTACAGAAATAGCCAAAGAGATATGTGCCTTTTTCTATATAAATATTGACTCTGCTCCAACTAATGTAATTTGGGACGCATTCAAGGCTACGCTCAGAGGCATAATTACCTCGAAAGAAATCCCGCAGCAAAGGGCAAAAAAGAGGAGAGAATGACGATTGAGGCAAGACTCGCCCATGCAAACCAGAATAGCAATTCAAATACTAAGCAAGAGCTACTCCAGGCAAAAATACAAATGAGAGAATACTATTATTGATTAGGAGATGCAGCTAGTAGGACTTACCTCCAGACAGTGTATGAAGAAAGTGAATACACAGGGAAGCTGTTAGCATGGCAGGCAAAAGAGAAACAGGTTCGAAATAGAATCGAGAGCATCTGGGATGAGTTAGCTAAACACGTCTAACTAGAACGGAAGATATAGGCAAAGCTTTTTTAAGCACTATAAGGGAATTTACCAATTAGATCATCATACACCCTCTGATTTTATTACAGGCTTCCTCCATAATTTGCCTGTTCCCCACCTAAATAGGGAATTTAGAGAAGAACTCCTAGAGGATTTCACGAATGAAGAACTCGAGTTAGTTATTAGCTCGATGGCAAACTGTAAAGCAACAGGACAAGATGGTCTCCCGGTGGAATTTTTTTAAAGATTCGCTTCATCCCTTAATGTACATATTTTATATCTTGCTAACCACTTACTTAAGGGTGGGGAACCTCCGCCATCTTTTCATACTGCAGTAGTGGTTAGCGTCCTGAAGAAGGACAAAAATAGGGAGAATGTCAATTCTTATAGGCCTATAAGCCTTCTTAATGTGGATTATAAAATCTTCACAAAACTACTTACAAACAGGCTTAACAGGATGGTGGGCTCACTTATTCAATGTGGGTTTGTAGCCGGGAGACAGCTCTCTACCAATACGAAATTTTTATTAGAGGCGTTGAATTTTTTTAATATGAATAGGATAGAGGCCCAGATATGGCTTTTAGATGCTGAAAAAGCGTTCGACTTGGTTTCATGAGATTGTTTGTTTTTAATTTTGGAAAAATTTGGCTTCCCGGATCGGTTCATACAATTAATAAGACGGCTATATATGAACTCACAGGCGCAAATTCTAATTAACTCCGTAAATGTAGGCACCTGCCCAATAAATAGAGGTACTAGGCAAGGGTGTCCTCTATCCCCGATTTTATTTGCGTTATTTATAGAGACCCTGGCAATAGCAATCAGACAGAAAAAGGCTCATACGGCCCCCCTTCAAGGGATGTCTAACATAAAATTGTACGCGGACGATATTGTCCTTTTTCTAAACCCTAAAGAAGGTACCCAGGAGGAAATATTGGGGATTTTCTCAGATTTCCAAGCAATAGGAGGCTATAAAATAAATAAGTCCAAGACGGAAATCATACTGTGCAATTGTCCCATTGATTCGCTATTGCCAAATTTTAGATCAGTCTATAATACTCGCCCA
The DNA here is from genome assembly GCA_963921515.1 of Calotriton arnoldi. NCBI lineage: Eukaryota > Metazoa > Chordata > Amphibia > Caudata > Salamandridae > Calotriton > Calotriton arnoldi. Next base: position 1,636,030 of record CAWUFW010001899.1, on the reverse strand, counting down.
AAGAGATATTTAGGGATTTTTGTGATGGAGAAAATAGAGGACATTTTCCACTTGAACTATATCCCGCTGATTCAAAAAGTGAAGCGCCTTTTAATTCGTTGGAACCAACTTCCATTATTAATATTAGGTCGGGTGGCACTAATACGTATGTCTATCTTGCCTTTATTTAATTTCCTATTTTCAGCTGCCCCGTGTGCACTTCAAACATCTTTTTTTTAAAGAAATAGATAGTTTATTTTCATCCTTTGTATGGACTAATAAAACACTGAGGTTGGCACTTAGCACTTTAAGCTATCCTGCTGCAGAGGGGGGTTGTCCCTCCCAAACATTAGGATCTATTATCATGCAAGTTTTGCACATAACAGTTTTAGATTTTTATCTCAATCAGACCCCCCGGAGGTTGATAACTTTTTTATGAACAAGATCTTAATGGAGTATAACATCATAGATCCAACAAGAATAGTTAAGTACCCTAAGAAAGTACGATATAAGACTCTCAAATGGATGTTTAAACAAAAATATCAATTCCTATCATTTTATGGCATTCCAGGAATAAATGGCTCGACAAGGCTGTCTCATTTTTACACGGGGGAGAGAAGATTATTAGAGACTGGCGTCCTAAGAAAATGGGAAGAGAATGGTTATACACAGGTTATAGATTTTGTTAATGGCAACTCCTGGAAGACATGGCCTGAGATAGAAATGGGGCTTTTACACTCTAAAGCCATGCTGAAATGGTCATATATTGCTCTCAGACCCTTTTTGGAAAAGTTTGACGCCAGGAGTATAACACCAAGCGTAGGAATTAGTGAAGCTTTTGAATCCCCAGTACAACGGTCTGTTAGTGCATGGGTGAAAATCTTCGACAAGAATAAGCCTCACCCCATATATGAAAAAATCCGAGACAGATGGTGGAAAAGGGAAGGGTTACAGCTCTCAAAATTAACTTGGAATAGAATTAACAAATTAAATGCTACAGTTTTGAGAGGCGCAAATCTTAAACGTATGCAATTTTATTAAAAATGGTTAATTTACAGGACACCCTCCTTTCTACACAATATCTACCCACAAATCGAAGACAGGTGTTTTCGCTGTGCTAGAGAGAATTGCGGCACCTGGTTACATATTGTATGGGACTGCCCGGAAATCAGCAGCTTATGGGAAGAAATTGAAAATTACCTCAGAGCCAACATTGATCCTTCTATTCCATTGATAAATTCATCGCAGTGATGGGCTGTTCCCCCAATGTGACGCTAAGTAATATACAAGAAGAGTGCCTATATATTGCAGCATTAGTAGCAAGATCCTTAATTTTACAAAATTGGCGCCGCGATAAGATACCCTCCTTCCAAGCTTGGAGATCGAAACTTAATAAAATTAAGGAATTTGAGAGAAAATATGCATTGAGATCCGGATCATTAAGGAAGTTTGAGAAACGTTGGAGCTCCATAGGGGATTAGCCCGGGGCCAAGGGAGAATGATTGTAATTATATGGTATAAAAAGCAAAAGGGGGGGGGGGAATTTTGGATCGAATGGCAAAATCCGGGAAAGTTTCATTTCTCAGATCAACCTCCGAAACTAACGCTATTCGATATTATGTATTTATGCACTTTATTCACTCATAATTTTTGAGCACTTCTTGCTTTTAGCTAATCTTTTACTTGCTATGATCTTCTTTGCAATATGATTAACTGTAAGACAACTCGAGTACCTATATCCTAAATGTCTCGCACTTTGCACTTTATCGTGTGAAATTGTATTATTGTATTTTTCTTGAACTCTCAATAATAAAAAAAAAACACATCAGTTATGATGCCCTTGGTTCACTGTTAGTGGTGCTGGCAGTGCAAATTGCTGTACAAATGCACGTGTGTGGCTCAATTCCCCAGTTGTCATGAAGAAACTACAACTCCCAGAATGCACTCTGCCCTGTACAGTCAATGTGCTACAGTGAGCCTTTTGCTTCATGATGACTGCTGCATAAACACAGAATAGATAAATGGATGCATGGGACACATGATGGTGCAGCTCTGTCTTCACTCACATCATACTTTCAGACACATATTGCATATAGTGCACTTACCAGGTCTCTGCTGCTCATGCTCCTCCAGCTGAGCATGGAGGGTCGGCCAAGCTGCACGCCGGATCCTCCTGTACAATGGCGAGAGGCGGGGACGATGCACGTGGTGCTGGGAAGACTGGCCCAGGAGCTCCTCGGCCTTGTGCCGGGCCCAGCGTTTTAGGTCCTCCCAGTGCTTGCGGCATGCCCTGATCTTCCTTATGTATACACCCACTGCACTGCAGCACTCCCCAATGTGTGTGGCCCGCGCTGCATTACTCAACTGGTCCTCTGGCCCCCCATATAGCTGAGGATATTTGTTAAGCACCCCCTCAGCTAAAATGTCAAATTCCCTTTCAGTGAAAGGGGGTGCTTTCTCCTCATAACCCTCAGCCATTTTGGGGGTAATTAGGTTGAACTGAGCAGCAGGATGACAGAGGATCTGGTCTGTGAGAGAGGATGACTCAGAATGAACACACAAAATGGCTGTCAACAACTTCCTGTGATGTATTTCCTGTCTACCACTTCCTGTATGTCATTTCCTGTATGAAAGAATGGGTTCCGGTTCGTTTTCGGAGTTTCCGGCCCGAATACGTACTCTCCAGTTGCGTAGCGTAGGGTCCGCATACAAGGCATACGCTCCGCAGACGGAGAGCACGCATTTGTGCCGGAAGTTGCGGAAATGAACGGGAACCCATTCCGAGTGCGGACGGAAAGATAGGAGTTGTAAGTGATTTCTGTGAATACCAAAAATCGTAAGTGCCTTCTGTGAATACCAAAAGTCGTAAATTTAGACTTTTGTCTCAGATTACTTTTGTGAATCGGGCCCAGAGTGTACGGTTCCTAAATGGGGAGCTAGGTCTGACAGGTGTTAGATGGAGGGGGGGGGCTCCTTTTAGCTTTTTGGTTTGAGCACAAAATAGAAATAATGGTCTATTTAGCTACAAAAATAGTGAATCAGAGAGGTTGTGGCTAAATAGACCATTATATCTATTTTACACTCAAACCACGTTTTTATCCTTGACAAAGGGACTTTAGTATTAAAAATGTGTTTCCTGTTCGGATCCCTTTAGTCATTTTTAATACACTCCACCTTCACCCATTCTACTCACATTTCACTATTTACCCATGCAACATTCATCGGCTAAAAAAGAGAAGATCTCTGGCAAAGAGCCCCCTCGAGGGGCCCGTTGGGCATTGCAGTGCCGGCCCAACGAGGAGCTGCCCGATGATAAAGCATGACACCTCACGGGGCGTGTGAGGGCCCTTGCTCCTAAAAGGAGCACTCACCTCCATCTAACACCTGTCAGACTTAGCTTCCCATTAAGGAACAGTACACTCTGTTCATTTCCATGTGCTGGACCTGATAAAAAGCCCCAGTCCCTCCTCTCTTGTTTTACTTAAGTTATTACAAATAATTATCAATACAGTGTATCCATTCATAAAACCACAGCAACATAAACTTTCATGGTGTACATTCGGGAAGGATAAGAAAGAGCAACAACGACAACATACAGATGTAATTGTTTGCTTTATGTGCATCAAGTTGGGATGTGGCACTCAGGAAGGTGTTGGTGACAATGGTATAATCCTTAGACAATTAATGCTCTTGTGCACATATACCAGACATGGGCTTGATGCCAGATGTTAGGAAAATGGAAAATAAAAATTACAAAAAAAAATGTAATAAAAAAAGATATATATATATATATTACATTTTAAAAAATTACATTAATTACATTAAAGAAAATTAAAATTAAACAAATGAAAATTGTAAAATTATTATTAAAAAAAATAAAATAAGTGATATTATTCTAAGCATATAATTTATTAAACTGCTATCTCAACCATCCATGCAAGCCTATGGCAAATGGGCACACTGACTGGACGCACAAAATGACTGCCAGCCAGTGCTACATGGTCAACAACAACACTGAGCAAGAAGGCATGGGGAACAAAGAAGACATGTAGGCCCATGGCAAAAGCACACTGACTGCCTACACAAAATCGCAGCCAGCCACATGGTGAAAAACAACAACAACCAGCAAGTTGGCATGGCCACAATAAAGAAGACATGCATGCCTATGGTAAAAGCACACTCGCTGCCTACACAAAATGCCCGCCACCCACATGGTCACAACAACAAGCAATCAAGAAGGCATGGGGAACAAAGAAGACATGCAGGCCTATGGCAAAAGCACACTGGCTGCCTACACAAAATGGCCACCGACCACATGACCAAACATCAAGCAAGGAGGCATGGCTACAAACAAAGAACACATGCAGGCCTATGGGCACTGACTATAAAAAAAAAGCCCCTGGCAACATGGTATGGGGAACAAAGACAAATGATGGCCTATGACAAACACACTCACACACTGGCCAGACAAAGGACGCATGTATTGGTAACACAGAAAAAAGAGCATTAATTTAGCAATGCCAAAAACTAAAATTAACTGGGCTAAGAAATTTTACAACTACACACATCCTCCAAAGGCATCAAATATAATTACCCCACCTATTCACTGTTTACAGAAAAGAAAACGTGAAATACCCCCCAAAAAACACATTTTGTAATTTAATCCAATTCCATCCATGGCCCAAATGATGTTTCAATTCAACAGACACCACAGAAACAGTTGTTTCATGCACCCATGATTAGTACTGAATCTACTGGCTGGAAGGCCCATTGGCAGACTAGGCCACATAGTGAATTAAATGAATATTGCAAACATATTAAAAAACATGGAGAAAATGTACAGAACTGTGCAACATTTTTCTTTATAAAAGAAGAAAAATTACATGTAAAAAAATAACTAGGCCCCTACTAAAACTGCAGGCCACCCACCACAATAAATTTTAAAAATCATATAAAAGTTCATATAAATCACAGTGCATGCCCCCAATCAAACAAACAACACCCTTATATTCGAGTTTTCCAACTTACTTGTGAAATCTGAAATACAAAGTCCAATGTTTTATATGCAGCAGACAAGGAGAGTAATCCTTCCCGCTCCAAATCCCAATGAAAAGTGACCAGGAGAGGGATAAAGCACTGGGAGGAGCCTGCTGGACAGGAACATGAATTTGAAGTCTCTGGGGCACTTACTTCCTGTTGGGAAAAAAAAGTATTTTTTTTTTTAAATGGCTTTTCGCACAAAAAACAAAATTCCAACGGCCAGTTGGAGAAGAAAACCCACTCCAAAAGCCTCTCAGCTGCATCTCAAGCACAAATCCTGCTCGAGCGCTCCATTTGCGATCAGCACTAGACTGGCTCCGCCGTGGTCGGAAGCCGTGCAAGTGAGTGCAAAGTGTTAGAAGTCTCTTGCGCGCTTGCAAGCAGCCCGAGAGTATCTTTGCGCTCGGCAGTGAGTGCCAAAACGAAAATCGAGTATGCGAACGAAAAAAAAACTCAGCTTTGCACTTGAAAGGAGGAATTCAGGAACTCTGTGCTCCTCCACAGAGTGCGGAGTGCCCAAATACCGCGAACTGCGCGAGCAGAGTTAAACGCCCAGGCCTACTGTGTGGCCAGCAGCAGACTGTGGAAGACTGCAGATCTGTGTGGACAGCTGCAGACTGTGGAAGGCTGCAGATCTGTGTGACCAGCTGATGACTGGGGAAGGCTGTGGGTCTGTGTGGCTGGCTACAGACTGTAAAAGACTGCAGATCTGGGTGGCCGGCTGCAGACTGTGGAAGACTGTGGATCTCTGTGGCCGGCTGCAGACTGTGGAAGACTGTGGATCTCTGTGGCTGGCTGTGGACTATGGAAGATTGTGGTTATGTGTGGCTGGCTACAGACTGTGAAAGACTGCAGATCTGGGTGGCCGGCTGCAGACTGTGAAAGACTGTGGATCTCTGTGGCCGGCTGTGGACTATGGAAGATTGTGGATATGTGTGGCTAGCTGCAGACTGTGGAAGGCTGCAGATCTGTGTGGCCAGCCGTGGACTGTGGAAGACTGTGGATCTGTGTGGATGGCTGCAGACTGTGGACGACTGTGGATCTCTGTGGCCGGCTGTGGACTATGGAAGATTGTGGATATGTGTGGCTAACTGCAGACTGTGGAAGACTGTGGATCTGTGTGGATAGCTGTAGGCTATAGAAGACTGCAGACCTGCATGACTGGACATTGACAGTGGAAGACTGTAGATCTGTGTGGCCAGCTGCAGACTGTGGAAGGCTGCAGATCTGTGTGACCACCTGATGACTGGGGAAGACTGTGGGTCTGTGTGGCTGGCTACAGACTGTGAAAGACTGCAGATCTGGGTGGCCGGCTGCAGACTGTGGAAGACTGTGGGTCTGGGTAGCTGGCTGCAGACTGTGGAAGACTGTAGATCTGCATGGTTGGCCATTGACAGTGGAAGACTGCAAATCTGTGTGGATGGCTGCAGACTGTGGAAGACTGTGGATCTCTGTGGCCGGCTGTGGACTATGGAAGATTGTGGATATGTGTGGCTAGCTGCAGACTGTGGAAGACTGTGGATCTGTGTGGATAGCTGCAGATTATAGAAGACTGCAAACCTGCATGACCGGCCATTGACAGTGGAAGACTGTAGATCTGTGTGGTCAGCTGTGGACTGTGGAGCACTGCAGATCTGTGTGGCCAGCTGTAGACTGTGGGAGACAGCGGGTCTGTGTGGCCGGCTGGAGACTGTGGGAGACAGCGGATCTGTGTGACCGGCTCCAGATTGTGGGAGACAGCGGATCTGTGAGGCCAGCTGCAGACTGTGGGAGACAGCGGATCTGTGTGGCCGGCTGCAGACTGTGGGAGACAGCAGATCTGTGTGGCCGGCTGCTGACTGTGGGAGACAGCGGATCTGTGTGGCCGGCTGTAGACTGTGGGAGACAGCGGATCTGTGTGGCCGGCTGCAGACTGTGGGAGACAGCGGATCTGTGTGGCCAGCTGTAGACTGTGGAAGACTGTGGGTCTGTGTGGCTGGCTACAGACTGTGAAAGGCTGCAGATCTGCGTGGATAGCTGTAGACTGTGGAAGACTGCAGATCTGTGCGGCCAGCTGTAGACTGTGGGAGACTGTAGATCTGTGTGACCAGCTGATGACTGGGGAAGACTGTGGGTCTGTGTGGCTAGCTGCGGGCTGTGGAAGACTGTGGATCTGTGTGGATAGCTGTAGACTGTGGAAGACAGCGGATCTGTGTGGCCGGCTGCAGACTGTGGGAGACAGCGGATCTGTGTGGCCAGCTGTAGAATGTAGAAGACTGTGGGTCTGTGTGGCTAGCTACAGACTGTGAAAGACTGCAGATCTGCGTGGATAGCTGTAGACTGTGGAAGACTGCAGATCTGTGCGGCCAGCTGTAGACTGTGGGAGACTGTAGATCTGTGTGACCAGCTGATGACTGGGGAAGACTGTGGGTCTGTGTGGCTAGCTGCGGGCTGTGGAAGACTGTGGATCTGTGTGGATAGCTGTAGACTGTGGAAGACAGCGGATCTGTGAGGCCGGCTGTAGACTGTGGGAGACAGCGGATCTGTGTGGCCAGCTGCAGACCGTGGAAGACTGAAGATCTGTGCGGCCAGCTGTAGACTGTGGGAGACTGTAGATCTGTGTGACCAGCTGATGACTGGGGAAGACTGTGGGCCTGTGTGGCTAGCTGCGGGCTGTGGAAGACTGTGGATCTGTGTGGCCGGCTGTAGACTGGGAAGACTGTGGATCTGTGCGGCCAACTGCAGACTGTGGGAGACAGCAGATCTGTGTGGCCAGCTGCAGACTGTGGGAGACAGCAGATCTGTGTGGCCGGATGTAGACTGTGGGAGACAGCGGATCAGTGTGGCCAGCTGCAGACTGTGGGAGACAGCGGATCTGTGTGGCCAGCTGCAGACTGTGGGAGACAGCGGATCTGTGTGGCCGGTTGTAGACTGTGGGAGACAGCGGATCTGTGGGGCCGGCTGTAGACTGTGGACGACTGTGGATCTGTGTGGCTGGCTGTAGACTGTGGGAGACAGCGGATCTGTGTGGGCAGCTGCAGACTGTGGGAGGCAGTGGATCTGTGTGGCCAGCTGCAGATTGTGGGAGACAGCGGATCTGTGTGGCCAGCTGCAGACTGTGGGAGACAGCGGATCTGTGTGGCTGGCTGTAGACTGGTAAGACTGTGGATCTGTGTGGCCAGCTGCAGACTGTGGGAGACAGCGAATCTGTGTGGCTGGCTGTAGACTGGGAAGACTGTGGATCTGTGCGGCCAGCTGCAGACTGTGGGAGACAGCGGATTTGTGTGGCCGGCTGTAGACTGTGGGAGACAGCGGATCTGTGTGGCCGGCTGCAGACTGGGAAGACTGTGGATCTGTGTGGCCGGCTGTAGACTGGGAAGACTGTGGATCTGTGTGGCCAGCCGTGGACTGTGGGAGACAGCAGACCTGTGTGGCAGGCTGTAGACTGTGGGAGACAGCGGACCTGTGTGGCAGGCTGTAGACTGTGGGAGACAGCGGATCTGTGTGGCCAGCTGCAGACTGTGGGAGACAGTGGATCTGTGTGGATAGCTGTAGACCATAGAAGGCTGCAGATCTGCATGGCCGGCCATTGACTGTGGAAGACTGTAGATCTGTGCGGCCAGCTGTGGACTGTGGAGCACTGCAGATCTGTGTGGCCAGCTGTGGACTGTGGTGCACTGCAGATCTTTGTTGCCGGCTGTAGACTGTGGGAGACAGCAGATCTGTGTGGCCAGCTGCAGACTGTGGGAGACAGCGGATTGTGTGGCCAGCTGCAGACTGGGAAGACTGTGGATCTGTGTGGCCGGCTGTAGACTGTGGGAGACAGCGGATCTGTTTGGCCGGCTGTAGACTGTGGGAGACAGCGGATCTGTGTGGCCAGCTGCAGACTGTGGAAGACTGTGGATCTGTGTGGCCGGCTGCAGACTGTGGGAGACAGCGGACCTGTGTGGCCGGCTGTAGACTGTGGGAGACAGCGGATCTGTGTGGCCAGCCGTGGACTGTGGGAGACAGCGGATCTGTGTGGCCGGCTGTGGACTGTGGGAGACAGCGGATCTGTGTGGCTGGCTGTGGACTGTGGAAGACAGCAGATCTGTGTGGCCAGCTGTGGACTGTGGAGCACTGCAGATCTGTGTGGCCAGCTGTGAACTGTGTGTGGTGTTCCCCACATTAAGAAAGAAGAGACTCTCGTAAGGTAAGGCTCAGGTCCGATTTATTCACCCCAGCCATCAACTGCTGCTCAGTAACTGACAACTGCAGAACCCAGTTCAACGTCAGATTCCACTTAGAACACAAGGTGAGATTCTACATAGAACTATGTACGATGTCATACATCTTCCCTCTTTACAACACAAAAGAGTAAACAAAGCATGAACAGGCAAAGTTAAAAGAGAGAGAGAGAGATTACAAACAATGCAAAAAAATAATGAGATAAGGAAAAACTTAACAAACATAGTCCTTCATATACAAAGTTTGTCTTCACACTCTCTGACCCCTCTCTCTAACATTAACAGGCAAAGATTGTGACCTGGTTGGAGAGGAATCAGCATCACCTGTTGATGAATAAGAGCAAGTGCGACCCATTCCACCGAAAGATGGATTCGGATTTGTGTTGACCAATACAACTCTGCTCTTATTCCAGATCCTACCATCATCCGTCTTTACAGCATTCTTGTAAATTCTAGCAACTTTCCTTACACTAGAATACTTTGACCATGGCTGACGACCAACAGGTGCCTTAATTTTCACAAAGTCACCCACTTTTACATCATTGGTTTGAACACACTTTTTCTTGTCAAAATACAGTTTCCTTGTCAACTGTTTATTAAGTTCTCTGTGCCTCCAATCGCCTGCCTGGTTGTCTCTCAACCCTTTGTTCAGACCCATCCATCCTGGACACAACTTAGAGTTTGAGGCCCTACCCTTGAACAACTCAAAGAGAGTTCTTCCCGTAGTGGAGTGAGGAGACAAGCTGTGATTCTATCTTGCAGGACAGATTTCCAATTTAAATTACTCGCCCTGGCCAACTGAATGCTTTCTTTGAGGGTTTTGTTTACCCTCTCAACAGCCCCATTTGTTTCAGGATGGTAAACAGAACTTCTTTTATGAATTATGCCACACTCTTTCAAAAAGGTCTGCATTTCAGAAGAACAAAACTGAGGCCCATTATCAGAAAGAATACAATAGGGATAGCTTTCCCTTTTGAAAATTTCTTCCAAGAATTTTATGACGCTTGGCGATGAAATATCCCTAACAGAACTCACTTCTATCCATCTTGAATAAAGATCCAAGATGACAATCAAATAGGGGGTGTCACTCACACCATGCAAGGGTCCAACAATATCGATGGCAATCTCATCCCAGGGGTGTTTTGGTAACTTCCTGCAGACCATGGGCATCTGCTTGGTTTTCAAAATTTTATCACTGGCACAACACTCCATGCACTCCCGAACCATCCTCTCAACCTCCTTATCCATCCCTGGCCACCAGAATTGCATCCTCAAATACTCTTAAGTTTTTACAATCCCCAGATGACCAACGTGTGCAAGATTGAGAAGCTTACTTCGTACACCCAACGGTGGAATAAGCTTGGTACCACGGACAAGCACACCATCCATGACAGACAACTCCTCGCAAACCAAAGACCAGGGTTTATCGAGATGCTTGTTTTTTCCTAACGCCAGTAACTCAATCACTTTTGTAATTTCCAGATCCTTTGCAACCTCAGATTTCCACTCAGTCTCGTCGACCGCTCCCAATGTAACCTCACAGACATTTATCATATCATCAAACAGACACTCCTCATCCAAATCAATTACTTTGACATCAACTAATCGTGATAAACAATCTGCAGAGTTGTTGATCACACCTGGTATATAATCAACATCAAAGTCATACTCCTGAAGTGAAATGATCCACTTCCTTATCCTGGATGAAATAGAATCTAGCCCTTTTTAAAAAAAAACCTCCTTTAAGGGCTTATGGTCCGAGAGAACTTTTACCTTAGTTCCCCAAATCAAGTTCCTGAACTTCCTCAAGGCCCAAAAGATGGCCAAAGCCTCTTTCTCGATTACCGAGTAATTCAGTTCAGAGCCCCTCAAACACCTCGAAGCACAAGCAATGAGACGTTCCACTCCACATTTTTTTTGAAGCAGCACAGCTCCCATCCCTTTAGCACTTGCATCTGTCAAGATGTGAGTCTCATCACCTGGCACAAAAGCTTGTTAGGATGGAGCTTTCTTCAAATCTTCTTTGATGGAGACGAACTCTCTTGCACACTCTGTACTCCAATCAAAGACCACATTTTTGCCGTTAACCTCCTAAGACTTTGCGTCTTGTCAGCATACCCTGGAATAAACTTACAGTAAAACTCAACCATGCCCAAGAAGGACAGCAACTCCTCCTTGTTACAAGGTTCATTCATTTTCACAATGGTATCAACCAGTTCTTTTTTTGGAAATACACCCTGACCAGTGATGCAATGACCCAGATAGTTTACTTCTTCCACAGCAAACTTACATTTCTCCTTCTTAAGCGTCAAACCGGCTTTCCTCAGTCTTTCTAACACAGCACACACTCTTGAAAAATGCTCTGCCTTAGTGCTACCATGAATGAGCAAGTCATCCTGATAGCACTTCACCCCTGGGAGACCTTTGAGTACATTTGACATAATCCGTTGAAACACAGATGCCGCAGACACAAGCCCAAAGGGCATCCTAAGGACTTTGAAAGTGCCCATGGGTGTCACGAAGGCTGTCAAGTCCTGCGATGTCTTATCTAACTCCACCTGATGATAAGCGGAAGCTAGGTCAAGGGTGGTGAAGTACCTAGCACCCGCTAAGGTGCTAACAATTTCCTCGATATTAGGTAGTGGAAACCTATCCACGACTACCTCTTTGTTGAGAGCACGCAAATCAATGCAGAGTCGAATCTCGCCACTGGCCTTCTTAGCAACAACTATCGGAGGCAACCACTCTGTTGCCTCAACAGACTCAATTACACCCATGTCAACCAAACGCTCAATTTCTTTCTGCACACTGGGTTGCTCATTTAACGGTACCCTCCTGACCTTGGCAACAATGGGAACAGCACCCTCTTTCAGTTTTATATGATGTTTGTAGCCCTTAAGACATCCCAACTTGTCTTCGAAAACATCAGCAAAACGTTCAGCTAGGACAGCTGCAGGATTGTCCACCACCTGTACCTGGACTTGTGGCACAGCATTGGGATTAAGGAGAACACCAAGCAAGCATTGATGAGGCCACCCTAAGAGTGCAGCTCCCTTTCTGGCAACATATACCTTACCGGCAGTCATTCGTCCACTCAATTTGATACAAGCCAAGAAATATCCCAGGATGTTTATCGGCAGACCACCATAACCAACGGGTGAGACATCATTTTTCATAAGGGTAACCTTGCCTCTAAAATGCTTTTTAAATGTGTCCTTGCTAACCATAGTGAGATGTGAGTATGAGTCGAACTTCATCTCAAACTCAATACCTTCAATTACAACTGCATGTGAGGGATGTTTCACTTTTTGGTCGTCTACCTGATAGATGATTTCTTTAACCTGTGGCTGTTCTTTAACTAACGGTTGTTCTCTCCTTTTCACCTTACTCTTGCAACATTTCGCAAAGTGGCCCTTCCTACCACAGGCATTGCAAAGAACTGCAGGACTGGACAGAAGGAAGCATTCGCTCTGTGGCCTGACCTGCCACATCTAAAACAGATAGACCTGCCGTCTTGCATAGAGGTACTTTCTGCGGGTAGAGCCAGAGAGTGCCTTCCACTGTCAATATCAGCAGATGACTTATTCTTAACCAGACAGACAACCTCGTCTACATTAGTACTCAATGCATTTGTCTTACTTTTAGCACTACTTACCTCGTCTATGCGTTTCACCATACGCCCCTCCCGCGGATCTCCTCACCGGCGTTTTCTGGATAACACAGACGGCTTCTTGTGACCACAAACAGCTGCTGGAAGAACAGCTTCTCATCTGCTCGTGGTGCCGCCGCTGGAGAAGAGTGATCCACTACTTCTCTGCCAAGGATGAAGAAGGGACGGAGGGAGACCTCGTTTGATGTTGGGGTGAGACCACGCTCGTCGCCAAATTAATGTGGTGTTCCCCACATTAAGAAAGAAGAGACTCTCGTCAGGTAAGGCTCAGGTCCGATTTATTCACCCCAGCCATCAACTGCTGCTCAGTAACTGACAACTGCAGAACCCAGTTCAACGTCAGGTTCCACTTAGAACACAAGGTGAGATTCTACATAGAACTATGTACGATGTCACACTGTGGAGCACTGCAGATATTTGCGGCCTGCTCTCCTGCACCCTACCAACAAAGCGAATCACCCCTCTGAACCAAGGGGACAAGGTAAAGCGAACAGACCAACAAAAACAAGGCCCCTTGGTTATAACTCAAGTTTTAAAAGATATTTATTCTTAGAGAATTTTGCTTTTTTATCTCAGAAGTCTGGAGATTTGGTCTCAAGATGTCGCTTTGGCACCTCCAAATTAATATAGGACTGTTTCAAAGCACTACAGTGCATAGCAGACTAGAGAGGAGACAGAAGGCAGTAATGCATCGAGGAGAAGAATGTGGAACATGCAGTTATTTCTGTTTCTTTATACAGTGTTTTTTGTTACCTTCAAGATCTGGTGCAGTGCAATACTCAGGGCTGTTGCCGCCAGGATACCGCCCTCGTGCAGACAAGACCAAGATGTCTGAACAGAATGCACAACGAGGACACCATGTAAACCAAAGAAACGCAAGGTGCAAAAGAGCAGCAGTCACACCCTCTCCTTCTCTGCACCAAGGATATGAAACTCCCAACACAGACCTGAAAAGCACCTTCTCTCCTCCACTTCTGGCAGAGCTGAATACCTTGGACCACCGACCACCTCATCCAGAAGTAACCAGTGGCACTGGGTGTCTCAGTGGATGCCAGCAAAGAGATCCCCCCCATCTGTAGGACATCTGACCTCCCCTCGCTTTGCTGTTCCGCCCCTTCTGTTGTAGACCCCTCTCTTGCTTTCTAGGAATGTTTGCACCATGGCTGACAATGAGCACTATCGCTGAGAACCAGCGGCCCTATCCACCAACAGCCATCTCCAGCCAGTGACTCTATCCATTCAGTGATCCTATCTAAAAGCGGTCCTATCCAACCAGCGACCCTATCCAGCCAGCGGCCCAACCAAACCAGAATCCCTATCCAATACCAAAGACCCTATCAATTCAGTGGCCCTATCCACCTAGCGGCCCTATGCTGCCAGCATCCTTATCCAAACAGCAGCCCTATCCAAACAGAAACCCTACTCATCCAGTGACCCTATCCCTATCTAACCAGTGGTCTTATCCAACTAGTGGCCCCATCCAATCAGTGACCCTATCCAGTCAGCAACCCTGTCCCCTGCATGTGCAGCAGACTCTTGTGGTCTGTGCATGGACTGGTCACAGCTCACAGACAGACAGCAGAAGACTAACAAAGGAATAATAAGAAGCCCACTCTGATCCTATATTGGCGTGTTGGTGCGCGTCTCAGCCTCGCAGGTATAGGGCCAACGAGAAATCAAGGCCAGATCACGAACAGACGAGAGTGCTGGGACAGGGTGGAAGTGGGTTGGTTTATTCAATCAAAGCGAAAAAAAATCTTTTTAAGGCCAAGGGGAGGCCATTGATCTCTCCATGTTGTTAGTGTGACGGAGCCCTTCGATCAGAACGTGTTACACATGAGGGCAGCCATGATGAAGGCAGACGCGCCACATGTTGCACCTTTGTACTCTTAAGCGTCGAGCAGGCTGCGTCTTCAGAAGAGGCGGCAGTAAGTTTCAGGACTGGGCTAACGCAGACCCAAGAGTGGTCGAGGCGCCTTCAGCCAGTCGAAAGATCTCCTATTCGGGAGGGGGTAGCGTATGAGGGTGAAGAACATTAATAAACTGGAGGAGAAGAAAGAGGACCTGGAGACCCCAGGCTGGTTCTACAGGAATTCTCTAGAAGGAGCAGGAAGCCAGGAAGATGTTCTGCCATTTTCAATCCATCATGCCAGTCCCAAGGGCGAGATAAGCCTTGAACCACCGCTGTGCGCCATCGACACTCTGGGCGCGCGAAGGCACACTTGGGAGTAATGAGCTGGGTCTATTACAGATATCAAAGCCCTTCACAGGCCTGCGGAGTAATCCAGAGTGACCACTCCTCTCCGCCGCGGAATATCGCCTTTCTCGCGGAGTGACCCTCCTGAATGGGGCACTGGTTGCCAGGGTCCCAGGTGAGAACCAGCCCTCCAAAGAGATCACGTTGCACTGCGTTTAAACATCAAAACTCCTAAATAACAAACATATTCCAGCATCTGCAGTAATGGTAGCCAGTCCCACCCCCCCCAGGCGAGTGATTGACAGCAGCCTGCGTCCTTGTTTGCTGTCCCCTCGACGGGAAGTGGAGGTGGAAGGAACCGAGCCTGGGGAGGGGGCCGGAAGTGAGGTGGGTAGGGATCCAGGGACCAGGAAGCAAGGGGGTTTACTGCGGCAGCACAGCACTTGGTGCAGTTTGTGGAGTTCACTTGTTTTAGAGCAACACTTAATTAGCAAACTGTGGCCGTTCGTTGCTTTTTTGGCTGTATTTATTTGTGCTGTAAACATGTTTTTTTATTTATGTTTTGTGAGTTTATTTGGCTGTAGCAGAACTGTCTGTTTTATGTTTGCGCGTCGAAGTTGTACTCTTTAAATAAATAATAAAAACTAAGGAACAAGCATGAGGCGCATGAGCTTTTGAGGAGGATGGGGGTTGCTCGAGGATATATAGAGGTTAAAGGTCAAGAAGAATTGGTCATGTGAGGGAACTGGGTATGTGCAACTCCGATTTTTTTTTAAAAAGCGCAAGAGAGATTGGTTTCTATTGGGGCAGAGAGATTCCATGGATGAGCAGACAAGGGGTTGATGTCCTGTTCCCAATCCCAAACCAGCAACGTGCACTTTTCAGTCGACTGGTTTGCAAATGAATAGTTCATCATACAATTGTACCTTTGCACGGGGTCCCACAAAAAGCTGTCCAATAAATACATATTAATAAGGCAGAGTGTCATTTGCGACCACATGCCATAGGCTGAGAATAAATGCAGGGATTGAGGGCTGCAAGGGACAGCACCCCCACCACTGTATTTGCATTCCCAAACAAGAGACTTTAAGTCTGTTAACCCTTCCAGTGCCAGCGTGTTTGCGAACCTCTGTACTGTAGATTTTTAATATATTTTTTTAAACAGTGTTTGGTTGTTTAAGTACCCATACCTCTAATTCTCTTCACATGCATGCAAATGATGGGGCCTGTTCACAAAGGTAATTAATATACATGTATATATATATATTTGCTCGCATGTATATTTAATGCTACAAGAGGTGCAAGTCCATATTTTTTTTGCTATCCACCATTTCCAGTGTAAATTTACATTTAGGTGTTGTACTTACATGTCTCCACCACCTTATGTTAGGGGCGGAGCCTCCTTCAACAGGATTTACATGTGTAAAGTAATTACTTATAACTTTGGACACTATGGGGCCGATTCCGATCTCGGCCGGTAGGGCTCCGAATCGGATTCGGCTTTACCGGATCCGATTCGGAGCCCTGTTTCCCGACCGAACCGTACACGGGTCCGGCCGAGCGAGTACGATGCGAAATCTCCGACCGACTCGTCCGGGCGTCCCGACCGCTCCGACCGACTCGCTCCCGGCTCGAACCGCTCCGACCGACTCGCTCGGACTCGACTCGCACCGCGCAATGGAGACGTTTCCCGGCCGGGTAAGTACGATGCGCGCCGCGAGCAGTCCGACCGAGCCGCGCACTCCGGCTCGTAAGAGCTGTCGGAGCCGTACTTTGGGGGTCCGTGTCGGACCCCCTGTACGCGTAGCCGCGCGAGTCGCACACAGGGGGACCCATGGGTCCCCCTACCTGTGCGTGTACGGCGCGACTCGCTTCGCCGCGTACCCGCTGTAGGGGCGCCCTTGTCCGACTCGCACCCATTGAGTCAATGGGAGCCCGCGTACGCGTTGTACGACCGGCTCCCATTGACTTCAATGGGAGTCCGACCGACTCGAGTCCGATAACATACGGACGCATCGTACTCGTTCGGTCGGACTGCACGGGTCCGATTCGGTCGGAAATCTCTCCGGGTCCGGCTCGGTCGGAGAAATTTCCGGCCCGAATCGGAATCGGCCCCTTAGATAGAGATCTCCCTATGGGAAACTATAGGTAAAATGATTAAAGTTTATTATTATTTAAAAAAAAAAAAAATTATGTATATTATACATTGAAATTAGTTATACATATTTATTATTAACCTAAGACTACTAAAATTAAATGTTACTGCACATTAACTTGTGAAATCAAAATGTCTAAAATAATTCATTCATTTAAATATATTAATTTAAATTATAAATGTTTTCTAATCAATATTTTCCCAAAAATTCCCAGCCTAATATTTTCATTTTATTTAATATGTAATCATTTTTTTTTACAAATTATGTATTGCATTAATTTAAATGTTTTTAATTTGCAAATTTTATTTATAATCTTAAAATATTTTACATTTGTAATATTTAACAAGTTTAATTTAAGTTTATTATTACATTTTATTAATGAAATAATTATTAATTATATACGCTTTTTAAGAACACATACATAATTTATTTAAATGTTAAATCATTTAATTCACTTAACGTTAGTTCCTACAATTGTTATTTTATTGCCCTCCCGCTATTGTTTTCTATGTGAATGTGTTGCAGTTCCTGTGAGTGGCCATCTGTGGTGCTTGACTTACTCCAAGGCTGGGCTGGAGTACATATACACCTGTTTAGATGCTATTAGGGCCGCAGTAACTTTAGAAGTGTCGTTTCTGAACAGTAGTGGTTTTATCTTTTGTGGGTATGTGTTTGTATTAGCATATCCTTCCCGTATCGCCCCTTATAAAAGCATGTGTGTGTGGACGGATAAATGTGGTATTTCTATACGGCAAACCTAGCACAAAGGCAGTGAAGCGCTCAACAGGCTCAAGGACAAGGATAAGTCAACGAGTGATTGGAGAAGTAATATTCATAATATTAGAGGTAAATTCCCTAAACCTCTCCCATTTAGTAGTACATACTCCCCTTTTTTCCAACCACTCCCCCTTGTCCCTCCCATATTTATTACAAAATCGTATCCCTGCATGTGCGTAGATCTCCAACAAGGCCCTCACAGAAAACACAGCCAAGGCGGAAGTTTCAGTCTGACCATATAGTGAAAAATGTAGAGATAATTCTCAAATAGCCAATGCTAATGAAGGAAAAGTTGCCCACAATGTCTGGAGTCGAGCAACATCACATAAGTATGGGTTTTCCTAGGGAACGTAGTTAGACAATTGATTGCGTAATATTAGCGCAGATCAAAATTGTGGCAGAATAACTGTTTATGGTGCACTGTCCATTTGATCATGCGTAATTCAATTTCAGATAATTCTGTGAAAATTCAAAAAAATTATGCAAAATTATGCATAATCACATGACATGCCTCTCTGGCACCTTGCAATCAAAAAATCACGTCGGAGACGCATTTTGCGTCCAAAAAATGGAGCAAACAGCAATCCATATTGTTAAAGCGCCTGGCCATTTTGTTTACCCTAGCCTGCTCCTGCCTCGCCAACCCTGGTGTTCCCAGCTCCTTGGCCCTGTCCACTTCCTCCGCCCCTTTCTGCTCCATCTCTTTTCTCTTTTCAACCTTATTTCCACTTTTAGTTACTTTCTCACTGGCCTTTTCATTTTCTGCTCCCCATTTGTGCACTTTTGTTTATCTTTGCTTTATCTTTAGGTATCCCCATTCCCAGCTATGTCAGAGGCAGGCAGCGCCGCCGTCTCCTAGTCCCGGACACCCCGTGGTCCACGGTGGCACGAGGGGGTGAGGCTCTGTCACATTTTCAACAAGGTGGAGTGCAAGCTGCGGTGGGGGAGAGTGCAGCATAGCAAGCGCCGCAAGACCGAGGTCTCCGGCACCCAGCGGCAGGTGACGCACCACTGGGCTGACATCATTGACTGGGAGCAGGACCTGCTCGATCTGCTTGGAGTGGAGCTTAATCCCGGAATCGGAAGGTTAGACGCGGCACTGCGAGACTCATAGTGCACCTAACTTCATTGATTTGTAGTTCATCCTGATTTTATATTTGTTCTTATCACATTTTAAATTTCTCCTATCCATGCGTCGCCCTCACCTTTATCTCTTTTATTCCTTGACTCTGTTGTGCTGTCCCCGTTCCGCCACGGCCTGTGCCGCTTGAGAGGATGGACCCGCACCGCATATCTTTTTTCTCACTTCCACCGGAAGTTACCTGCATAACTCGGTCAGCGTTCTAGTCGCGGCCGCCTTCTCTTCCCCCTGCCTCCTACTCTTCTTATGCAAGGCGCAGACGCGCACAGCTGCGCACTGGCGGCGTGCCAAAGGCAAGCCTGTCTGTGCCCGTCCGCGCCTGGCCGTCGCCGGACGCCGGACACCATGTCCGTTCTCCAGGCTGTTATCTTCCTTTTTTTGCACACTCCTTTCCCCACTTGTGTACCCTCATCTTTGTCCATCTCCCAAATCGGTGGTCTGTAAACTTGGGGTGATGATTGATAACAACCTCTCCATGACAGACCATGTTAATCATGTGACGGGCGTTTGCTATGGACTAATGCGCAGTCTTCGCAAGATCTTCCAATGGGTCCCAATGGCATCTAGGATGGCTCTGGTCCAAGGACTAATCATCAGTCGGCTTGATTATGGAAACGCCCTGATGACCTCCATTAATTCAGAGCTTCTCACCAAACTACAGGTGCTACAAAACACAGCTGCCAGACTTGTATTAAATTTGCCCTCTCGGTCCCCATCGGCACCAAGCCTGAGAGCTCTCCACTGGCTTCCCATCAGGAAACGTATACTTTTTAAGATCAACTGCCTGGTCCACAAAACCATCTATGGGAACAGACCACGCTATCTTGCAAAAAAACTCATCTGGTATAAAGCCACCAGAACCCTCAGGTCTTCAAACAAACATTTTCTCATCCCTTTTAAGATCCATACCGCCAGGAATGGTGGGAGATCTTTCTCATACCTTGCCCCCACTCTGTGGAACTCGCTCCCTCTGCAACTACGTATGGAAACCAACCACAGAAAATTTTGTAGGATTCTTAAAACCTGGCTGTTCTGATCTCTCCTTTTTCCCTGCCGGCTCCCTCTGTTCTCTTTTCTTCATGTTCTGGGTTTAGTCTAGCGCTTTGAGACCCTCGGGTGATATGTGCGCTTAATAAAACCCTATGACTATGACTTTGACTATGGTCAGGGCCGGACTGGCCGTAGTGGGCACCGGGCGTTTTGCCGGTGAGCTGGAATGGTGGGGTCTGGTTTTCGAGCGTTGGGGTCTGGTTTTGTCACTAGGGGCTGGCTTTGCAGTAGTGCTACAATATCAGCTCCCTGTAACAAAAGCGACAGCAGCGCTAACGAGGCAGCAATGCTGCTCACTAGCAATCCCCCTCCACCCCGGCCGGTCCAACGGAATTGCCAGGGCTGGTTTGTGTTCTCAGTCCGGCCCTGAGAGTGGTGGGGCTAGGTGTATCCTCTCCCTCCCTCTCATGGCACCACACGGTTAAAACACAGAATGTCTTTTAAATTACAGTTCGTTCCAAGTATCTTGCGTCACTCTAGTCTCTATTTGAGAAAGTTGCCTATGGACAGCAGGCCGAGGGCCCATAGCCTACCGGGGCAAGTCTGGGCTCCAATGGAACTGTAACCCACATCTTACTGAATTTGGCTGATTCATTCATTCATTCAGTCATATAATATTTTCCCAAATGCTAACAGGCCCCATACCTTCGGTAGCCACACACCAGTGTTAGTGGTCTGCTTGACTGCCAGTTATCAGCAATGCAGGCACAACATACAGGGTGACAGAAGGCTTTCTTGCACAAGCAGTCAATGGTACAGGAACATAGATGGAAGTGGACCCCAACTGGGTGCTGTACGCAGCTCACCCCGGATCTAACTCTCGCAATGCTGACTCTGTGGAGCCCCCCAATCATACAAGGTTCCATGGTGTCCTGAGAGAGCAGCATGGCAGGATGTCAATACCAAACATCCTTTCCATTCCCCTCCCCTCCTTTCGTCATTGTTTTTCTGATCCTTTCCTAGCCAGTTCCCTCCATTACTAAAGCACAATTAATAACATTGAATTGTTGACTACTTAAATGTTTCAAAGTGATGCTTTGGACAGCGGTCACTTCCCACTGGTTAGGTATTGATTCTTAATGTGTGCCCAATACTGTGGCTGGTACTGATACTGTGGTA
This sequence comes from Calotriton arnoldi, assembly GCA_963921515.1. NCBI lineage: Eukaryota > Metazoa > Chordata > Amphibia > Caudata > Salamandridae > Calotriton > Calotriton arnoldi. The sequence continues at coordinate 1,614,696 of CAWUFW010001899.1, read as the reverse complement.
TGTGCATGGTGTTTTTGTCCCGGCCCTGATGTACTCCAGGCCGCTGCTGGGGGGGGGGTGTGGCCCACTGAGCTGCGGGAGGGGATGAAGCGACTGCTGGGACGAGAGGTAAGTCATTTTCCTTTCTCAATGATAACTGCTGCCTTTGTTAAGGCGTTCGTTCCTGGCTTCCAAACACAGACACCAATCCTTTCATAAATTATGCCGCCTCCTATATTTCTGTTGCAGCCTTTGAAACATTGAAAGTAATGGTAGGAGAATAGCTGCGTTTCCCGGTGCCCACTCAGACCCACTACAAGGGATGTGTGAAATTTGCATAATTTGCTTTTGCGTAAATATGGCAAAATTATGTAAAATTATGTGTAATTATGCAAAATTCAAATCCATTATTTTGCCCTACATTTTAACACAACATGAACCCTTGCATTAATTTGTGGTCAATCAAATATCAGTTTATGTAAAGCTGATCTATTATCTTTCCCCAAAAAGTCCAACAATTATATTTAAATGTATATTTCAATAATTCACACAATGATATGTTTACTGATATAGATTACTACTAATATATTTTATAAAATCTAATTAAAAAACATGTATGTGACTTTCTTTTTACACAGTTTTTATTATTACATTTTGTGGATAAAAAATAGTCAGGGAAATGTTTTAAAAATAAATAAATAAAACAAACATGCCTCTGACTCATTCTTTTAATATATTTCATCCCACAAAACGCAATCATAAAAACAACCACAAGTGGACCTTGTGTCTTTTTTACAACATCTTCAGGACACATTAAACGCAGGCATACAGCCAGGCCCAGCAGGTTTGTGCGCCTGCCAGGTGTGAGCACATTACTGTTTCCCTGCCTGCGCACTCATGCTGGGAAAAGACGGTGTCCATGGGGTTAAGAACCCCATCCCTGAATCGTCCCCGAGGGATGGGGTCCTCGGGCCATGGAATGTCTCTGGGAGGGGGGCAGTGTGGCCCCTCTTCACATCTAATGTGTGTCGCCGCCCACGATGGGATCCCTGGGGCCTCCTAATAAGATTATGGCCCCAGGGGATGGGGTCTCCTCGGGGCATTTTTAGGCCTGGGGAGGGAGGCCGTGCACCCCTCCCGTTTAATAAGATTACAGCCACGGTGGATGGAGTTAGGGGGGCTTTAGGCTCAGCGGTGGGGGCTGCGTGCCCCCTCCCCTTTTGATAAAATATCAGCCCCCGGGGATGGGGTCCCACGGGCCTCTTAGAGGCTAGGGGGGAGGGGCCACATGGACCCCCTACCACAAAATTAACAATGTGCCACCTTCTCAAGCTCTGGCCCACCCTAGGGGACTTTTCTTGAAACAGCACGGGGACCTGCCCTTTTAAAAAATACAAATTACAGCTGATCCTCAGTAAAAGCACAGCAAAAGTTTTAAAAAAACACCTTTTTGGCCGCCAGCGTAAAACCCTCTGGTACCCCACCACCAGGCCTAGGGGGCCAGGGTATCCCTACCCTGCCCCCTTATGTCTTTTTGAAACTATTTTCTTGGGAGTTGGATCTGAGTCCCAATTCCCAAGATGGCTGCTGCCACATCCTTGTTGATATGGTGGCAGCCAATCAGATCTCACCATGAGATCTGTCGTTCCCACAGATCCTCCGTGGTGTGATATATACAAAGGTATTGAGCATTAATTGCTCAAAAACTACTGAACCGATTTACACCAAATTACAAAAAGCACTCTTTCTGGACCAAGTTCTAGCTTTCTGCCAAATTTGGTGTAAATCCAGTCAGAGATAGCTGTGTGTAAAGTTCCTTTGGAAAAAAATAATGGGGAAAACACATTTTGGGACCCCCCCCCCCTTTTTCTCGACCCACGCTTGATGGATCGCCCTGAAACTCTCCAGGAAGGAGCTGAGTTGAAAAACAATGTTTTGAAGGTTTTGTGAACATTCGTCAAGTGGCGCCAAAGATATAAGCAAACCAGAAAATGCATTTCCTATGGAAACACAATCTATAGTATTACTACCCAGTGGCAGCCACCACTGGGCAATATATTTAATATATAATGACGCTTGCAGGAATCCCCGCCCATTTGATTGTCCAGAATACTCTGTGAATGTCAAAGTATCGGTAAACAAAATCACAATTTCTTCACTTTTCTGTGACAGAAACTCCAGAACTTCCAGCAAACTGCAATAATCCCACCATCCAATGTTTCCATACTTCTTCTCATAAAAATGTGTGGGTGGACATATTGCACGGGGGCAGGAATAAGGCAAAGCTTTGACCATTGTCAGATCATTATCACATCATATTTACCATGGCCTGTACTCCCCTCACTAAACCCTCCTTGATGGGTAATCATTTGGCTAGAAACTGGAATCGGGCCAATATTGGCGATTTCTGTACATTTTTAAAAGCCACTTCACCAACCGAACAAGATTCCCTCTGCGATCAGGTATCAAGCATTGAGCAATGTCTTGTCTCAGCCAGTGACAGTGTTGCTCCCTTTAAGAAAACTAAACTTAAACGCCCTCACGACGCTCAACGCTGGTTCTCTGACGATCTGAAAATAAAAAAACTGGCACTTAGGCAAGCCGAGCGCAGCTGGAGACGAGATTATGCTCTTGAAAAAAAAGCCACCTATGTTACCTTGCTAAAAGACTATAAAAACTCTATCCTCCAGACCAAGGCAATTTACTTCTCCTCGAAAATTACAAACTCAGCCACTAAGATCAAGGATATTTTCTCAATAGTTGATGAACTTACACAACCTGACAGAGTGATAGCTAAACCTGTCCCCTCACAATCATTATGTGACTCCCTGAACTCGTATTTTATCGAGAAAATTGCCACCATCAAAAGCAATATTCCGTCTTCCACACTTTCAACTGCCCTCTCTATCACATGTAATAATCCCCTGGTGTTGGATTTAATCCCCCTGATTTCCAGGGAAGAGTTTTCTGTCCTTCTAAAAAAAATTGGATCAGGCTCCCCCACCGACTGCTGCCCCTCTCATATCCTACAAGAGGCTTTCCTTACCTGCCCAGATCCGCCCCTCTCACTCCTCAATAACTCTCTTAAACAAGGTATTGTCCCAGACACCTTTAAACATGCGGAAATCGTCCCTATTTTGAAGAAACCCAACGCTGACCCCTTGGTCCTGAGTAACTTCCGCCCAATCTCTTTACTTCCTTACCTCAGTAAGATCTTAGAAGCTCACGTAGCAAATTGTTTGAGCTCATTTATTGAACATTCTCAGTTTCTTGACTCCCATCAAGCAGGATTTAGACCTGCACACTCTACGGAGTCAGTCATTCTTGCAGTTATGGACGAACTTAGGAGAGGGGCCGATAAAAACATCACCCAGGCCCTGGTGCTCTTGGATTTATCGGCTGCTTTTGACACGGTCGACCATGACCTCCTGATCGATCGTGTCAGTAATGCTGGCATCCAGGGTCTGGCTTTGAAGTGGATCTCCTCTTTCCTACACAACCGATCTCAGGCAGTCCATCTCGCTAATTTCTCAGCCAAGAAAGCTAGGCTGACTTGCGGGGTCCCCCAGGGTTCCTCCCTTTCACCCCTCCTGTTTAATCTGTACATGCTTCCTCTGATTCGGTCCTTACGCAAAAAGAGAGTTGTCACTTTTAATTATGCTGATGACCTCCAGCTGGTGTTTGAAATTGATTCTTCTAACACCTCAGTATCCAATTTCCAGTCCACCATGAGTTATATTAGCGAATGGATGTACGCTAACCAACTAAAACTTAACCCTGATAAAACTGAGCTGGTCCTGACAGGAGGTACTGCCAACCCTTGGAATTCTAATTTTTGGCCCCCTCTCTTAGGTAGCCCGCCTCGCCCAGCAGAATCTGTAAAAAGTCTAGGGGTCATAATCAGTAATGATTTGTCCATGAAATCTCAGATTAGTGCAGTGGTCTCTACCTGCTTCTTCCACCTACGCAGAATTCGGAAGATCTGTAGATTTCTGACCACCGAGGCCTTGACCTTAGTCATCCTGGCCTTGGTTATCTCTCGTATTGATTATGCCAATTCACTTTATGTTGGCATTCCGGCATACCAACTCCACCGTTTGCAACTGGTACAAAATCAAGCAGCCAGGCTCATCTTTCGTCAATCCAGATACCAACACGTCCGCCCCCTGATGAAGAGCCTGCATTGGCTCCCGGTGGCTAAACGGTGTGTATTTAAACTGGGCTGCACCATCTTTAAAGCCCTTGCCGGCCTTGGCCCAGTATTCATCTCATCTAGGATCCATCGTTATGTCCCCTACCGTGAACTACGCTCCTCTCATTTGAATTTGCTCACCATCCCCACTTTCAAACGCAAAAACATGGTGGCCTTGGATTTTCTTTTTTGGCCCCTCAATTTTGGAATGCTCTCCCCATTGGACTGAGGTTAGCTACCTCCTACGCCCAGTTCAGAACACTTCTTAAGACTCTTTTGTTCTCTCAGGCCTACGAGTAAAGCTTCTGTTCATTATAACATTGTCGCTCCTCTGCTCTCAGCGCCATGAAACCGCTTGGTGTTAGTGCGCTCTATAAATATTTTTAACATAACATAACCATTTGAAAACCACATGAACATTTCCATGGCTTAACCCGGTCACAGTTTAGTTTTGCCTGATAATCAATTGAAATATTGAAGAATATTGATTTACCACAGTGTCATGGCCAAAATGTTATGGCCATCAATATGGAGGAGGTAAGTACATGTAGGTAAGTATAGATTTAATGTTTTTATTTCCACATTTACACACTTTGAAGATATATGGGTCATCAAGATACATATATGTTAAATATAGTAAACCAGTACATTCCCATATATACTTACCTGTAATTATTTTGGCCCCCGATGTATTGGCTACGATATTGTCATACATCAATATTCACGACTTGATGTTTCTCACCGCCACCATTTTTACCTGCTCCTGCCCATTATAATAGGCCCAACCAGACATTTGACATATGCTTCTATAAGTGGAAGAGTGGAAACACTGGGTGGTGAGACTTTTGTTGTTCTCACAAATTCAAAACTTTCTATTACAGAAATATGAGGGGATTCTGCATTTTGAATGAAAATGTGATGTTTGCAGGGCAGTCTTGGCGAGAAAAAGTACTAGTATTCATGCAGGTCACACTATCCAGGACTCTCCTAGGTGCGTTTTTAAAAAAAATGTCTGGGGTTGGTTTGTCGTGTTCATCTCAAATACACAATTTTGGGATGTGGTTGTGTCATCCATTCTCAGACTTGGCCCTTTCTTTGCTGTTCTATAGCACATCTTCACCCTCCCAGAAGATATACATAAAACCACAATTATATCATGAATAATATACTCCCAGAGCCCACACCTTTATGTCTATATATCAGATGGTACTGGCCCTCCCATTGATGATCTTATTTCCACTGAGCGGGTCAGCGAGAAGCCGTCACATCCTTTCACCACTATTGCTACTCTGTGACTGTCCAATCGCAAAACAAGGCAACGTTTTTTCATAGTAAAAGTAAAAAAACTTGTAGGACATTGGGTTACTGGTTGGGGGTGGGGAGGGGGTTGAAACCCTTCTCAAGCAGCAACCATAATTCTTCTCGGGGTGAAGTCACAAACAGACCCTAAATTATCCTGTGCTCAACCCTCGGGTAGCTTGGCACAGAGGTGTCAGGCTTAACTCAGAAGCAATGTGTAAAGTATTTGTGCAACACTTCAAACAGTAACACAGTGAAAACATCCCCCCAAAAGGATCCCCCAACAGAGTTAAACAAAAATAGAGTCATTTCGAATAAATAAAACAAGACCAAAAATGACAAAAATTTAATCAGTCGAACCGGAGAGAATCAATTGTAAAGATTTTAGTGAAAATAGCGCCAAAAGGTGTAAAGTACCAACTGTGGATATCTAGTCGAGCCGAACCAGGACAAAGTCACAAGATCAGGCCGAACACGATGGAGCATGGGCTGGCTACAGGGATCTGAAACAGGAGGGGTATGCAGTTCCTAGGTGGGTCACCCTAAGGGTGAGTACAGAGAGTTTAGGAAGTGTTCAGTTCCCTTTAGGACAAGGTGTCCTCCGGGGGGAAAAAACATTTTTTGGAAGAGGGGGAGGGGGAATTCCTCCTTTCGGAACTAGTGCCCTCACACACCCAGCCAGCTAGGTGTCATGCTTCATCAACGGGTCTGCTCCTCGTCGGGTCGGCGCTGCAATACCCGACGGGCACCCAATGATGGGGCTCTTTGGCGGAGATCTTTTGTTCCTTGTCCTTTGGTGAGGTGTGGGTGAGGAGCCTAGGCTAGTGTAGATGTATTGTAGTGAAGGTGCGATTTAAAACAGGTTAGGTAGTCCAAAGCGATACTTTAATAGAATGGCTCCTACCTGATTAAAATAAAACTAGAGTGGCAACTTCTATCTTAAATTTATTAGTTCAAGATTATAGTGCTCTGCTCTACAGGGACCCAGTCAGGCCAACGGAACAGAGTACTTTAAATCCTGGTTTGCGGAGCGCTGCAAGGATCCATGTCAAAAATGCGTCATGCAGCCGAAGCAATGCATTTGTTCTGAGATGTGGCAATACTGTGGTGTGAGGTCCTGCTGCATCATCATTGAAGATCCCATCGACGAGGGATTGCTGTGCGAAGTCTGGAGTCGAGTATGTGTCCCGCAGTCGGTTCAATGCATCGGTTCTGAAGAGCTGCCATCGATGAAGGATGCGAGGGACTGTGCCAAGGATCAATCAATCAGTATTTCACCCTGGGGGGTATCCAGGCATGTAGCGACGGTTCTGATGTGGTGACAGGCTGCATTGCAATGCAGGTCTTTGCGGCAGTTCTGATCAACGCAAATATTCAAATGCATGAGAAATGCCAATTCAGGCTTATTTCTGCAACATGTTGAAATTCACAGTTCATCATAAGTAACCATGATGGTGTAAACCCAGTGCATTTTGAGCAGGAGCCCTTCGTCAGGGGTAACTGTAATATGAAAAAAGTCTAATTCGAATCATCAAAAGCAGCATATCTATAATGACTAATAGATAATTGAGCAGAGGATGCTGGGTGAAGGGTTGATGTATCAGCATTCAGCAGTTGCACATTATGCAGTGGCGGCTCGCAGAGGGAGTGCTGCGGGGCGGCAGGGCGGGGGAGGGGCTGGGTGGGGGGGTAGTGGAGTCGGACATACGACGGGCAGGAGTAAAGTACGTAAATAAATAAATAAAACTATTTACCTTGCGCTCCCTGCATCGCCGAGTTGGCGATGCAGCGAGCGCAAGATAAATAGTTTTATTTATTTACTTACTTTACTCCTGCCCGTCGTATGTCCGACTCCACATAAAATACTACAACATGTCTGTCTGTGAAAATGTCAAATAAGTACAGGCACAAAAGTAAGCCTGGGTGGAGTTTGCAGAGTTTTACCCTGAGGAACTCCGCAAAGTGCCAGAAAAACTCTGCTGGGCTCCGCGGAGTTCCGCCAGTGGTGGAGTCTGTTAAGTCGCGCTGCTCGCACTGATTTTTAGCACCAAGAGTTGTCTTGCACTGTAAAATCAGCGCACACGGCACTACGCATCGCGCCAGAGGGCGTTGCTGCTTTCTACCACTCGAGTAGACATTCTACTCGAGTGGCAGCATACTCAACGCGAATGTCAGATTTCTCACCGCGAGCGTTCGCAACCTGGTATCCCGCCTTATGTTTTACACTGAACTCACCGTCATTGCATGCTAAAGAAAATGGTGCATATACATTTACGACCAATTTGGCGATCACTGCATTTATATAAGATGCTTGAATTTCACCTCATGGTTCCTCCGGGGGAGAGGGTAGCCTGTAGTCACACTCACTCCAAGGCTCAGCCTCTGCCTTGCCACCTACTCGGTGCACCATCAGAGACCGCTTATTATGTGTAAAATATCAGGAGGGGTACCAGGGAGTTAGGATCCCTAGGTCCTGATGAAAAGCCAATAGGGGTATGGTTTGAAACATGTCGACCTTTTAGGAAAGCCGGTACATAACAACCTCCTCTCCTATCTCCCCCTTTTTAGGTCTCGCCTGAGCCAGCGAATGCGCTGGTCTGGCGAGACATTTAGTGAGTGGGCTTTAGAAATCCTACCACAAGCTTTTGCTGGCCTAGAGCGTGCGGTTACGCGCACAGTAACGCGCATTCCTCGCATCGCTCAGGCGCCATCTGGCTTTCATCTCATTTGCTCTCCCGCTCCTCCCCCTCCCCCATCACAGCGCGTGTCTCGCGGCCGCGCGTCTTCTTTTTGGCTTGCCCGTGCCCGTGGTGTGCTTGGGCGGGTATTCCTCTGTAAATTCACTGCTCTGCTTTGCGGGGTTATTGTTTACTCTTGCTTACACATTACGGAAATAATATTCTTAACTTTTAGATCCTTTATTTTGCTCCTATTTGAACTGCGAAATGAACAAAATAACGCACAAAAACAAGGAGACTCGCCAACTGTCTCATTACAGTAGTGTGCACTTAGGACATATCACTCATTTTTTTTTCTTTCGCTCCATTCAATAAAACATTTATCGAAGTTTTCTAATACTATTTACTGTCCCACATTAGTTATTACATGGGTGCTTTCTAAGGCAGCAGCTTTACTTTTATAAACGTGCACGCCTATAGCCGGTAACAAGCAGCTGTGGCAGGACAAGGAAACATTGCCTGGTTTTTTTTAACGTTTCCTAAAACGCAACATTGCCTAATGTTTTTGGGATATTATATCTTCACTCTCTGATGCTCACTGCACTCTCTTTCTCTATCTCCACCATATCTGATTCTCTTGCTCCTTCATTCGCTCTCCTCTCTCTCTGTCTCCCAGCTTCATTCTATCTCCCCCCTTTCTCTCTCTCTCTCTCTCTCTCTTTATCTCCTCTTTATTCACTCTCTATCCCCCCTTTCTCTCTCTCTCTCTTTATCTCCCATTTATTCACTTTCTCTACCCTTTATTCACTTTCTCTACCATTCTTTCTATTTTCTTATTGTAGCCTCTATAGCGCTCTCATTAAAGTGCTGAGGAGGTTCAAAATAAATTCACGCTTTAATTAACGCTTGCAACAATTACATGAATGGTTACATTTCTACAAAATACATCCTTAATGCACTTGTGCACTTATACCACCAAAAAAACAAACAGGTATAACTGTTGATCATAAACAAGGGTACAATCCCTTGATGTCCATTTTGCGCTATTTAAAACTTTATTTACAAAGAAAACGCTACGTTTATGACAAACGATCAAAGTTGAACGACAACACACATACACTTTGGGAAAAACCAATAGTTCGTGTTTGTGGTTGGAGCATGCAGACAGCGCGGCTTCTTTGCACTTACATTACAATGAGACATTAACACGTGCTAGCAGGAAACAGACCAGAGGCGCCACTGGGGCACAAGCTAGACAGAGACATCCTCCTTGATTGATGTTGCCCCTCAGCCGAAACTTTGGTTACGATTAGTTCAAAACTATTTGATCCCCCATAAGCCTGTACTTTGGAATAGTTTATCTTTTACATAGTGTTTTTAGCGGAAAGAAAAATTATACACAGTATGGGAAAATGCGTGGGAAATACACAAAAAAATATTGCTTTCACTCTGTCCCTCTTGCTGTGCATTCACCCCATCCCTCCCTCCCCCGCTCTCTGCTATGCCAGCATATCGCATCAGCATATCGCATGTTCGGCACTTTTCGGAAATAGTGTCTTTCATATCACAATATACGCAAGTTTAGACTTTTTAGCAGGGCCCGACACCCCCAATTTGCGAATGAAGCACACCTTTCACTAAATGCGTTTCTGCAGTTGGTAATTTTATTTTTAAAAAAATACCGACCAACGATGGCCATCTACCATCTTGCAACAGTACGTTCAAAGAACAAAAAAAACAAAAAATCTACGCACACAAGTCGCAACACACTGGAGTCAAAATGGGCACTTTGTCATTATGTATTTGCACGCATGCATCATTATGCTAAAACAGGATTTACTGCGTCGCAATCATTGCAAAAAAATGATTACACCGTACTACCCACAGCAGCATATGCTAAAGCAATCCCAGTGTAAACGTTAATATTATAACTGGCGAAATACGATCTTTTGCACGATTATACTGTAATTATTTTTTCCCATGCACAAAAACACAGGGGCATATTAGCAAGCGATTTATCGCCGATTTAGCGGCACTTTTTGCCGCTAAAGCGGCGATAAATCTATCGCCCTATCAGCAAGCTGTCGCTAACAGCAGTTAGCGACAACTTTCTGACGAAAGCGATCGGTTTGGGTGCCGCTTTGCATGTCAGCGATGTTTATCGCTAATGACATGCAAAGTAGGCGTTCCCGACCAACATACCCTGTAAACAGACGCTAACAGGCCTATCACCTATTAGCAAGGAGTCCCTGACCCCGGTTAGTGACGTGAAAAGTCGCGCTAACCGGGGCCATCGCCAATTTTTTATCACCTGCTATTTTCCTGACTTAGCCATACATTACATGGGGGGTGGATTATGCTGATACGACCACAGGGTCGTATCAGCAAGGTTTTCCACCTCCCCCATGCAACATCGCTGGTTTTGTCGCGATGTTGGCCCTTCCCTCCCGCTATCGCTGGAATATTTATCGCCATAGTGCTAAATGTCGTTAATACAGCGTTAGCGTGGCGATATATTCCAGCGATAGCCGGCGATAAAATAAATCACGCTAAGCAGGGTTAGCGATGATTATCGCCTCTTCTTGCTAATATGCCCCACAGATTTTACAAAGTAAAATTTACAGCATCGCTATTACTGGGAAAACGATTACACCGTACTTCCCAGAGCAGCATACGATTAACCAATCCCGGTGTAAACGTAAATGTTATACCTGCGAAATAAAAACTTTTGCCCGCTTTAACTGTACTTACTTTTGCCCATGCCAAAAACACAGATTTCAAAAAGGGAAATTCACAGCGTCGCTAGCGCTGCAAAAACGATTACACCGTACTCCCCACAGCAGCATACGATAAAACAATTCCTGTGTACACGGAAATAATATTTTTCTTAACTTTTACATCCTCAATTTTGCTCCTATTTGAACTGCAAAATTAATAAAATAACGCACAAAAACAAGGAGACTCGCAAACTGTCTCATTACAGTACTGTGCACTTAGGACATATCACTTATTTTTTTTCTTTCGCTCCATTCAATAAAACATTTATCGAAGTTTTCTAATACTATCTACTGTCACACATTAGTTATTACATGGGTGCTTTGTAAGGCAGCAGCTTTACTTTTATAAACGTGCACGGGGCTCTTATTAGGCGGCAGTGTTCCATAAAATGTTTTTGGTGTTAGCCTGCCTCGAACATTATTGGGGATGGCATGTTGTTTAAAGACAATACATAAGGAAATCTGCACTTGCGTTTATATTAATTTTAAAGGTGACTTTACACAAAAAATGCACCTGTGCCCGGCCAGCTGCAGTTTTTGGTTGTTTGTCGTCTGTGACTTAATGTACATACAAACTTAAAACAATTACCACTTGCGGTTATACTAATTTAAACGTGAACTTCACACACAATGCTGCTCACCTCCTCACTTTCCATTCTTAGGTATCACACGGCTATTTTCAACGCTCTCCATCATTATGCCTCACTACTCTCCTCCTCCCTCTCCTTCCTTCTGCCTCACGCTGCTCTTCTCAGTCTCCTTCCTTCTGCCTCACGCTGCTCTTCTCAGTCTCCTTCCTTCTGCCTCACGCTGCTCTTCTCAGTCTCCTTCCTTCTGCCTCACGCTGCTCTTCTCAGTCTCCTTCCTTCTGCCTCACGCTGCTCTTCTCAGTCTCCTTCCTTCTGCCTCACGCTGCTCTTCTCAGTCTCCTTCCTTCTGCCTCACGCTGCTCTTCTCAGTCTCCTTCCTTCTGCCTCACGCTGCTCTTCTCCTACTCACATTCAATCCATGTACACCATGCTACTACTGTCATTCTCATTCATTATACCTCACCCTACTCTTATCTTCACTCTCCTTCCTTCTGCCTCACGATGCTCTTCTACAAGCTCTACTTACTTCAGACTCATGCTCCTTATCTTAATCTCCTTCCTTGTAACGCGCAATAATCTTTTCTTTCTCCTTCATTCTGCTTCACGCTAATCTTATCAACCTCCTTCCTTATACCTCACGCTACTCTTTATATTATCCTTCCTTGTGTCTCACGCTGCTCTTCTCATTCTCCTTCATTATACCTCACGCTGCTCTTCTCAGTCTCCTTCCTTGTGTCTCACGCTGCTCTTCTCAGTCTCCTTCCTTCTGCCTCACGCTACTCTTCTCAGTCTCCTTCCTTCTGCCTCACGCTGCTCTTCTCAGTCTCCTTCCTTCTGCCTCACGCTACTCTTCTCAGTCTCCTTCCTTCTGCCTCACGCTGCTCTTCTCAGTCTCCTTCCTTCTGCCTCACGCTGCTCTTCTCAGTCTCCTTCCTTCTGCCTCACGCTGCTCTTCTCATTCTCCTTCATTATACCTCACGCTGCTCTTCTCAGTCTCCTTCCTTGTGTCTCACGCTGCTCTTCTCAGTCTCCTTCCTTGTGTCTCACGCTGCTCTTCTCATTCTCCTTCATTATACCTCACGCTGCTCTTTATATTATCCTTCCTTGTGTCTCACGCTGCTCTTCTCATTCTCCTTCATTATACCTCACGCTGCTCTTTATATTATCCTTCCTTGTGTCTCACGCTGCTCTTCTCATTCTCCTTCATTATACCTCACGCTGCTCTTCACAGTCTCCTTCCTTCTGCCTCACGCTGCTCTTCTCAGTCTCCTTCCTTCTGCCTCACGCTGCTCTTCTCATTCTCCTTCATTATACCTCACGCTGCTCTTCTCAGTCTCCTTCCTTGTGTCTCACGCTGCTCTTCTCATTCTCCTTCATTATACCTCACGCTGCTCTTTATATTATCCTTCCTTGTGTCTCACGCTGCTCTTCTCATTCTCCTTCATTATACCTCACGCTGCTCTTCTCATTCTCCTTCATTATACCTCACGCTGCTCTTCTCAGTCTCCTTCCTTCTGCCTCACGCTGCTCTTCTCAGTCTCCTTCCTTCTGCCTCACGCTGCTCTTCTCAGTCTCCTTCCTTGTGTCTCACGCTGCTCTTCTCAGTCTCCTTCCTTCTGCCTCACGCTGCTCTTCTCAGTCTCCTTCCTTCTGCCTCACGCTGCTCTTCTCAGTCTCCTTCCTTCTGCCTCACGCTGCTCTTCTCAGTCTCCTTCCTTCTGCCTCACGCTGCTCTTCTCAGTCTCCTTCCTTCTGCCTCACGCTGCTCTTCTCAGTCTCCTTCCTTCTGCCTCTCGCTGCTCTTCTCAGTCTCCTTCCTTCTGCCTCACGCTGCTCTTCTCAGTCTCCTTCCTTCTGCCTCACGCTGCTCTTCTCAGTCTCCTTCCTTCTGCCTCACGCTGCTCTTCTCAGTCTCCTTCCTTCTGCCTCACGCTGCTCTTCTCAGTCTCCTTCCTTCTGCCTCACGCTGCTCTTCTCAGTCTCCTTCCTTCTGCCTCACGCTGCTCTTCTCAGTCTCCTTCCTTCTGCCTCACGCTGCTCTTCTCAGTCTCCTTCCTTCTGCCTCACGCTGCTCTTCTCAGTCTCCTTCCTTCTGCCTCACGCTGCTCTTCTCAGTCTCCTTCCTTCTGCCTCACGCTGCTCTTCTCAGTCTCCTTCCTTCTGCCTCACGCTGCTCTTCTCAGTCTCCTTCCTTCTGCCTCACGCTGCTCTTCTCAGTCTCCTTCCTTCTGCCTCACGCTGCTCTTCTCAGTCTCCTTCCTTCTGCCTCACGCTGCTCTTCTCAGTCTCCTTCCTTCTGCCTCACGCTGCTCTTCTCAGTCTCCTTCCTTCTGCCTCACGCTGCTCTTCTCAGTCTCCTTCCTTCTGCCTCACGCTGCTCTTCTCAGTCTCCTTCCTTCTGCCTCACGCTGCTCTTCTCAGTCTCCTTCCTTCTGCCTCACGCTGCTCTTCTCAGTCTCCTTCCTTCTGCCTCACGCTGCTCTTCTCAGTCTCCTTCCTTGTGTCTCACGCTGCTCTTCTCAGTCTCCTTCCTTCTGCCTCACGCTGCTCTTCTCAGTCTCCTTCCTTCTGCCTCACGCTGCTCTTCTCAGTCTCCTTCCTTCTGCCTCACGCTGCTCTTCTCAGTCTCCTTCCTTCTGCCTCACGCTGCTCTTCTCAGTCTCCTTCCTTCTGCCTCACGCTGCTCTTCTCAGTCTCCTTCCTTCTGCCTCACGCTGCTCTTCTCATTCTCCTTCCTTCTGCCTCACGCTGCTCTTCTCAGTCTCCTTCCTTCTGCCTCACGCTACTCTTCTCAGTCTCCTTCATTATACCTCACGCTACTCTTCTCAGTCTCCTTCCTTCTGCCTCACGCTGCTCTTCTCAGTCTCCTTCCTTCTGCCTCACGCTGCTCTTCTCAGTCTCCTTCCTTCTGCCTCACGCTGCTCTTCTCAGTCTCCTTCCTTCTGCCTCACGCTGCTCTTCTCAGTCTCCTTCCTTCTGCCTCACGCTGCTCTTCTCAGTCTCCTTCCTTCTGCCTCACGCTGCTCTTCTCAGTCTCCTTCCTTCTGCCTCACGCTGCTCTTCTCAGTCTCCTTCCTTCTGCCTCACGCTGCTCTTCTCATTCTCCTTCCTTCTGCCTCACGCTGCTCTTCTCAGTCTCCTTCCTTCTGCCTCACGCTACTCTTCTCAGTCTCCTTCATTATACCTCACGCTACTCTTCTCAGTCTCCTTCCTTCTGCCTCACGCTGCTCTTCTCAGTCTCCTTCCTTCTGCCTCACGCTGCTCTTCTCAGTCTCCTTCCTTCTGCCTCACGCTGCTCTTCTCAGTCTCCTTCCTTCTGCCTCACGCTGCTCTTCTCAGTCTCCTTCCTTCTGCCTCACGCTGCTCTTCTCAGTCTCCTTCCTTCTGCCTCACGCTGCTCTTCTCAGTCTCCTTCCCTTCTGCCTCACGCTGCTCTTCTCAGTCTCCTTCCTTCTGCCTCACGCTGCTCTTCTCAGTCTCCTTCCTTCTGCCTCACGCTACTCTTCTCAGTCTCCTTCATTATACCTCACGCTACTCTTCTCAGTCTCCTTCCTTCTGCCTCACGCTGCTCTTCTCAGTCTCCTTCCTTCTGCCTCACGCTGCTCTTCTCAGTCTCCTTCCTTCTGCCTCACGCTGCTCTTCTCAGTCTCCTTCCTTCTGCCTCACGCTGCTCTTCTCAGTCTCCTTCCTTCTGCCTCACGCTGCTCTTCTCAGTCTCCTTCCTTCTGCCTCACGCTGCTCTTCTCATTCTCCTTCATTATACCTCACGCTGCTCTTCTCAGTCTCCTTCCTTGTGTCTCACGCTGCTCTTCTCATTCTCCTTCATTATACCTCACGCTGCTCTTTATATTATCCTTCCTTGTGTCTCACGCTGCTCTTCTCATTCTCCTTCATTATACCTCACGCTGCTCTTCTCATTCTCCTTCATTATACCTCACGCTGCTCTTCTCAGTCTCCTTCCTTCTGCCTCACGCTGCTCTTCTCAGTCTCCTTCCTTCTGCCTCACGCTGCTCTTCTCAGTCTCCTTCCTTGTGTCTCACGCTGCTCTTCTCAGTCTCCTTCCTTCTGCCTCACGCTGCTCTTCTCAGTCTCCTTCCTTCTGCCTCACGCTGCTCTTCTCAGTCTCCTTCCTTCTGCCTCACGCTGCTCTTCTCAGTCTCCTTCCTTCTGCCTCACGCTGCTCTTCTCAGTCTCCTTCCTTCTGCCTCACGCTGCTCTTCTCAGTCTCCTTCCTTCTGCCTCTCGCTGCTCTTCTCAGTCTCCTTCCTTCTGCCTCACGCTGCTCTTCTCAGTCTCCTTCCTTCTGCCTCACGCTGCTCTTCTCAGTCTCCTTCCTTCTGCCTCACGCTGCTCTTCTCAGTCTCCTTCCTTCTGCCTCACGCTGCTCTTCTCAGTCTCCTTCCTTCTGCCTCACGCTGCTCTTCTCAGTCTCCTTCCTTCTGCCTCACGCTGCTCTTCTCAGTCTCCTTCCTTCTGCCTCACGCTGCTCTTCTCAGTCTCCTTCCTTCTGCCTCACGCTGCTCTTCTCAGTCTCCTTCCTTCTGCCTCACGCTGCTCTTCTCAGTCTCCTTCCTTCTGCCTCACGCTGCTCTTCTCATTCTCCTTCCTTCTGCCTCACGCTGCTCTTCTCAGTCTCCTTCCTTCTGCCTCACGCTGCTCTTCTCAGTCTCCTTCCTTCTGCCTCACGCTGCTCTTCTCAGTCTCCTTCCTTCTGCCTCACGCTGCTCTTCTCAGTCTCCTTCCTTCTGCCTCACGCTGCTCTTCTCAGTCTCCTTCCTTCTGCCTCACGCTGCTCTTCTCAGTCTCCTTCCTTCTGCCTCACGCTGCTCTTCTCATTCTCCTTCCTTCTGCCTCACGCTGCTCTTCTCAGTCTCCTTCCTTCTGCCTCACGCTGCTCTTCTCAGTCTCCTTCCTTCTGCCTCACGCTGCTCTTCTCAGTCTCCTTCCTTCTGCCTCACGCTGCTCTTTCTCAGTCTCCTTCCCTTCTGCCTCACGCTGCTCTTCTCAGTCTCCTTCCTTGTGTCTCACGCTGCTCTTCTCAGTCTCCTTCCTTGTGCCTCACGCTGCTCTTCTCAGTCTCCTTCCTTCTGCCTCACGCTGCTCTTCTCTCAGTCTCCTTCCTTCTGCCTCACGCTGCTCTTCTCAGTCTCCTTCCTTCTGCCTCACGCTGCTCTTCTCAGTCTCCTTCCTTCTGCCTCACGCTGCTCTTCTCAGTCTCCTTCCTTCTGCCTCACGCTGCTCTTCTCAGTCTCCTTCCTTCTGCCTCACGCTGCTCTTCTCATTCTCCTTCCTTCTGCCTCACGCTGCTCTTCTCAGTCTCCTTCCTTCTGCCTCACGCTACTCTTCTCAGTCTCCTTCATTATACCTCACGCTACTCTTCTCAGTCTCCTTCCTTCTGCCTCACGCTGCTCTTCTCAGTCTCCTTCCTTCTGCCTCACGCTGCTCTTCTCAGTCTCCTTCCTTCTGCCTCACGCTGCTCTTCTCAGTCTCCTTCCTTCTGCCTCACGCTGCTCTTCTCAGTCTCCTTCCTTCTGCCTCACGCTGCTCTTCTCAGTCTCCTTCCTTCTGCCTCACGCTGCTCTTCTCAGTCTCCTTCCTTCTGCCTCACGCTGCTCTTCTCAGTCTCCTTCCTTCTGCCTCACGCTGCTCTTCTCATTCTCCTTCCTTCTGCCTCACGCTGCTTTTCTCAGTCTCCTTCCTTCTGCCTCACGCTACTCTTCTCAGTCTCCTTCATTATACCTCACGCTACTCTTCTCAGTCTCCTTCCTTCTGCCTCACGCTGCTCTTCTCAGTCTCCTTCCTTCTGCCTCACGCTGCTCTTCTCAGTCTCCTTCCTTCTGCCTCACGCTGCTCTTCTCAGTCTCCTTCCTTCTGCCTCACGCTGCTCTTCTCAGTCTCCTTCCTTCTGCCTCACGCTGCTCTTCTCAGTCTCCTTCCTTCTGCCTCACGCTGCTCTTCTCAGTCTCCTTCCTTCTGCCTCACGCTGCTCTTCTCAGTCTCCTTCCTTCTGCCTCACGCTGCTCTTCTCAGTCTCCTTCCCTTCTGCCTCACGCTGCTCTTCTCAGTCTCCTTCCTTCTGCCTCACGCTGCTCTTCTCAGTCTCCTTCCTTCTGCCTCACGCTGCTCTTCTCAGTCTCCTTCCTTCTGCCTCACGCTGCTCTTCTCAGTCTCCTTCCTTCTGCCTCACGCTGCTCTTCTCAGTCTCCTTCCTTCTGCCTCACGCTGCTCTTCTCAGTCTCCTTCCTTCTACCTCACGCTGCTCTTCTCAGTCTCCTTCCTTCTGCCTCACGCTGCTCTTCTCAGTCTCCTTCCTTCTGCCTCACGCTGCTCTTCTCATTCTCCTTCCTTCTGCCTCACGCTGCTCTTCTCAGTCTCCTTCCTTCTGCCTCACGCTACTCTTCTCAGTCTCCTTCATTATACCTCACGCTGCTCTTCTCATTCTCCTTCATTATACCTCACGCTGCTCTTCTCAGTCTCCTTCCTTCTGCCTCACGCTGCTCTTCTCAGTCTCCTTCCTTCTGCCTCACGCTGCTCTTCTCAGTCTCCTTCCTTCTGCCTCACGCTGCTCTTCTCAGTCTCCTTCCTTCTGCCTCACGCTGCTCTTCTCAGTCTCCTTCCTTCTGCCTCACGCTGCTCTTCTCAGTCTCCTTCCTTCTGCCTCACGCTGCTCTTCTCAGTCTCCTTCCTTCTGCCTCACGCTGCTCTTCTCAGTCTCCTTCCTTCTGCCTCACGCTGCTCTTCTCAGTCTCCTTCCTTCTGCCTCACGCTGCTCTTCTCAGTCTCCTTCCTTCTGCCTCACGCTGCTCTTCTCAGTCTCCTTCCTTCTCACTCACACAGCTTTTCCGCTCATCACTCTCCTTCCTTTACCTCACACTGCTGTTCCCACTCTCATTCCTTATGCATTATGCACCTTTTACTACTCTCCTTCCTTTTAACTCATACTGCTCTTCGCATACTCAGTCTCCTTCCTTATACTACATACTCCTCCACATCTAACAATTACAATACAATACGCATCATTCCTATACACACCCGCTAATACATCCATCACACATACGTAAAATACATTACCATTTACAATTCCAAATACTCTAAATCAACCAAATGCGAGGCCTATTGCATTTCCAATTTCACTCAAGCACACAACAATATCGCTCAGGGCCACAACAGCATCACTCAGCGCCACCACAGCATCACTCTAGGCAACCACAGCAACACTCAGCGCCACAACAGCATCACTCAGCACCACCACAGCATCACTCAGCACCACCACAGCATCACTCAGCACCACCACAGCATCAGTCAGCACCACCACAGCATCAGTCAGCACCACCACAGCATCACTCAGGAACACCACAGGGTCACTCAGCACCACCACTGCATCACTCAGCGCCACCACAGCATCACTCAACGCCTCCACAGCATCACTCTGCATAACCACAGCATTAGTCAGCACAACCACAGCATCACTCAGCGCCACAACAGCATCACTCAGCACCACCACAGCATCACTCAGCACCACCACAACATCACTCAGGGGCACCACAACATCACTCAACGCCACCACAACATCACTCTGCGCAACTACAGCAACACTCAGCACCACCACAGTGTCACTCAAGCATACACCAATATCGCTCAGGGCCACAACAGCATCACTCAGCGCCACCACAGCATCGCTCTAGGCAACCACAGCAACACTCAGCAACACAACAGCGTCACTCAGCACCACCACAGCAGCAGTCAGCACCACCACAGCATCACTCAGGAACACCACAGGGTCACTCAGCACCACCACAGCATCACTCAGCACCACCACAACATCACTCAGGGGCACCACAGGGTCACTCAGCACCACCACAGCATCACTCAGCACCACCACAACATCACTCAGGGGCACCACAACAAATTCTCAGCATGCTGCACAGCAGCCACACTTCTCTACAGCACAGCTTAGAAACATTGGCAAAGTCAATAGCTCTACCTAAACACTTATAAGGCCCCCACAATGCATAGCCAATAGGTCTCGCCTTTGGGACATTATAAGTGTTTAGTTATCCAGCACAATATCCTTCATTAAACAACATCACATGTTGCATGGCTAATAACTAATAAGGTCCCAAAAGCGAGACCTATTGGCTATGCCAATGCTTGTTTAATCATACCTACTAGAGGCCAGAATAAATGAGATATACCTACTAGCCAGGTATTTTTAAGATATTCTCCAGCACAGAGCCCCCCCACTCCTATTTTCTAACACCATCTCCTTTATCATTGCATAGTCACTTAAGTGCTCCCGCGTAGTCCGCAGGTCGCAGTACGCCCTGCCCACTCCGTAGCGGAACGGTATGGACCCGATGATGAAGCATGCCACCAAGGGGTAACCCTGGTGGATGAACGTTTTACAAGAAAAATCTGTTTTCTCCAATGGAGGGTTAGTCTCCTTCACATAGCTGGGTTCTCATTTTGTGTTGTGACCTGACTATGGACCAGCTTTGTGGTCCTAGAGGAACCCGTGGCTCCTACGGCAGGGACTCCACTCTTCTCTAGGCTGCTTCAGAAGGAAGACTGCCACTGTTTTGTACCACTCAATCTGGATTGCATAGGGCCAAGGTCTGCAGGCCCAAAGTATCACCTCACTAGCCCCTCTCACACAGGTCTCTAGCTGAAGGGAAATGTCATGGAATCTTCAAGACCCACATGTCCATTTTTATCAGTTGCCCATCCCACCCCCGCAGAAACACACAAGCCACGCGCTGCAGGCCTTTTGACTCATAGTTGAGTCACGCTGGCCTCATCCTTCCCCCTTAACCACACTTCACATCACCGGGAGGGGGTGGACTCATGCTTGCCTCATCCCCTCCCCCCAACCAGTGATACATTGTTGTGCTTCCTCCTGGACAGCCTACCTCCAGGTCACCCAGGGGTCTGCAGAGTCCACCAGCAGCACTCACCCTCTGAATACATCACTGTCACACTTCACATCCTCGGGACGGGGTGGACTCATGCTTGCCTCATATCCCCCCGACCAGTGATACATTGTTGTGCCTCCTGGACTGCCTACCTCCAGGTCACCCACGGATCTACTAAGAATGCACCAGCAGCAGTCACCCTCTGAATACATCACTGTCACACTTAACATCCTCAGGAGGGGGTGGACTCATGCTTGCCTCATCCCCTCCCCCCAACCAGCGATACATTGTTGTGGTTCCTCTATGGACCGCCTACCTCCAGGTCACCCAGGGGTCTGCAGAGTCCACCAGCAGCACTCACCCTCTGGATACATCACTGTCACATTTCACATCCTCGGGAGGGGGTGGACTCATGCTTGCCTCACACCCCCGACCAGCGATACATTGTTGTGCCTCCTCCTACCTCCAGGTCACCCAAGGATCTAGGAAGAGTGCACCAGCAGCACTTACCCTCCGGATACATCACTGTCACACCTAATGTCCCTGGGAGGGGGTAGACGAGGACACTGCTTAATTTGAACTGGTGGTTGCCTGTGGGGGCCACGGGCACTCATTTTTTGGGGAACAAAACTTACTTTATGTCCTCTGGCATCTGCAGAGTGCAAAAGTTTGAAAACAAAACGGAAAGATGGAGGACGAGAAAGAATGTAAAACCATTACCAAGGGAGACAGCAGAAACCTACAACAGAGAGATACAGGGGGGGAGTGTCTGGTGGTGGATGTACAAGGCCTGGGGGGGGAGAGTCTGGTGGTGGATGTACAAGGCCTGGGGGGAGTGTCTGGTGGTGGATGTACAAGGCCTGGGGGAGTGTCTGGTGGTGGATGTACAAGGCCTGGGGGGAGTGTCTGGTGGTGGATGTACAAGGCCTGGGGGGGTGTCTGGTGGTGGGTGTACAAGGCCTGGGGGCGAGTGTCTGGTGGTGGATGTACAAGGCCTGGGGGAGTGTCTGGTGGTGGATGTACAAGGCCTGGGGGAGTGTCTGGTGGTGGATGTACAAGGCTTGGGGGGAGTGTCTGGTGGTGGATGTACAAGGCCTGGGGTGGGAGAGTCTGGTGGTGGATGTACAGGGCCTGGGGGAGTGTCTGGTGGTGGATGTACAAGGCCTGGGGGAGTGTCTGGTGGTGGATGTACAAGGCCTGGGGGGGGAGTGTCTGGTGGTGGGTGTACAAGGCCTGGGGAGTGTCTGGTGGTGGATGTACAAGGCCTGGGGTGGGAGAGTCTGGTGGTGGATGTACAAGGCCTGGGGGAGTGTCTGGTGGTGGATGTACAAGGCCTGGGGGAGTGTCTGGTGGTGGATGTACAAGGCCTGGGGGGAGTGTCTGGTGGTGGGTGTACAAGGCCTGGGGGAGTGTCTGGTGGTGGATGTACAAGGCCTGGGGGCGAGTGTCTGGTGGTGGATGTACAAGGCCTGGGGGAGTGTCTGGTGGTGGGTGTACAAGGCCTGGGGGAGTGTCTGGTGGTGGGTGTACAAGGCCTGGGGGGAGTGTCTGGTGGTGGATGTACAAGGCCTGGGGGAGTGTCTGGTGGTGGATGTACAAGGCCTGGGGGGAGTGTCTGGTGGTGGATGTACAAGGCCTGGGGGGGAGTGTCTGGTGGTGGATGTACAAGGCCTGGGGGGAGTGTCTGGTGGTGGGTGTACAAGGCCTGGGGGAGTGGCTGGTGGTGGATGTACAAGGCCTGGGGGAGTGTCTGGTGGTGGATGTACAAGGCCTGGGGGAGTGTCTGGTGGTGGGTGTACAAGGCCTGGGGGGAGTGTCTGGTGGTGGATGTACAAGGCCTGGGGGGAGTGTCTGGTGGTGGATGTACAAGGCCTGGGGGGAGTGTCTGGTGGTGGATGTACAAGGCCTGGGGGAGTGTCTGGTGGTGGATGTACAAGGCCTGGGGGGAGTGTCTGGTGGTGGATGTACAAGGCCTGGGGGAGTGTCTGGTGGTGGATGTACAAGGCCTGGGGGGAGTGTCTGGTGGTGGATGTACAAGGCCTGGGGGGAGTGTCTGGTGGTGGATGTACAAGGCCTGGGGGGGAGTGTCTGGTGGTGGGTGTACAAGGCCTGGGGGCGAGTGTCTGGTGGTGGATGTACAAGGCCTGGGGGCGAGTGTCTGGTGGTGGATGTACAAGGCCTGGGGGGAGTGTCTGGTGGTGGATGTACAAGGCCTGGGGTGGGAGAGTCTGGTGGTGGATGTACAAGGCCTGGGGGAGTGTCTGGTGGTGGATGTACAAGGCCTGGGGGAGTGTCTGGTGGTGGATGTACAAGGCCTGGGGGGAGTGTCTGGTGGTGGATGTACAAGGCCTGGGGGGGAGTGTCTGGTGGTGCGTGTACAAGGCCTGGGGGCGAGTGTCTGGTGGTGGATGTACAAGGCCTGGGGGAGTGTCTGGTGGTGGATGTACAAGGCCTGGGGGAGTGTCTGGTGGTGGATGTACAAGGCCTGGGGGGAGTGTCTGGTGGTGGATGTACAAGGCCTGGGGGAGTGTCTGGTGGTGGATGTACAAGGCCTGGGGGAGTGTCTGGTGGTGGATGTACAAGGCCTGGGGGAGTGTCTGGTGGTGGATGTACAAGGCCTGGGGGGAGTGTCTGGTGGTGGATGTACAAGGCCTGGGGGAGTGTCTGGTGGTGGATGTACAAGGCCTGGGGTGGGAGTGTCTGGTGGTGGATGTACAAGGCCTGGGGGGAGTGTCTGGTGGTGGATGTACAAGGCCTGGGGGGAGTGTCTCGTGGTGGATGTACAAGGCCTGGGGGGAGTGTCTGGTGGTGGATGTACAAGGCCTGGGGGAGTGTCTGGTGGTGGATGTACAAGGCCTGGGGGAGTGTCTGGTGGTGGATGTACAAGGCCTGGGGGAGTGTCTGGTGGTGGATGTACAAGGCCTGGGGGAGTGTCTGGTGGTGGATGTACAAGGCCTGGGGGGAGTGTCTGGTGGTGGATGTACAAGGCCTGGGGGGGAGTGTCTGGTGGTGGGTGTACAAGGCCTGGGGGCGAGTGTCTGGTGGTGGATGTACAAGGCCTGGGGGGCGAGTGTCTGGTGGTGGATGTACAAGGCCTGGGGGAGTGTCTGGTGGTGGATGTACAAGGCCTGGGGTGGGAGAGTCTGGTGGTGGATGTACAAGGCCTGGGGGAGTGTCTGGTGGTGGATGTACAAGGCCTGGGGGAGTGTCTGGTGGTGGATGTACAAGGCCTGGGGGGAGTGTCTGGTGGTGGATGTACAAGGCCTGGGGGGGAGTGTCTGGTGGTGGGTGTACAAGGCCTGGGGGCGAGTGTCTGGTGGTGGATGTACAAGGCCTGGGGGGAGTGTCTGGTGGTGGATGTACAAGGCCTGGGGGGAGTGTCTGGTGGTGGATGTACAAGGCCTGGGGGAGTGTCTGGTGGTGGATGTACAAGGCCTGGGGGAGTGTCTGGTGGTGGATGTACAAGGCCTGGGGGAGTGTCTGGTGGTGGATGTACAAGGCCTGGGGGGAGTGTCTGGTGGTGGATGTACAAGGCCTGGGGGGAGTGTCTGGTGGTGGATGTACAAGGCCTGGGGGGGAGTGTCTGGTGGTGGATGTACAAGGCCTGGGGGAGGAGTGTCTGGTGGTGGATGTACAAGGCCTGGGGGAGTGTCTGGTGGTGGATGTACAAGGCCTGGGGGAGTGTCTGGTGGTGGATGTACAAGGCCTGGGGGAGAGTCTGGTGGTGGATGTACAAGGCCTGGGGGGAGAGTCTGGTGGTGGATGTACAAGGCCTGGGGGGAGTGTCTGGTGGTGGATGTACAAGGCCTGGGGGGAGTGTCTGGTGGTGGATGTACAAGGCCTGGGGGGAGTGTCTGGTGGTGGATGTACAAGGCCTGGGGGGGTGTCTGGTGGTGGATGTACAAGGCCTGGGGGAGTGTCTGGTGGTGGATGTACAAGGCCTGGGGGAGTGTCTGGTGGTGGATGTACAAGGCCTGGGGGGAGTGTCTGGTGGTGGATGTACAAGGCCTGGGGGAAGTGTCTGGTGGTGGGTGTACAAGGCCTGGGGGGAGTGTCTGGTGGTGGATGTACAAGGCCTGGGGGGAGTGTCTGGTGGTGGATGTACAAGGCCTGAGGGGGAGTGTCTGGTGGTGGGTGTACAAGGCCTGGGGGGAGTGTCTGGTGGTGGATGTACAAGGCCTGGGGGGAGTGTCTGGTGGTGGATGTACAAGGCCTGGGGGAGTGTCTGGTGGTGGATGTACAAGGCCTGGGGGGGAGTGTCTGGTGGTGGATGTACAAGGCCTGGGGGGAGTGTCTGGTGGTGGATGTACAAGGCCTGGGGGAGTGTCTGGTGGTGGGTGTACAAGGCCTGGGGGCGAGTGTCTGGTGGTGGATGTACAAGGCCTGGGGGCGAGTGTCTGGTGGTGGATGTACAAGGCCTGGGGGGAGTGTCTGGTGGTGGATGTACAAGGCCTGGGGGAGTGTCTGGTGGTGGATGTACAAGGCCTGGGGGAGTGTCTGGTGGTGGATGTACAAGGCCTGGGGGAGTGTCTGGTGGTGGATGTACAAGGCCTGGGGGAGTGTCTGGTGGTGGATGTACAAGGCCTGGGGGGAGTGTCTGGTGGTGGGTGTACAAGGCCTGGGGGAGTGTCTGGTGGTGGATGTACAAGGCCTGGGGGGAGTGTCTGGTGGTGGATGTACAAGGCCTGGGGGGAGTGTCTGGTGGTGGATGTACAAGGCCTGGGGGAGTGTCTGGTGGTGGATGTACAAGGCCTGGGGGGAGTGTCTGGTGGTGGATGTACAAGGCCTGGGGGGAGAGTCTGGTGGTGGATGTACAAGGCCTGGGGGGGAGAGTCTGGTGGTGGATGTACAAGGCCTGGGGGGAGTGTCTGGTGGTGGATGTACAAGGCCTGGGGGAGTGTCTGGTGGTGGATGTACAAGGCCTGGGGGGAGTGTCTGGTGGTGGATGTACAAGGCCTGGGGGGGTGTCTGGTGGTGGATGTACAAGGCCTGGGGGAGTGTCTGGTGGTGGGTGTACAAGGCCTGGGGGGAGTGTCTGGTGGTGGATGTACAAGGCCTGGGGGGAGAGTCTGGTGGTGGATGTACAAGGCCTGGGGGGAGAGTCTGGTGGTGGATGTACAAGGCCTGGGGGGAGTGTCTGGTGGTGGATGTACAAGGCCTGGGGGAGTGTCTGGTGGTGGATGTACAAGGCCTGGGGGGAGTGTCTGGTGGTGGATGTACAAGGCCTGGGGGGAGTGTCTGGTGGTGGGTGTACAAGGCCTGGGGGAGTGTCTGGTGGTGGATGTACAAGGCCTGGGGGGGAGAGTCTGGTGGTGGATGTACAAGGCCTGGGGGGAGAGTCTGGTGGTGGATGTACGGCCTGAGGAGGCCTGTGGTGGGTGCAGGCCTGGGGAGGTCTGGTGGTGGATGTACAAGGCCTGGGGGGGTGTCTGGTGGTGGATGTACAAGGCCTGGGGGGAGTGTCTGGTGGTGGGTGTACAAGGCCTGGGGGGAGTGTCTGGTGGTGGATGTACAAGGCCTGGGGGAGTGTCTGGTGGTGGATGTAGAAGGCCTGGGGTGGATTCAAGACTTTGCATCCTCGGTATTCGGCGCGCCAGGGCTGGCCGGAGGTTCTGAGGAGAGCTTTGGACAACGGCCCCTATTCTTTCACAAATTAAGCACTGGGAGGGTCTCCAGGTCACTGCACTGACCGACCACCAAGAGATCTGAGCACAGACCCTCCGGTCCAGCCTGGGCCGCCTGTCTCCTGCCCTCACTGACTGCCTGCTCCCAGAGACGTACCAAGGGTGCTGTGGCCCTAATGCAAGCATTGCAAATGGGCCCCTTGGCCCCTAGTGGGGAGTGAAGACTTTGAAAAGTGATGTGCAGAGGGCCCCTCACAGCCCTGGACCGCGGTGCCACTGCACCTGCTGCACCACTGTTAACTGTGCCCCTGCCTGCTTGCAGCCAAGGACAGGTTAACGTCATTCCATAGCAACATGGAAACTTTGCTAAAGTGTGAGGGAATGTCTGTGCTCCAGCAGCAGCAGACGGGTTTGGAATACATCTCTCATTAACGCTATTGTGATTTCTGTGCCTCGCTGAGTTGGAAATCCCTGCTCCCCCCCCCCCCAGGGGCCCTGTGTGAGTATGTTCTGCCCTTTGTCCTTTGGCAATCGCAAAAAATGGAGATCCAGATTGTTCTAATACAATCAATTGCCACTAGCATAGTGGACCCCGGAACCAGGCTAGCACCGCTAGAACACAAACTAGGGGGCATATTATCTTATCGCTGGCCGTGCTTAGCGATAATTTTGTTATCGCAGGCTATCTCTGGAATTTATCGCCCTGGTAGCGTGTTATTAACAACGCGTTTCTCCAGGGTGATAAAAATTCCAGCGATAGTGAGGTTATCGCCGTTTTGCAGGGAACATCGCTGGTTTTCTAACGATGTTCCCTGCAAAACGGCGATAACCTTGCTGATACGACCCACAGGGTCGTATCAGCATAATCCACCCCAATGTTAGGGATAGGTAAGTCTGCATTTTAGCAGACGTTAGTTTTTGGAGAAAACAGCGGTTTTCTCCAAAAACTAACGTGTGCTAAAATGCTGGGGCAGCCTTGTAAATATCGCGATGTGAACATCAGCGATATTTGCAAGGTAGGCCATCCGGGGTACGCCCACTTTGCATCTCACTAGAGATGCAAAGGGAGGCGTTAGGAAAAAGGGTGCTAACATGCGATTATGCATGTTAGCACCCTCTTGTAAATAGGGCGATAGTTTTATCTCCGCTTTTTTGGCTTTTTAAGCCAAAAAAGCGGAGATAAAGCGCTTGTAAATATGCCCCATAGTCAGATAGAAGTGGGCCAATGTTGTTCCTGCACTCAACTAATTGACAAACTAACCTCACTGCCAGAAATGTTGTGGGCACTGTTAGACAATGTAAAAAATCCAACCCTCAGGAATATACAAACAGACCACCAAGTAAACCCATCAAGAAACCCCTCGTAGGCAGCAGGCACAGTACAGAACTCAGCAGCTCTAGAACAAATTCGGATGTGGGTTTTTCTGACAGTAACATAACACTCCGAGGCGGATAAATGTTCCACTGAGCACGGACTCAATCCACCCCCACCAGAAGCAGTCACTCTTTCACGAAGAGGCAAAACGAAACAGAAAAAACTCTCAAAAAACCAGAGCTTACAAATAAGGCACCCGGCGACAACAGGGCCGCATATCACAGCAGGCCCACCCAGACAACAAGGAAAGAACCGAGGCTTTAAACAAGGGAGTAGGCCTACTGAAAACAGAACTGCACCAGAAGGCACAGAGGGACCACTCCAGTCAATGATGCAACAGACCTCTGAGTTTGGGGCTGTAACGGGAGAACAAGCGCCTTCAGCCACAAAACATCTGGAGCCGGCAAATAGACGCCCCATTGGTCACCCCCATGTATGTGGAGACTATATGAAGGCCCAGCTCAGAAAACAACGCTACGGCACGGCTTAACCGGGTGTTCACCCTAACCAGTCAAGAAGGACAGGGTGGCACTGCTCTGTGCCCGAGCACACCAGGATCCGCGGACCCTTGTCCTCCATCTAACACAACAGGACCGGCCCAACCAAACCACTGGCGTAACGAAGCTTGAAGGGGCCCCCCTGCAAGGTAGGTGGAGGGGCCCCCTCCGGACTAAATCGGGAGCTCTCCGTCCAGAGAACTGTGCTGAGGGGGCCCCCCCCTGCAGCTCAGGGCCCCCCCGGACCGCAGGGACTGCGGGGGCCTGTGTTACGCCACTGAACCAAACGGTCAATACACCACAGACCGTGGCTACTGCCCCACCACTGGTAAACTACAATAATGCCTCTGCCATCTTCAGGGAGCACATCAGCCAGGCCCAAGATAACCTGAACACTGTCCCAAGGGACCCCAAAAGAAGGATCTCACAGGGCACTATCTCCGAGCATGAGCCAGCCACCGCCATAACCCTTCAGCACCAATGTCCAACGGAGGAAAAGGAACCTGAGGAGAACAGTAGAAGAGTTTTGCAACACAATCACCTGAGGGACAGTCATAACCACCTGCACACGAACAGGACTGTCTAGCGAATGGGCTCGCCAGGTAGAGATAATATCGAACTCCACATTCTGCACCAACGGGAACTAACACAACCCTTCACTAAGGGCACCGGACGAAAGGGGGAGGATAACCTGGATGTGGGCCCAGCATTTATTCCCCACTTCATCTCGAATGGTCCTATGAATACCTTAAACAGAGGGAACTTGCTACGATTATTCCAACATATACCATCTTTAAAAAACCTGACCTTGGCAGAACTTATCTCGGTTAAAATTGCCAATATCCCAGGCAAAGGGGCACTAGAGTCCAACTGGGGTTCAACAGCAATCAGAGATGCCATCCTAAGAGAAGCCCTCACATTCGAGGAATGGGGCATTGAGCGTCAAATCATACTGCCCCCAAAATACCCGCATGTGCTACTAATGGGGAACACAGCTGTCCCCTGCGGAAGCGTGCTAAAGGGCGCTTGGGGTGCAACTCACGACTGGCTATTAAGCGCCACACTAGCCTCTAACCCAGTGCGGAATTAAGGAAAGAAACGTTACATGTCAAACACAAGCACAGAACCATGTGGGAATGGACCATTTGCCAATACTTCAGAGCCGCAGTGATCCTCCATGTACCTAGCACAGCCCAACACTGCATTTCACTTTCTTTAAGCCCCTGAACTGGACAACAGGAAATAAAAAAACAGCTTTCAATCACCTCCTGGAATGTGGCAGGTCTGGCCTCAAATCTACCATTGAATCCTGGACGCGAATTTCTGCTGAGCAATGACATCTTATGTCTGCAGGAAACTTGGGCACTAAATCCCACGGTAGTATATGGGTTCTACGAATTCTTTCAAACAGCCACACGGACAAGCATATCTGGGCGGCCCTCAGGGGGTCTTTCGATTTTCATAAAGCAATCAGTAAAACTTTCAGTGACTGCACTTATCCAAAACCAGGAGGGTCTGCAAGCTGTAACTACAAAAGACCTAAGACTCGGTCAGAAGGTGGTTCCTCTGCTCCTAATAATTGCTACTTTAACCCTCGAAAAACCTCGGGAGCACGAGCCATGGATTTCTTGTGCTCAAACCTAAAAGAAATCCTGGAATCCCACCCCTCCTATGAAGTGGTGGTGGCAGGAGACTGTAACATCAAGCTCCTAGGCAAAGGTCAGACAGTTGAGGAAACTAGCAAGGAACAGAGCAATGTAATGAGCTACTTTCCTCATTCCGTTTAAAATCTGCAGACCAGCTCCTGACACGCCCCAGGAACCGACGTTTCACACATTAAAAAACAACTCAACAATCAATTACATTTTCATGTCCTTTCTCTGGCAAACCATCTAGAGAGCTTTGAACTAACAAACCGAGAAGAGAGCAGTCATAATCCCCTAGCCATAAACCTGGACTTAAACCGTCGAATAGCAGACAAAGGCCAGGGGTTCGGCATCTCAACAGGAGCCGAAACAACGACACTAGTCAGAAGAATTAAATGGCGACCCTTCTACTCGACCCAGGTGGTCAGAGGGCTCGGCAATGGAAAGTCCAGGCACAAGCATCCACCAGGGGAACAACTCCTATTACAATGGGGCAATATGTCTAAAGACCTGTTAGATTCTGTCGTGGGGCGCGGGGGCCGGTCAAATCATGCACAGCCATCTCAAAACCACCCACAAAAACTCTTGCTGAATTAGCGCATTAACCCTTCACGGAAGAACTTAAGGAGGACTGTCTGACTGTATAAACTGAGGGGCATATTATCAAGGGCTTTATCGCCGCTTTAGCTGCACTTTTTGACCCTAAAGCGGCGATATTTTTATCGCCCTATTAGCAAGCTGTCGCTAACAGGCGTTAGCGACAGCTTTTAGGCGTTAGCGGCCGGTTTTACCATCGCCTTGCATGTCAGCGATAATTATCGCTAATGACATGCAAGGTAGGCGTTCCCCACTAAAAGCGACTGAAAACAGTCGCTAACACAACTAACCCCTATTAGCAAGGCAGGCGATGCGATAAAATAATTCGCGCTAAGCGCGTTTATCGCTAGATTTTTACACCTGCTACTGAGGGTGACTTACCTGTTTGTAGCATAGTGGGTGGATTGTCAGGCTGAATCATCCTTGCGTTAATGCGAGAATATCACTAGTTTTCCAGCGATATTTTCGCATTTTGCCGCTATCGCTGGAAAAATTTTCGCTATGGAGATAAACCTTACTAATAGGGTGTTATCTCAGCAAAAATTTCCAGCGATAGGCAGCGTTAAAAAAATTCGCGCTAAGCGCGGTTAGCGATAAATATCGCAATTCCTTGATAATATGCCCCTGAATCCTACGAGCAGAAACCTAAAGGCAGTGAAAGCTTCAAGAAAAGCCCACACAAAAGCTATCTGGGACCTCAAATTCGCAAGACAAGAGGAGGAGTGGATACAAATATTCGAGATGGTTAAGGAAAGATCTCTAGCTCATTTCTGGAGCTACGTGAACAACCTAAAATCTCCTCGGACTTCGAGGGAAAATGCAGTCCCAGCAACTGACTGGGAGATTCATGTTGTGGGGCTGTTTTATGAACGCAACAACACAAATGAAATGGAACTCAGACAGCAACAAGCAGAAGAACATCGAGAACTAACTTCATCTTCTCAATTCGTAAAGCTAATAAAGGCCATGAGAGGCGACGGAGCCCCAGGCCCCAACGGTCTCCCAGCCGGAACGTTTAAATGTGCCCCAGAAGACTGGTCTGCCCTTTTAACACCGCTCTTCAACTCGGCCTATTAAATGGGCCAAATCCCCGAAGCTTGGAGCGGTTCAACACGATGCCCGATATTCAAAAGGGGCGATCCCCGAATGTCAAGTAACCACCGCCTAATAGCTCTGCAAGATTTAGAGGCAAAAGAATTTGCCCAAATCCCACTGAAAAATCTGAAAAGCTGGGCAGAAGAACAAGAGCTGCTACCCTTTTTTCAAACAGGCTTTCGTGGGGGAGCAGCTACCAACGACAGCATCATAGCGCTATCAGTCCTCTGCCATCTGGCCACACAGAACAACCAACCGCCACTTTTCTGTTGTTTTATTGACTTCACTGCTGCCTTCGACCAATTTAATAGACAGACTCTGTGGAAGAATCTAGCAAGCTGGGGTATTCCACCTTCTCTCTTAAATGGCATCATTTATCTCTACTCTGAAACCTGGGTCCGAGTGAAAACAGGTCCGACATCATTATCAGCTAAAATCCAGACCACTGGGGGTCTGAAACAAGGCTGCGTGCTGGCACCTCTGCTATTCAATCTATACACAGCTGACCTGGGAAAGCCCTGTTCCCCAGCTGCCTTGCTCCACCCGCCTAGGCCACAGACCCCTTCACATCCTCCAATATGCGGACGATATAGTCATTATGGACCACCCCAAAGTGGGGCTCCAACGTGCATTGATCGGACTACAAGAATACAGCATTACACATTTTCTTACCATCAATCCAGACAAAACGAAAATACTTGTAGTCGGCCGTCAAAAAAAATAAAAAACAAATCTCATGCACTATGGGCCCCACGACCATTATGACGGCCCCCAAATATAAATATCTTGGGGTGTGGTTCACAGATTCCACTCAACCATCAGCTCATAAAAACACACTGAAAAAGAAGTCAACTGCTATCACTTAAATAGGCTTAAATACAACCCAAAATGCCCGTCCGCAGACGGAATAAAGAACGTAATTCAAGCAACCCTTCTCCCAGCACTCAAGTGTGGGCACCAAGCTTTTCCTGGAGCGTGCTCGGTAATTCTGGAGCAGTCTCAGTGTGTGGGTTACAAAAAAACCTTCCAACTACTGAAATACTTACTCAGGGCAAGACTTAGACTGGAGTTTGGGCTGGAAGCTCTTAACATCAAATACTACATCTGTGTCTTAAAGGCTCCGGAAGCTCCCTCAAGGCCTGCCTTAGACACGTGTTTGATAAACGCTCCTCATTGAACATACAGCTGAAGAGAGCTCTAGCAACCACGGAGATGAATCTAGCATCAACAGCACTGACTTCCATCTCCTACATGACTTGGAAAAACACTATAAACAGACAATTGCGACTGGCTTCCTTTCAGCAGGATCAGGCCTCATTAAGATGAACCTCTATCTTGGCCCCGTTCAACTCTTCGTATCTGGTATTCAAACCCCAGCCTTATATTTCTGCCCCCCTCAACTGCAAAACCCGAAGAGAGATCATGTGCAAATGCTGGCTGTACCCATACCGGACTTCAACCGAGCCTGGGCTCACCTGAACAACGGAGGAGCTTGGAGATTATGCAACTATAAACACGAATCATGGTTGCACCTCCTGTGCTGTTGTCCCACCATAGTCGGTAAAAGGGGAGCTTTACTCAGGGAACTATTACTGAGACATGGAGCACACACTTGCTTAGAGGCTTCGGCTATATGCTTCTCACACAAGGATGCCTCCACCATGGCCACTCTGGGAGATTCGTGCAAAGGCTCAGGGACGCTCTTCACCCTCTCCCTGGACTCTTGCAACCACCCTATAAAGCCCAGAAATTGATTTCGGACTTAATCACAAAGACGCAGGGACTTAAACAAAACCGTCCCGCAGCACTGATCCTCTCAGGTCAGTCAGAATCATTAAAGCATGAGGGTTACTCTTTCCAGAGCTCAGATAATCAGCAAGGGGATCCCTTAATGGCATTTCATCCTCTTTCGCACTTAAAGAACCTGACTGGCACAAGCACTTTTCCTCCTGCTATGCATCTTAAGAAGACTATGAACTGTCGCTCCTTTAAACACATATACATGGTAGCTACAGACCGCAGGACTGAACAGAGCCCAAACTGCACAAAGCGCATACACTTTAAGAGCGAGAAGGACCAATGGCTACAGCTCGCGGGCCAAGGGACAGCGACGAGTAACGGAGCCGTCGGGTCTTCAATGGGGGATGGGTTAACTGTGATGAATCGCTGCAATATCAGCTATACACAAATTTAATGTTAGAACCAAATGTATTGTTTTAAACAAAACCTATATACGGATCCCAGAGCGTCTGACTTTTAAATGTAATTGTAGACTTAAGTATTCCGTCCTGTCTTGGTTTTATGATTTTATTGCTATGCAATGGTTTGAGTTAATTTATGCAAATAAACTTCAACTTCAACTGTTCTGCCCTTATCAATAGATATGTTTCTCTTCCAGATGGAATCCAGACTGGTTCCCAAGTTCCAATCCTTGCAACAGCCCAGGTTTAGCAAACACTGTTCCATAACCATCTCCAGTCCTGAGGGGGGAAGGGATTCACCCAGTGGTCGAAGAGGGCGGGATCGGCAGGGTACGGCGTGCCCCTACTTCTTTAATTTACTGGATTCCGTTCCCCTACTTTTTTAGGTCTCGCCTACGCAGCGCGCATGCGCTCCTTAGGAGGGGACCTTTTGGAATCGATCAGCATTTTGGCCAAAAACGTGCACGTTTTGCATTGCTTTCTATTGCAACGCGTGCACGTTTGGCGTTTCCCTTGCGGGAGCGAGCTTTGGCGCCATCTGTTTGTAATTATCGCGCCTGGCGCTGCTCGCTCCCGCAAGGTAAAGGCTGTCCATGGACTTCCGGCCGCCCTTCACTGACTTTCGTTGCTTGTTGTATTTAATGTCTTGCCCTACCGTTATGCATGCGTGATTTTATGTTAATGCCATTTATGATTAATATTACAAGAAATCGCGTTGCTGAATACAAGTAAATCACATCTATCAAATGATCCTACGCGGGAAATGAGAAAGAATAAGACTTTCCGTGTGTGCCCTGTTTCTTCTCGGATTCTGTTGCGCTTCATGTAGGAATGTCTCCTGCCTGGAAACGAGAGCTCTGCAGTTGGTGTTTACGAGAAGGCTGACATGGATGCTTTATGGCACCTGGGTGTAGCAGAGCTCGGTGGCACCGTTATCCCCGAGGCATCCGGTGCGAGCGGCTGTGCTGCGCGCTGGCGTTTATTAAAAGGCACTATAAACCCCACGCCTAGGAATTCGAGCTTTGGCATCTGTATTGGCTTGGGTGAGGCCTGCACCCCACCTGAAGTAGGACAGAGCTCCCCTATCCTAATAACTTACCCACTTATCAAGGGTGCATGAAGCACGGGTTCGCCCCCAAAGCGCTTCGAAGTCCCAGCAAGACGTCACTCCGCGCTTTATAAAACACCAAAATAGATAATGCCGGACAAAGCAAAGCGAGGCTTTCGTTTTCAAGGCTAGGGCAAAGTTAAGCATTTGACGTCTGGGAAGGGAACCTGACTTTAAGTGCCATTGCTAGGGTGTTGTGTGTGATTTCGAGCATGCTTTTTCCTAGAAATATTTCTAGTTATTAACTTGATCGATTGTTTCTGTTGGAAATGCTCGGAGCACGACCGATTCTATGGCATCTGCGAATGGCTCTTTCGAGTTCCTAGCCCACGGAAGGTTGCGTGTCCATTACATCAGTTCCTGAAAAGTCGATTTCTGTCAAACAAAACATTCCATCTCGCCTTTTTTTCCAGGTTATTTCTGACTTTCACATTGTAGACAGCAACTCTGGCAAAGAATCGTATCTTTTCCGGACCAGCAGAATACACAGACACTCTACAATGTTAATAAATATATGGCCATTTATTTTTATTGATTATGTAGCCTGTACAACTAATTACTGTAATCGACAATTAAGTTCCAAGTTTGCATTGTATAGGGCATATGGTACAGACATCACAATTTTATGGTTAGCATTGACATGTTTTTTACTCAGGATTGCATATCATTTAAGATGCAAGACCAAAACGCCTGATTTCATTGAAGACAACTGCATCCAAAGCATTTGTGCTCAAGTTTTAACATCTTGCGCCTTCCCACCCACTCATTTCTAAACCGGAAGCAGATGCTGCAGGCGGAAGTGAACAATCAACTGCCTGGATTGCGGCTGCCCGCGGCCCCCGCAGGGGGCCACCCTAAACGGGCGGCCCCTTTAGTGCCATTTGGGCACTTCCCCACCCCCCAATGATGTGCGGGACTCAAGGAGGAGTCCCCCTACCAGTCGCGTCACTTCCGGCACGCAGAGGAGGTGGGGAGGTATTTATGCCTCCCCCCGGCCATCTTGGCGTCCTCTTTGCGCCGGACACGCCGTCGATGTGCCCCTCTGGACACGTTGTCCAGTCCCGCCGGTATCGTTATCGTCGGGTCCAACTCAGTTTAGTTTGCGGTGAGTGCGGGCCAGGTAGGGCCATTGCCGGTTTCAAACTGCACCCCACCCCCCTAATTTCCCCTTTTGGGACGCGGTGGCTCCGACTTCCTTGTGTTGCGTGACGCACGGGGCCTGGCAGAATTGGGAGCTTGCATGCGAGCGCGTGGCCCGCGAGTGGGCTGCACGGTGGCTCGCCACGAGTGCATGGGTATTAATCGCCCCCCTGCACCCAAAGTCTTTCATCCTGTTCAGTGGTTGCTTGCTTGCTTCCGGTGTTTATACACGGGCGCAGGGGGGTTAAGGTCAGGATCACCAGCTGTGGTGGTAGGCAGGGGATGCAGAGGCTGGTCACGTTCCCTACTGCGGACTTATGGGCGTGGTGCCCTGTTCCGTTTGGCACGGCCCTCGCTGCACAGTGGGTGTGGGATCTCGCTTCGTTCTCACTGCCTGGAGGAGGGGCTCGGCTGTCCTGCTGCGCCGCAATGAGGAGATCGTGTCAAGATACTCAGATGCAGCTGCCTTTCCGGCACAGCGACACTTTCTGTGTCAGTGTGTCCACGCTTTTCCGGTATTCGTTTGGCAGGCGGGACGCTGCGCAATGGTCTATGGCACGTGACTGCGGGTGGGGGCAGGGTGGCCTCCTCTGTGGTTGCTCGTGCCTTGAGGGAGTTGGTGTGACACTCCAGGCGATCAAGGTGGAGACGGGGAGTGTTGTGGCCAGCGCTGCCGCCTCGGTGCTGCGGGGGTGGTCCGGGCTCCTGCGGGTTGCGCTATTGTGTCCCTGGTCGGTTGTGTTTCTGGGTCAGGGGCAGTATCTGCCCACAACGAATGCCCCCCCCCCCCAGCACAGTGGCTTTGTCCTCCTGGTGGTGACTCGGGTGGTCGTCCAGGCCTGGTGGTGTGTGTGTGCACGGGCTGGAGCGCCATGGGTTTAGGACCACAGGGCACGCCCTGTGTGTGCTTTGGCTTGGACTAGGAGGCGCCGGGGGTATGTTTTCAGGTCGGGCTCCCTGGAGCACTGCCATAGGGCTTTGAAGACCCTGTGCATGGTTTTGAATGTGGTGCGTGGTTGTTTATATTTACGGCTGAAACTCCATGTGGGAGCTTGCCCAGCTGGCAGAGGACCGGCCTGCGCGTCTCCTTATCGCTAACACTGGGTGACCCGCACAGTGGACAGGCTCGTTTTCCGAGTGGCGGGGGGGGGATTGGCCTCCGGCGCGGTACTTTACGCCCTTGGGCTCGAGAGGGCCTGCATGACCCGCCATGAAGCAGCCGAGGTTGCCCCCCTTTGTCATTCATATGGGAATTGGACCGTTCAGAGGCCCATACAGGACTGGTATGTGGGTGCCGCATGTTCCCTGGCATTGCCAGAAGCATGCTGAGGCGGGGGAGGTCGCACTGAGGCTATCATTGGTTCTCTCTGGAGCGGCATGAGGCTGGCTCGCGGCCCCAGCTGGGGATGCAGCCTGTGTGGTAGAGGGCGTCTTACGTTATGTTCCATGCGTTATTAACTTGGCAGGCTGAAATAGCTCAGTTGGGCGAGCGTTAGACTGCAGATCTAAAGGTCCCTGGTTCAATCCCGGGTTTTGGCACAGTCCGACAGGTTCTTTCCTTCTCACAAAATATTTCTAGGAGGCTACACAGAGTCCTGTACATAGAATTAAAACTCTCTCCTATAGTGATGTTCAGTGCCATTTTGAGATTGTTGTAATGCCATGTTAGCATATTTTTCTGTGCTGTTCATGATTTCATGCCTAATTATTTATGCTACGCTTAGTACATGCGTTTAAAATGCCAAGTTAGCATATTTATTTTACTATGCTGAACTGCTGCCTGCATGCATTGGTAATGCCATGATAGCATACGTTTGAGTGTCATCCTTGGATCCAGACCGAGGGGATGTGAGGTTGCACCTTCTGTAACTTTCTGTTACTTCCGGTAGGTGTTATGTTTTGCCCTAATGTTACTTACCTTTACTTGAGTTGGGGCATGTTCAGTGCATCTCAATCTATTCTTACAGTCCCTGGTGACGGGGCAGCGATTCTGCAACTCAAACCGCACTTTTGTTTTGTACCCAAACCATTCTTGCTTTTATTTGTACTGGGTTACACCCAGACACTTCTTACTGTTACTGGTGATGTGGTATTTGCGTGCACCCAAACCATACTAAATTGTTGAACATCTTGGGGCATGCTAAATGCACTCAGACGTTAATTACTTTTGCTGGTGTTGGGCATTTACATTTCAGTCCAAACCGTTCTTGCATTTACATATTATGGGGCATATTTCTTGCACCCAAATGTTGTTAGTATTGGGATTTGTTTCTTGCCTAAAGCGGCGGCACTGGTTTGTGTGTAGACATTTAGATGTCCTTAACAAGAGATTGCCCCCCTTAGCCACATGGGCAGCAGGAGCTCCGGGGGTCCTGTTCCAAACTGCGGTGCCTGGCGGGGGCATAGGACCCCAGGTGTGCTAACCGAGCAGTCCTCCGTGCTTCACGTGGCCTCTTTTGCTAGGTCATTGCTGGTATTCAGAGATGCGGAGAATTTGCGGTTGAACGAAATTGCAGTTTATGCCTCATGCGAGTCACTGAGCCTTAATCAGGCTTATCGTGGTGATAACCTGTAAGTCCCGGTCAGGCCGGTAATCACCGCATTTCACGTAGGAGGCCCTGCGACCAACAACCTTAGACAAAGATATCAGTCCTGACTTGCTGTAGGGATGATGTTACTTGCTATATTACATATCTGGATTCAATGAACGGATCAGCCAGATACTAGTCGTGCGGCACACTATTCTAAGCACCCGTGGCTGCGGGTGGGGCAGGATGGCCTCTGTCGCGGGCTGCTCGTGGCTTGAGGGAGCTTATGGCACGTAAGCACAAATGTGTAGTGGTGCGTGCCTCTTGGGGGTGCTCCACTGGCCACGGCTGGGAGGTTTGGTGGAGGTTCCACACATTGTTTGCATGTTGTCCCCTCCCACTGGTGCATGTCACAGGTCCTGTTAATCTTGCAGCCCTTGGTGTGTGGGGCAGCAGATGGGGTGGTAACCAGTCGACTAGGAGACCGCTGCCCGCATCTGCAAAGAGTGTTTGCACTGGATAGTGCAACTCTGTCCCTCGTAATTCGGTAAATCTGTCGGTGCGTAAGTCCTGGTACAATGTAAGGGGTGCTCATGTAAGGCGCTCCGATTCCTTCAGCTTGAGCATGTGCTAGATAGAACTGTGAAGTCAACCAAGACCACCT
Organism: Calotriton arnoldi; assembly: GCA_963921515.1. NCBI lineage: Eukaryota > Metazoa > Chordata > Amphibia > Caudata > Salamandridae > Calotriton > Calotriton arnoldi. The sequence goes on along the minus strand of CAWUFW010001899.1, from coordinate 1,575,794 downwards.
TGCACTTTTGAGTAAAAAGTGACTGTTAAACAAGCATACATGTGAAGATTTACTAGTGTCACGGAAATGTGGGAGCTAGTTGAGCACAGGTTCAGGACCTGTCTCTTTTCCTCTTTCTGTTATTTGTTACTTTCGGATACCTCCCTGCCGGTGGTTTCAGGTTACGAACTGAGTGGCAGCAACCAGACGCAGAGGGAAGCCAGGTTCTTAGTAGGCCATGAGCTAGTGAGGGTGCTGTGACTCCTCAGCCCATGATTCTGCACAGGCCGCTAAACTTTGCGTATGGTGGGCTGCACCTGGAGCAGCGAGTTGTGTTGCGCAGTTCCATGGACAGCCATGCTTTCATTTGCAGTGGGCATGAGGATAGTTGTGCTGAATAGGTGATGTAACAGGCACTCATGTATAGCGTTGCAATACCTTTGCGTGGCTCCATTGTGCTACATTCTAAATGATTGTGGAGCCAAACTTGAGCCAGGTGGTATGGGGTAAGGGCCCGATTTGTGGGCAAAACAAATGTGGATGGAATTTGCAAAGGCGCAGGTGGCTGCGTGCCCAAGGGGGGACGGGGATCCGTAGGCCCCCACGCTTGATTCAATACTCAGGGCACCAGTGTTTCTTAACTGGTCCGGTGATTCAGGGTGCAGTCTGTGCTTATGTGGTTTACAGGGCGAGGCTCCGAAGTCGGGCGGTGGCAGCACGTGCATCTTTCTGCAATGGTGCCTGGCTGCTGACCAGGCGATGCAAGGCATAGATAGAGCCTAATGTTTCTGTCCATTTAATATTTTGGACCCCTGGGTGCAGCACGTTGTCTGCTTGGTGCTGTATCTCTGGGGAAGGGGTTTGATTCAGTAGCGAATGATGCCACTCTCGCAGAGCAGTGTGGGGCCTGGACAATATTTGTGTCCATTCTATCTACCCTTTCTGGCATGAGCTGACTGCTGCAATCTCGGTCTGAAGTGTCAATTGTTGATTATATTATGGTTCAAGTGCATGCAATGACAATCGACACTGCGTTCCTTTCAACACTTTACCCTGGATGGTGCTTCAGGTGGTAAATTCAAGCTATTGGTATTAGTAGGTATTATAGCTGAGTCAAAGGGGGATAGGAGTGGCGTTAAGACACCCCCTCTCCCCCTGAACTTGACTATTCAGTTTGCCTTACATTTCCAGAGTCTGGTTTAAGGCCATTGTAGATAGGGGGAACCTTTTTCCACTTATTTTCAAACAAGCAAAGCGCAGTGCCTAGGCGCTAGTGTGCCATGGCCTGCGTGGTGGTAATTGCGGTTTGGACTGTGACTGTCAGGAGGACGGTACTATGTGGCCATACCAGGGTTGGGAATTGGAACACTGTGGGCACGGCACTGCGTCTGGCAGGGTGCAACCACGTTGCATGGGCTCTGCCTCCCTGCCCTCGTCAGGGGTGCACGCGCCTAATCAGAGCCAGAAATCATTCTGGGCCTTGGACCGTTGATGCATGCGTCGGTTTGTGCAGCACAGTTCTTGTGTCAGGGCATTTGGGTGCAGCAGATTGTCGGCATCACCATGCTTGGTTAAAAAGTGAACGTTAAGCAAGCAGTTTGAGCATCATTAGGTTTGGGGTGAGCCAGTCCGTTTCCGGCGTAGGGGCTGTGATTCCTGATTTATTTTGAGTTCACAGTCCTGCTTGCTGTAGGTGGAATGATGCGTGCTGTTTACATAACTGGAGGCGATGAATGAGGAGGTTTCTGGTGTATTGTTTTGGTCCAACGCTGAAGTGAGCTTCTAGTGCAGGGCCGGAATCATTAGGTGACTGCAGCACGACAAAGGGGCATGCATGGCTGAGCTCGATGCAGCGGGGGAACAGAAAAGAGTGGCACACTTGCGTTTTCCCGGCATTCTCATTCATTCGCCTCGGTTGCAAGAATGATCATGCTGACAGTGCCAAGGAAATCATTTATGACTCCAAAATTGGCTTATTGTCAAAGGGTTTGCTGCTATGTCCAGTGACGCCGTCGTGTGAGCAGTCTGTTGAATGTGTTAGCACACATCTTAACGCGGCATGAGGGCACACAGACGAGTGCCATAGCCTGTATTTCAAGAATGGACATCTAGAACACTCATCTGCTGTAACACAAGTTGGCATTGTTCGTTTCTCTGGTTTAGGGAGGCAATGTATGGGTTTTGCCACTCTCTGTGGGTATTATACAGCCAAGGGCCACCGGTCACGTGCTTGGTCAGGCTGTAAGCATTTTTGCCTCATGTTTTCGAGGAGGCAGTCTTGCAGTGCGGCCTCTGCTGTTCAGCTCGTGGCGTTCTAGCGCCGCTAGACATTGGAGGGTCTTATCGGAGATGTCCAGATTGACATGCAACTGGGGCTTGCCTGCCGTAGCGGGCTATGGGGGCACATTACCTTGGCTCTCGTCACCCGGGCAGAGTTAGGCCGGTCTCCGCGGTGTGACTGGTTGGAGCATCTCAGCAGCGCGGGGCGTCTTGAGGTGGCTTCTATGCCGGGCCGTGAGGCCTGTCCTGCGCTGCAGGCCGCCATTCATGGGGGGAGAGGATGTGGTTAATAACCAGAATGACCAACCAAGGGCCTAGTCTATTGGAAGCTGTCCTGCTCACACTAGAGGTGGGCCAAGTTCACACTAAGCATAGGATGAGTGCGGTGTCAGTCATATATGGCGATTCATGCGAATATGCCAGATGTAGCGAATATGACATCACAGACTTGGCCAGTGATAAGACCACGGTTCATCTTTTGTCCCAAGACAGACAATAGTTATGGACAGGCTCTGTTTTGCAAAGAATAGTTGCTTTGTCTCGCTCGAGTGCCGCACATGTGTCTGTCGCGGTATAACAAGGTCAATTTTGTCTCCAACGCGGGTATTGTGCTCGGCCATTCCGTTGGCAAAGGGATGCTGGTTTCTCCACCTGGCATGCGCGCAGGTGACCTGTCTGGATAAACTGCTGCTAGTGGTTTTGTTTGGCTACGGCTGGGTTTTACACACGTCGACATGTTTATGGGCTGGCGCAGCACTTGGTCATCAGTCGGTATCCTCGTACTGGGGATTTGCCACGGCTGGGTTGTTGACAAGTGTGTACATGTTTATGGGCTGGCGCAGCACTTGGCCCATCAGCCCGTACCCTCGTACTGGGGATCATCCAGGGAAAAGGGCACATTAGGGCCTAGTAACCCCAGAATGATATGTACATAATGGCACGTGGTGCGTTAGGGTTTGTACCACACAGAGCTGGGGGCGTCTCAGTGGGCACCCGCACTGTCCGTGCATTGTGCTTTGGCCGGTTTGTTTATTCTTTGCATAGGGAAGAGACATGTGGGGTATCTAATTGCTCACAGCATGGCACATTAAGGTGGGCGCAAACCTGTTTGTTACCCATTAAATGTTTTATAATAAATGCGTTGGGGCAACTGCAGCAGTGAAGGATGCTTCCTGAGTGCCTGGGACTTGAGGTTTAGTAGCACTCCCCAGGCCCACAGGGCTTTCAGCAGAATGGCCACAGGCTCTAGCAGGTCAAAGGGGATTCCTGCGCAGTGCTTGTAGAATGTCACATCCATTAAGGGCATGTCACTACTAGAGTGGAAGCTAGGTGGGTAGGGCATCCCGTCCCCTGCCTGCGCTGGCCTTACAGCTGTGTGGAGCCAGCCTCACCTGAGGTGCGTCCAGGTGGAAATCGTGTACTTCGTAATGTTCATGACCAATGCGGTTTGTGGTTCCTCCTAGCGGACCCACTGAAGGTGTACTGCAGCTAAACAGTAAACTGGGGATCTGGGATTCCATCACTTTTGAGGGTTTGAAGCATCCAGGGTCAGGGTTCTGTGCAGCTGTGATCCGTTGGCAGTTAAGCAAGCGGGGTGCGCCGTGTAAGTTATCACTGCACAAAAGGGTGAGGTGCCTCCAATAGTGGGCACTAGACATATATTGTTTTAACCACATTGACACCATTCAGGTGTTCGCCAGGGTTTTTAAAGCAAAGTGGGTCTGTGCAAGCATCTGGTCAACGGGGCTAGGTAAGTGCACCCCAGAACCAGGGTAGGTGACATGTTCCTGCAGTTAAGCTCATATGCCCCGCCCTGTTAGCTACATTAACCCCGCTGCGTGGGGACGCTGTCAGCCAGCATAGTGTGCTACCGTCCCAGGAAATGGGGAACCAAGGTGCCAAGCACAATAGGCTACTATGTAATAGAGCATTTGGCCCCTCCAGTGTCCACCACAAAAAATGAACGGAGGAGGCAATTTTCCGCCGCTGGGGCTGCTCCAGGCTGGGCAGTGTTCCAATTCTAAGGACTCCTCTTCCCCACGGACTGGCCGAGGATGTGAGGGCAGTGGGATTTGCAATGTTACCGGTATTTTCTTGCCCATACAGGGGCAGAAGGGTACATTACAGGAATCTGCATAAAGAGAATGGGGGCGAGACCTATAGACAATGTGCACCGGTAACCGCAAGAGCGAGTTGCAAGATCAAAATCTCGCAGCGGCAAGTCAGCCAAGTGGCATGCGTCAGTTGGTTAGGCCAGAGTGTGTGCCGTGGCTCCAATAGCGGCATGAAAGATAGGTTTGGAGCACAATCACTGACAATTCAAGAGCACACACTGCACCTCGGTCCAGTAGATGAAGGCCATATGCTCAGGTGCGGCTTGATCTGGTGGAGGGCTATGATTCCTGGAATAACAAAGTGCTAGGTCATTAGCTGGTTGAGCATCTAGGGTCACAGCTGGTTAGCAGGTATGTGTGTATCTGTGATCGAGCTTTAGTTAAGCAAGCCTGGCAGTTGGTGTAAGTTGTCACTCCAACGGTTGCTGTGACTGCGATAGTGTGCGCAAGGCGGACAGCCCTGTTCGCCAGGGTTTATTAACACAGAGGTTGGTGCACATGTCTGGTCAACCTCAACAAAGTAGGTGCACTCTGCTCCCTGGGCAGGTTACGGGTTGCTTCAGTTAAGCACAGCCAGAGTATATAGCCTGGTTGTGGAAGCGGTCTTCAAGCATGTGTGCTGCTGTTCCATGTATTGGGGAAACAGGTGTTAGGGAGCACGAACTGCTAGAAGGCCTGCAACTTCAGGTTGCAGGAGGTGGGAGCCACATCAGCTTGAAGGGTAATACAGCGATGTTTAAGAGTAGAGCTCCCTCCTGGGAGGCCATCACATTCTTGTAGCGCATGCGAGGCACTGGTACTTTCCCAGAGAAGGATAAACCGCGCCATGCGCTAGTTTGCAGAACAAGGGGCTTTGGCTTCATCAGGCATGAGCTATGCCGGGCGAACACCAAAGGTTAATGTGACAATGTTGGGGTGCACTTGGCACAGGTGGGCTTGGATCTGTTCCTACTGGACATGAATGAGGCCCGGGAAATTGCAGGTTGCAGTGAGAAAGGACCTGTTTTGGTGGGGGCTCTTTAGGCGACGGGGGCCGCCTCCAGAGCTGTGGAGGAGTTACAGGGCGATCTGGAAGCAAATGGGTACAGAAGAGTACCTCTGCAAGAGCACAATAGGGGTGCCAGAGCCAAATCCCAGGAGCCTCATGGGAGGGTCCTGGAACAATTACGTCGGCGCCCCGTTAGTCCTTCGGGCGGTTGTGGGCCTGAACAACCGGGGGCTTGCCTTGCTACGCTCCGCCCTGAAAGGGGCGTGAGTAATAGGGACCAATGTGTCACGTGATCCAGTAAGGGGATCACCCCCATAAGGGTAGCGCTGATTGGTTACTCCACAGTGCTTGGCTCATCAGGCGGGCAGGGCAGCATAGGTTGGTACAGCTGCCTGCCCTTGGATCGCCCGTAAGATAACCCACCATATTGCATACTTTTGTATGGAATAAACCTGCAGCACTAATTTTCCCAAACAAAAGTTGTGTTGTGTATTTATTTATGCATGCATACTCTGTTGTGGTGTGGGTGGGGTGTGTTGCCAATAATGGGACTATGCGGCTGCCCGCGGCCCCGCAGGGGGCCACCCTAAACGGGCGGCCCCTTTAGTGCCATTTGGGCACTTCCCCACCCCCAATGATGTGCGGGACTCAAGGAGGAGTCCCCCTACCAGATGCGTCACTTCCGGCACGCAGAGGAGGTGGTGAGGTATTTATGCCTCCCCCGGCCATCTTGGCGTCCTCTTTGCGCCGGACACGCCGTCTCCCACCCTACCGCTTACCCGGCGTGGGGTTGGCAGGCGAAATACATAGAACGTTGTAATGTTTTCTTTCTCGTTGCAGGAGGAGTTACAGGGCGATCTGGAAGCAAATGGGTACAGAAGAGTACCTCTGCAAGAGCACAATAGGGGTGCCAGAGCCAAATCCCAGGAGCCTCATGGGAGGGTCCTGGAACAATTACGTCGGCGCCCCGTTAGTCCTTCGGGCGGTTGTGGGCCTGAACAACCGGGGGCTTGCCTTGCTACGCTCCGCCCTGAAAGGGGCGTGAGTAATAGGGACCAATGTGTCACGTGATCCAGTAAGGGGATCACCCCCATAAGGGTAGCGCTGATTGGTTACTCCACAGTGCTTGGCTCATCAGGCGGGCAGGGCAGCATAGGTTGGTACAGCTGCCTGCCCTTGGATCGCCCGTAAGATAACCCACCATATTGCATACTTTTGTATGGAATAAACCTGCAGCACTAATTTTCCCAAACAAAAGTTGTGTTGTGTATTTATTTATGCATGCATACTCTGTTGTGGTGTGGGTGGGGTGTGTTGCCAATAATGGGACTATGCGGCTGCCCGCAGCCCCGCAGGGGCCACCCTAAACGGGCGGCCCCTTTAGTGCCATTTGGGCACTTCCCACCCCCAATGATGTGCGGGACTCAAGGAGGAGTCCCCCTACCAGACGCGTCACTTCCGGCACGCAGAGGAGGTGGGGAGGTATTTATGCCTCCCCCGGCCATCTTGGCGTCCTCTTTGCGCCGGACACGCCGTCTCCCACCCTACCGCTTACCCGGCGTGGGGTTGGCAGGCGAAATACATAGAACGTTGTAATGTTTTCTTTCTCGTTGCAGGAGGAGTTACAGGGCGATCTGGAAGCAAATGGGTACAGAAGAGTACCTCTGCAAGAGCACAATAGGGGTGCCAGAGCCAAATCCCAGGAGCCTCATGGGAGGGTCCTGGAACAATTACGTCGGCGCCCCGTTAGTCCTTCGGGCGGTTGTGGGCCTGAACAACCGGGGGCTTGCCTTGCTACGCTCCGCCCTGAAAGGGGCGTGAGTAATAGGGACCAATGTGTCACGTGATCCAGTAAGGGGATCACCCCCATAAGGGTAGCGCTGATTGGTTACTCCACAGTGCTTGGCTCATCAGGCGGGCAGGGCAGCATAGGTTGGTACAGCTGCCTGCCCTTGGATCGCCCGTAAGATAACCCACCATATTGCATACTTTTGTATGGAATAAACCTGCAGCACTAATTTTCCCAAACAAAAGTTGTGTTGTGTATTTATTTATGCATGCATACTCTGTTGTGGTGTGGGTGGGGTGTGTTGCCAATAATGGGACTATACCAAACAAAACAGCGGCCCACTGCTGGGTCGCTGCCTAACTGCATCTCACCTGTTTGGTGGGCTTGTTCCCGATAGCATCCGAAAAACATTCCCAGGGACTTTCACCAGGGGTAATTCGGCGATCAGGCCTAGGTAAACTTGATTGGTTGACATGTGCGCTAAATGAGATTCCACAGATAGCCACTATTTACGTTAATTTAGAGAAACGCAGTAATACCACTGACATTCTGGAAATACTGTGGATGTTTCTAACACCAGATAGAAAAAAATGTGTAAATCGGTATTGTATGTTGGTGAGAAAATGACGTATTTTATGGTGCATATTTTAGCACTTAAGTATGGCGTTAGCCAAGACCTTTGTGTGTGTGAGTCTGTCTTCAGTAAGCCCTCTTCATCCATTGGTCTGGTGTTGTCACATTCAGATTTTTCCATCCACTGCAGCATGGGGCAAAGGGTCAGCCAACTTCAGCCATCGGGTAAGTTTGCTGTGAGTGACAGTACTCTTTCAAAAGAAGCTTCCACACACACAGTAGTTCTCAGTGCAAGAAACTACTACAATGCATGCTTTTTGAAACCAAAAAAAATTGCTTTTAGTTAATGTTTTCATATTTTTTGTAGAGGTGAAGGGTCCAGCAAGTCCCCGAACAACAAAACAAGCATTAACTAAGCCAAAAGGCTGGCACAAAGGCCAGACCTATTGGTTTTGCCAATGTTTGTCTCTGAACTCTAAAATGAAGGGTGGTACCTTTGCTCCATATTGCATTATTATTGTTATCATATTGGGGTATTGAACGGAGTTAAACACCCACCGGTCGATAAGCACCTAAAGTTTGCACCCAAGTAGGCCTGTAAGAGTAAATTAAAGAGATTAATGCCAGCCACAGCTCGATTTATGCCTTCCCCTCACCGAGGTGTTTTTCTGTGACACTGGGATTTGTTTCTGTCTCAGAAGCCTTATGAAGCCTGTTCTCGGATTAAAGGCTTTCAGTGTGGCATAGTTCGCCTCTACTCTGGTGGCCAGATATTTTCACTTTCTTATTCTTTTTTAAAACTGCAATATCAATCGAAGCAGAAAAACTTTGATTTGTGCCCGTTCTGCACTATAGCCTGCTTGCCAGCACCTTTCATTTAAAAGAAGTCTGCAAGATTTCTTTTCTCTACCAAACTGCATTGGAAACTTTGCACAGGGTTATGTGCCCCTGTTGTGCTTGTGTGAACCTTTTTCTGACTCGCCTACTAGATACCTTTTCACTGTGGTTGCGAAAGACATCTTGTGGACCATATCAAAAACATATAGTGAACTTAGACCCCACTCTTTCCTCACCATTAGTTGGCTTTATTGGCCCTCTTATTTTCTTGCTTCTTATTCGATGGCTTGCCATCCTAGTCTTGTTTGTCCCTCCCCTGGAGCATAGCCGCTTTACCATCCTTTTGATTGGATGGCCTGTATTCTTTCACTAGTTACTTTTTTCGTTTTCTTTAAGCACTCTGAGTGGGCATGTGTTTTCTAGCTCGCTCTTTCATGTACTGCTCCCCTCTTCAAAGCCCCCCTCGAGACTTTGTTGCTTTCCAACCTTCCCAGTTTGCACGGTAAAGTACAAGAAGTTTATTTTTACCAGGGTATGACTAACAAGCATTGGCATAGCCAATAGGTCTCGCCTTTGGGACCTTATAAGTGTTTAGCCATGCAACAGTTGATGTTGTTGCACCAAGGATATTGTGCTGGATAACTAAACACTTATAAGGTCCCAAAGGCGAGACCTATTGGCTATGCCAATGCTTGTTACTTTAAACGTGCATCCCAGGACGGCAGAAACTGCCAAGGCCTATAGATGAGGCTCCGCGCTCGGGGATGGAGAAGACTGTCTTTTCCTTCTTGCCCACTTCTCCTGCCCTGCCCCCCTCTTTCTTTATTCCCTCTCTTTCTGTCTCGCTCCTCCTCACTTACTGAAAACCGTGACTTCAAGAAAGGGTTCTCACCATCTCTTTCCTCCTATGGTTTATTTGTTCCCCTGTGAAATGGATCCAAAAAAGAAAAACACTTTTGCTGGAAACGCCGTCTTTTTCTGACATTTTGCAATTCCAAAGTGCAGCCTCAGGATGGAGAGAATAAAACGTTCAAAATATGAAAAATAAATAAATAACTAAAGAAAGCAAGACAGAGTGGTCTTAAAGTGGCAGATTGGTTTTATTCACACCCAAACACATTAGCGCCACTTTACAGAGCTTGCCAGTGAAGCGCTACTTTTGTTTTCTCGTCGCACTTTGAACAACATTGTTTTCCCCGAGTGGGAAAGTGCACTATTCCTGGAGGTACTGAAATACCTGCTGATGGGGGAATTGAAAAACAAAATGTGTACCGGAGCTCTGTGTTCACGAATGTGGTCTTTTTAAACCATACTGCTTACGTTTTGTAAGGATATAAGCAATGGGCATTGAAACGCGTCCTTTCTGGGCCCTGTAGTCATGTCGTTGACTTTTCAGGCAAAAGCACTCACTAATGTCTGAATAATGAGTGTAAAAGTGTTATGGTAACCATGTTGTTCCTGCTTACATTTCACATGATTTACTTAATCTTGCATTCCCTATGAGTGTTTGCTTTTTCTAGGATGTTGTTAATTTTTTTTTAGGCAGCATATTGCTCTTGTGCATAATTTGAATAGAGTCACATCCAGGTGTTTAAAGCGAGGCACAATTGGGTTGTAGTTGAAGGCAGTGCAAGTTTCTCTCTGTGGGGCAGTATGGTGTTCAGTGGGGGAGAGGATGTGGCACTATGGTCAGAGCTGCTAAATTTGGAACTGGGGAACCAGGTTCAGCCTTCTTGACCAGTCCACCAGACCACTGTCCTGAGGGAGCACATTCCCATGCTATGCTAGACCTTAGAAGGCCCCGCTAGACCTTAGAAGCCCTGGTGTCTTAGCACCAGCAGGTGGACCCTAGCGGTGGCAAGTGTGGGTTAACCTTGAAGGCCTGTTCACCACAATTCATTCTGAAGTTCACCTCCAGTCTTGCGGGCAGGCCTATGAAGCAGCACACCCTAGAGTGACAGTAACTCTGTCACTGAGGTCACAGGACCTGTGAGCAGGGTGGCTCTAGGGCAGTGCGACAGCACCAGGCGCTGACTTCGAGGTGTCGTATTTGCAAGTATAATGGTTTAAAAGCACTTGCTGCCTCCTTCCTGGCCTCCAGCAATTTTTGGCAGTAGTAAAAATGTCATGACAACTCCGGTGATTAATGTTCCTAATAGAGAAAGATAGTGTTTTTTCTAGTGAAAGTTTTGACTGGTGGAAAGGGAGCGCAAAGGGTTAATGTGCCTGCTGCAAAGAACATGCACCATGCAGATCACATAGTGCACATAATGTAAATAGGTCAGTGGGTTACTGCTTTTGTCAGAGAAATCCTATTGTTACTTGCAGTTAATAAGTTAAAATCCTAACATAGAACAGTGAGGTATTAAACTATGCTGCATACTAGTATGGTTGTCATGTGACTCCTACACCTTGTAGTCCTTTGTCTTATGTAACAGTTCCTATAAAGTGATTTACACACGTATGATTGATTGTCTCTGTGTAATATGTGTGATGTAAAGTGCTCTGACACCCTATGCTGGTATGAGTGGCGCTGTAAATCAAACTAAAAGCATCTGAGGGAGAGTGTGGTTATGGAGACTTGTGGGGCAGTGGGAATCCGTGGAGGAGGGAGTCATTGGGGGCACCAACAAACATTGTCTCACTGGGCGCCACCAGCACTAAAGCCGGCCCTGCCCTTGAGGCCAGTCCGCCTCACCCATTGGTACCTCCATTGGCCTTGTTTCAGCAGTAGTAGCTGCAACTCACCAGGGATCGTCAATGCAGGATTTGCACGCACACCAAACTAAGCTTGCAAACTTCATGGTCTTGCTACTTCATGCACAAGCATTTTTAACAGGTACTGCCTGTTTTGGGACCACTGGAATTATGCAGTGATGGAGCAGGGTAAATGAAAAAAATTTAACCTCCTAATATTTACATTAAATAACACACAAGTTCGTCTTAAGTAAATAAACCAACCATGTATGTTACATGTAAAGGGTTAAAGGTAACACGCTATATATGTGCAAACTAATTTACTTACAATTGTTAACGTGAATAACATAAGTCTGACAATTGCGTACTAATTAGAATAATAAATGCATGATTTGTGCTTGGAAATAAACTGTGTAGTCGCAACACAAAGCGTTGGTAAGTAAGGGATGGCTTTATATGTCGCTTTTGCTAGGTAATACCTAATTGGGGTACGTAGAATGAAGGGAGGGAAACGAAAAGGCTTATATTCTTTATTCTTAACTCTGTTTTGTTTATCTTTATAATAGTGCGCTTAGGCCTGTTGAGCAGCAAAATAAAATGGCCGCCATGAGTTAGAGTACGCAGGCGCGAGAGGGGTTACGAAAGAAAGAAAGGCCGTGAACAAGAGGGATCATGTGATCATTCCAAGAGCCTAGGATGGAAGCGTGGTCAAGGCTGTGATGACCTTATCGCATAGACGTGTGCCAAAGCAAGACAGCGAAAAGCGTGAGAAGTCGTAATGAATAAATGAATGGACAATAAACTGACCGACTGAAAAGTATCAGAAAAGGATACAGTTTGAAAACCATGACCTAAGGGATAATGTCATGAACCCGTGTGAAACGACAAAAGTATGAACTTGCCACAAAGAACTGGTTGAAACAAGGATATTCATGATGAGATGTATACTGACCCGAATGGACCAATTAGAGAGAATCTCGCCATAAAGATGTAACATTTTTTACTTAGTAAGCTAGTATTAGGGTATATGAAGACCTACTCTTGGAGGGGAGGGGCAGTTGCTGTTGTATTGGTGGGATAGCTGCTATTGATGCTGTCATTTTTCAACGCTGCCGTTTTTACGAACTGATGCTGCGGCTGCTGCTGCTATTTTATATTTTTGATTGAGCACGAGACGCTGCTATTGGAGAACCTTTTTAATCCTAATAGATTTTTCCATTTAAACTATTAGACTTTTATTCTTAAGATACTAAAGGGGAAGGAACGAGAAGGCCTGTTTTCCAGGACAGATAGATAGATCTTTCGGGAGTTCTTGCTGTGACGAACTTTATTCTTCCATCTAATAGGTATGCATTGCAATTTCAATTTATTCTTATAATGATGCTAAATGTAATAACCTGAATAATAAATTTGAAACTTATTCATGCTTCTAAACTTTATATAAACTTTATTATCTTTAAAAACAATGAGTCAGTGGTTCTTTAGCTCAATGATAAATGTAAATGTTTAAAGGTTTATAGTGGTTGAGCTGGTCTTAATCACCATCAACTGATTCCTACTAGTTGGTCCATCGACCAATGAGCGGAATACCTTAAAAGTAATGAGAAGTATTATGTCGTTTTAAAAAGATATCCCGTCTCCTTCCAGCAAATCATTTAACTGTTTTCTCCTAGGTAAGAACGGATGAAATCCAGGGAATATATGAGAGAGTGAATGTATATGCGGTGTTATGGGCCCCACCGTCATATGGATATAATTGTGTTTAAGAGGGATATTTGCACCTGGACATCCAAAGACATATAGGAGAAGAAATGTTATTGATAGCGCTGGATCAGCAGCAAAGGAGGACAAAATTATGCTGCAGTGCTGACTAAATTGTGCAGCAAAAAAGGCTGCAGCATAATGCGGTATATTTTCTGATACGTTATTATTTTGACATTTTTACACATGCTAACAGTCTCTGCAAAGATTTTGCCTTTTTAGTACCAGTGTAACACAACTGCAGCAGTGAGAGGGGTGAGAAGTCAACCTTTGCAAATGGCCATCCACTTCACAGCAGCACGTCACATTTTTTTGTAACTTTTGATCTGTTTGTGCTACAAACAATTTATTAGTTAAAAACGTCAGATTATGCAGCAGATGATGTATTATGTGGCAAATATAGCAGAGCCATAATTATGTGGAAAACATTTGCAAACTAGGATATTTTGCCATTCATGTTAGAACTGCTCTTGTGGAAAAAGGGAGGAGAAGTGCCTATGACAGAAACTCCATGGCTGGGAGACAAATGGCTTGTGATTCCACTTTAAAGCGTATTTGGGACATTGTGTGATTTGAAACGTATCCCACTTTGTGAATGTATTTTAATGTCAATAACTCATATTAAACGTTAAATAAACATGTGTATCCATTGGTTGAATTAAATAACTTAATAAGCTGTAACCGGTTAGTGAAATGGCAAACAAATACTAAAAATTGGGACTTTTGCTCTTCCTGCCACACCTCTGACTCCGCTCACTGACCCAATCCTAATCCTCGGGTTAGTCCCGCCCTCTGATTCTCCGCCCACAGTTACCCTACTTTTTTCCCCCCAATTCGACCACTGGATTTACCTTCCAGAGGGGGGGGGGACAATTCCTTTTTTTTTTTTAAACAATCTTTATTCATTTTACAATTACAACCCCCACAAACCCTTCCCTCCTCCCTCCCCACTTCAGACAGGTATAATTTATAATACACAGCTAAATCACAAAAATTCATTACAGTATTTCATGATGTACAGTAGGTTTATCCTGTCAACTATTACTTAAAACAGTACGTGTAGTCCAACTGATAGTGAACAGCTGCTGTGCCACCAATAAAAAAATATTTACTAAAGTGACATGTGCAGCGTCTTTTCCTTATAGTATAATACAATGTATGTTCTTTCTGCCTTTGTTAAAAACCCACATGGTGGGTTACGTGTTCTTATTGCATTAATCCCCCTTTGGGTTTGAATCCACGTAAGTAGGGGATTCCAAATTTTCAAACATTTTCTATGCAGGTTACTTCCTTTTCGTTTATAAATGGATATTTCCAAGCTATACATAACTAACAACCTAGCGAGCCATTGCTGAAAACCCGGTGCATTGGAATCCAGCCAGTCGTATGCAATACACATTCTTAAAACTGCCATAGCAATAAAAATCAATTCATGTCCCACTCTTAAGAGATTAGTTTCATAGGCCCCTAGCAGAATTACATCACCAGTCAATATTATTTCAGTTTTCAATACTTCGGTAAAAAATTCCGCAATATCTTTTTTAAATTCTTTTAAACCATTGCATGATGAGAAGATATGAACAATATCTGCATTATAGAGTGCACATCGAGGACAGAATGTTCCCTTTCCACTCCCCCATTTGGCAATTTTATCAGGTGTGTTATACAAAAAGAAACAGGTTTTGTAAAATTGTGCCTGTAGCCTGTATCAGAATAGATTGAGACATCTTATAGGCATAGGTAAAGGTCCCATCTGATACCCCTACTTTCACTTGCCACTTCTGCGAGTATTCATCCAGGTCATCCGGCAAGGCAGCATTTAAAAGCGCGTATATCTCGCCAATAGAGCTTACTTTATCCTGGGTTATCTGTTCAATGATTTCAACTTTCTCAAATTTGGCCCGTCCCCCGCCTTTCCGTAACAGAAAATCTCTAATCTGGAGATACTTAAAGAAATCCCGCCAGTCTAAAGTAAAATCTTTTTTCAGGGCTTCAAAGGATAGAAAGCCAGCGGGGGAAAAGATGCAACCAATGCGATCAATTCCGGCTCTCTTCCATTTCCCCATACATGAATCTCTAAAAATCTGTGGGAGGGTATGATTATTATCTAACGGTGTATACAATACTCTGCGTATGGTGCTCCATACTTTAAAAACACTAAAGAGAGTTTTAAACTGGACTTTTTTGTAATAGCTATCATGTAGTTGACGCCACAAACAGCCACTGGCCTCTCTCCCCAGCAAAAGTTCAAAGGTAGATGGTGTTTTATCTGTCCACATGTTATCCGTTTTAATCTGAAATAACTCTCGACAGTGAGTTACTGTGGTTTGCCAATAATATAGTTTTAAATTCGGAAGTGCCAGCCCCCCTATCCCTAGGTAAAGTAAGAAATTTAAGCACCCGTCGTGGTCGTGAATAAGCCCAAATGAATCGGGAGAATATTTGCTCTAAAGCTTTAAACCACTGTGGCATGAATTCCAGACAGATGGCTCTAAAAAGCTATAGGATCTTTGTAAAGAAGATCATTTTAATAACATTTCACCTTCCTCCAATGGATAAGTTATTAAGCCGTTGGAGATCTTTTATATAGTATCCATTAGGGGTTCCACATTTTCCTTAACCACTTTATCTAACCTAGAAGATAAACAGATACCTAGGTATGTGGCCTTTTCTACTACCTGTGTCATTCATCTTAACCTTGTCGTTAAGGACAACCTGAGTCTTATCTTGATTAAGTGCATAACCAGAGACTTGTCCAAAGCGTTCTACCTCTTTTTCAATAACTGTTATGGTGGAGTTTGGGTTTGCCGTCACCAGAGCAATATCATCTCTATAGGCCAGAGTCTTAGTGGCCCAGTTCTGAGACCATATTGCAGGTATTTGACTATTGTCTTCTAGTCTACGGATGAACGGAACAATATAGAGCACAAACAAAAGCGGGGAGCAGGGACATCCCTGCCTTGTACCCCGGGAGATTAAAAACTCCTTTGACAGTATGCCATTTACCATCACGGCCGCTGATGGTTCGACATAGAATCTTTTGACTGCTTGAATCCCCTATCCCAATCCTAGACATGGTGGCCCATAAGTATTGCCAGGAGACCCAATCGAAGGCTTTTTCTGCATCCAGCAAAACCAGAGCCATAGGGTCTCCTGCAACATTGGTAATGTCGAACAGTGCAATGACTCTCCGAATGTGGTCTACTGTGGATCTCCTGGGAATAAACCCATGCTGGCGCACAGAGACGACTTTATGTATTATGGGTGCTAATCTGCTAGCTAACAATTTCGAATACATCTTTGAGTCGCCATTAATTAAGGTAATAGGGTGGTATGAACCCAATTGTACTGGGGCTTTTTTTTTTTTCTAAAGATTACAATTTTTGCCCTTGATCATGATGCAGGGGGTCGTCCCCCATTAAATATATACACCATTAGGTCAGTTAGAATGTTTCTCAACTGACTTGCAAAAGTAACATAAAATTCAGTCGGAATACAGTCCATTCCCGCCGCTTTCCCCCTTGCCAGACTATTTATGGTCAATAATATTTCTGCCCAGTTGGGCGAACAATCTAGACTTTCCCGGTCTTCTTCCTCAAATTTTTCGTGTGATACGAGGTCTATGTCCCCCTGCATAGTCTCATCATTTGCAGTATATAAAGAACGGTAAAACCTCCCGAAAGCCTCCCTTATTAATTCTGGGTTAGTAGTCTGGCCTATCTCCGGGTCAGTGACCTCTCGAATTATATTGGATGAGATTTGCTGCCTAGTGCGCACCGCCAGTTGATGGCCTATTTGTTAGCTAAGCTCATAGGCCGTTTCTTTCTTAGATACAGCTTTACTCACAGCTTTGTCTATAAATACATTAGTAATCGCAGTCTTCGCACTTGCTACCTGCCGCTGTACAGCCTCTAAATCCTGTTTGCCTCTAACAGCTCTCACCAACTCCTCTTCTGCACCCCAGATTATCCTGCAGTGTCTTCATGTATCGCTTGGCCTGTTTATTAAGGTTTAAGGAGTACCGTAGTGTCTCTCCCATAATTCCTGCCTTCATGGGATCCCACACTATTTCTATTGAGGCACTCCCTAGGTTATCTTCCAAAAACCTTGGAATCCACTGCCTCGTGTGTACAGTATCCCATGTCTAGTAGCAAGGATGTCTCAAAGGTCCACGATCTTATATCAGAATTGGCCATTTCTGTTTCTAGCTTAAATACTAGCGGATTATGGTCCGACAGGACCCGTGGTAGTTTTTCTATTTGGCATTTTGAGTTTAGAGAAATAGAAATAAACACATTATCTAGTCTGGCATGAGTCAAGTGTGGGTTGGAGAAGTAAGTATACCCTGGATCAGTTGATTTTAATGACTGCCAACAATTGACCAGCCCATGAGTCTGACAAAAAGTTTTTAGCACCCTGAACACCTTTTGTTTCCTACCCAAATCTCGCCACCCTTGCTCCATAGACCAATCACTGGGCAGGTTGATATTAAAATCGCCACAGACGATCAGTGGGAGAGGCCAATGGGCAAGTTTGCTTGATAAAGTATCTAGCACCCCAGGATCATAACTGTTACATGCATATAATGTACATAGCGCATGATCGGTTAAACAGCATCCCACCTCTTTTGGCCAAGATCGCCACCCCCGGACCCTAGCCCCCTGTGTTGTTGCACTTATCACCCTAAACCCCAGTGTTTTCAAGACATGCAATTGTGCTCCATCTATATGTGTCTCTTGAAGACAGATGATATTAGCACCCATCGATTGTAACCCAACCGCAACTTTCTGTCTTTTTTTCACATCATTTAGACGACATATATTATTAGATGCAACTCTCAATACCCCATATGATTTTGCGAGATATGCCGAACACAGATACCCCATTACAATAAAACGTACTTTGTCCACCATACATCTCTGCTCTTTTCGCAAGAGATATTACACCAATGTCAAAATCATCTAAAAGGTTATGTGAATTTAGCTTAACCCCTCTTGTCACCTGTCTGAAAACCCCGCCCCCTCCCTCTACAAACCCCCCTCCCGCCACCAATAACTAGGCAGCCAGGCTCAACCATGAGCCTGTGTGAGGACGTCTGTATCATTCCACCTCTACCTTCCCCTCTTCCCCTTCATTAACTGCACCTTAATATGTACCCCTATCCCGTGTTAGACCTGTTACCAGCCTTGAGCTAGCCCTTTGTTATGTTCAATCTATGTTTTTTTTCAAACTTTGACACCCATAGTCCCTGTTGTAATATCATCCAACAGATTCTGGGCTTGAACCTCTGAGGTAAAATTGAAATTCTGGCCTTTATATATCACTTTTAGTCTAGCTGGATTTTGTAGAAATATCAGGGCTCCTGCCACTTGAAATGGGGTCATCAATTGCCTGAGCCTCCACCTCCTTTCCACCGTGGCATGCCCAAACTCAGGTTTGTCAAAAAAGGAGAATCCTCCAAAATGTCTTTTAGCATTGGGTCTAGCTAGATCGTACACAGCCTGCCGAAATAGATCAATATGGCACGGGGTAGTGCTTTTCCTCCGGAGGAATGTTTGGATGGAGATAGCGGGAACCGGTGAGCCCTTTGAACTTCTTTATCCCAATCCCAGTTGGATAGCTCAGGTAGGGAATCCTTCAACATATTTATGACAAACTTCCTCACATCATTCCCCTCACAGTTCTCCGGTACCCCTAGCAGCCTCAGATTGTTCCGGCGCTGCCGGTTCTCATAGTCCTCAAGCTTCCACATGATATCCTTGAGAGTCTTATCCTGAGAAGTAGATGGTGCCTTCAAAGTTTTGACTGTATTTTCAAGTACTTCCGTGCGTGACTCTACCATATTCATTCGCTCCGCAATGTCAAAACAGATTTTCCCCACTTTCCGTACAGAGCCTTGAAGTTTCTTGGTAGCTACCCTTACCTGTATATTGTCAGATTTGACATCATCACGAAAGGCTCTTAGAGATTGCAGGATCAGTGCTGACGATGGTTCAGCTGAGTTCCCTTCTTTTATATGATCCAGGCCCCCACCGACATCAGTTGCAAGTTGCTTCACATCTTCATTTATTGCCTCTGGGGAAAGCATTTGGGTCGCAGAGTAATCCCAACCTAGCTTCTCCACCAATTCTTGCTCCTCTGGAGTCTTCCGGCGTGTCTTTCTCCCTGACGCTCATTTTTTTTTTTCTGGCACTGATAAATTTCTCTGCTGGGCTACTATTGCCCGAGGATGAGCCAGCGTGCTCCTCACTGCTAATAAGCAGACTGGTATCCGACACTTCTGACTCTTCCGGCAGAGAAAACAATTTTTCCCCTGGCACATCTGGGGACAGTTAGCTCCTTTTACACCTGCCCTTTGTGGGGATAAAACTTTGCTTGCTGTATCTGTTAATCTGTTATTTTGCTCATTGTTCGCCAGACATTCTGTATCCGCCACAGGGACCCATCCGTCCTCCATTGGTGCTTTCCCACCTTGGCTGATAGGTGGCGTATGTTCTAGTGCCTCTTCAGTAGCATTACCCGAGCAGCTCAACCCAGGCATCACATTTCCCCCATCGGGGATCTCTACCTTTTCGTTTTCGTCAATGGATGTTGCCAACTGTACTACCTCCAGCATTTGATTATTCACTGCCATGTCCGTTTCGCCATTATTAATGTCACTGCCCGTTTTTTCCAGGTCTCTCGTCTTGGGGTCCCCTTCTCCCCCAGTAACTATGGGTGAAAAAATGCTTGAAATGGAGGGTTGTAATTTCTTAGTTTCGGTAACTGGTTTTACTCGCCGAATATTTGTTTTTACTGGAGGCTCATTTTTTCCCTATGATTCAATTTTCCCTTGTTTTTCACTTTTATTGGGCCGCGGGTCTCCCTTCTTAGTATCACTTTTGGGATCAGATCCCTCTCGTTGTGATGAGGCCGTGGATGTTGTTACTCGCTGTTTTCCTTTCCCCCGTGCTGCCATTGCTGCCGATTCTGCCAGAGACTCTTTCGGGAACGCGTTGCTGTCTCCAGGCAACCGCCACAGGAAACAGGTGTGCCTGGCCCCAGCTGCCGCGGTCAGGA
This sequence comes from Calotriton arnoldi, assembly GCA_963921515.1. Taxonomy (NCBI): domain Eukaryota; kingdom Metazoa; phylum Chordata; class Amphibia; order Caudata; family Salamandridae; genus Calotriton; species Calotriton arnoldi. The sequence goes on along the minus strand of CAWUFW010001899.1, from coordinate 1,555,717 downwards.
GAAGCCGCACTAGAGCCTCCCAGCGTCCGCAGGAGCCCCCACGGATATATGCTCTGTGTCTGACCTGAAAGGGCGTCAAACGAGACCAGTAGAGGACACTATGAACATCGCTGGTTGTGCCAATGCCTCCACGCATACCCGCGACCGCCACACAGGATATTTATGCTGACGAAGGGGAGAGAGGTAAGTGGTGGTTTCTAATCAGACACCATCTTGCCTATCCTCAGTATTAGACCACTGGATTTACCTTCCAGAGGGGGGGGAACAATTCCAAGCGGCTTCTAAGCTCAGGAGCTGCTGCTCCTCGGTGGAGACAGGAGGCGTCAGGCGGCCCCGGGTCTGAGGGGCTGCAAAGACTCAGATGACCCCTCCTAAAGACTTAGAGCCCCAATGGGGCTGTGTTTATCCATTGAGGAACTGTATTGGCTGAAGAAGGGATGTGGCACCAGGCACTGTTCTGACGACACAGAAGCGGCCTCCATACAGTGACTGCCCCGTGCCTGGTTACTGACCAGGTGCCCTGGTGGTGCTGGTGACAAGTTAGTGACCAGAGTAATCTCTCCAAGTCTGCCTAGGATTTACTTCTACATTAGGAGTTCATTCTCGAGACAGATCCAGGAACTGCAAGATTTGTGGAATTACCCCTTGAAATCTACTTGAGCTACACACAGTTTACTCATGCAGATGTTAAATAGTCTTCCTAGAGATGGCACTGCATGGCCACGCCTCTTCCCACATGACTGCTGACGTCAGAGAAGAGAAAGCGCCTATTCACTCCTTAATGATGAGATTGGAAAGGAGAAAGTACTGCGTGGCTTTTACTTTTCCCACCTCAATTGTGACATCAGAGAGGAGAAAGCACCTGTTCATGCCTTAATAACGTGGACAGAGATGAGAAAGCACCGCGTGGCCTCTGCATTTCCCACCTTCACAATATTGGCCTTGCTAAGAACTGTATCTACTTCAAGAGCAACCCGTAGACACACAGTGACGTGGGCACACATGGGTAGAAGACGTTTTAGAACAAAAGAGTGCACTTAGTCATCATTACAGTAAACAATTAATAGAATTGCATTCAATACCATAGAGTGAATCTTCAAATGCAGTCAAAAAGGGCTATGACAAAAAATTCTCCACATCAGGCTTCTTCTAGTGACTCTTTGTAGCTCCGCATGGATCTCCGCGAATGATAATTCTCCACATCAGGCCTCTTCTGGCGACTCCATGTAGCTACACATGGATATCCGTGGATGATAAGTCTCCACATCAGGCCTCTTCTGGTGACTCCTTGTAGCTCCGCATGGATCTCCTGGGATGATAATTCTCCACATCAGGCCTCTTCTGGTGACTCCTTGTAGCTCCGCATGGATCACCGTGGATGATAATTCTCCACATTAGGCCTTTTCTGGTGACTCCTTGTAGCTCCACATGGATCTCTGTGGATGATAATTCTCCACATCAAGCCTCTTAACTGCTTTTGGAGATGCACATCATGACTCAGCGCTTGCTACGAATCAAACGTTTTCGTATCATTCAAAACTACTGCAGCATGAGGACAAAGCGAAGGATAACTGAGCTCAATACATCCATTGTGCTCAGTTGTTCTTAGTTTTGTCCAGATGATGACTCGTTAAATTGTGTTTGGTCAAAACATCATCTACGGCCACTTGGCAGAAAAGACAACTATTGAATGATGTGAAATAGAGAGGATTGTTAGAAAGGATTACTTAAGGAACTTTTTAATTTTAAACACTTCTGTTCATCCAAAAGTATTTATTTTCATCTTCTCACCAGTTCTTTTATTGTGATCACTTTCTTGCACCATCTTTTCAATCTTAAACTCCACGTGTTCACCTGATACACCGAGCATCTTCTACAATTTTTTCTTGTCTCTTTAATGCTGCTTTACATATTGATCTGATAAAGAAATGTTCATATAAAAATAATTATCATCCACAGAAATCCATGCAGAGCTACAAGGAGTGATAAGAAGAGGCCTGATGTGGAGAATAATCAGCCACGGAGATCCATGTGGAGCTACAAGGAGTCACCAGAAGAGGCCTGATGTGGAGAATTATCATCCACGGAGATCCATGTGGAGCTACAAGGTGTCCCCAGGAAAAGGCCTGATGTGGAGAATTATTATCCAGAGATTCATGTGGAGCTACAAGGAGTCACCAGAAGAGGCCTTATGTGGAGAATTATCAACCACGGAGACCATGCAGAGCTACAAAGAGTCACCAGAAAAGGCCTGATGTGGAGAATTATCATCCAGAGATCCATGTGGAGCTACATGGAGTCACCAGAAGAGGCTTGATGTGGAGAATTATCAATCACGGGCTACAAGGAGTCAACAGAACAGGCCTGATGTGGAGAATTATCATCCACGGAGATGTATGTCGAGCTACAAGGAGTCACCAGAATAGGCCTGATGTGGAGAATTATCAATCACGGAGATCCATGTGGAGCTACAAGGTGTCCCCAGGAAAAGGCCTGATGTGGAGAATTATCATCCAGAGATTCATGCGGAGCTACAAGGAGTTACCAGAAGAGGCCTGATGTGGAGAATTATCATCCCCGGTGTTATGTCCCGTATAGAGGCCCTAATGTAGACCCGTTCATACATGCCCTAAAATGGACGTATTCGTATTTGCCCTAATACGGTCATATTCGTACTTGCCCTATTATGGTCAAAGCCGCATATGCCCTATTACGGTCATAACTGTACATGTCCTATTATAGTCATGATTCCCTATATAGGCATGATCTTTCACCTACATTGGTCCTCGCTAGTACACAACGAGCTCTGATGGCTGAACGTTATCTAGTCTGTGGTTTTGAATACAGCAGGGTTTTTCCCAAACACAGGCCCACACAGTACTCATCAATTATGCATGGCTCTCTAGGAATACACCACCTGCATAATATGTATGTACAAAGTTCACCCCTGACGTCTTCCTCAAGTCTAACAAGGGCCAATACAAACCATACGAAGCAACTAGAGTCTTCAGGGTATAAATACACCACATCTTACCCCGGTAAGACAGAGGGAACCGAGACTTCTATGCTGACACACTGACCAGAGACGCTGAGGCTCCTGCATGCAGTCGCTCCAGCTGACAGCGGTCTAACACAGCCCTTGCGGGGTGTCCAACTCGAGACCAGGACGGGGTCCCACACTCTCTCTTTTCAGGTATGGGGGTTCGACTAAATCCTAGAAGGATTCTTGGCTCTTAGGCTTCTAGACCTACACATATGCTAGGTACACTCACGTACATCTTGTTAGGCATCGTAGGAATGCGCGCACTTGCATAATGCCTTTATATTCATGTATGTATTCATGATTATTGCAATATGGTAGAACTGTTCTATCCCTTTGCTTTTATCGTACTGCTGATAATATATCTCTGCTATTGTCTGCTGGTTGCCGCAGCACTATATATTTTACGCTAGAATAACAACTGTTCAATAAATACTTATTGAAACGCCCAGACTGTTTATTCTGTGTAACTCTCTGAGACAAACCGAATAAGTAAGCACGAATGACTGAGCGAAAAGTAGTACAGTGTTTCCACGATTCTGAGGAATTAGGGTTGTCATGGTCTAAGGTTGCCAGAAACGAATCTCTCCCCGATAAGAGGAGATTCTAGTGGCACTGTGAGCTAGCTAATGCAAATCCGGCTAACATACACGGTGGGGGTGCACAGAGTCAGTCTAACACCAAGCCCACAGTTTATGTTATCCAAACGCGCAGGTTCTGCATGGGTACTATAGGAACTACACGACATGGCACCGCCAACGTTGGTTGGGTACTTATTTAACAGTAGAATCTGAGTAGTTCAGTTGTGCTATTCTCAGAGAACCTACTCACCAAACCCCAGAGACGTCTGGAGTGGGTGGGCACAAACTCCACCGCAGCTGAGTAGTACGAGAATACTATTTATTGGCTGTTGGTTAATCAACCTTGAAGGACATATAGTTCCTAAATTGTGCATAACACCTCATCTTAGTTCCCTTTGAACACTTCTTCCTCTAAACATGCCTGGTTCAGGGGATGAGAGAGTTGACCTGGGAGGAGAAGATCCTGAGGATGCAATACAGATTGCACCAAAATTCAGAAGGACAGTCACCCTAAGACTATTAGAAAATGGTGTACAAGCCAAGGGTGGAATTGTTGTTTTCGTGATTGAGGCACACGAATCAAATAAAACAGAGGTGTTCTAATGATGGGTTACATTCCCAGCAGCAAATGCAATAACAAATGCATTTCACTACTATATAGTAGGAGATGCACCACGGGAATATGCCCCGTTTGAGGACATAGAGATTCCACTCACTTACCAGGAACATCATTACTGGTTTAATGGCGCCCTACCCCACGTACGAGGAAGAGTAAGATTAGGCCCGCTCGGAGGAGACGGGCCACATGGCCAATACTAGCAGCTTACACACTGCATCCTGACATCGGCACAATGCCACAGCCAGACTTACTAGTACAACACACAGATTTAATTAAAATCTACAGAAACCTGACACAATTCGTCATGAGGACTTTAACAATCCAACCTGCACCAGGTGCAGCAAACAGTACTCCGACTCAGGGTACAGGAAATAAAATTACTCCTCAAACATTACACACGGTAATGGGCAAAATGCCTGCAAAACGCGAACAAATACCATGCTCAGAAAATAACTCAGCTTGAGGTAGTATTCCCGAATACTACCACCTGTGATAAACACAGAATACTAACAATCTGCTTGCCCATGGGGATCACACCACAAGTAGAGGACTGCACCTCTTGGGGTTCAGTCTTTGCTGCCATATATACCAGAACACATGGTATCCTGTCATTAGCATAGTACCTGATGTATTGAGACAGATACAAAATGAGTACGGAGCAGAACCTGCCCTTAACTTAGGGATGAAGTTACTAAATAACTTTGACTAGGTATCAGCCATAATACTAGCTAACATTAAGGGGAAGCAGCTTCAGTGGCGATCCGCCAACGCCTAAGGAGTTCAGTCCAGAGGATCATCAACACGAACTACCCAAAATAGTTGAAACTGCATATGCAGAACTAGGCAGAGACAGTTTAGGTGGGAAAGCATTAAAACCACAACTGGTGGGCAGTCCTGAAAAGGACACTACAAAGCAGTCACCTACTTCTTCTAAAAAGAAGTGGGAAAATAAAAAACAACAAAAGTCTAAAAACAGCAGATCTCAATCCAGAGGTAGGTCTCCTCAACAGGAATAGGGATAATATTAAAAAACCTGACAGGTATCAGGATACTGATACTCGTTCCTCTCGTTCCTTTCAGGATTCATCAAAAAACTCCGAGAGGGAAGGACGGTCAGAGGAGCGTACAAAGTCCAGAGACACGCAACGCGCTGCGGATTACGCACCTAAAAAAGAAGATAAACAAAAACAGAAACCTCAGTTCAAAAAGAAGAAGGTAGCAGGTCTCAAGATCAGACATGCCCAGAATTCTGAGGACACAGCTTCTGAACGTGGAATGGGCTCTGACGACGCTAGACAGCGCGGCAGAAGTAACAATAGCTTGCCAGAACCTGAAGGAATTTCTGGTGACAGCGGAGTTGAGTGAGTATATCATGGTGGAAACGCCTGATACTCGGGTAAGTGTCCCACATAAGTTACATGAGATAACACTCCGGATGGAGGGGGACAAGCCCAGAAAAATTAAAGGTCTTGTTAGACCTGGCATCCTTGGCGTGGGTCTCCCTTCCATTTTTTATGATGCCTCCTATGTTACTGATCTGTTTTTGCCGGTGTTAGATGCTTTAGGCACTGTGCCACTGCTATTCAGTGCCACAGTGCAAGTGCTCCCTATGATAAATTGTGTTATGTATTAGTGACTCCATGATTGGATGATTGGTTTACTTGTCAGTCCCTAGTACAGTGCACTGAGTGTGCCCAGGGCTTGTAAATCCAATGCCGCTGGTGGGCTTGCAGCACTGGTTGTGCCACCCACAGAAGCGGCTTGTAAAATGTGTCTCAGGCCTGCCATCGCAGAGCCTGTGTGCAGCCTAGGGCTGCCATGTCGACTTGGTGAGTGCACCCACTTACCAGTCCCTAAACCTTCCCTTTACTGCATGTTGATCACCCCTAAAGTAGGCCCTAGGGCAGGGTGCATTGTAAGTATAAGGTAGGGCATGCCCTGGTGTGTGTGGCATGTCCTAATAGTGAATTACAGCCATTTTCGTTTTTCACTATTGCAAGGCTACCTGCTCCCCATAGGCCAGAATGGGCAGACTGACTATTACACCTTATAGTCAGAACTGACCCAGGGAACATGGTAGAAAAACGAATTTAGTATGCCTGAACTCAGAATGATAAAATACATCTTTTAGTGAATTTGGTTTTAACATTCTGTGTTTGAAAATACCACTTTTAGAAAATGGGTATTTTCTTGCCTAAACTTCCAAGCCTGCCTCTGCTAGGTTGTGTATTCCTTGTCTGGAGATTGAGCGACAGGGGCTGGGGGTGGCTACAGGAGACAGGGTGAGTCAGCACAGGGCTGAATAGAAAGATCTGCATCCAGAGTGGAGGGAGGAGTTGCACCTGGGTCTGAATAGGGCTGTACCTGCCTTCCACAATGCTGGCTCCACCTCCTGCTGGGCGGCTGAGCACCCTGCCCCACATTCTGAAAGGAAAGAAGGAGTCAGAAAAATAAAGTGCTCCAGGCTGACCAGAACTGGTTTTGGACTAGGCAGAGGCCTCTCTGCCTCCAGAGAACAAAGAAAAAAGGTGTATAAAAAGGGGACCCAGACCCCTAGGAAATTAGATCACTTTGGGAAACAAGAAGAAACCTTTGCTGAGGAGCGGAACCAAGAAGAAACTGAGGAGAAGACTATCCCTAAGCTAGAGGGATCTGCCTGCAGTAGTTGCCTGACTGCCAAAGGAAGGAGAAAGGACTTTGTGTGCACTTTTATTCAACTTGTAAAGGATCTCCAAGGGCTTGAGAAAAGAGCTTGCCTCCTGCCGAAGTCTCAGGGACAACAGACTTCAACCACCAGCTCCCCAAGAATCCTTTGGAAGTGCCTGCTGCTGTTTTGGGCCTTCTGAAGGGACTGCGTGTCGCAAGGAGCTGGAAGCGCGACTCAAGAGGGAGAAGCGTGTCGACGTCGCAGCCGCTGCCGTCGCATCACGGAGATGACGCCGCTGTAGCTGTCGCATTGCACCGCATCTCAAGAAACGTCCCGCAACACCGAAGAAGCGTGTCGCCGACGCAGCCGCTGCCGTCGCATCGTAGATGTCGCCGCTGTAGCTGTCGCATTGCACTGCATCAAGAGAAGAGTCTCGCATCGAGGAAGAAGCGTGTCGCCGTCGCAGCCGCTGCCGTCGCATCGTAGATGTCGCCGCTGTAGCTGTCGCATTGCACCGCATCGAGAGAAGCGCCTCGCATCCACGGAGAAGCGTGCCGCCGTCGGAGCTGCTGCCGTCGCATCACGAAACAAGGGTGTCGCCGCTGCAGTTGTCGCATCGAGCGGAAGCGTCTCGCAACGTCGGAGAAGAGGGTCGCCGCCAAAGCCGCTGTCGTCGCATCACGGAACAAGGGTGTCGCCGCTGCAGCTGACGCATCGAGTCGAGACTTCTCGCAACATCGGAGAAGCGTGCCGCATCAGGAAGAACTTGACGTCTTTATTTCTTTGCACCAGAACTTTGTCGCATCTCCATCTCTGCAACACTTTCGTTGTAGAAACGTGACGCATCGTAAGGTACATTGACTCAAAGTGTCGCATTTTAAGAACTTAAGAGAACTAAGCTAAACCTACCATTTTAAGTACAGTATTGTGGATTTTTGTCGTTTATGGTCTTGTGTTAAATCTATATAAAAGATACTTATTTTTATAATACAACTTGTGTGGTGTCCATCTGTAGTGTTGTCACTAGATTACTGTATGTGTTCACAAATGCTTTACACACTGCCTCTGAGATAAGCCTGTCTGCTCGTGCCAAGCTACCAAGGGGGTGAGCAGGGGTTATTTTAGGAGTGTACCCCTTTACCCTGACTAGAGGCGAGGGTCCCTATTTGTCACAAGTACCTACCTGTGCCAACTAGAGACCCCCAATTCTAACATTGGTGGTCAGCGGTGAGGATTCTGGACTTGCATTTGTGACTCATGTACAGTGATTGGTGAACACTACTAGTGAGTGCAGACCAAAACGCGACCACATACTTTTGGTAGATTTTTTTTTCTGGGACTTTCCATTTTTAGCCAAGTTCAGCCATCATGAAACCAGCATCCATAGCATCTGTTGATTTTGATTGGGAAGAGGAGAAACTAGAATGCTACAATGCAAAGCAGCTGAAACACTTCTGCAAAAGATTTAATGTTGCAATTACCGGGCTCACCAAGAAGGAGGAGTTCTATAAGGCGCTGAGGGCCTGGGTAGAAGCAAGGAAAACCCCTGAGAATGAGGAAGGGGATAATGATGCAGATGTGCAGCTGGAAGGGCCATTGGGTCCAGGGGAAAGGAAGGCACCTTCCCCAGCAGGTAGCAGTGTTTCTGCCAAAGGTCTGTCCACAGAAGAGCTGGAGGACAGGGAGAGAAATAGGATGCATGAGTTGGAGCTGGCCAAAATGAATGGGCAATTGGAAATTAGGAAACTGGCCCTGGAAGAAAAGAGGATACAGCTTGAGCATGATAGAAGTTTGAGGGAGTTGGATTTGAAAGCTAGGAGCTTAGAAATTACTCCCTCTGGTGGCAGCACACCGTCAATGCCTGTGGAATCCAGAGTGTATATTCCTAAGGATGTGGTCAGAGAGTTTTTTAAAAATGATGACATTGGGCAGTGGTTCAAGGCCTATGAGGTAGCCATGTCTTTCCACCGGGTCCCTGAGAAGGATTGGGGAGCGGGGTTGTGGGGACGGTTCCTTAGCGAGGGCGGGACACACTGCTAGATTTGCCTTCTGATGTCCATAATTCATATCACCACATGAAGGATGCTTTAATGTCTAGGTATGGTTTAACTCCTGAATTGTATAGGCAGAGGTTCAGGGGTTGCAAGAAGATAGAGAACAGTACCTGGGTTGAATATGTCACTTTTTTCTGCAGAGCATTGGATGGTTGGGTGAAGGGTAGCAAAGTTGATGATTTTCAGGGGCTCCTTGATTTGATTGCATGGGAGCACTTGTCAAGTAACTGTTTTCCAGAGCTACGCCAGCACCTGATAGATAGCAAGCTGACTATCCCTAGGAAGCTTGCTGAGGAGAGCGGACCGCTGGTTCAGTACCAGGGTCCACAAGGGTCACGTGGGAGACTCAGCCAAGGGTGGGCAGGGTCCCCAGCAGAAGAGTGGGGGGACAAGGGTAAACAGAGGGAGTTCCAAAGAAGGCCCCAAAGTAGTCCCCAAGGGAACCAAGGGAAAGGTTCCCAGCCTCCCACCCAGAAACCCTCAGGGGCCCCGACAGGTCCCCCTGCTCAAAGGGGACCCCTGAGATGCTACAAATGTGGGGACCTGGGTCATATAGCGAGTGATCCCAGGTGCCGCCAGTTTGGAAAGACCGCACCCCCTGGTGCAGCCACCGGCAGATGGCTAGTGTAGCCCTGGGGGAGGAGATGGATGCCCAAGAGGGGTGGGGTCCCGCACAGATGTCCCTTGTCTCATTAGGAGACTGTGAGGTGGTCCCCAGGACCCCGCTGCCTGACAACACTAAGAAATACAGGCTGTGGGTGACCATCAATGGCCATAGGGTGGAGGCTCTTAGAGATACAGGAGCCAGTGTGACAGCTGTCAAGTGTCACCTGGTGTCTCAAGAGCAGGTTGTCCCCCATGCATTCTATCCAGTTGTTGCCGCTGACAACACAGAGAGTCACTGCAAAGTGGCTCAGGTTCCCTTTGAGTGGGGGGGTCTCTGGTACTCTTCAGGTAGCTGTGAGGCCCGCCATGCCTGTTGACTGTTTGTTAGGGAACGACTTGGAGAGCTCACCTTGGGCGAAGGTGGAGCGAAGTGCTCATTTGGAGATGTTGGGTTTGCCTGACTGGGCGTGTGTGACCACCCGGTCCATGGCAGCAAGTAAAGGTGCTCAAGAGGACCTGGAGCCTGAGAGGAGGCCCAGGTACCTGCCGTCACGAGAAGAGGCAGGGGCGCGGGAAACCGGCCCCCGAAGTTCCCACGGTCCAGGAGGAGGCAGACCTTGAGGGGGATGCCCTGGAGCCTACAGGGGAACAGGTAGCTGAACTGGGGGACCTGCCTGAGCTGACCCATTGGCAGCAAGAAGGAGGACCCTCCAGGGAAGAATTCTGCAAGGAGCAGAAAGAATGCCCTTCTCTGGTGGGTCTGCGGCAACAGGCTGCAGACCAGGCAACAGGTGATCAGTCTGGGTCACATTGGGTCTATTGGGAGAATGATCTCCTGTATACTGAGCCTAAGGTTGCTGAGCCTGGGTCAGCCCGTGTGCTGGTGGTACCCCAGTGCCTCAGAGCCTTCCTACTGGGGCTGGCTCATGATGTTCCATTGGCAGGACATTTGGGGCAGGACAAGACCTTTGAGAGGCTTGTCACCCACTTTTATTGGCCCCAAATGCTCAGTTCAGACACTCACTGCAGGACATGTCAGACTTGCCAGGCAAGTGGAAAGAGTGGGAGGAAGCGCAAGGCTCCTCTCCAGCCATTCCCTATAGTCAGCACCCCCTTTGAACGGGTGGGTATTGACATTGTGGGGCCACTGGACCCCAAGACAGCCATGGGCAACAGGTTCATCCTGGTCTTGGTGGACCATGCCACCCGGTACCCGGAAGCCATACCTCTGAGGACAGTGACGGCCCCCGTGGTGGGACGAGCACTGATGGGAATTTTCTCCCGAGTGGGATTCCCTAGAGAGGTAGTGTCTGACCGGGGGACCAACTTCATTTCCAAGTATATGAAGTCCCTGTGGCAGGACTGTGGGGTAACCTACAAGTTTACCACTCCTTACCACCCCCAAGGAAATGGATTGGTTGAAAGGTTCAACCGAACCCTCAAAGGCATGATTATGGGTCTTGAGGAACCTATGAGGCGTAAGTGGGATGTCCTCTTACCATGCCTGCTCTTTGCTTACCGTGAGGTGCCACAGAAATCTCTATGGTTCAGTCCCTTTGAGCTTCTCTATGGACACCCAGTGAGAGGACCTCTAAGTTTGTTCAAAGAAGGCTGGAAGCAATCTCCCAGGAAACCTCCCCAGGATGTATACAGTTACATGCTGGCCTTTAGGAACCAAACTAGGCATTTCAGGCAACTCGCTGAGGCGAATCTGGAAGCCAGCCAGGAGGAGATGAAGCGGTGGTACGACCAGAATGCCACTCTGGTAGAGCTTCAGCCTGGTCAGAAAGTGTGGGTCATGGCCCCAGTGGAGCCCTGCGCGATCCAGGATAAGTGGACCGGACCCTTTAAGGTTGTAGAGCGCAAAAGTCCGGTTACCTACTTGGTGGACTTGCGGTCTCCCAGGAACCCCTTGAGGGTCCTGCATGTCAACCGCCTGAAGCCCCACTTGGAGAGGTCCCAAGTGGGCATGCTCTTAGCGACAGATGCTGGGATGGAGGAGGAGACCGAGCCTCTTCCTGACCTCCTGTCAGCAACAGAGCAAGATGGGTCAGTGGATGGTGTCAACCTCTCTTCCACCCTGACCCCTGAGCAACAGAATGACTGCCGCCAGTTGCTGGGACAGTTTTCTGATCTGTTCTCCCTGGTTCCCGGTGTCACAGATTGGTGCATCCATGATGTGGACACTGGGGACAGTACACCTGTGAAGCACAAATCTTACAGGGTGACTGACAGGGTGAGAGCTTGCATCAAGGAGGAGGTCTCCAAAATGCTTGCGTTAGGGGTGATTGAGTCCTCTAACAGTCCTTGGGCCAGCCCAGTGGTCTTGGTCCCAAAGGCTGCCGCACCGGGTGCCACACCAGAACTCCGGTTCTGTGTGGACTACCGAGGGCTCAATTCAGTCACCAGGACTGACGCGCACCCCATCCCCAGAGCTGATGAGCTCATAGATCGGCTAGGGGCTGCCCGGTACCTCAGCACGTTTGACTTGACGTCTGGGTACTGGCAGATCGCCTTGACTGATGGGGCAAGAGAGAGGTCAGCATTCTCCACACCAGATGGGCACTACCACTTCTGGGTGATGCCCTTTGGGATGAAGAATGCCCCTGCCACCTTCCAGAGGTTGGTCAACCAGGTGTTGGCTGGACTGGACTCGTTCAGTGCCGCCTACCTGGATGACATCGCAGTGTTCAGCGCCAGTTGGGAAGAACATCTGCGCCACCTCTGGGAAGTGTTGATGGCGCTGCGGAGAGCAGGCCTCACGATCAAGGCGAGTAAGTGCCAGATCGGGCAGGGTTCCGTGGTGTACTTGGGACACCAAGTGGGGAGCGGCCAGGTGGCGCCCCTACAACCCAAAATTGAAACCATCCTGAATTGGGAACCCCCAAAACCCAGACAGAGGTGAGAGCCTTCTTAGGACTCACGGGTTACTACAGGAGGTTTGTCAAGGGGTATGGCAGCATTGTTGCACCCCTGACAGAGCTGACTTCCAAGAAGCAGCCCAGGAAAGTGATTTGGACTGACACCTGTCAGAAAGCTTTTGAGGCCCTGAAAACTGCCATGTGCACGGCGCCCGTGCTCCTGGCACCCAACTTCTCCAAAGAGTTCGTAGTACAAACAGACGCTTCAGAGCATGGTGTGGGGGCTGTTCTGTCACAGATGAATGAGGAGGGCCTAGATCAACCCGTAGCCTTCATCAGTAGGAGGTTACTACCACGGGAACAGAGGTGGAGTGCTATTGAGCGTGAGGCATTTGCTGTGGTCTGGGCACTGAAGAAGCTGAGACCATACCTGTTTGGGACTCACTTCCGGGTTCAGACAGACCACAGGCCCCTCAGATGGTTGATGCAGATGAGGGGTGAGAATCCAAAGCTGTTGAGGTGGTCCATTTCCCTACAGGGGATGGATTTCACGGTGGAACACCGCCCTGGTACAGAACACGCCAATGCTGATGGTCTGTCCAGATTTTTCCGCCTTAGTGAAGAGAACTCCCCTGAGGTAGGGTAGTTCTCCCCACATTTCAGCTGGAGGGGACACGTGTTAGACCTGGCATCCTTGGCGTGGGTCTCCCTTCCATTTTTTATGATGCCTCCTATGTTACTGATCTGTTTTTGCTGGTGTTAGATGCTTTGGGCACTGTGCCACTGCTATTCAGTGCCACAGTGCAAGTGCGCCCTATGATAAATTGTGTTATGTGTTAGTGACTCCATGATTGGATGATTGGTTTACTTGTCAGTCCCTAGTACAGTGCACTGAGTGTGCCCAGGGCTTGTAAATCCAATGCCGCTGGTGGGCTTGCAGCACTGGTTGTGCCACCCACAGAAGCGGCTTGTAAAATGTGTCTCAGGCCTGCCATCGCAGAGCCTGTGTGCAGCCTAGGGCTGCCATGTCGACTTGGTGAGTGCACCCACTTACCAGTCCCTAAACCTTCCCTTTACTGCATGTTGGTCACCCCTAAAGTAGGCCCTAGGGCAGGGCGCATTGTAAGTATAAGGTAGGGCATGGCCTGGTGTGTGTGGCATGTCCTAATAGTGAATTACAGCCACTTTCGTTTTTCACTATTTCAAGGCTACCTGCTCCCCATAGGCCAGAATGGGCAGACTGACTATTACACCTTATAGTCAGAACTGACCCAGGGAACATGGTAGAAAAACGAATTTAGTATGCCTGAACTCAGAATGATAAAATACATCTTTTAGTGAAGTTGGTTTTAACATTCTGTGTTTGAAAATACCACTTTTAGAAAGTGGGTATTTTCTTGCCTAAACTTCCAAGCCTGCCTCTGCTAGGTTGTGTATTCCTTGTCTGGAGATTGAGTGACAGGGGCTGGGGGTGGCTACAGGAGACAGGGTGAGTCAGCACAGGGCTGAATAGAAAGATCTGCATCCAGAGTGGAGGGAGGAGTTGCACCTGGGTCTGAATAGGGCTGTGCCTGCCTTCCACAATGCTGGCTCCACCTCCTGCCGGGCGGCTGAGCACCCTGCCCCACATTCTGAAAGGAAAGAAGGAGTCAGAAAAACAAAGTGCTCCAGGACTGACCAGAACTGGTTTTGGACTAGGCAGAGGCCTCTCTGCCTTCAGAGAACAAAGAAAAAAGGTGTATAAAAAGGGGACCCAGACCCCTAGGAAATTAGATCACTTTGGGAAACAAGAAGAAACCTTTGCTGAGGAGCGGAACCAAGAAGAAACTGAGGAGAAGACTATCCCTAAGCTAAAGGGATCTGCCTGCAGTGGTTGCCTGACTGCCAAAGGAAGGAGAAAGGACTTTGTGTGCACTTTTATTCAACTTGTAAAGGATCTCCAAGGGCTTGAGAAAAGAGCTTGCCTCCTGCCGAAGTCTCAGGGACAACAGACTTCAACCACCAGCTCCCCAAGAATCCTTTGGAAGTGCCTGCTGCTGTTTTGGGCCTTCTGAAGGGACTGCGTGTCGCAAGGAGCTGGAAGCGCGACTCAAGAGGGAGAAGCGTGTCGCCGTCGCAGCCGCTGCCGTCGCATCACGGAGATGACGCCGCTGTAGCTGTCGCATTGCACCGCATCTCAAGAAACGTCCCGCAACACCGAAGAAGCGTGTCGCCGTCGCAGCCGCTGCCGTCGCATCGTAGATGTCGCCGCTGTAGCTGTCGCATTGCACCGCATCAAGAGAAGAGTCTCGCATCGAGGAAGAAGCGTGTCGCCGTCGCAGCCGCTGCCGTCGCATCGTAGATGTCGCCGCTGTAGCTGTCGCATTGCACCGCATCGAGAGAAGCGCCTCGCATCCACGGAGAAGCGTGCCGCCGTCGGAGCTGCTGCCGTCGCATCACGAAACAAGGGTGTCGCCGCTGCAGTTGTCGCATCGAGCGGAAGCGTCTCGCAACGTCGGAGAAGAGGGTCGCCGCCAAAGCCGCTGTCGTCGCATCACGGAACAAGGGTGTCGCCGCTGCAGCTGACGCATCGAGTCGAGACTTCTCGCAACATCGGAGAAGCGTGCCGCATCAGGAAGAACTTGACGTCTTTATTTCTTTGCACCAGAACTTTGTCGCATCTCCATCTCTGCAACACTTTCGTTGTAGAAACGTGACGCATCGTAAGGTACATTGACTCAAAGTGTCGCATTTTAAGAACTTAAGAGAACTAAGCTAAACCTACCATTTTAAGTACAGTATTGTGGATTTTTGTCGTTTATGGTCTTGTGTTAAATCTATATAAAAGATACTTATTTTTATAATACAACTTGTGTGGTGTCCATCTGTAGTGTTGTCACTAGATTACTGTATGTGTTCACAAATGCTTTACACACTGCCTCTGAGATAAGCCTGTCTGCTCGTGCCAAGCTACCAAGGGGGTGAGCAGGGGTTATTTTAGGAGTGTACCCCTTTACCCTGACTAGAGGCGAGGGTCCCTATTTGTCACAAGTACCTACCGGTGCCAACTAGAGACCCCCAATTCTAACAGGTCTCTTTTGGAAAAATCTGACATCTGGTTATTGTGAGAAGTTGGCCTGGCATATGCTGTCCACTAATTATAGTGGGCACCTTGCACCAGTCCAAATCGACTCTTATGGTAGGTAGGTTAAAGACAACCTTATTGAAAGCTATCCTAGTGGTAGCTATGGAGAGCAGCCTTCAGGCTAAGTCTTGAAGGAATGTAAAGCAGCTTGTTTTACCAATCTATAATCTCTTGAGTGACCAAATGAAAGAGCACCACACCAGGTATATATTCAAAATATATGTATTTATTGCTAAACACACCCCTCTAGTCTCTTTATGAGGCTAGAGTTCGAAGTACATAAGTTATAAGATCTTAAATCACAATAATAGCACAAATACACGTTTGGGCCCTAGGGGCGTACCAAACCATATACCAATAAAATGGTATGCGAACCACGACTGAACTAGACACTAGGCCTAGAGCCTCTAGAAGTGCTTGGACCACAAGGAACCACCCAAGGTAGTGACACAGGGGACCCACGGGAGACGCGTGCAGTGTAAATACACAACCGCGATACGCCGTTAACTTCTATGGAGAAAGTCGGGATCGGGAAAATAGAGGAAAGGGACACTTAGAAGAGGACTAGGACAAAACCCTTTGAGATCTAGGACTTTGAAGAGTCTCTACCCACGGGAGCACCGGAGTACTCGTGTTACCTCACCCAGGAAGCCGGGTGCATAGGTGCCTTTCGGGGTCGGGTTTCGTCGTCGATTCAAATGGCGATCTGCTGCAAAGTGCTGCTGGCGGCCAAGAGAAAAGTGTCCGGGTGGATCCAAGAGTGGATCGGAGTTCTGGTGAACCTGAAAGCAGAGGGGACAGAGTCTGGGTCAATAGCCAGTGACCAGGAAGGCGATGGACAGATGCCCACCGATGTCGAGTGCTTCAGGTGTGTTGACGGTCGTCTTGACTCTTCAGCCACGAGGTCCGGGAGGCGTTGTTGGTGACCAGGAGAAGGATTCGGGCTGGTGCTCGATGTCTGTCGAGTGCTGAGGTGTCGGCGACCGGATTGGACCCAACAAGCCTTGGCAACGGCAAGTCTCGAGTAAGATGTAGATCGTCGATGGTGCAAACCAGCAAGGTCTGTGGAACTCACCCAGCAAAGGTTAGTGAGGGCAGGCCTGGAGCAACCAGGATGCCCAGTAAGGAAAAGATTGGCCTTCGGTAAGGGCTACTAGCCAATGGGCTAGCGACCGCGAAGGAGCCTCGTGACGCCGCACGTGGAGCTGGCTTACAGGACACTCGTGGAGTGGGGGCCAGTGATCTTCGGTGCAGGTGGTGCTGGAGGCTAGGGCTACTCGGAGCCCAAAGCACGACTTCTTGGAAGACCCAGAAGATGGTGCATTTGCAAATGTGCTCGGTGTCCAGGGGTCACGGTCTCAAGTCACCCACGATAGCCACGGGCCTCAGCTTTGCTGGGGACTCAGGGTAGCCTCGGGGAAGTCTGAGAATCCACCTCTGGTGATGCGATGACTTCGGCGTCCGACGGGAGCTTCAGTAATGTGAACTGGACAGATGCTTCTTTGGTGCCTGCCAAGCAGGGAGTCACTCCTTGACCCCAAGGGAGATTATTCAGTCCTCTAATCTTGTCGTAGAGCGTCAAAGGTCCAGGATTCAGTGTCAGAGTTTCGTCCAGGTATAATCTAAAGTCCTAAGGACTGGGTTCCTACCTTTATTCTAAAAATAGGGGTTGGACTACTCTGTGGCCCCACCTATGGGTGGGTCAGGGCAGAGGGGTGGCTACACCCCTTTCCCTTTGTCCAGTTCGCGCCAAAGCAGGGGCTGCAAGCCCCTGATCCGGTTTGAACTGGGGTATGCACAGGGACACCAAATGTGCCCCCAGTGCAGGACTTCAAAGCACACAGATGGTGCTCCCGCCCAGCCCCAATACACATTATCCTGTCTGGGAAGGTGGTCACACCTCCCTGGGACAGGAAACCTATTGTCCAGGCCCCCTGCCGGAGTTTCGTCCAGCAGCAGGAGGCCAGACTCGTGTCTGTGGCAGCAGCATCCATTTTGTGATGCCAGGGCTTTGGAGAGAAGTTACCGGGTTAGTCAGGGTTAACATGTCTTTCCCTCTAGAAGGGTGGAATGCTACCCCGCCGCCAGAATTGGTGGGGGGGTAGTATTCCAAGATGTTTGACACCAAACACGACATGTTTAGGTGCAGCCATTCCAAAGTTAGCATTTTACCGTGAGGATATAATGCGCTTAAGAGTATATGGTCAGGCTGCACTACAAACAGCATCAGAGATGGTCTCCGAACACTGCAGAGGGGCCCTGCTCATGCAGGGGCACCCTCTCACATAGGAACCACGCACTCTGCCTTCAGGATGGATAAGGCCTGCCTTAGGAGTGACTTATAGGTTTATATGTGTGTATGTATTTCGTGATATAGGTAACCCATATCACAGTAAGGGGTGCATGCACCACCTTACCCAGGCTGCAGTAGCAGACCTGTGGTGTCAGTTTGGATGGCCTTCCAGGGGTGGCATAATACATGCTGCAGCCCCTGGCAGGCCTCTGAGGTACCTATGCCCTTGGTACATAGTATACCATATACTAGGGACTTATAAGGGCACTCCAGATCCCAATCAGTGATGTGCCTAAGGCACATGGAAACCATTTTAGAGAGGAAGCAGCTAGGTTGGGGTTCTGATTAGCAGGGCCCCAGCCAGACTAATGTCGAAAAACAGTGAAGCATCAGCAAAAAGTGGGGGTACCCATGTGAAGCAGATCCTACTCTCCTACAGTTATGACATTCTATTAGCAGAACAGGACTGGCCGCCAGCATTCGTCATGGAGTGCCCTAGGGGAGAAACTGTAATTTTTCCAGCCTTTTCCGACCTCGTTCCCATACATTTAAAACATGCATATGCGCAGGAGTGGGCGGTTGCCCTAGCTCCAGCATTGTATAAAAATCATGTTGGCTAGGATGAGGATTCAACCCACCACATGATCCCGTTCAAAGTTTCCCCAAATGCTCAAAGGCAATACCCTATAAAGCAGGAAGCTAAAAAACAAGTCAAGGAGATCCTAGATCAACTAGAATACCAGGGGGTGATAGAAAATTGCACTTCACCTATGAACAATCCTTTGTTCCCCGTAGCCAAACCTGACAACACATATCGTCTAGTTTTAGATTACAGACATTTAAACACTTGCACAAAGACATTTGCAGTTCAAAATGCACACAGTGCCGCATTAATGAATAACATTGTGCGGACAAAATATAAAACAACACTTGATATCTCAAATTGATTTTTCTGCCAAAATATAGCGCCTGAAAGCAGGTATCTGACCGCATTCAGTGCGTTAGGGTCCCAGCGACAATTTTGTCGACTAGCCCAAGGGTATAAAAATAGCCCCGGGGTATTTTCAGCAAGAGTAACAGAGTTACTCCAAAATTTGGATGAAGAAGCATTGTCTTATGTAGATGATATTTATCTGACAGACGATGACTTACCAAGGCACTTGACCAGGGTGAGCACCATTATTATGGGATTCGCCTCTGAGGGCTATAAATTTAATTTAAAAAAATCAAAAATTGCCCACCTCAATGTCCTATTTTTAGGGTATGAGCTGTCAAGTGAAGGAAAAAGCCTAGCAGCTAACTTTTTAGAAAAGTGTGCACTGCTCCAACCTCCAAAATCATTGAAGAATTTACAATGAATTCTGGGATTCCTAAATTTTGGTTGAACATACATTTTGGATTACGCAGAAAGAGTAAAACCTTTCTACGACTTAATAAAACCTGATTTTTCAGTCAGACAATGGACACAGGAACATACAAACATCCTACGTTCACTACAAGAAGACATGATAGCTTCAAAACACTTACAGACACGCATAAACGTACGCAACTTAGTGATCCGAGTAATAGCGGGTCAATGCGGGTACACTTATTTGACTTTCAATGAAGGCGAAACAGTACCAATCGCATACAAATCACACCTGTACACAAACGCAAAAATGCGTTTCACTTCAACAGAAAACATCCTGACAGCAGTGCAGACCGCTGTAGCAAGAGAAAGAGCTCTGGCTCAGGGTAAACGCATAATTGTCGTGACCCCAGTACTAGCTTTAGAAGCTGTTACAAAAGCTAGCATTCCAAATGCGAAAGCCTTACATCCAAGATGGATACAATGGGCTAATTCTCTTACTGCAACGGATGTTGAATACAGATTTGATCCAAGTTTAAAAACCCAAGCATTTCTGCAATACGAACAAGAATATCCTCTTCCAAATGAGATTTTGCCTCTAGATCAGTATGAATACATTATTTACACTGACGGATCTGCTCAACCAGCCATAGGGAGTAAGCAAGCTTACAGCGCAGCGTGTGCGATTGTTAAAGGTCGCATGCACGATGGAAAGTTAAATCCGAGTTGCACTAAAACGCAATCTCTAGGAGACTGCACGGCTCAGTTGGCAGAATTAAAAGCACTGATACTGGCACTTGTAAATACGGAACACGAATTCCCCACACTAATTGTGTGTGATTCCTTTTACTGTGTACAGTCGTACAATGAATACTTACATCATTGGGAACAAAACGGGTTCAAAGACGCAAAAGGTGGCACAATTAAGCATAAACTGCTATGGGAACAGGTAGTGGAGTTGAGAAACGAACTACCAAGGGCTCACGTGATACATACACTGAGTCATCAGCGTGATGGCGTTCACGTTGAAGGGAATTTATTGGCTGATGAAGCCGCAAAGGGGGCTGTACGTACAGCGTCCGTAGCTGCAATCACTCGTTCAAAAACGAGAATAGATGGCGAGATTTTGGTAGCTATCAATGCTTCACGCAAAGGCAGCACAGCAGTACCTAAGAAATTTCCACTCAAGTACTCCTACAAGTTAGATGCACAAAACATTCCATATGCTCAGGTTCTGGTGTCAAGGACATCAAACCTTGGCTTCTATTGGAATTCTCTAGGGCATATTATCAAGCCCCTTATCGCCGCTTTAGTTGCAGTTTCCTGCCGCTAAAGCGGCGATAATGTTTGCGCCGTTATTGATAATATGGCCCAAGGATCGTAGGTTAGGCTTAATTCTAGCAGCACTCGAAGGTTTGGGTTCTGCGCATACAGGCGTTACAGCGACTATTTCTTTACTGAAACAGCGCTACTGGTGGCCAGGGTTAACAAAGCAGACCAAAGACTATGTCTTAAAGTGCGACATCTGCCAGCATATGAAAGGCTCCACCGTAACACGCCCAGCGCAGACACCATTGTTAAAATCAGACAAACCTCTCGCATGTGTGTATTTGGACCACTGCGGACCCCTACAATCGGATGGGGCTAAGAAATATATCATGGTTGCAGTGAATTCCTGCTCTAGATTCCTATGGGTTTGGCCTCAGCGCTCGGCTGACACTCGAACTGTTATAAAAGATTTGCGAGTCTTTATCGGCACATACGCAGTTGGCACGTTACATTCTGACCATGGCCCGGCGTTTAGCTCTCGGGCTTACAAAGAGGCCATGGAAGGAATGGGCGTAGCATTGCGGTACTCCTCTCCATACTATCCCGAGGGAAATTCTGTTGTGGAGAGGAAAAACCGGGACTTAAAGCAATCTTTAACAGCTAGGGTATTAGGCAAGGGCGGTAGATGGGTCGATCACCTTTATGGGGTACAACGAGCGATTAACAATCAGCCAAGAAGCTCTCTAGGGGTGTCACTCCTTACGAGGTCCTATTTGGGACAAGAATGTGGGTACCTGATCTTGATTGTGAAGGCACAGTGGCGGATGAAAAACCATTTGATATCCATGATCGTTTGGCTGTTTTACAGGATCTAAATGAATCCAGGACACAACAAAGTAACGTGCTCCAGAAACAGGCCTCCACTGAGGAAGTCAAGGCAGTAACGGCAAGACCTGTCTGGATCCCAAGAGTCGGGGATCTGGTCAGAGAGAAGATTGCTGACAAAAAAGAATTTGGGCCATCATACAGAAAGCCTGTACCAGTCCTAGCAATCCAAGGCACAAGAACTGTACTTCTGCCGCCTCTTGCCGGGAAAAAGGAGAAAAGATTTGTCTCGATCGACTTAATCAACCACACTATGTGGCCGATACTAAACAGTAGGCCTCGTGGACTCCACAGTAGCAGACGCCCTCTTCTCGCTACAATCCAAGAAGTCCAAACAGAAAGACTCATCACGTTTGAAGAGCCACCTGTACGGAATGAAGGACTAAGTAACAATGCTATGGAACTCGTTCTACTTCAACAAGAAATTCATCTTCAAAATGAAAATCAACGTAACAACCAAGTTGCAATCAGACCGACTACAGACATCTACGTCAACGTGCCTCGTCAAGAGCAAAATCCGATTTCAACAAATCCCGATGCAATTCCAACAATTGATCGAACTGCTTCTGGCTATTTCATGAACTTTGATACGTTTTCACTGGATCCAAGTGAGCCGGAAACGAAGCCAGCCAAAAAATCATGCAAACAGAAACTCACTGACTTTTTGAACTTTTTTAGAAAGACTTACCTGGTGTCACCTTGGATTGAACTATGGTATATCACTGGGATTTTATTTTTTGTTTTCTGGCTAGGTTTAATAATAACTTTTAGTATGCTTATTAATGGACGATACCTCCAGCAAAGCTCTACAGCCCAAAGAGTCAATTTGATTTTAAAACCACACCAGTCTTCACATCGTGAACCAAGAGACTTGTCTTCAGTGAACATCACAGCAGTTCCTATACCGGACGGTATAGTATGGGACAAGATTGATTATGATATATTCGGTCCGACTGAACTTTTAAAACTTAAACATGTATTTAAAATTTCTTTAAGTGATCTCATTACATCCAGTACATTATCTGATGATTGGGACACTGAAACTGTAAACAATTTAATGTCTGATTTTGAAAAAATGCAGCATTTCCGAACAATGAAATGTTAGAAGGTACTTCAGACTATGATACATTGTACTGTTACCAACATTATGGTCATCATTTGTTGCACAAATCTATAACACCTAGAAATGTATTTGAATACCACCAGTGGGAACACTGCCCAACACCTCCAAAAGGTAGTTCGCAAACTTTTGTGCAGAAATTCACATACTTTTCAGGGTTTAATACATCTGACTTGAAGTCATTTTATTACAAAGTGGCAAAAACATCAGCACAGAAAATTATGTTAACTAACACCAAACAGATTTACTCTGCTTCCTTTATGGCCCAGTTGTCCACACCGGGTTTCGACCTATGGAAGGACACTATAGATTTAAAATCAATCTGGGGTTCGAGGGACTGGCAAGTCCAGGGAATAGAAGCGCTATTTAGAGCATGCCTCTTTCCACAGCAGATCATATTTCTGAATGAAACTGTGCAGCAGACATCCTGTCTTGGACTAGCCAAGAATAAGGAACTGAACTCACCCGGGTTCCCTACACCATCACAGATGGGTGGGGGCAGAATTCAAGGTGTAGGATTAGATGACATTCTCTAGTACAACAGATCAGATCCTGATTGGACCAAATGGCTGATTTGGCCCATTGACACAAACACCTGTCAACAGAGATTTATGAATACAACCGAAGGGTTTAGTATCCATAAGCCAGATACACGCTATGTACAAAGACAACACCCAGGGGTAGTGACATCCTATAGTGTTGGGAAGTTGTGCCTTGATTGGCTAGAGACCTCAACACTCACAGAAGTGAAACATCACTTGACCTTACTCACACCTGATGTAGACCTTAGGGATTTTTTACTAGGCCCAGGAAAACACGTCAGAAACGATTCATATATACCGGCATTTATGCCTATTATAATGAAAACTGGAAAATATCCCAACAGGAGGCCACAGAAAGAATACGGGAAATAGACCGTATTAACTTAGAGAAGGCATTAGCTGTAGTGGATAATGGGTTAACAACTTTCACCTCCAAGATTTACTCCTTAGGCAACATTGTGTCTTCGGCAATCGACATATTAGAACAAGATCTGGCCTTGTTACAAAACGGGCAATCTCAGCTACGTTCTATTATGATGCAAAGCTGGACGCTACAATCTTTGCGTGCAGGCTATGTGCCCTGGTGTTTTATAAACACCACGTCTCTGTTTTCATTTTTTTATTTTTATTTTTTTTTGTTTTTGAAAAAAAATATTACATAACTACATGTCATGGCAAATTCATCAAAAAGCCTCTTACAAGACTCAAACAAAAAAAAGCAGCATTGAACAAATATGACATAATTACATAGCCCGAACCAGACGAGCAAAGTATACTATACCAAAAGAAAACCAAATATCTCCTCATTCATAGCAATTACAGAGCTCGTGAGAAAAGAAAAAAAGGGATGTTCTAGCAGCAGAAGCCCCTGACGGGAAGAAAGTAATAACGATATAGCCCTCGGGGAGGAGAACATTGTTATCTAATCCTAATTTACTGCAATAGGAGCCCAGATTTTTTGCCCCAGCTCCCGTCTCCTTCACCCTCTTAACCGGTACACTGAAGCTTCAATATTATATATAGCTAGCATCCTGGACCGCCAGTTACAAAATGTAGGAGAATCAGGGCTTATCCATTGGGAGGTAATGCATAATCGCACAATAGCCATTGCAATAAACAAAAATCCAATAACAGCTCTTGGCTTCGCATTTCCCCCCATATTTCCCTCTATGCCCAAAATTACCAAATCCGCCGTAATTGTTAATGGGATCCCTAAAACCATAATTAAAAAGGATTCAATATCCTGCAGAAATTTCACTAGGCTAGGGCAGGAATAAAACATATGAATGGTATCAGCTGCCTGCAACCCACATCTATTACATTTACCACCCCAAGTTCCTCCCCACTTGGCTATCTTTGCAGGTGTATAGTAGAGATTGAAAATGGACATATAGAGTTGACTCCTGGGACTTCCAGTTACAAGGAGTCACCAGAAGAGGCCTGATGTGGAGAATTATCAATCACGGAGATCCATGTGGAGCTACAAGGTGTCCCCAGGAAAAGGCCTGATGTGGAGAATTATCATCCCCGGAGATCCATGCGGAGCTACAGGGAGTCACCAGAAGAGGCCTGATGTGGAGAAATATCATCCACGGTGATCCATGCGGAGCTACATGGAGTCACCGGAAGAGGCCTGATGTGGAGAATTATCATCCATGGACATCAATGCGGAGCTACAAGGTGTCACCAGAAGAGGCCTGATGTTGAAGAATTATCAATCACAGAGATCTATGCGGAGCTACAAGGAGTCACCAGAAGAGGCCTGATGTGGAGAATTATCATCCACGGTGATCCATGCAGAGCTACAAAAAGTCACCAGAAGAGGCCTGATGTGGAGAATTATCATCCACGGAGATCCATGCGGAGCTACAAGGAGTAACCAGAGGGGGCATGACGTGGAAAATTATCATCCACGGTGATCCATGCGGAGCTAAAAAGAGTCACCAGAAGAGGCCTGATGTGGAGAATGATCATCCACGGAGATCCATGCGGAGCTACAGGGAGTCACCAGAAGAGGCCTGATGTGGAGATTGATCATCCACGGTGATCCATGCGGAGCTACAAAGAGTCACCAGAAGAGCCCTGATGTGGAGAATGATCATCCACAGAGATCCATGCAGAGCTACAAGGAGTCACCAGAAGAGGCCTGATGTGGAGAATTATCATCCAGAGAGATCCATGCAGAGCTACAAGGAGTCACCAGAAGAGCCCTGATGTGGAGAATGATCATCCACAGTGTGAGAAGTTGGCCTGGTATATGCTGTTCACTAATTAAAGTGGACACCTTGCACCAGAACAATTCGACTCTTATGGTAGATAGGTTTAAGACAACCTTTATAGAAAGCTATCCTAGTGGTAGCTGTGGAGAGCAGCCTTCAGGCTAAGTCTTGAAGGAATGTAAAGCAGCTTGTTTTACCACACAATCTCTTGAATCACCAAATGAAAAGACACCACACAGGTATATATATCAAATATATATGTATTTATTATTAACAACTCTCTACTAATCTCTTTATGAGATTAGAAGTCAAGGACATATGCACAAATCAACGTTTCACAATAAGTTAAGCACAAATATGGCTGGGGCCCTAGGGGCGTACCAGACCATATACTAAAAAAGAAACTTAGAAACAACGACTTGCAAAGAGACAAGGCCTAGGGCCTTCAGAAGTGCTGGGGCCTCACGAAACCACCCAAGGCAGGTAAGTAAAGGACCCACGGGGGACGTGTGCAGTGTGGATACACAGGCGCGAATCGCCGTTGACTTCAATGGGGCAAGTCGCGGTTGGAAATTAAGAGTTTTAGGATACTTCGGGAGAACCTACAAGCAAGTCACTTACAGGGTAAGTAGTTCGAGGGCCGTAGTGCTGGAGTTACCTCACCCAGGGAAGCCGGGTGCATAGGTGTCCTTTGGTGTCGGGTCGCGGCGTCGTTTTCAATGGAGGACAATGAACACTTGCTGCTTGTGAAGTCCGAAGAAGTGTCCGGTGGAATCCAAGCCTGGATTCGGAAGATGGAAGACCTGAAAGCAGAGGGGACAGTGTTCAAAGTCACTTGGCAGTGACTCGGGGCAAGGAAGATGGATGCCCACCGTCGTCGCAAGATTCAGGTTGTTCGCGGTTGCCTTGACTCTTCAGCCACGAGGTCCAGGAGGCGTTGGCGATGACCAGGAGCTGGATTCGGCATGTACCACGAGGTCTGCAGCTTACTGCGGTATTGGCGACTCAATTGGAGCCAACAATCCTTGGTAACAGCAAGTCTCGGGGAAAGTGCGAAGAGGCAATGGCGCAGACCAGCAAGGTCTGTGGGACTCACCCAGCGAGGGTAAGTCAGGGCAGGCCTGAAGCAACCAGGGGAGCCCATTGGTGTCTTTAGAAAGTCTTCTGGGGACCCACAAGCTGGCTGGCAAGGGATCGCGAAGATGCCTTGGGAGGATTCGCTCATAGAAGCCCACGGTCACTCGGGATGTGGTAGGCCTCTGATCTTCGGAGGGATTCCTGCTGGAGGCTGGGACCACACGTGGTCCAAAGCACAAGTTCATGGAATGTTGTGAAGGGGTTGCACTTGACAATAGTGCACGGTACCCAGGGGTCGCGGTTCCTCGTTACTCTTGGGGTCCACTGGCCTCAGCTTCGCTGGAGACTCACGATGGTCTTTGAGAAGTCAGAAAATCCACTTCTTGGGCTGCAGGGACTTCGGACTCCGGTGGGAGCGGCGTAGTTTGCGACCGTCGTTTGTAGTTTTTGGTGCCTGCCAAGCAGGGGAGTCACTCCTTGACTCCAAGGGAGATTCTTCAGTCTTCCAAAGGTAGTGGAACATTGAAGGTCCGGGATTCTTCTTCAGAGCGTCATCCAGGGAAATCTAGGGTGCAATGCACAGGTTCCCCCTCTTATACTAAAAGAAAGGGAGGGACTAGCTCTATGACCCTACCTATGGGAGGGTCAGGGGAGTGGGTGGCTACACCCACTTCCCTTTGTCCAGTTTCACGCCAGAGCAGGGACAGGTAGCCCCTGAGACGGTTTGAACTGGCATATGCACAGAGGAGCCTTCTGCTCCCCCAGTGCAGGACTTCAAAGCACTCTAAGAGTGCACCCACCCAGCCCCAATACACTAAACCCTGTCTGGAAGGTGGTCACACCCCTTGGGACAGGATATCTATTGTTGGGCTTCCTCCACTGCGAGTGTTGGTCATCAGCAGGAGGGCAGCCCAGTGTCTGTGACTGGTGGCATCCATTTTGTGATGCCAGGGCTCTGCAGGATTCTACCGCGTTTCCACAGTAGGTACATGTCTGTCCCTCTAGAAGGGTGGAATGCTACCCCCGCCACCAGGACTGGCGGGGGGGTAGTATTCCAAGATGTTTGACACCAAACACGACATGTTTCGATGCAGCCATTCCAAAGTTAGCATTTTACTGCGAGGATATAATGCACTTAAAAGTATATGGTTTAACCGCATCCACAAACAGCACCAGAGAATGGACTCTGAGAGCTGCAGAGGGGCCCTGCTCAGGCAGAGGCACCCCCTCACATAGAAGCCAAGCACCCTGCCCTCAGGATTGATAGGGCCTGCCTTAGGGGTGACTGATAGGTTTATATGTGGGTGTAGGAGAGATATAGGGAACCTATATCTCAGTGAGGAGTGCTAGCACCACCTCACCCAGGCTGCAGTAGCAGGCCTGTGGTGTCAGATATAGTCTGCTTCCCAGGGGTGGCATAATACATGCTGCAGCCCCTGGTAGGCCTGTGAAGTACCTAT
The DNA here is from genome assembly GCA_963921515.1 of Calotriton arnoldi. Taxonomy (NCBI): domain Eukaryota; kingdom Metazoa; phylum Chordata; class Amphibia; order Caudata; family Salamandridae; genus Calotriton; species Calotriton arnoldi. Next base: position 1,527,972 of record CAWUFW010001899.1, on the reverse strand, counting down.
GCCCTTGGTACCTAAGGTACCATATACTAGGGACTCATAAGGTGCCACAGTATCCAATCACTAGTGCACCTAGAGTGCACTCCAAATCGTTTAGAGAGAACAGAGAGGCTGGGGCCCTGATTAGCAGGGGCCCAGCCAGACTATAGCCAGAAACCAGTGTAAACATCAGAAAAAAAGTGGGGGCAACATAAGAGGCAGATCCTACTCTCCTACACAACCCCCCAAACGCAGGGACACTAAACTAACCTTGACCAGTTGAGTCTTCGTGTTCAAAGTGGAAATACCTTGAGAGTCCATCTGCATTGGCATGTTGGGTCCCAGGTCTATGTTCCACTGTATAGTCCATCCCCTGTAGGGAAATGGACCACCTCAAAAGTTTTGGGTTTTCTCCTTTCATTTGTTTAAGCCATAGGAGGGGCTTGTGGTCGGTCTGAACTATGAAGTGAGTACCAAACAAGTATGGCCTCAGCTTCTTCAGGGCCCATACCACAGCAAAGGCCTCCCTCTCTATAGCTGACCAACGTTTCTCTCTAGGGGTCAGCCTTCTGCTAATAAAAGCTACTGGCTGGTCTTGACCTTCCTCATTCAGTTGAGACAGTACAGCTCCCACACCCAGCTCAGAAGCATCTGTTTGGACAATGAACTTTTTGGTGTAGTCTGGACTCTGTAAGATGGGGGCAGTGCACATGGCCTGCTTTAGGTCTTCAAATGCCTTCTGACAGCTAGCTGTCCACTGAACCTTTTTTGGCATTTTCTTTGAGGTCAGATCATTCAAGGGGGTCACTATAGATCCATATCCCTTGACAAACCTCCTATAGTACCCAGACAGGCCTAAGAAGGCTCTCACCTGTGTCTGGGTGGTTGGAGCAACCCATTCCATTATGGTTTAGATTTTGCTCTGTAAAGGCTGAACCTGGCCTCCACCTACAAGGTGGCCCAGGTATACAACCTGACTCTGCCCTATCTGGCACTTAGTGGCCTTGATAGTGAGGCCTGCTTTCTGCAGGGCCTCCAAAACATTTCTGAGGTGGACCAGGTGATCCTGCCAGGAGGAACTAAAGACAGCAATATCATCTAGATAAGCTGAGCAATAAGTTTCAATCCCTTCAGAACTTTATTCACCAACCTCTGGAAAGTGGCAGGTGCATTTTTCAATCCAAAGGGCATTACCACAAAGTGGTAGTGCCCACCAGAGGTCGAAAATGCTGTTTTGGCTTTTGCATCATCAGCTAACCTGATCTGCCAGTAGCCAGCTGTCAGGTCAAACGTGCTTAGATACTTGGCTGAGGCCAAAGTATCAATCAGCTCATCTGCCCTTGGTATGGGATAGGCATCAGTCCTAGTGACTGCATTGAGGCCTCTGTAGTCTACACAAAACCTCATTTCTTTCTTACCACCCTGGGTATGAGGCTTGGGTACCAGGACTACTGGACTAGCCCAAGGGCTATCTGAAGGCTCAATTACACCTAGCTCCAACATTTTCTGGACTTCAGTCCTGATACAGTCCCTGACATGGTCAGGTTGCCTGTAGATTTTATTCTTGACAGGCAGACTGTCTCCAGTGTCCACCTCATGGGTGCACCAGGAAGTCTGACTAGGGGTCAGGCTAAACATATGTCTAAACTGTTGCAGAACTTGTCTGCACTCAGTTTGCTGATGGTCGGTGAGGCTGCTTGCCAAAGCAACACCATCTACTGACCCATCATCAGGGTTCTGAGAGAGCAGGTCAGGGAGAGGGTCACTCTCCTCCTCCTGGTCCTCATCAGTTGCCATGAGCAAGCCCATGTCAGCCCTGTCAACATATGGCTTTAATCTGTTGACATGGAGCACCCTCAGGGGGCTCCTGGGAGTTCCAAGATTCACCAGGTAGGTGACTTCTCCCTTCTGTTCAACTATTGTATGGGGGCCACTCCACTTGTCCTGGAGGGCTGCTGGGGCCACAGGCTCCAACACCCACACTTTCTGTCCTGGCTGGTATACAGTCAGTACAGCCTTTGGTCATGCCAAGCTTTTTGTAATTCTTGGCTGGCCTCCAGGTTTTTGGTTGCCTTTTTCATGTACTCTGCCATCCGGGAGCGGAGACCAAGTACATAGTCCATCACATCTTGTTTGGGGGCTTGAGAGGTAACTCCCAGCCCTCTTTTACCAAACACAGTGGACCTCTCACAGGATGCCCAAACAGAAGCTCAAATGGGCTGTAACCAACCCCCTTCTGTGGAACCTCTCTGTATGCAAACAGCAGGCAAGGAAGAAGAAGGTCCCATTTCCGCCTAAGCTTCTCTGGGAGTCCTTTGATCATTCCTTTCAAGGTTTTGTTGAAGCGTTCAACTAAACCATTCCATTGTGGGTGATAGGGGGTGGTGAACTTGTAAGTTACACCACACTCCTTCCACATTGCTTTTAGATATCCTGACATGAAGTTGGTACCTCTGTCAGAAATGACCTCCTTTGGAAAACCCACTCTGGAGAAGACTCCAATGAGGGCTCTTGCCACCACAGGGGCTGTGTTGGTCCTCAGGGAATTGCTTCTGGGTACCTGGTGGCATGATCCACTACCACCAGGATAAACCTGTGCCCAGATGCAGTTTGAGGGTCAAGGGGACCAACAATGTCAATCCCTACCCTTTCAAAGGGTACCCCCACCACAGGTAGTGGTATCAGGGGGCCTTTGTTGTGCCACCTGCCTTACCACTGGCTTGGCATGTGACACAGGAGCGACAAAACTCCTTTGTGTCCTCTGACATATGTGGCCAATGAAAATGTGGAACAAACCTGTCCCAGGTCTTGTTTTGTCCCAAGTGTCCTGCTAAAGGGATGTCATGTGCTAGGGTCAAGAGGAACCCCTAAACTTCTGAGGTATTACCAACCTCCTGGTGGCTCCAGGGGCTGGGTCTCTACCTTCAGAATATAGGAGCCCCTCATCCCAATAAACTTTATGGGACCCACTAGCACTCCCAGCAGCCTCAGCAGCAGCCTGCTGTCTGAGGGGTTCAAGAGAGGGGCAGCACTGTTGCTCCTTACTCAGATCTTCCCTAGAAGGGCCCCTGCCCCCAAGAACTCAACCTGATCAGGCTCAAGTCCCTCTGGGGCAGTTCCTTCTTCAGGATCTGCTTCACCTCCCTCTGGGGGTGAATCTGTGATCTGAGACAGAGGGGAAGGCACTGCCTTTACCCTACTGCTCCTCCTCTTGGGAAGCATCTGGTCCATTGTTCCAGGATCCAGAGCTGGTTCAGTGTCATGCATTCTTGCTTGTGACCTGGTCACAGCAAATACCTCTGCAGGGATGCCCAACATCTCAGCATGAGTCCATAACTCTACTTCAGACCAGGCTGAAGTCTCTAGATCATTGCCCAATAGACATTCGACAGGGAGGTCTGCACTGACTACAACCTTCTTGAGGCCAGTTACCCCTCCCCAGGAGAAATTCACAACTGCCAGACTATGGTTGGTCCTGACGTTGCTTGCATTGGTCACCAGGTACATTTCGCCCAGGATGATCTGTCCAGGGTCCACAAGATCCTCTGCCACCATGGTGACACTAGCACCTGTGTCCCTAAATGCCAAAGCCTGTTTGCCATTTATTACAGGCTGCTGTTTGTATTTGCCCAGATTACTGGGACTCACTAGGAAGGACATATTAAGGTCTCCCTCACAAATCAGCATTGCCTGAGTGGGCACTCTGACTAGGTCAGAGTCCACTTCAGAACCCAGGGTCAACCCTACTACACCCTTATTCTGTGTACCACCTCCACCAGTAGCTGAACTAGGGGGAACAGTTGCCTTAGGGGCAGGAGTGGTGGTGGTTTGGTCTTTGGACTTGTTACAGTCAGAAGTCCAGTGCCCTTTCTGTTTACAGAATTTGCACCAGGGCTTCTTTTGGCCTTTTCCCTTGTTGGATTGTGACTCCCCACCAGATGCAGATTTTTGGGGTTCTTGTGAAGACTTCTGGTCTTTTGACTTATCCCCACCTTTCTCAGAGCCCTTAGGATCTTGCTTCTTGGTGTCACCCCCTTGGTTCTGGGGTTTCTGCCTCACCCTGGTTCTGACCCATTTGTCTGCCTTCTTTCCCAATTCTTGGGGAGAGGTCAGATCTGAGTCCACCAGGTATTGATGCAACAACTGGTTCTGGCAATTATTAAGGATCTGTTCTCTCATCATCAGATTATACAATACCTTGAAATCAGTAACCCTACTGCCAACCAGCCAACCCTCCAGAGCCTTGGTTGCACAATCAACAAAATCAGTCCAGTCCTGAGTCTGTGCCTTCTGGGTGTCTCTGAACTTCAACCTGTACTGCTCAGTGGTTAAGCCAAACCCATCTATCAGTGCACTCTTCAGGACTTCATAATCATCAGCATCCTCTTCTCTAACAGTGAGGAGCTTGTCTCTACCTTTGTCTGAAAAGGAGAGCCACAAGATTGCTGCCCACTGCTTTTGGGGGACCTGCTGTACTCTACAGGCCCTCTCCATAGCAGTTATCCACTTGTGGATATCATCCCCACTCTGGTAGGGTGGTCTGGAATAGATTCTCTGCCTCTAGGGACACTGTTGCTGCCACCAAGGGGTTCTAACCCCTCTCTTCTAGAAGCTCTCTGGATCTCCAGGGCCTCTCTATCCAGTGCCAACTTCTTGGTTCTGAGGGCAACTCTTGCTTCCTCATACTGCAGCAGTTTGTACATTCTTTCAGAGGAGGTCTCTCTTATGGGAAAGTATGAGTTCCTCTGGTGGACAAATTCTCTGCCAGAGTGATAAGAGTGCTCAGATTCCCTGGAAGGGGACCTATGCCTCTCATCCACTCTGTCAGTTCTCTTAGGGAGAACTCCTCTGTCCTTTTCAGGCCCCTTGAGGCCTGGCCCTTCAATCACAGAGTCCTGGTCATTCTGATGTTCATCATCTGACCCAGATACTGTAATTGACCCACCCACTGATTCAGACCCATTAGCTCCTAGAGCCAATCTAAGATCATCTGCTGTCAGCAGATCTATCAGGTGTAGGGTTGAGGGACTCTGTCCTAGCCTCAGGTGTCTTTCAACACACATGGCTCTCAAGTCAGAGAAAGCCATGTCCTTATACTGAGGCTGAGTGGATCCACTGGTTCCACCCTTAAAGGACATTCTAGTGTTGTGCATTGTTGTACTACCTACACTAGTTTGTGGCCTACTGATACTAGCTTGAGCTGTAGAAAGGGTGTGCTATCCCTTGGCACACAGCTCTAAGTTCAGTAGAACTTATTGATACTAAGCTTGACTTTATATGTACCTTAAGTACCTATAGTGGTTTTCAGTTAGTAATTCAAATAGAGATTTTCTGGTAAAACAATAGCAAGCTGGAATCCCACACGCTGCCCACCAATGTGAGAAGTTGGCCTGGTAAATGCTGTTCACTAATTAAAGAGGACACCTTGTACCAGAACAATTCGACTCTTATGGTAGATAGGTTTAAGACAACCTTTATAGAAAGCTATCCTAGTGGTAGCTGTGGAGAGCAGCCTTCAGGCTAAGTCTTGAAGGAATGTAAAGCAGCTTGTTTTACCGCACAATCTGTTGAATCACCAAATGAAAAGACACCACACAGGTATATATATCAAATATATATGTATTTATTATTAACAACTCTCTACTAATCTCTTTATGAGATTAGAAGTCAAGGACATATGCACAAATCAACGTTTCACAATAAGTTAAGCACAAATATGGCTGGGGCCCTAGGGGCGTACCAGACCATATACTAAAAAAGAAACTTAGAAACAACGACTTGCAAAGAGACAAGGCCTATGGCCTTCAGAAGTGCTGGGGCCTCACGAAACCACCCAAGGCAGGTAAGTAAAGGACCCACGGGGGACGCGTGCAGTGTGGATACACAGGCGCGAATCGCCGTTGACTTCAATGGGGCAAGTCGCGGTTGGAAATTAAGAGTTTTAGGATACTTCGGGAGAACCTACAAGCAAGTCACTTACAGGGTAAGTAGTTCGAGGGCCAACACCCACAGGAGTACCGTAGCGCTGGAGTTACCTCACCCAGGGAAGCCGGGTGCATAGGTGTCCTTTGGTGTCGGGTCGCGGCGTCGTTTTCAATGGAGGACAATGAAGACTTGCTGCTTGTGAAGTCCGAAGAAGTGTCCGGTGGAATCCAAGTCACTTGGCAGTGACTCGGGGCAAGGAAGATGGATGCCCACCGTCGTCGCAAGATTCAGGTCATTCGCAGTTGCCTTGACTCTTCAGCCACGAGGTCCAGGAGGCGTCGACGATGACCAGGAGCTGTATTCGGCGTGTCCCACGATGTTTGCAGCACACTGCGGTGTTGGCGACTCGATTGGAGCCAACAAGCCTTGGTAACAGCAAGTCTCGGGGAAAGTGCGAAGAGGCAATGGCGCAGACCAGCAAGGTCTGTGGGACTCACCCAGCAAGGGTAAGTCAGGGCAGGCCTGGAGCAACCAGGGGAGCCCATTGGTGTCTTTAGAAAGTCTTCTGGGGACCCACAAGCTGGCTGGCAAGGGATCGCGAAGATGCCTCGGGAGGATTCACTCACAGGGGCCCACGGTCACTCGGGACATGGTAGGCCTCTGATCTTCGAAGGGATTCTTGCTAGAGGCTGGGACCATACGTGGTCGAAAGCACAAGTTCGTGGAACGTTGTGAAGGGGTTGCACTCGACAATAGTGCACAGTACCCAGGGGTCGCGGTTCCTCGTTACTCTAGGGGTCCACTGGCCTCAGCTTCGCTGGGAACTCACGATGGCCTTTGAGAAGTCAGGAAATCCACTTCTTGGGCTGCAGGGACTTTGGACTCCGGCAGGAGCGGCGTAGTTTGCAACCATCGTTTGTAGTTTTTGGTGCCTGCCAAGCAGGGGAGTCACTCCTTGACTCCAAGGGAGATTCTTCAGTCTTCCAAAGGTAGTGGAACGTCGAAGGTCTGGGATTCTTCTTCAGAGCGTCGTCCAGGGAAATCTAGGGTGCAATGCACAGGTTCCCCCTCGTATACTAAAAGAAAGGGCGGGACTAGCTCTATGACCCTACCTATGGGAGGGTCAGGGGAGTGGGTGGCTACACCCACTTCCCTTTGTCCAGTTTCGTGCCAGAGCAGGGACAGGTAGCCCCTGAGCCGGTTTGAACTGGCATATGCACAGAGGAGCCTTCTGCTCCCCCAGTGCAGGACTTCAAAGCACTCTAAGAGTGCACCCACCAAGCCCCAATACACTAAACCCTGTCTGGAAGGTGGTCACACCCCCTTGGGACAGGATATCTATTGTTGGGCTTCCTCCACTGCGAGTGTTGGTCATCAGCAGGAGGGCAGCCCAGTGTCTGTGACTGGTGGCATCCATTTTGTGATGCCAGGGCTCTGCAGGATTCTACCGCGTTTCCACAGTAGGTACATGTCTGTCCCTCTAGAAGGGTGGAATGCTACCCCCGCCGCCAGGACTGGCGGGGGGGTAGTATTCCAATATGTTTGACACCAAACACGACATGTTTCGGTGCAGCCATTCCAAAGTTAGCATTTTACCGCGAGGATATAATGCACTTAAAAGTATATGGTTTAACCGCATCCACAAACAGCACCAGAGAATGGACTCTGAGAGCTGCAGAGGGGCCCTGCTCAGGCAGAGGCACCCCCTCACATAGAAGCCAAGCACCCTGCCCTCAGGATTGATAGGGCCTGCCTTAGGGGTGACTGATAGGTTTATATGTGTGTGTAGGAGAGATATAGGGAACCTATATCTCAGTGAGGAGTGCTAGCACCACCTCACCCAGGCTGCAGTAGCAGGCCTGTGGTGTCAGATTTAGTCTGCTTCCCAGGGGTGGCATAATACATGCTGCAGCTCCTGGTAGGCCTGTGAAGTACCTATGCCCTTGGTACCTAAGGTACCATATACTAGGGACTCATAAGGTGCCACAGTATCCAATCACTAGTGCACCTAGAGTGCACTCCAAATCGTTTAGAGAGAACAGAGAGGCTGGGGCCCTGATTAGCAGGGGCCCAGCCAGACTATAGCCAGAAACCAGTGTAAACATCAGAAAAAAAGTGGGGGCAACATAAGAGGCAGATCCTACTCTTCTACACACAGAGATCCATGTGGAGCTACAAGGAGTCACCAGAAGAGGCCTGATGTGGGGAATGATCATCCACGGAGATCCATGCGGAGCTACAAGGAGTCGCTAGAAGAGCCCTGATGTGGAGAATTATCATCCACAGAGATCCATCTGGAGCTACAAAGAGTCACTAGAAAAGGCCTGATGTGGAGAATTATCATCCACGGAGATCCATGTGGAGCTACAAGGAGTCATTAGAAGAGGCCTGATGTGGAGAGATATCATCCACAGAGATCCGTGCGGAGCTACAAGGAGTCACCAGAAGAGGCCTGATGTAGAGATTTATCAATCACGGGCTACAAGGAGTCAACAGAACAGGCCTGATGTGGAGAAGTATCATCCACGGAGATGTATGTCGAGCTACAAGGAGTCACCAGAATAGGCCTGATGTGGAGAATTATCAATCACGGAGATCCATGTGGAGCTACAAGGTGTCCCCAGGAAAAGGCCTGATGTGGAGAATTAACATCCAGAGATTCATGCGGAGCTACAAGGAGTTACCAGAAGAGGCCTGATGTGGAGAATTATCATCCCCGGAGATCCATGCGGAGTTACAGGGAGTCACCAGAAGAAGCCTGATGTGGAGAATTATCATCATCCAGGGTGATCTATGCAGAGCTTCAAGGAGTCACCAGAAGAGGCCTGATGTGGAGAATTATCATCCATGGACGTCCATGCGGAGTTACAAGGTGTCACCAGAAGAGGCCTGATGTTGAAGAATTATCAATCACAGAGATCCATGCGGAGCTACAAGGAGTCACCAGAAGAGGCCTGATGTGGAGAATTATCATCCACGGTGATCCATGCAGAGCTACAAAGAGTCACCAGGAGAGGCCTGATGTGGAGAATTATCATCCACGGAGATCCATGCGGAGCTACAAGGAGTAACCAGAGGGGACATGATGTGGAGAATTTTCATCCACGGTGATCCATGCGGAGCTACAAAGAGTCATCCAGAAGAGACCTGATGTGGAGAATGATCATCCATGGAGATCCATGCGGAGCTACAGGGAGTCACCAGAAGAGGCCTGATGTGGAGAATTATCAATCACAGAGATCCATGCAGAGCTACAAGGAGTCACCAGAAGAGGCCTGATGTGGAGAATTATCATCCACGGTGATCCATGCAGAGCTACAAGGAGTCACCAGAAGAGGCCTGATGTGGAGAATTATCAATCACAGATATCCATGCAGAGCTACAAGGAGTCACCAGAAGCGGCCTGATGTGGAGAATTATCATCCCCGGAGATCCATGCAGAGCTACAAGGAGTCACCAGAAAGGCCTGATGTGGAGAGTTATCATCCACAGAGATCCATGCGGAGCTACAAGGAGTCACCAGAAGAGGCCTGATGTGGAGAATTATCAATCACGGGCTACAAGGAGTCAACAGAACAGGCCTGATGTGGAGAATTATCATCCACGGAGATGTATGTCGAGCTACAAGGAGTCACCAGAAGAGGCCTGATGTGGAGAATGATCATCCACAGAGATCCATCTGAAGCTACAAGGAGTCACCAGAAGATGCCTGAAGTGGAGAATTATCAATCACAGAGATCCATGCAGAGCTACAATGAGTCACCAGAAGAGGCCTGATGTGGAGAATTATCAATCACAGAGATCCATGCAGAGCTACAAGGAGTCACCAGAAGAGGCCTGATGTAGAGAATTATCATCCATGGACGTCCATGCGGAGCTACAAAGAGACACCAGAAGAGGCCTGATGTGGAGAATTATCAATCACAGAGATCCATGCAGAGCTACAAGGAGTCACCAGAAGAGCCCTGATGTGGAGAATTATCAATCACAGAGATCCATGCAGAGCTACAAGGAGTCACCAGAAGAGGCCTGATGTGGAGAATTATCAATCACAGAGATCCATGCGGAGCTACAAGGAGTCACCAGAAGAGCCCTGATGTGGAGAATTGTCATCCACAGAGATCCATGCAGAGGTACAAGGAGTCACCAGAAGACGCCTGAAGTGGAGAATTATCATCCACGGAGATCCATGTGTAGCTACAAGGAGTCACCAGAAGAGCCCTGATGTGGAGAATTATCAATCACAAAGATCCATGCAGAGCTACAAGGAGTCACCAGAAGAGGCCTGATGTGGAGAATTATCATCCACGGTGATCCATGCAGAGCTACAAGGAGTCACCAGAAGAGGCCTGATGTGGAGAGTTATCATCCACAGAGATCCATGCGGAGCTACAAGGAGTCACCAGAAGAGGCCTGATGTGGAGAATTATCAATCACGGGCTACAAGGAGTCAACAGAACAGGCCTGATGTGGAGAATTATCATCCACGGAGATGTATGTCGAGCTACAAGGAGTCACCAGAAGAGGCCTGATGTGGAGAATGATCATCCACAGAGATCCATCTGAAGCTACAAGGAGTCACCAGAAGACGCCTGAAGTGGAGAATTATCAATCACAGAGATCCATGCAGAGCTACAAGGAGTCACCAGAAGAGGCCTGATGTGGAGAATTATCAATCACAGAGATCCATGCAGAGCTACAAGGAGTCACCAGAAGAGGCCTGATGTAGAGATTTATCATCCATGGACGTCCATGCAGAGCTATAAAGAGTCACCAGAAGAGGCCTGATGTGGAGAATTATCAATCACAGAGATCCATGCAGAGCTACAAGGAGTCACCAGAAGAGCCCTGATGTGGAGAATTATCAATCACAGAGATCCATGCAGAGCTACAAGGGGTCACCAGAAGAGGCCTGATGTGGAGAATTATCAATCACAGAGATCCATGCGGAGCTACAAGGAGTCACCAGAAGAGGCCTGATGTGGAGAATTATCAATCACAGAGATCCATGCAGAGCTACAGGGAGTCACCAGAAGAGGCCTGATGTGGAGAATTATCAATCACAGAGATCCATGCAGAGCTACAAGGAGTCACCAGAAGAGGCCTGATGTGGAGAATTATCAATCACAGAGATCCATGCGGAGCTACAAAGAGTCATCCAGAAGAGACCTGATGTGGAGAATGATCATCCATGGAGATCCATGCGGAGCTACAGGGAGTCACCAGAAGAGGCCTGATGTGGAGAATTATCAATCACAGAGATCCATGCAGAGCTACAAGGAGTCACCAGAAGAGGCCTGATGTGGAGAATTATCATCCACGGTGATCCATGCAGAGCTACAAGGAGTCACCAGAAGAGGCCTGATGTGGAGAATTATCAATCACAGAGATCCATGCAGAGCTACAAGGAGTCACCAGAAGAGGCCTGTTGTGGAGAATTATCATCCCCGGTGATCCATGCAGACCTACAAGGAGTCACCAGAAAGGCCTGATGTGGAGAGTTATCATCCACAGAGATCCATGCGGAGCTACAAGGAGTCACCAGAAGAGGCCTGATGTGGAGAATTATCAATCACAGGCTACAAGGAGTCAACAGAACAGGCCTGATGTGGAGAATTATCATCCACGGAGATGTATGTCGAGCTACAAGGAGTCACCAGAAGAGGCCTGATGTGGAGAATGATCATCCACAGAGATCCATCTGAAGCTACAAGGAGTCACCAGAAGACGCCTGAAGTGGAGAATTATCAATCACAGAGATCCATGCAGAGCTACAAGGAGTCACCAGAAGAGGCCTGATGTGGAGAATTATCAATCACAGAGATCCATGCAGAGCTACAAGGAGTCACCAGAAGAGGCCTGATGTAGAGAATTATCATCCATGGACGTCCATGCGGAGCTACAAAGAGTCACCAGAAGAGGCCTGATGTGGAGAATTATCAATCACAGAAATCCATGCAGAGCTACAAGGAGTCACCAGAAGAGCCCTGATGTGGAGAATTATCAATCACAGAGATCCATGCAGAGCTACAAGGAGTCACCAGAAGAGGCCTGATGTGGAGAATTATCAATCACAGAGATCCATGCGGAGCTACAAGGAGTCACCAGAAGAGCCCTGATGTGGAGAATTGTCATCCACAGAGATCCATGCAGAGCTACAAGGAGTCACCAGAAGACGCCTGAAGTGGAGAATTATCATCCACGGAGATCCATGTGTAGCTACAAGGAGTCACCAGAAGAGCCCTGATGTGGAGAATTATCAATCACAGAGATCCATGCAGAGCTACAAGGAGTCACCAGAAGAGGCCTGATGTGGAGAATTATCATCCACGGTGATCCATGCAGAGCTACAAGGAGTCACCAGAAGAGGCCTGATGTGGAGAGTTATCATCCACAGAGATCCATGCGGAGCTACAAGGAGTCACCAGAAGAGGCCTGATGTGGAGAATTATCAATCACGGGCTACAAGGAGTCAACAGAACAGGCCTGATGTGGAGAATTATCATCCACGGAGATGTATGTCGAGCTACAAGGAGTCACCAGAAGAGGCCTGATGTGGAGAATGATCATCCACAGAGATCCATCTGAAGCTACAAGGAGTCACCAGAAGACGCCTGAAGTGGAGAATTATCAATCACAGAGATCCATGCAGAGCTACAAGGAGTCACCAGAAGAGGCCTGATGTGGAGAATTATCAATCACAGAGATCCATGCAGAGCTACAAGGAGTCACCAGAAGAGGCCTGATGTAGAGATTTATCATCCATGGACGTCCATGCAGAGCTATAAAGAGTCACCAGAAGAGGCCTGATGTGGAGAATTATCAATCACAGAGATCCATGCAGAGCTACAAGGAGTCACCAGAAGAGCCCTGATGTGGAGAATTATCAATCACATAGATCCATGCAGAGCTACAAGGAGTCACCAGAAGAGGCCTGATGTGGAGAATTATCAATCACAGAGATCCATGCGGAGCTACAAGGAGTCACCAGAAGAGCCCTGATGTGGAGAATTATCAATCACAGAGATCCATGCAGAGCTACAAGGAGTCACCAGAAGACGCCTGAAGTGGAGAATTATCATCCACGGAGATCCATGTGTAGCTACAAGGAGTCACCAGAAGAGCCCTGATGTGGAGAATTATCATCCACAGAGATCCATGTGGAGCTACAAGGAGTCACCAGAGGGGGCCTGATGTGGAGAATTATCATCCACGGTGATCCATGCTGTGGTACTGAAAATTCTGGACCTGTGTCATTAACATCATTGTAACATGACGATTTTGGTATCAGCAGACCGGTAATGACAGGTATGCTATATCTGAGTATTTGCGTCATATTCGAGTGACGGGATCACTCTAATATTAACGATTCCCTTGTGAACCCTCGGGTTCCATTTTGTGTACGGCAGCCATTTTGTGGTTGCCCTCACATAAGGCAATGACTAAAGCCAAAACGCGCCTTAGGGGACACGTACACTTTCAGTGACCTGGGCAAGCTGACTCCACTGTCCAGAGCCAGAACCTGTTCGGCCAGTTTTAGTTCCCAGTGGCCGATCGAGATTAGGGGCCCAGGTGCAGCATGCCATAAACCCTTCATTGCACACATCTATATCTAAATCTTATCCACACCTGTCACTGCTCTTTCTTTACGACCTGCTTTACGAGGAGGAGGTGCCCGATTTTATTAGGGGTCCAGATTATATCTGTTGCAGGTGTTGGGCCTCACTGGGTATTTGGTTGTGGGCTGGACAAACTGAAAATGGGCTTGTCATCATGAATCTGTCTTTGTTTTGTTGTAAGAAATATGTGAATGACCCACTGTAAAAATAAGGAATGTTTGCCTAAAGCATAATATTCTGTATAAAAGAGATAGCTGGTTTTCCATGAAAAAGGGCAGTCTCCTGAGAACATACACCGTGTTGTACTTCTAGGATACCTGTTGCTGGCTGCAGCCAATAAATTGATCTTTGAAGCCACCAAGAAGACTCTGTGTTTCTGTAGTCTGAGACAGGAAGAACTCGAGGTCATTGGGTGTGTTCCCTGGCACCGCTGGGTCCAATAAAACCCAGTACTTCAATTGGCGCCCAACGTGGAGCGATTTCAGCGGTACCGGTCCAAGCCAGAGGTCGTGAGGAGCTTCGTGTAAAATTCTGGAGGAAGGCCAACCACTTCATCGACCCCTGTATGTCGTTCGTGGTCCGAAAGTCTTTGCTGCGAGGTTCCCCGCGTCCCGACGGCTACGAAGGACTGCTGCCCTGACTATCGCCCTGTCTTGGACCCTTTTATGATTTGTAGAGCGAGACAATAGAGCGAGTCTTCTGGTGACGTCATCGATACCTCAGTTAAGTATAAGTGGAGCGTCTCCCAGTCCTTAGTCTTGGTTCTTAGTTTTGGGTATCCCATGGGATCTTTGATTTGTTAGGATTTTTTTTTGATTTGGAACTTGCAAGTACCAAAGCCGAAGGACTCGTGTATTCACGAGACTGTCGTATTCGATAATCCTTTGAAGTTTGAAGCTAGACTAGTGAGCGAAGATGCCTGGTCTTAGCAGACTTGGAAATTTGTTTTGTCTTGGTTGTAATAGGGATTCCCGATTGGAGGACTCGTGTCCGGTTCCTCCAGTTGGAACTCCAACCTATGAGCTCTACGTGAAGCATGGAGTGGGCCCTATCACGTATAATAACGTATGGGTTAGGTACACAAGGAAAGATGGTGTCCTAAAGTGGCCCCAATATGGTAGTTTTGACACCGAAATTCTGGATAATTTAGAGGTTAGACTTTTTAAGAAGAAAGCCCGGCCGGCGATGTTTGACTCTTTCCGCCTATGGCGAAAAAAGCCAAACAGAAAGAAATTAAATTAGTAAAGAAGAATAAAAGAGAAAAGGGTATTTCAATAATGCAAGCTGCTATGCAGTATAAGGATGATGAAGAGGAACAAGCGAGTGAACAGCTGCACAGGCAACGTAAATTGGCAATTGATAAATGTTATCCAGTTTTGCCACCTCTTCAGCAAGATACAGTGAAGGAACTTGAGAAGGATCCTTTAATGTCTCATTTGTTGAATTCACCACCTCCTTATGCGCAGAGTGCTACAGCACCTCCGCAACCTTTAGTTGTACAACCCCCAGTTGTTGTACCTCCGGTTCTTCCACAACCACCAGCTGTTTTTCAGTTGGCACCTACTACTATGGTGCAGCCCCCTCTAGGGCTGCCACCTTTACTACCTGTTCCATCTTTACTTCCTATGACTTTGCCCCCTGCATCTATTTCCCTCCACACTATCCCTTCTGACACTGCCTCTGTGTAGGAAGGTGGAATCTGACTATATGGTTGCCCCCACTTTTTTTATGGTGTTTTGCTGGTTTATGACTTAGTTGGACTGGGACCCTGCTATTCAGGGCCCCAGTCTATCTGCTCTCTCTAAATGACATGGAGTGCACTCTAGGTGCACTAGTGATTGGATACTGTGGTGCCTTATGAGTCCCTAGTATATGGTACCTTAGGTGCCAAGGGCATAGGTACTTCACAGGCCTACCAGGGGCTGCAGCATGTGTTATGCCACCCCTGGGAAGCAGTCTAAATCTGACACCACAGGCCTGCTACTGCAGCCTGGGTGAGGTGGTGCTAGCACCCCTCACTGAGATATAGGTTTCCTATATCTCTCCTGCACACACATATAAACCTATCAGTCACCCCTAAGGCAGGCCCTATCAATCCTGAGGGCAGGGTGCTTGGCTTCTATGTGAGGGGGTGCCTCTGCCTGAGCAGGGCCCCTCTGCAGCTCTCAGAGTCTATTCTCTGGTGCTGTTTGTGGATGCGGTTAAACCATATACTATTAAGTGCATTATATCCTCGCGGTAAATGCTAACTTTGGAATGGCTGCATCAAAACATGTCGTGTTTGGTGTCAAACATCTTGGAATACTACCCCCCGCCAATCCTGGCGGCGGGGGTAGCATTCCACCCTTCTAGAGGGATAAGACATGTACCTGCTGTGGAAACGCGGTAGAATCCTGCAGAGCCCTGGCATCACAAAATGGATGCCACCAGTCACAGACACTGGGCTGCCCTCCTGCTGATGACCGAAACTCGCAGTGGAGGAAGCCCAACAATAGGCATCCTGTCACAGGGAGGTGTAACCACCTTCCAGACAGGGTTTAGTGTATTGGGGCTGGGTGGGTGCACTCTTAGAGTGCTTTGAAGTCCTGCACTGGGGGAGCAGAAGGCTCCTCTGTGCATATGCCAGTTCAAACCAGCTCAGGGGCTACCTGCCCCTGCTCTGGCGCGAAACTGGACAAAGGGAAGTGGGTGTAGCCACCCCTCCCTTGACCCTCCCATAGGTGGGGTCATAGAGCTAGTCCATCCCCTCTTTTTAGTATAAGAGGGGGAACCTTGCCATTGCAAAGCAGATAACCCCTGGACGACGCTCTACAGAAGAATCCTGGCCCTTCGACGTTCCACTACCTTTGGAAGACAGAAGAATCTCCCTTGGAGTCAAGGAGTGACTCCCCTGCTTGGCAGGCACCAAAAAACGACAACGACGGTCGCAAACTACGCCGCTCCCGCCGGAGTCCGAAGTCCCTGCAGCCCAAGAAGTGGATTTCCTGACCTCTCCCAGGCCATCGTGAGTCCCCAGCGAAGCTGAGGCAAGTGGACCCCACGAGTAACGAGGAACCGCGACCCCTGGGTACCGTGCACTATTGTCGAGTGCAACCCCTTCACAACGTTCTACGAACTTGTGCTTTGGACCACGTGTGGTCCCGACCTCCAGCAGGAATCCCTCCGAAGATCAGAGGCCTACACCGTTCCGAGTGACCGTGGGCCCCTGTTGAGTGATTCCGCCCGAGGTGTCTTCACGATCCCTTGCCCGCTGGCTTGTGGGTCCCCAGAAGACTTCTTAAAGAAACCAAAGGGCTCCCCTGGTTGCTCCAGGCCTGCCCTGACTTACCCTCGCTGGGTGAGTTCCACAGACCTTGCTGGTCTGCGCCATCGACTTTTCTTCATCTCCCCGAGACTTGCGGCTACCAAGGCTTGTTGGCTCCGATCGAGTTGCCGACACCGCAGTCAGCTGCAGACGTCGAGGGACACACCGAATCCAGCTCCTGGTCGTCGTCGACGCCTCCTGGACCACGTGGCTGAAGAGTCAAGGCACCCGCAACCGACCTGAAGCGACCGACGACGGTGGGCATCCATCTTCCTTGCCCCGGGTCACTGCCAAGTGACTTTGAACACTGTCCCCTCTGCTTTCAGGTCATCCTTCTTCAGAATCCAGGCTTGGATTCCACCGGACACTTCTTCAGCTCCAGCAAGCAGCAAGTCTTCTTTGTTCGCCATTGAAAACGACGCCGCGACCCGACACCAAAGGACACCTGTGCACCCGGCTTCCCTGGGTGAGGTAACTCCAGCACTACGGTGCTCCTGTGGGTGTGGGCCCTAGAACTACTTACCCTGTAAGTGACTTGCTTGTAGGTTCTCCCAAAGTATCCTAAAACTCTTTATTTCCAACCGCGACTTGCCCCATTGAAGTTAACGGCGATTCGCGCCTGTGTATCCACACTGCACGCGTCCCCCGTGGGTCCTTTACTTGCCTGCCTTGGGTGGTTTCGTGAGGCCCCAGCACTTCTGAAGGCCCTAGGCCTTGTCTCCTTGCAAGTCGTTGTTTCTAAGTCTCTTACTTAGTATATGGTCTGGTACGCCCCTAGGGCCCCAGCCATATCTTGTGCTTAACTTATTGTGAAACGTTGATTTGTGCATATGTTTGTCTTCTAATCTCATAAAGAGATTAGTAGAGAGTTATTTAGAAATAAATACATATATATTTGATATATATACCTGTGTGGTGTCTTTTCATTTGGTGATTCAAGAGATTATATGGTAAAACAAGCTGCTTTACATTCCTCCGAGACTTAGCCTGAAGGCTGCTCTCCACAGCTACCACTAGGATAGCTTTCTTTAAAAGGTTGTCTTAAACCTATCTACCATAAGAGTCGATTTGCCCTGGTGCAAGGTGTCCACTTTAATTAGTGAACAGCATATACCAGGCCAACTTCTCACATTGGTGGGCAGCGTGTGGGATTCCAGCTTGCCATTGTTTTACCAGAAAATCTCTATTTGAATTACTAACTGAAAACCATTATAGGTACTCAAGGTACATATAAAGTCAAGCTTAGTATCAATAAGTTCTACTGAACTTAGAGCTGTGTGCCAAGGGATAGCACACCCTTTCCACAGCTCAAGCTAGGATCAGTAGGCCACAAACTAGTGTAGGTAGTACAACACTGCACAACACTAGAATGTCCTTAAGGGGTGGACCCAGTGGATCCACTCAGCCTCAGTATAAGGACATGGCTTTCTCTGACTTGAGAGCCATGTGTGTTGACAGACACCTGAGGCTAGGACAGAGTCCCTCAACCCTGCACCTGATAGATCTGCTAACAGCAGATGACCTTAGATTGGCTCTAGGAGCTAAAGGGTTTGAATCAGTGGGTGGGTCAGTCATAGTATCTGGGTCAGATGATGAAAATCAGAATGACCAAGACTCTGTGGTTGAAGGGCCAGGCTCCAAGGGGCCTGAAAAGGACAGAGGAATTCTCCCTAAGAGAACTGACAGAGAGGAGGAGAGGCACAGATCCCTTCCAGGGAATCTGACCACTCTTATCACTCTGGCAGAGAATTTGTCCAGCAGAGGAGCTCATACTTTTCCTTAAGAGAGACCTCCTCTGAGAGAAGGTGCAAACTGCTCCAGTATGATGAAGCCAGAGTGGCCCTCAGAACCAAGCAGTTGGCACTGGATAGGGAAGCCCTGGAGATCCAGAGAGCTTCTAGAAAAGAGGGGTTAGAACCCCCTGGTGGCAGCAACAGTGTCCCTAGAGGCAGAGAATATATCCCTGACCATAGGAACCTGAGCAAGGTTGTTCCTCCCTACCAGAGTGGGGATGATATCCACAAGTGGATAACTGCTATGGAGAGGGCCTGTAGAGTACAGCAGGTCCCCCAAAAGCAGTGGGCAGCAATCTTGTGGCTCTCCTTTTCAGATAAAGGAAGAGACAAGCTCCTCACTGTTAGAGAGGAGGATGCTGATGATTATGAGGTCCTGAAGAGTGCACTGATAGATGGGTTTGGCTTAACCACTGAGCAGTACAGGTTGAAGTTCAGAGATACCCAGAAGGCACAGACTCAGGACTGGACAGACTTTGTAGATTGTGCATCCAAGGCTCTGGAGGGTTGGCTGGTTGGCAGTAGGGTTACTGATTTCAAAGGATTTTATAATCTAATGATGAGAGAACAGATCCTTAATAATTGTCAAAACCAGCTTTTACACCAGTACCTGGTGGACTCTGATCTGACCTCTCCCCAAGAATTGGGAAAGAAGGCAGACAAATGGGTCAGAACCAGGGTAAGGCCTAAGAATCAGGGTGGTGACCACAAGAAAGATTCTACCAAGTCCCAAGAGAAAGGTGGGGATAAATCCAAGGATAAGTCCACTACAGGGCCCCAAAATTCCTCTTCTGGGGTGGGTCCCAAACTCCTTCCTCTCCTGAAAAGAAACCCTATTGCCATGTCTGTAAAAAGCCTGGGCACTGGAAATCTGATCCCAGTTGTCCCAGGAATGGCAATAAAGAAAATGTTCCTCCAACAACTACTACCACCCCTCCTGGTACTACCAGTAGTAATCCTCCAGTTGGGAGTAGTGCACCCAAAAAGTTAGGTGCTTTTGCAAGAGGAACAGAGGTGGGCCCTAGTTTAGACAGGACCCCCTCAATAGACTCCTCAGATTCTGATGGTGGTATAGGATTTGCCACCTTTACCGTAGGTCCCACAGCATTGGGCAGGTACAGACTGGAGCCAATAATTAATGGTCAGAAAGCTGTGGCATATAGGGACACAGGGGCTAGTGTCACCATGGTGGCAGGGAAACTAGTCCCCCTCACCAGCTTTTACCTGAGTTTAAATACCAGGTGACCAACATTGATGGTGTCAGAACAGATCACCCCATGGCCATAGTCAATCTCAGCTGGGAGGGGTCACAGGCCCAAAAAGAGTGGCAGTGTCCCCAACCTTACCTGTAGATTGCCTGATGGGCAATGATCTGGAAATTTCAGCCTGGGCTGAAATTGAACACCAAACCCATCTGAAGATGTTGGGTGTCCCTGTAAAGGTTAGTGGGGCTGTGATGGCCACAGCCCCAGCCCAAGATTTTGGAGAGATGGAGCCTGGAAGAATGGCCAACTCTCCCCCATAAGAGAGCACAAGGGTTGAAGAAAAGTCTTCTTCCCTCCAGACAGTAGGTAAGGGTCAGCCTCCTCAGGGAACTGACCCTACCCCTAGTGAAGGAACTGCCACAGAGGTAGTCAGGCCTGGCCTGGCCACCCCCTGATGGCAGAGGACCCTTACAAGGTGGTACCCAGTCTGGAGCAGGTAACCTGCCCCTCTCTACCCTGCCTCAGTCAGCCCAGGGCTGCAGAGGTCAGGGAGGTCAGTGGACCCCCAGGGCCCCCTGTCCAGAGGAACCCCCATCAGCAGATTAGGGGCACCCAGGCTAGTAGCCCTAGCCAGGTAGAAATTCCTCAACCCACTGAGGGATCCCCCATACCTTTATGTAGGGACCTCCCCAGAAGGACTCTGTTAGGCAAGGGCAAACCTGGGACCAAAAGGTTCCAAACATGCCATGTCCCTCCAGTGTTCCACCCAAAGGGACCCAACCCCCGGCTGTAGGCAGTCAAAGGTTGACCCTTAGAGCAGAGTACCACTCAGTCATGGAAAGACAGGCATACATGGTGACCAGTGAGCTGAGAAAGCTGAGGCCAAGATTCCTAGGGCCACACTTCCCTACTCAGACACCTCACCAGCCTGGTACTTTACCAAAGCACACCACAGGTAGTGATTCCCCATGGTGGAGACCCTCTCATACCCTTAGGGTGAGGGATTGCTTAGTGGACCATAAGACAGGGGGCAACCATGCTAGTGCAGGTGCTTCCTTATATGGCCACTTAGTCAATAAAGGCTCAACTGGCCAAGGTTAGCCTTATCTCCTTTCGTTTGGGGGGGGTTATGTAGGAAGGTGGAATCTGACTATATGGTTGCCCCCACTTTTTTTATGGTGTTTTGCTGGTTTATGACTTAGTTGGACTGGGACCCTGCTATTCAGGGCCCCAGTCTATCTGCTCTCTCTAAATGACATGGAGTGCACTCTAGGTGCACTAGTGATTGGATACTGTGGTGCCTTATGAGTCCCTAGTATATGGTACCTTAGGTGCCAAGGGCATAGGTACTTCACAGGCCTACCAGGGGCTGCAGCATGTGTTATGCCACCCCTGGGAAGCAGGCTAAATCTGACACCACAGGCCTGCTACTGCAGCCTGGGTGAGGTGGTGCTAGCACTCCTCACTGAGATATAGGTTTCCTATATCTCTCCTGCACACACATTTAAACCTATCAGTCACCCCTAAGGCAGGCCCTATCAATCCTGAGGGCAGGGTGCTTGGCTTCTATGTGAGGGGGTGCCTCTGCCTGAGCAGGGCCCCTCTGCAGCTCTCAGAGTCTATTCTCTGGTGCTGTTTGTGGATGCGGTTAAACCATATACTATTAAGTGCATTATATCCTCGCGGTAAATGCTAACTTTGGAATGGCTGCATCAAAACATGTCGTGTTTGGTGTCAAACATCTTGGAATACTACCCCCCGCCAATCCTGGCGGCGGGGGTAGCATTCCACCCTTCTAGAGGGATAAGACATGTACCTGCTGTGGAAACGCGGTAGAATCCTGCAGAGCCCTGGCATCACAAAATGGATGCCACCAGTCACAGACACTGGGCTGCCCTCCTGCTGATGACCGAAACTCGCAGTGGAGGAAGCCCAACAATAGGCATCCTGTCACAGGGAGGTGTAACCACCTTCCAGACAGGGTTTAGTGTATTGGGGCTGGGTGGGTGCACTCTTAGAGTGCTTTGAAGTCCTGCACTGGGGGAGCAGAAGGCTCCTCTGTGCATATGCCAGTTCAAACCAGCTCAGGGGCTACCTGCCCCTGCTCTGGCGCGAAACTGGACAAAGGGAAGTGGGTGTAGCCACCCCCTCCCTTGACCCTCCCATAGGTGGGGTCATAGAGCTAGTCCATCCCCTCTTTTTAGTATAAGAGGGGAACCCTTGCCATTGCAAAGCAGATAACCCCTGGACGACGCTCTACAGAAGAATCCTGGCCCTTCGACGTTCCACTACCTTTGGAAGACAGAAGAATCTCCCTTGGAGTCAAGGAGTGACTCCCCTGCTTGGCAGGCACCAAAAAAACGACAACGACGGTCGCAAACTACGCCGCTCCCGCCGGAGTCCGAAGTCCCTGCAGCCCAAGAAGTAGATTTCCTGACCTCTCCCAGGCCATCGTGAGTCCCCAGCGAAGCTGAGGCAAGTGGACCCCACGAGTAACGAGGAACCGCGACCCCTGGGTACCGTGCACTATTGTCGAGTGCAACCCCTTCACAACGTTCTACGAACTTGTGCTTTGGACCACGTGTGGTCCCGACCTCCAGCAGGAATCCCTCCGAAGATCAGAGGCCTACACCGTCCCGAGTGACCGTGGGCCCCTGTTGAGTGATTCCGCCTGAGGTGTCTTCACGATCCCTTGCCCGCTGGCTTGTGGGTCCCCAGAAGACTTCTTAAAGAAACCAAAGGGCTCCCCTGGTTGCTCCAGGCCTGCCCTGACTTACCCTCGCTGGGTGAGTTCCACAGACCTTGCTGGTCTGCGCCATCGACTTTTCTTCATCTCCATGAGGCTTGTTGGCTCCGATCGAGTTGCCAACACCGCAGTCAGCTGCAGACGTCGAGGGACACACCGAATCCAGCTCCTGGTCGTCGTCGACGCCTCCTGGACCACGTGGCTGAAGAGTCAAGGCACCCGCAACCGACCTGAAGCGACCGACGACGGTGGGCATCCATCTTCCTTGCCCCGGGTCACTGCCAAGTGACTTTGAACACTGTCCCCTCTGCTTTCAGGTCATCCTTCTTCAGAATCCAGGCTTGGATTCCACCGGACACTTCTTCAGCTCCCGCAAGCAGCAAGTCTTCTTTGTTCGCCATTGAAAACGACGCCGCGACCCGACACCAAAGGACACCTGTGCACCCGGCTTCCCTGGGTGAGGTAACTCCAGCACTACGGTGCTCCTGTGGGTGTGGGCCCTAGAACTACTTACCCTGTAAGTGACTTGCTTGTAGGTTCTCCCGAAGTATCCTAAAACTCTTTATTTCCAACCGCGACTTGCCCCATTGAAGTTAACGGCGATTCGCGCCTGTGTATCCACACTGCACGCGTCCCCCGTGGGTCCTTTACTTGCCTGCCTTGGGTGGTTTCGTGAGGCCCCAGCACTTCTGAAGGCCCTAAGCCTTGTCTCCTTGCAAGTCGTTGTTTCTAAGTCTCTTACTTAGTATATGGTCTGGTACGCCCCTAGGGCCCCAGCCATAGCTTGTGCTTAACTTATTGTGAAACGTTGATTTGTGCATATGTTTGTCTTCTAATCTCATAAAGAGATTAGTAGAGAGTTATTTAGAAATAAATACATATATATTTGATATATATACCTGTGTGGTGTCTTTTCATTTGGTGATTCAAGAGATTATATGGTAAAACAAGCTGCTTTACATTCCTCCGAGACTTAGCCTGAAGGCTGCTCTCCACAGCTACCACTAGGATAGCTTTCTTTAAAAGGTTGTCTTAAACCTATCTACCATAAGAGTCGATTTGCCCTGGTGCAAGGTGTCCACTTTAATTAGTGAACAGCATATACCAGGCCAACTTCTCACACTCTGCATTTGCTTTGTCTCCTCCTGTTTTTCCTCCTGTTCATTTGTCAACTTCTCCTTCTGTCCGACAGAGAATGACAAACACTGTTACTAGTATTTTGTCTCCTTTCTTTGGGTCACCGACTACGACCCCCGTTTTAGAGCGTAAACAATTGCGTAGCCAATTGCCCGATTCTAGAGAGAAGGGAGTATTGGATCATTTGGCGCATAAATGGGTCACTGACCCTACAAGATATGAGTTAGAGTCTGTTATGGATGTCTTCCACCAATGGCAAGCACCGAAACAGAGATATGTTTTTGACAAAATGTGCGAAGTTCTTCTTGAAAGATTAAAAGATTGTGATATGGAGGCCAATCCGCCTGAGTTGTGTCGTGTACGGTTTGAGTTTTCCAAAGGCACGATTGTGGGTTCCGATATTGAGAAAGCAGTTGCGACATTATTATCATTTAGGAGTGAGGGTATTTCTCGACTGTTGTTTGAGCCAGAACCCTCTGTTAAAAGGAAGGTCAGACAGTATCCCATGAGAGAAGTTCCCCCAGTTTGGAAAGAAGGAGACCTAAATGCTGTTCCATCTATTCAGCCTCATTTTCAACGTGTGTGGGTACATGTTCCATGGAAGCGAACTGAAGTCCTGGCTCTTAAGCAGACTCTACCCGACCCCCGTAAAAACCCTGCAGGTTATTATAAGGAATTATCACAGACTGCAGACTCCTGTGTTATGAATTTAGCTGATATAGACATGTTGTTTGGAAATGTGGTCCCACAGCCTTTATGGAGAGTGATCCGTCACACGGATCATGCGCCGGAGTTAGGGGACACATGGATTAATATCAATGCGGTAAATGACAGACAAGTAGGCGGTGCTAAACCAGAGCCTTTAGTAGCAGACCTCCCTGGTAGGATCGTTACTTACATGAAGACTTTGATGCCTACAATGCGTGTAAATTGGGATAAATTGTCTGCATGCAAGCAGAAGAAGGAGGAAAGTGTATCTGACTTCTTCACTAGGTTTGAAGAGACATTTATCGACCACAGTGGTCAGGATATGAGTACAGAAGGTGGTCAAAGGTTGTTTGTTGACAAGTTTGTGCATAATTTGCTTCCCGAATTGTGTAAAAAATTGAAAGATTCAGAGAGTTCTTGGGCCGTTTCCTCTTCAGCACAGATATTGGCTACTGCACAATACTACGAAAATAGAGATAAAGATGAGAAAGATAGAGCAGACAAGAAAACTAAAGAGTTAAAAACAAAGGTTCTTTTACAACAAGCGTATCCGCCTCGTAGTAATCAGCGTGACTATCAGCAACCTCAACAGTATCAGAGGAATTCGCAAAGGTTTGAGTATCCTCAACAACGTGCTCTGATAGGCCCTAACCAATGTTCATATTGTAAGGAAGAAGGTCATTTTAAATATAATTGCCCTATTTTGTTGCAGCGTATGAATGGTATTTCTGGCGCAAGAGGTCGAGGTGTTCCACAAGCACCTAGAGCTAGAGGACGCAGAAATTTCACCCAGAACGCGCGCCCATTTCCTCCTCAAAATTCAATGAATAGTTTTGATCAGCAGAATAACGCGTCTGGTAGGACGACTCAGTACTATGCTGATGACTACTATGCAGAAGGTGAGAGTATGGAAGGTGATGATTGCTAGGACAGCCATAGACAAAGAGAGGGAGTTGTTTCAGTTCCAGTAGATCAGAGTGGACCTTATATTGAGGTGATTACATCAGGTGTGTCAGAGCCTTTTCTGTTGGATACTGGTGCTACAAAGAGTTCTATTATGCACTCTAAATTCCCTGGCGCACCTTTGTCTGGCGAAACTAATGTTTCAGTAGGTTTTCTGGCGCCGGTTAGGAACCCGATTTCTAGCCCTATGTCTCTTTCTGTTGGACCTTGTGAAATCGAAGCACCACTTATTCTAACGACAGGTTGTGGTGAGAACTTGTTAGGATTGGATCTGCTGAAAAGATTGTATGCGACATTGTATTGTTCTCCTTCGGGAGTACAACTCACATTGGGTAAGACAGTGGTTTCACCAATATATTTGTCAAAGGACAAACTTCCAACAGAATTGTCGTTTCTCCCTGATATTCTTTGGGCTACTGGTCCCAATGATGTAGGTCTTTTGGAAATACCGCCATATGTTGTAACGTTGAAAGCCAATGTTAAAATGCCGCGCATTCCCCAATACAAGATCTCTAATGAAGGTGAAAAAGCGTTGCTAGCGATCATTTATGATTTGATTGAGAAAAATGTAATTCAAGAGACAAGAGGTAATGTTTGCAATAGTCCTGTTTTACCTGTCTTGAAGCGTACTGACTCTTCTCAGCCACCTGTTTACAGGTTTGTGATTGATCTTAGAGAGGTAAACAAGATAGTTGTGCCACAGTTTCCAGTCGTTCCCGATATCACTGCTTTACTGACAATGATTCCAGCCTCAGCCACTTGGTTCTCGGTGATTGACTTGAAGAATGCTTTCTTCAGAATCCCGATTGCCGTAGAGAGCAGGGATATTTTTGGATTCTGTTTAGGAGGCCGAAGCTTCCGATTTCAGAGAGCTCCTCAAGGTTTTTGTGAAAGTCCTTCTATCTATAGTCAGGCTCTGAAGTCTCAGCTTGACACTCTTGTGTTACCTGATGGCGCTACCCTTCTACAGTACGTCGATGATTTGTTAATTGCTGCAGATCCTAAGGAGATTTGTAAAGAAGCCACTTTGTCATTGTTGCGGCATTTGTCTGATTTACACCACAAAGTGTCTCTTTCCAAGTTACAGTATTGTCGACAAGAAGTGACCTATTTAGGTCACCTCTTATCGAAAGAGGGAAGAAGATTGACCCCAGAAAGAATTCAGGCAATTGCAAAATTAAGTGTGCCAATGACACAGAGAGAAGTGTGTGCTTTCTTAGGTATTACATCCTATTGCAGACAATGGGTACCGAATTTTTCATTGATGGCTAAACCTTTGGTAGCATTGACCTATAAAGACACGCCGAATCCCCTTCCTTGGTCCGAAGATTGTCAGAAAAGTTTTTCCGAATTGCGTGATGCATTGTGTTCGGCTCCTGTGTTGGGTACCCCCGACTACAGCAAGTCCTTTACGCTGTATGTCCATGAGAGAGAAGGATGTGCATTATCAGTGTTAACACAGTCTTTTGGGGACAAGCAACGTCCATGTGCATATTTCTCGTCGATTTTGGACCCGGTAGCTAGAGCGTTGCCGAGTTGTTTGAGAGCCACAGCGGCAGCAGCTGTTTCTATTCGACAGTCTGCTGGTTTGGTGATGAATAATACGCTGGTCGTGATGGTCCCACATGCAGTGGATATTTTGTTAAACAGGACCAAGACACAGCACTTAACTAGTGCTCGATTGTCAGGTTACGAGTTGACACTTTTAGCGAGCCATGTGCACATAAGAAAATGCAACACGCTGAACCCAGCTACATTGTTGCCAATTATAACAAAGACAGATGTTCCGGAACAGCATGATTGCTTTCTTAGGACAGAAGAAGAAACGAAAGGGAGAGTAGATCTTAGGGACACTCCTCTTGTAAAGTGTGATGGTACCTTATGGGTGGATGGGTCATGCTTCAAGCTTCCGAATGGTGATACGACTGCGGCATATGCTGTCACGACTTTACATACGATTGTTGAAACTGCACGTATCCCACATAATTCAGCTCAAGCAGCAGAGTTGACTGCACTTATGAGAGCGTGTGTATTATCAAAAGGAATGAAAGTGACCATATATACCGATAGCCAGTATGCGTTTGGTGTGGCCCATAGTTTTGGACGCTTGTGGAAGGAACGTGGGTTCCTCACGTCTCACGGTACGAAAATACAACATGGTCAATTGGTGAATGAGCTCCTGGAGTCACTTACTTTGCCATTGCAAGTCGCGATTGTGAAATGCAGTGCACATAAGAAGGTCACTAACGACGTTGGTCGCGGTAATATGTTTGCTGATGAAGTTGCGAAAGAAACAGCAAGAGATGTGATGAGTCGAATGTATGTTGCGGGCCCTGCAAGATGGATTGGTGACGTTGGAATGTGTGAAGATACGATAGAGAGTGTGAAGTCCATCCAAGCTGAAGCTACGGAGAAGGAATTAAGTACGTGGAGAGAGAGTACGGGTAAATTGGATGCAAATGGTTGTTGGGTTGAATTGTCAGAGCATCAGCGATGGTTGTTACCCGATACATATGTGCTTGCAGTGGTTACAATGGCACATGGGATGGCCCACATCAGTGTGAAAGGAATCTGTAAGTTATTGGCTCCAGTGTGGCAAAATGCTGGAATTCCCAAATGTGCAGAGAATGTGGTCAAAAATTGTATGGTTTGTTTGAAATACAATCCTGGTAAGGGAACCCCAACTCCAGCTGGTCATTTTGCGCCTCCAACGTATCCTTTCGAGGTTTTGCAGCTAGATTTCATCCACATGGAGAGGTGCAACAATTTGAAATACGTACTCGTTGTTGTTTGTGCCTTTTCAAGATGGGTAGAGGCATATCCTCTGAAAGATAATACTGCCTTGTCCACAGCGAAAGCCCTTCTCAAAGAGTTCTTCCCTAGGTTTGGTTTGCCGAGAATGGTGTGGAGTGATAATGGGGGTGAATTTGTGGGTCAAGTGATGAAACGAGTGTGTGAAGGTTTAGGAATCCGGCAGAAATTTCACGCTGCAAATCATCCCCAATCAGCTGGATTAGTTGAGTGCTATAATGGCACTCTTAAACTAAAACTGGCCAAGATACAAGCAAGCTCTGGCCTTAAATGGCCTGATGCGTTGCCATTAGCACTATTGTCAACTAGGATGACCGTACATTCCCGAGTAGGACTTAGTCCTCATGAGATAGTGTTTGGTCGCCCGGCTAACATATGGGGAGTGCCAAGGCCAACGAAATTCAGCGAGATTGAACACCCTGTACTGCTTGATTACTTGCATGATTTGACGGCTAAATTGCGTGTTTTACACCAACAGGTTCATAATACACTGCTTCAGGCTTCTAAAGATCCAGGGCATGCAATCAATCCCGGATCGTGGGTGTTAATCAAGAACTTTCAGCGGACAAAGAACGATCAGCCCCGCTGGATTGGCCCCTATTTGGTGATTTTGTCCACAAGATCTGCAGTGCGAGTACAAGGGAAGAAAAACTGGATCCACGGCGTACACTGTAAGAGGGTCCCTTTGCCTCTACCATATGACCGGTGGGTCCAGGAGGGAATTGCTGACTCGGAAACTGAAACAGTGCCTCGTTTTCTGCCTTTTAGTGACGCACGCGTCACAGGGACAAATTCTGAGCGAGAAAGTGACGATCTTCTCCAAAGAGCAATACCATCACCACTTCGATTGGACACTACTGAGCCTGAACTTTTGTTTTGCGACCAGACATTGCCTGGAAAAAGCCGTTATAACTTGCGACCGAGAGTCATGGACAAATAAAATGAAATTTTGGTCCTCCCATCCGAAAACCTGTTTTTGAACCACCATCCGGGTTCAGCTGTAGGGTCGTGGTGAAAAGACTTGAGTGTGTAGCCTGCGGACACAAGGTCTACGGGTCTGGTTTGCTCTAGGGCGTTCCCTGGGACATTCAGAAACACTCTCAAGTGAAGAAAACCAACCGCCGCGAACAGCACGTTAGAGGATGGAGCCTTTTCAGATGGAGAGACTTGTTGAAAGAATAAGTTTCAAGAGGAAAATATGTGCAACCATGAGCAGAAAATGTTTTTTAATTATGTGTCTTTGTATTTTACTTAGTCTAATGATGTCTTTAGTGGGGTATATCATATTCTCTTTTCAAGTGACATCTGCACCCACTGTACAGCCCATGCCTTCCTCTACTATCTCCTCACATTCTTTTCACCCTCTACCTGAACACGAGTCCGTTAGAAGATTAGAGTTTATGAACAACTCCTTTGTTCAGCTCTTACACCAACACCAGCTAGTAGTGAACAGAACCAACTGTTGGGTGTGTGGCCTTATGCCTCATACTACTGAGAAAGGTATTCCCTACCTAGTGCTGCCATTCAGCTACAATGGTTCTGTGTGGGCATACCGAACGATGTTCATCTATGCTCGCGAAATCCACCCCCTACGTTCCGTCAAAGACAACCCAAAGAATAGTGCTCTAGTTAAGGGGATAGTCGACATGATAAGGGGAACTAGTTCCTACGAAACTATCCCGGAAGATGAGACACTAGCGTATATTGGATGGAACGTGACTGGATATGGAGCGAGTCTGAGCAAGAACCAGCAAGCAAAAAGATCCGCTCCAATTTGGATTGTACCCCATCAGGGTCATCTATGTCTGCAAGGTAATGGCAAGAATCCAAGAGCTCAGTTAGAGAAGAGTATCTGCACTGAAACGTATATTTTTGCGTCTCAGACTTCCCCTTTGTTCTTAGCAGCTAGGGGTACCTACTTTATCTGCCATGATAGGGCCTACACGTGGTTGCCCCCTGACTTCTCGGGCACATGCTTCGTTTCATTCCTGTTGCCTCCCACCTACACAGCTGCGGCAGATTACCATAAGATAAGAAGAATTAGGGGTGTCTTCAGCAAGGAAGACACTGCAGGACAAGAAGCGGGAGACTTCTTTAGGGGTTTTCTGCCGTTCTGGGGACCTATGGCTAACAACAGGAATGTGAGGCAATTGACGCGAGTGGTTGAATCCACCATAGTCGAAACTGTCGGTGCCCTTAATAATTTGAATGCTGAGCTCCAGTCGGACCGCCTTATGACCCTGCAGAACAGGGTCGCGTTAGACATCATACTTGCAGACTGTGGTGGGGTATGTAGAGTGATCCAATCCAGTTGTTGCATTTTCATTCCAGATAACGCTCCAACAGTGTACCAGGCCATCTCCAAACTACATAGGATCTCTGAATCCATCCATATAGATGAAGGAGACTGGTCGTTGATGGGATGGTTCTGGGAACTGTTATCCACCTGGGGATGGAAAGTTCTGATGGTCATTGGGATACTTCTAGCCATCCTTTTCCTGTTTTGTCTGTGCATACAGTGTGTTCCTGCCATATGCGGCCTATGTGTTACATCATGTGTAAGGAAACCTGTATCAAGGGACGAGCTAAGTAATAGGATGATGCTACAGCAACATCTCAATGAATTCATGAACATAGACCTAGACTCAGATTAGCATGAGTGTAAGTAAATTGCCTATGTAAGGGCAAAAGGAGGGTCTGTGGTACTGAAAATTCTGGACCTGTGTCATTAACATCATTGTAACATGACGATTTTGGTATCAGCAGACCGGTAATGACAGGTATGCTATATCTGAGTATTTGCGTCATATTCGAGTGACGGGATCACTCTAATATTAACGATTCCCTTGTGAACCCTCGGGTTCCATTTTGTGTACGGCAGCCATTTTGTGGTTGCCCTCACATAAGGCAATGACTAAAGCCAAAACGCGCCTTAGGGGACACGTACACTTTCAGTGACCTGGGCAAGCTGACTCCACTGTCCAGAGCCAGAACCTGTTCGGCCAGTTTTAGTTCCCAGTGGCCGATCGAGATTAGGGGCCCAGGTGCAGCATGCCATAAACCCTTCATTGCACACATCTATATCTAAATCTTATCCACACCTGTCACTGCTCTTTCTTTACGACCTGCTTTACGAGGAGGAGGTGCCCGATTTTATTAGGGGTCCAGATTATATCTGTTGCAGGTGTTGGGCCTCACTGGGTATTTGGTTGTGGGCTGGACAAACTGAAAATGGGCTTGTCATCATGAATCTGTCTTTGTTTTGTTGTAAGAAATATGTGAATGACCCACTGTAAAAATAAGGAATGTTTGCCTAAAGCATAATATTCTGTATAAAAGAGATAGCTGGTTTTCCATGAAAAAGGGCAGTCTCCTGAGAACATACACCGTGTTGTACTTCTAGGATACCTGTTGCTGGCTGCAGCCAATAAATTGATCTTTGAAGCCACCAAGAAGACTCTGTGTTTCTGTAGTCTGAGACAGGAAGAACTCGAGGTCATTGGGTGTGTTCCCTGGCACCGCTGGGTCCAATAAAACCCAGTACTTCAATGCGGAGCTACAAGGAGTCACCAGAAGAGGCCTGATGTGGAGAATTATCAATCACGGGCTACAAGGAGTCACCAGAAGAGGCCTGATGTGGAGAGTGATCATCCACGGAGACCCATACGGAGCTACAATGAATGATGAAATGAAATGAAAATAGGTACTTATAAAGCGCACGGCTACTCCACAGAGTGTCCCGGCGCAGAAGGACTACCAAAAGACAGGAAACCAGAGCCCAAAGGCCACACCGAACAGAGAGAAATTAATGCTGGAAAAGCCAGGTTTTTTGCTGTCTCCTAAAAGTAAGCAGGTCCTGGACCTGCCTGAGGTGAAGAGGCAGACAGTTGCATGAGCGGGCAGCCAGCACTTGAAAGGAGCGACCGCCCACACGCGAGCGGGCAAACTTAGGAATGAACATCAGAGACTGCACTGAGGACCTCAAGGCTTGTTGCGGCACATAGTGCTGGACCCTTCTCCTGAGATATACGGCACCCATGCCACGAAAGGCACGAAAAGCCAAAACCAGAGCATTAAATTGGATCCTCTTCTGGACCGGTAGCCAGTGCAAGACCTTCAGGTGGATCGTCATATGTGCTCTGGATCCCACCATGAGAATAGCTCTGGCCGCCGCATTCTGAACCACCTGCAAACGATTCAGTAAGTACTCAGGTAGGCCCAGGTACAAGATGTTAACGTAATCCAGCCTGGATATAATTAGGGCTTGGACTACAGTCTTCCGATACTCGATCGGTAGCAGGGGAAGAAAGTTTTTAAACATTTTTAGCATGCCAAAACAGGTGCCAGCGACAGTTTGAATTTGAGCCTTCATTGATAGGGTGGCATCTAGCTTAACCCCTAGGTTCTTCACAGTGCTAACTGGAGCTGTGGGAAGGGACATATCCCGAGGCCACCATTGGTGCCATGATTCGCATGGCGGACGACCAAAGAAGATAATCTCCGATTTTTCTGGGTCACACTTTAATTGGTTATGCCGTAACCAAGAAAAAACCTCCGTCAGACAGATGTTGATCTCGTTGCCTCTAAAATCCGTGCCTTTGTCGCACGTAAACAACAGTTGAGTATCATCGGCATATGATACTATCTTGGCGCCGTGTGACTCAGCTAGAAGTGCAAGAGGGGCCATATAAATATTGAAGAGTGATGGGCTCAAGATTAGGCCTGGGCGTTAAAATACGCTCCGCTCGCGGAATTTTGGCAATTCCGCATTCCACGGTGAACGCGGAATTTCCGAAAATTCCACGATCCGCGGCGTAGCGGGATTTTTTCCTTGTTCGCGCTTTCAAAATGCGTGTTTGCGCACGCGGTAGCGACTTACCGGGATCCCTGCGTTCGCCGACGAGTTTTCCTATCCGTTCGCGTGCGGCACGAGATTTTGGTAGCCGGCCGCGCGATCCCGCGAGAGTGTGCGATCACGAACACGTCATTCGGACGTGCCATCGGACATCCGCGTTCGCGAACAGGAAACACGCATCGCGAATGGGCGGGACAAGTGAAACAAGATGGCCGCGCCAATTGACGACCGCATGGGCAAGTTCGCGAGATATTTCCCCCCAAGCACGCAAACAGCGTCCCCGAACAGGAAAAACGCATCGCGAACGGGCGGAACAAGCAATTCCGCGTGCTCGCGGACTTCTGCGTAGCTCGCGGAGATTTTTTACATCTTCGCGGATCTTTGCGTAACGCGACTACGCAAATTCCGACCAGGCCTACTCAAGATAGACCCCTGTGGAACCCCCACCTTCATGGGCGGAATGGGGGCCGAAAAGGGGGGGACCAAATTGCCTGCTGACGATCACTCAAAAAAGAGGCGAACCACTTGAGTACCGTGCCCCCAACGCCTCATTCCAGCAGGCTCTGCAAGAGCCGGTCATGGGGCACGGTATAAAGGGCCTCGGACAGGTCTAGCAGTATCAACACTGCGCTTCCCCCTTTATCTAGTTGCTCTTTAATAGTTTCCGAGACTTCCAATAAAGCTGTTTCAGTACTAAGGTGGGCTCTGAAACCAGACTGACTATCATGGAGTACATAGTTGGCTTCCACGTAGTCAGTCAATACTAGATTGACATACTTTTCTAGGACATTGGAGAAGAAAGGCAACAGTGATATAGGCCTATAATTAGAGTTACTGCTGGATCTGCAGAAGGTTTCTTCAGTAGGGGAAGAATTTTGGCCTTTTTCCAGCTGCTTGGCACCTGCCCCTTTTGTAATGAGGTATTCAAGACCAGATTGACAGCTGGATTTATAGTCCCAGCAATAACAGACAGTATTTTCGCTGGGCAGGGGTCCGAAGGAGAACCTGACTTCAAGGTATTCATTATCTCAAGGGATTTCTCTAAGGAAATGGGAGGAAATTGAGTAAGAGAAGGCCCAGCCCCAGAGCTGGCCAGGCATAAAAAGTAACCCTGGGCGATGAACTCCGCTCCGCTCGCGGAGTTTGCGGAGTTTCCTGCACTCCGCGTTACGCAGAGATCGCGGAGTTCCGAAAAACTCCGCTTCGCGTTGTGTAGCGGAGTTTTTTTCCTCGCTTGCGTTCGTCAACGTCAAGTTGGCGACCGAGGAAAATCAACCTCCCGGCGAGATTTTTCCTTGTTCGCGATCGTCAACATCAAGTTGGCGAGCGCGAGCGTGAAAAATCAACATCCCCGCGAGATTTCTCAACGCGGGAGGGTCAGGTTTCTCTTTGCGAGTGGTCGCATATGCTCGCGACAGCTCGCGTTGAGAAACTGCCCGTTTACGTTGAGAAAGCTGCCGCTCGAGTAAAAATCTACTCGAACGGCAGAAAAGGAAAGCAGGGACCGCTTGCACTGTGCATGGTGCCGTTCGCAATGATTGCACAGTGCGGACAAGCATCCGGCACTGTGCAATCACCGCGAACGGCATTTTTCTATTGTAATCCACCGCTCACGTAGCTCCGCGTAGTGCGGCGGAGTTTTTTTTTCACTTCGCGTAGTGCAGCGTAGTGCAACTCCGCCCAGGGTTAGTAAAAACCTCGCATCTACTTCCTTGGCTGGGGATGAAGTCACAAAAGACTTTTGAATAGTGCAAATTTTATTATGGAAGTAGCCGGCAATATGATGAACCCAGGCAGACGCGGGGGTAAACGGAATTCCCACCGCGCTCGGGGATGAGAAGTCCTTGACAATTTTGAAGATTTCTTTACTCTTATTTCCCGCTACCTCGATTTTAGAGGAAAAAAAGTGTTTCTTTTCCTCACGGATTTTATTATAGTGGGCTTTCAGAGCTTGTTTGTATCTGGCTTTGTCCTCGGGGTTGAACTTATTCTGCCATACTCTCTCCAACCGTTTACAAGCGCTTCTGCTTTTTCTAAGAGTTTCAGTAAACCAAGGAGCAGAGGCGCGGATAAATTTGTCCACTCGAGTGATAAGGGGAGCCAGCTCCAGAGCACGGCACTCAAGCCAATTCTCAAGGCTGAGTACATCTGTCTCAAGATCGCCGCTGAAAGGAATCGGATGCTGTCTCAGTGCTGCCTTCATGACAATGAGTCACCAGAAGAGGCCTGATGTGGAGAATGATCATCCACGGAGATCCATGCAGAGCTACAAGGAGTCACCAGAAAAGGCCTGATGTGGAGAATTATCATCCAGAGATCCATGCGGAGCTACAAGAAGTCGCCAGAAGAGGCCTGATGTGGAGAATTATCATCCACGGTGATCCATGCAGAGCTACAAGGAGTCACCAGAAGAGGCCTGATGTGGAGAATTATCATCCACGGTGATCCATGCGGAGCTACAAGGAGTCACCAGAAGAGGCCTGATGTGGAGAATTATCATCCACAGAGATCCATGTGGAGCTACAAAGAGTCACCAGAAGAGGCCTGATGTGGAGAATTATCATCCATGGAGATCCATGTGGAGCTACAAGGAGCCACCAGAAGAGGCCTGATGTGGAGAATTATCATCCACTGTGATCCATGCGGAGCTACAAGGTGTCACCAGAAGAGGCCTGATGTGGAGAATTATCATCCACAGAGATCCATGCGGAGCTACAAGGAGTCACCAGAAGAGGCCGCCGTGAAGAGCAACTGGCAGGTAGCTGAAGGAGCCCGTACCTGCGGGAATTAATGTGGTGCCACAGGAAATCCTGAATTGTAGGGTACTGTAGTAAGTATCTGGAGGTAAACTCAGGCAAGAGAGACGAGTGGGTAGGCCAACTCGCTCCCAATATGGAAGGTGGGCCCAATAGCAGCCAACCCTTGAGAGCAGTAAAGGCCAGTTTCCTTAACCCCATGGTTCTCTGGACTTGGATTGTACTGTATTGAAATTGCATTTATATAGCGCTTAATACGCTGGTGAGGCGTTGAAGCACTATGAGGCGAGTAGCCTGCTACTTCGGATCCCAGGGTCATTGGTTAATCCATTGTTTTTTGGGATTAATCTTGTGGTCTCAAGGAGACCTGTCCATGTATATACTCCACTTTTTCTGTGGTAGATTAAAATATTAGGACTTATTTGTGCTCATCAGCGGGGGGCGTGAGGTCAATCAGATGAATAGACATGCAAAGGAGATTCATTATTGAACCATGTTGCAGAGAAATGGCTTCAAAAAGGAGGAGCTGAGACCTATGACATGAGGTGCGGGCAAATTGCAGAAATACAATAATACAGGCGTGTGAGGTGGAGTAGGCTCCACACAAGGAGAGTAAAGTAAGCAGAGGATGGAAGGTAAGGAGAGAGTCACTTAATATAAAGGAGGGCGATTAATATAAAGGAGGGCGAGAGATTAATTGATAGTTTTAAGTCAAGGTCACTTTTTCATGCATGGTTTTGGGAAAATAGTGGAGACTTCTAGAAAGAATGCACGTTGAGCTTGTAAAACTGTAGAAAGGCAGTACATTATTTGCATGTGAGGCAGTGCACAGTATTGTAGCATTTGCATAGCGCCTACTCAACGCACAAGAGGATGCAGGCATTACCGCCATCATGGTGGTCCAGAGGGGACAGTACCACCGGCCCTACGTGCAGGGAGTGTTGTTTCTGTGGGAGTCACCTATGACCTCTCCATGAGGCCATTGGTGTGTGTGTCTGAAGCAGCAGGCATAGCGCCACGTGAGGCGGCCACGTCTAGCGCCAGAGACTCTCTTCGGTGATGGTGGTGAGGTCATGGAAGAAGGAGTTTTTACAGATCTTCGCTGCTGGATGCAGACGGGCTTTCAGTGTTTTATGGAGTGCTCCAGAGAAGGCAGACACCTTGTTGGACAATCGCCCCTTCAGAGCAGGGTTTGCACAAGCACCTCCCACCTCCAGACGCCTCGCAGGCGAGGGCAGGTGAGGAGCTGTTTTATTCATTTTCCACAAGTGAGTGGGAGTCAGGCGCCCGCTAACCCGTTTTTCTCTTTTTTATTGAAATAAAAGACGACAAGACGACCCTTCACCTCTCCTGCAGCCAATCAGAATCCAGTATGAGGCGTTAACGTGAAAACATTGACTTGTACCGAAAGGGAAGCAGCATTTTCTTGTAAAAGTGCGACGGTGTCTGCTGACATTTCATTGCTCTTTCGAGGTGCTGGGTAACCGAGCCTCTCCAGATAGTGGGGAACTCGCCATGGCTGGGCTTGTCTTATGGCAACTCCTGCCAGCGAGGCACAGCCCTGAGAGGTCATTCAGAGGGCACAGGCCTCATGGCTCCTTGGCCTCGACGCTCAGTCAGTCAGAGGAGGGCCACCAATGGGCTGTACCGAAAGGGTAGGAGTCAGAGCATACATTCTATGACGAAAGACGAAGTAACCAATCAGAGCCCCCAGGATATTGCGGCATGGATTAGCAAATTTAGCGGCACAAATATGGAAATTTAGCGGCATTTTTGCGGCACTTTATTTTACTCATCATTCATTTTCAGCCGAAATCAATGGAAACTGTTTTATCAGAGTATTTCACTTTGCAATAGGCATGTTTAAAGTATCTGCAGCCCTACAAAAGCACAGCTCCAGTCCTAACCTCGTGGGAGGGAGCTGTATTTCTCCCTGGGATGTTCTAGTGCCCATGTATGCACCCCTGCCCATGTATGCACCCCTGCCGAGGCACCGCTGCCCATGTATGCACCCCTGCCGAGGCACCGCTGCCCATGTATGCACCCCTGCCGAGGCACCGCTGCCCATGTATGCACCCCTGCCGAGGCACCCCTGCCCATGTATGCACCCCTGCCGAGGCACCGCTGCCCATGTATGCACCCCTGCCGAGGCACCGCTGCCCATGTATGCACCCCTGCCGAGGCACCACTGCCCATGTATGCACCCCTGCCGAGGCACCGCTGCCCATGTATGCACCCCTGCCGAGGCACCGCTGCCCATGTATGCACCCCTGCCGAGGCACCACTGCCCATGTATGCACCCCTGCCGAGGCACCACTGCCCATGTATGCACCCCTGCCGAGGCACCGCTGCCCATGTATGCACCCCTGCCGAGGCACCGCTGCCCATGTATGCACCCCTGCCGAGGCACCACTGCCCATGTATGCACCCCTGCCGAGGCACCGCTGCCCATGTATGCACCCCTGCCGGGGAAGCTCTGCCTCCCGGATCCGTGAGGCCGGACACCTCTTCCTCAGGCACCCTAGGGCGCAGGATCGTAGTGGCTGATCCAAATAAGTGAGACAGACTGCATAGGGAGGTCACCTCCTGCTTACCTGGTCCAGTCTTCATAGGTCGACTTGAGCATACACCTAACACCCTGGTACTATTCCTTGTGCATAATACACAGAGGCCTCTTAAAACCCAAGAGGACGTTGTCAGTGTGAAGCAGAATACCAAGTTGCAATCAATTGCACCTACTGGGTCTTTTACAGTAAACCACGAAGGAACACACCAGCTATCACTCAGGACTGGCAAAAACATCCTAGAACCATACTGCCCCTTCAGACAAATTGCCCTCAACCATGCACCAACCCAACTTTTGAGATATGTCAGGAGGCACAGGAATAAGGGCCTCGTAATCCTGCATGGCCAGGGACCACCAGCTATCACTCAGGACTGGCTAAAACCGCCTAGAACCGTCCTGCCCGCATTCTTCTGTCATGACAGCATTCAGTAGGGGTGGGGCTTGGAAGTGTCTTCGTCAGGCACACCATCATCCACAGAGCACAAGCACTAGAGGAGTGAACTGAAAGATCTGTAGAAAAGTGAGCTGCAAAGCAAGTAATACGGAATTTAACACATCATTGCATGATATATATTTTATAAAGTATGTGTACTGCTTGATGAGCGTTTACATCTGTATGTTTGCCTGCACTAAGCCCCAAGTCAAAAGTAAAGGTATCACGTGTGTGTGTGTGTGCACGCACGTAAGTGTGTGTGTGTGTGTGCGCTCGCGTGTGTGTGTGCGGGTGCGTGCATGCGTGTGTGTTTGTGTCTGTTGCACACAACTACTTATTTAAAAAGAAACTTTGTGAATCAAGTTCACACATTACTCTGACACGTTACATTTCTAAATGTATTTACCTACTTGGCGAGTTGTTTTTTCCCCACTGATAGGGTCTTGATGAACTGTGTAGAAAGAATAGAGATCTACCCATTTACTGCATTGGGACACGGGTGATATGGTCGGAGGTCCACAGGCACAGTTGTTTGAGCTGGTTGTGATTTATTTTGTTTCAGCATCTTACATATTGTACAGGAAACATTTATCCCTCTTTAGACTGAAGGTAAGACGGGTCCAGGTTTTCAAATTCTGAGCTGTGTCACCTCATGATCAGTCAAATGATGTCAGTAGATTCAAATCCCAACTAAAACAAGCATTGGCATAGCAAATAGGTCTCGCCTTTGGGACCTTATAAGTATTTAGTTATGCAGCACAATATCCTTACTGCAACAACATTAACTGCCACCCCAGGACGCACCCACGGACCCTTCGCCTGCCAATCTTGCAAGTTCTCCTGCCTCCGGACCTGCACCGCACCCGCCACACCGAGCACCAGCAGCAACCACCTGAAGTGCATCCTGCTCAACACCCGCTCCGTCCACAGACACGCCGTGGAACTTTGGAACCTGCTCGACTCCACATCACCAGATGTCGCTTTCCTCACGGAAACATGGATGAACGCCTCCTCAGCGCCCGACATCGCCATCGCCATCCCGGACGGATACAAGATCACCCGAAAGGACCGCGCCAACCAGACCGGAGGAGGCATCACCATCGTCCACAAGAACACCATCCGCATTACGACCAACTCCGACGACACCTTCACAGCCGGCGAACACCTGCACTTCCAGATACACACCGACCCCAAGACCACCCTCAGAGGCACCCTCATCTACAGACCCCCAGGACCACGCACACAATTCAGCGAAGACATCGCCGACCTCATCAGCCCGCACGCCCTCCTCTCGGCCGACTACATCCTCCTTGGGGACCTCAACTTCCACCTAGAGAACAACAACGATCGCAACACCACCACCCTGATGGACAACCTCGCCAACCTCGGACTCAAGCAACTGGTGACCACCCCCACACACCACGCCGGCCACACGCTTGACCCCGTCTTCTCCTCCAGCAAGGACATCTCCTTCAGCCACACCACCGGACTCCACTGGACAGACCACTGCTGCGTCCACTTCAGCTTCAGCAGGACCACCACGCACCACCACCCGCAACAGCTCCCGCGCAGAAGCTGGAACAAGATCACCACCGACCAACTCACCACATCCCTGAGCCAGAACCCTCCCGCCAGCTCAACGAACCCCAACCAAGCCGCCAGCAACCTCACAAGATGGATCACCAACTGCGCTGACATCCTCGCCCCATTGAAGACCCCCCAATCAGACCCGGCAACAAGAAAGCACCCTGGTTCACCGACGAACTCAAGAAATCCAAGAAGAACTGCCGGGCCCTCGAGAAAGCATGGCGCAGAGACCCGACTGCAGACAACATGACCACCCTCAAACACGCCACCCGAAAACACCACCAGCTGATCCACACCACCAAGAAAACCGCATTCAAGGAACGACTGGACAACAACGCCCACAACAGCAAGGAACTCTTCATCATCGTCAAAGAGCTCTCGAACCCCAGCGCCGGAAACAACGACATCACCCCCTCGCAAGACCTCTGCAACTCGCTCGCCTCGTTCTTCCACAGCAAGATCGCAGACATACACAACAGTTTCAGCACACAGCCGACGTACCCTACAACCGTTCCAACGTCCCCACCTCCACCCTCCGAGCCTGGACCCCGATCAACACCGAAGACACTATCCACACGATGAACTCCATCCACTCCGGATCACCAACCGACCCCTGCCCTCACCACATCTTCAACAAGGCCGACGCCGTCATCGCACCCCACCTCCGGGACATCATCAACACCTCCTTCGACACCGCCACCTTCCCAGAGAGCTGGAAGCACGCCGAACTCTGCGCCCTACTGAAGAAACCGTCAGTGGACCCCACCGACCTCAAAAACTACCGCCCCATCTCGCTCCTTCCTTTTCCTGCCAAAGTCATCGAGAAGACCGTCAACAGACAACTGGCCGCCTTCATCGAGACGAATGGATCCTCGACCACTCACAGTCCGGCTTCCGGGCCAACCACAGCACCGAGACCGCCCTCATCGCAGCCACCGACGACATCCGAGCCCTGCTCGACAACGGGGAAACAGCGGCCCTCATCCTCCTGGACCTCTCCGCAGCGTTCGACACAGTCTGCCACCGCACCCTAGTGCAACGCCTGAACAACGTCGGAATCCAAGAGAAGGCACTGGAGTGGATCATCTCCTTCCTCGCCGGAAGAACCCAGAGAGTCCGCCTCCCCCCGTTCAGTTCCGAGGCCACCAAAGTCATCTGCGGCGTACCACAAGGATCATCACTCAGCCCCACCCTCTTCAACGTCTACATGAGCCCCCTCGCAGCCATCGCACGCCAACACAACCTCAACATCATCTCCTACGCCGACGACACCCAGCTGATCCTCTCCCTCACCAACGACCCCACAACCGCCAAAACCAACCTACATGAAGGGATGAAGGACGTAGCCGAGTGGATGAGGAACAGCTGCCTGAAACTGAACTCAGATAAGACGGAAGTCCTCATCCTAGGATCATCACCCTCCGCCTGGGACGACTCCTGGTGGCCCCCTGCCCTGGGCAACGCACCCAAACCAACGGACCACGCACGCAACCTGGGCTTCATCCTGGACTCCTCCCTCTCAATGACCAGACAAGTCAACGCCGTCTCCTCGTCTTGCTTCAACACCCTACGCATGCTGCGGAAGATCTTCCGGTGGATCCCCACCGAAACCAGGAAGACGGTCACCCAGGCCCTCGTCACCAGCCGACTGGACTACGGCAACTCCCTCTACGCCGGAACCACAGCCAAACTTCAGAAAAGACTCCAACGCATCCAGAACGCCTCAGCTCGACTCATCCTGGACATCCCCGACACAGCCACATCGCCGAACACCTGAGAGACCTGCACTGGCTCCCCGTCAGCAAGAGAATCACGTTCCGACTCCTCACCCACGCACACAAAGCTCTCCACAACCAAGGCCCCAGATACCTCAACGACCGTCTGACCTTCTACACTCCCACCCGCCAGCTACGATCGACCAACCACGCCCTCGCCGCCGTCCCCCGCATCCGAAGAGCCACAACGGGAGGAAGATCCTTCTCCTACCTGGCTGCCAAGACGTGGAACTCCCTACCCATCCACCTCCGCCTGACCCAAGACCACCTCTCCTTCAGGAAGCAACTCAAGACCTGGCTGTTCGAACAGTAGCGGACCCCCCTCCCCCTAGCGCCTTGAGACCCTCCGGGTGAGTAGCGCGCTATACAAATGCTTGATTGAACTGTTGCATGGCTAAACACTTATAAGGTCCCAAAGGCGAGACCTATTGGCTATGCCAATGCTTTTTTTTGTCTGTTGCGGAGATATTTATTTATTTCTAGTCACGCTTGCGACTTCATACTTTTGAGTATAAAGTTGAATTTTAAAGTAAAATTCTTCCATGCAGCTGGCCTCATCCTGCAGTCAGTTGTAGTTTAAAGACCGTTGCTAATAAGGCTGAGTTCGGAAAACATGACCAATACCTTTAAACGTAACCACAGGCTACACTGTGTGTGGGTGGGAGCCGCTCGGCGCGTCTGTCCTTCCAAAACCGCAAACTTACCGCTCTGGTACATTATGTGTCCACGTGAAAGCAGCGACACATCATCATTTTAAAACCAGGCTGGCCTTAGTTGTGCTTGGGAAGTGGCGTGTATGTGAACTCCGCATCTCAAAAAAGAAAAGATGTCCCAGGTCTTTCCTTTGCATTCTGGTACTTGTAGTCCTAGATTTAGAACGAGAAACTTAAAACTCCGGGTAGAAGAATGTAAAGAAAAAGTCAGAACCAGACATGCTGCAGAGTGGTGTAACACAGAACTTTTATAGGTGGCCAAACTGATTAACACAGAGAGCAAATTGGATATTAATTGCGGAAGTCGTCAGGCGAGTTGCTCGCACACTCGGAGACAACATCCCTTCCCGCTCACCAGTCCCAGGGTGAACAGATGGCTCCACTTTCCCCCTCCTGGGCTTTCCTTTTACAGAGCAGCATGGGGCCTGCTAGG
Source organism: Calotriton arnoldi (assembly GCA_963921515.1). Classification (NCBI taxonomy): domain Eukaryota; kingdom Metazoa; phylum Chordata; class Amphibia; order Caudata; family Salamandridae; genus Calotriton; species Calotriton arnoldi. The sequence continues at coordinate 1,484,667 of CAWUFW010001899.1, read as the reverse complement.
CAATTGGTTCAACTGAGCCAATTTAAGACAACCCCAGAATGCACTGCTTCGCGGAATGAAAAGGCCAGGGCTGGCAACAGTCTGTCCCGGATGCAGGGATTCATCTGGTCGCTTTAGTTGTGACTGATTGCGATTTCTGTAATCTGCATCCTCAGCACAGCGTCACGGACGTGGGTGATCAGGCCGGAAAGACCAACTAGTGCTTAATTTGAGCCGGTGGTTGGAGGTGGGGCACACTGGCACTAATTTTTGGGAACCTGCAGTTATTTTTCCCTCATTAGACTTTGACACGTGGCATGAGACAGAAAAGCACACAAGGGGAAAGAAGGTGGAAGAGAACGAGGGGAAAACAATGAGAAAGGTAGAAATCAGGGATAAGAAATAACCTGCAAGATTGAGCTAAAGGGGCAGAAAGTGTTTGGGTGGCTCATAGAGGTGTGAGGTGGAAACATCGCCTTGGTACTCTGCAAGCTGACATTCGATAGCGGCGCATGTGAACTTAAAACTTTGGGCCCAGCACTTATTCTCTTATAAATTAAGCACTGCACATGCACAGCCCGTGGTCACAACCAAGCCTTCTGTCTTGATGTCATCAAGGACGCATTGCTGTTGTATTGCGATTTCATTTGACAGATCTTTGTGTTCAAGCCTGCGAAGGCAGCAATGACTACATCTCCCAGAATGCATTAGGTTGTTAAAACGAAAAGCCAGGACTACAGTATCCTCAGTGACAGGGAGTAATCTGTTAGTCTTGCAGAAAACTACTTTCCTGGGACAAAGTTGCTACCCCTGAGCACAGACCTCGTGTCACTCGGACATTTAGAGGTCAGTTTGACCAGCCACTGGCACATAGCAGCATCTAGTGCGGAGAGCATGACCCTGTCACTCAGACGTGAAACTTATCTATGTACAGCCTAGGGCAGCTTCGGACACAAGAGGGTACAAGGGAAGCAACCCCAACCCAAGGGGCGCAATCCCTTAAACCAGACTGCTTGGCTATCTGATGATACGCTGGCTGCTTAATCCCTTCTGCGCATGTTTATAGCGTGTTGCTATTTAAATCAGGATTGATTTAATTTGTTCTATTTTACGTTTATTTTCACCGTTTTTCATCATTTATTTGACTGCACTCACTACCCTTGTAGTCACTGATACCAAAGTTTGCGTGACCCCATTTCCTCTGAAGTCATCTCATTCACTAAGTCTTACTAAACTCGAGACTGGAGAGAGCGCAAGAGGTCTGATCTGGCCCAGTCACAGGCCTCACCAAGCTTCCCAACATAACTTTCAAAAGGAAGACGTTGAGTCAGAACAGGGGGCAGGACTTTTATTTACGAAACATGGATTCTGCTCCACGCATGTCAACAGTGGAAAAAACACAAGAAACTTTAAGAAGACCTAATCTGTTTATTATTTCGAGTGGGGTTTTTACAGATATGCTGAATCTCCTCAAAGCGCAGTGCCTCGCTCTCGGCTCTTCCCCATTGCTGCACATCTTCATGCCGTGATGCTGGTCCGGGAGGCTGGGGAGATCGTCATTTAAGGGTGATAGCCCGCTTAGAGAGAAGTGAGGCTAAACTTGCGAAGCGCGCCCTGACTACCACGCACTTCCCCTGCTTAAAAATATCTCGGGAACAGGCCTCCCAGGGTGTTATGTCCGGATGTTCCGTCACCTTGTGGGGTGTGACGTGGACTGTCTGCCAATAAGGAGAGTGCGGGACAGGACCATACAATGTGCTGGAGGTCTGCTGAGAACTCCTGGCAGTGCAGGCCTCCTAGATGTGGTGTGTGTGTGTGTGTTTGTGTGCGTGCGTGCGTGTGCGTGTGTGTGTGTGTGGTAAGGGGGTGTAGTGTGAGGTATGCTGCCTGGAGTATGTTGAATTGTGTGCTCTGAAACCGGGCATTGTGGGAGGCCTTGTGCGGGGATTCGAGTGCTCTGTCCCATTCTGAGCTGTGGAGCGCACAGCTCAGCGCCTGTATCTGGGTCTCATTTGTCTCCGAGGGAGAGCAATGGGGTCCTGTGTGATCCCTCTTGGTCCGATAAAGCCATGTGATAAGTCGTCGTCACATCCCCACGGTGGGTAAAGTCTGGCTAAAGAGTGTGTGGGAGGCGCGGTGTCTATTATGGACCCTTGAGTGCGGAGGTCGTGCCTTATCCGACGATCCTGTAGGAATGGACTGCTGGGGAGGGCGAAGTCATCGACCAAGGGGTCGATGGTTAGAAGCTGGCCATCTGCGAACAGGGTGCCTGCAGTAGTAAGGGAGCAATTATGCCAGGTGTTCGCTACGTGGTCGTGACAAGAAAGGGCTTTAACGTAAAATGTGTAATGCAGGAACTAAACCAAGCCATCTCAAAGCCTTCTCTTTAGCCTGGCCCTGGCGAAAATATACATTTTTCTGTTCCGGATGAGTCGTGAGATGAAGGGAGCAAAATTCTCTGAGCATGGAGGGTTCGAATGTGATGGCGAAAGGCACACAGGGCGGCGTGAGCAAGAGAACACGTGCCCTTCCACGGAGTGCTCAAAGAACAAGCATTGGCCGCGCGGCCGTGCGAGACGCGCTCTGTGGTGGGGGAGGGGGGAGGAGCGGGAGAGCAAGTGACGCGCGGCCGTGAAAGTGACACGGCCGCGCGGCCCCGAGAAGCACTCTGTGGTGGGGGAGGGGGAGGAGCAAGTGAGAGGAAAGACATATGGCGCCTGGAGCATGCGAGGAATGCGCGTTACTGTGCGCGTACTCGCATGCTCTAGGCCAGCCAAAAGTTGTGGTCGCATTTCTGCAAGCCCACCACAAAATGTCTTGCCCAGAGCCAGCGCTGAAGCGCTGGCTTTCAGGGTGAGACCTAAAAATAGATGGTTATGTTTGGGCGATCATTTCTTAAGAACTGGATAGCAATGGGTAGCAATCATTTTTAGCTCTTATGTTTTATTGCAAAAGAGAAACAACAATATGCAAATCTGTGTTGGCCATGTCCCCAACAAGAATCCTGTCACAAACATAAGTAATGTCCCCACTGCACGGGAACACAAGCAACCTTATAAATTCCTGCTGGATACGAAGTGTATGCTGAAGCATTTCCATTCAATAATATTTTGATTTAATGCAGGGACAGAATCACTATTATCGGTAATCTGTTCTTTCCACAAATACTCCCATTACAGTGTAAATTATGTGGGGTTAATTAGTAAATGTAGCTTCCTGAAATCTCTTTCCTAGTAACCATGTTTACACAAGTTCTATAGATTCAGAACCTCTTCCCCCATGCAATTTGCTATAATAATATAGAGGTTTATTTTTGCCCATAGCACCCTGGCAATCTCTAGTTGACACAATGACTACCTGGCACCTGAAAGCTCCCCAGTTCTGCCCTTCTTATTTTTTACATTTCAACATACTTTGTTTGCCATTGATTTTGGGTGCAAAGCTCTCGTAAGTTCATCAAGAAGATGGAAATCAGCGTATGCTCCGCTAAAATAGCGAGCAGGGGAAACAAAACAGAAACAGCATGTGGTATGGAGGGAAGTACTAGGGGAAATCTCCCTCAAAATGGTTAATTAAAGCACTAAACGTAGAAAAAACACAATCTCCTTCTTTACAAAAAAATAGGTAATTTCCCGTTTCAATGGAATAACATGCATCAACGTTTTTGCATGTGAAATTATCACACAGAACCAGTGAAAAATGTAGAAGAGTCCTACAGAACTTCACTACGACATGAATGATATAAAGAAGCAGAACTGATCTTCAGTAGCTCCGAGACACGCTGACTGCCCCTGCGCCTGGTGTGCTTGCCATACATGAGCCTCGAGTCTACCTTCAGCAGTTTTCTCTTTGCTCCTGGGACGTGTCCTCTTTCAGCCTAGTGAAGGTGGTATATTTGGTTAAAACCACATATGTTTCCTGTTTTGATTCTCTCCTCTGTGGTTTGCAGAAAAAAACACTGCATTTTCAAAATTTTGCAGGCAGTTTTGTAAAAATTGCGGCCTTTTTACAAAACTGCCGATTTCGCAATTTTTTTGCAAATCGCGAAATCCTGGAGGGTCTGACCAATGAGACATTCAACCCTTGAACTCCCTCCATTCACAAAATATCAAATGGCCGCATTTGTGGGGGGCCAGTGCCAGCTCTCGCGCTCAGGTGAGGACTCACCTGCCTGGTACAGGTGTTATTATGGGGAATATAGTGGTACCTGCCCAGCGCAGTCTAATTGAGCGTAGACATGGCCTCTTGGTGAGCACGACCATCCTGGTAGTACAGTTTCACAGGCAGTAGTCTGACAGGCCAGGGGGTAGCCTCGTGCCCAGAAATAATGCCACATGCCAAGGACTGGCCTCATGTGTCCAGGAACCGTCTCAGATGCCCAGTGCAGCCACGTTTGTACCCACGTATACTCAACCACGAAGTGCCTCTTGAGTTCCAAGTTTATCCCCCTTGTCCGGTCCGGGACGCTCTTCCGTAACTTTTCTGCTTTTGTCACATAACAGGGGAGAGGACTTGTCAGCGTAGGCTAGGTACCGAAACTATTCGGTACCACCCAGAGGGGAGGAAGGGAGATGGTGACACCTCCAGCCCCACAGTGGCCACATCATGGCACCAGTGGCAGGTCACCACTTGAGCAGTGCGCTGCTGCTGATGCCTGGACCTTGCCGAGAATCCTATACCCACTAGAGCGGTGCACTGCTACTGATGCTGGGACCTCGATGAGAATCTTACACCCACTAGAGCAGTGCGCTGCTACTGATGCTGGGACCTCGATGAGAATCCTACACCCACTAGAGCAGTGAGCTGCTACTGATGCCGGGACCTTGACGAGAATCCTACACCCACTAGAGCAGTGCGCTGCTACTGATGCTGGGACCTCGATGAGAATCCTACACCCACTAGAGCAGTGCGCTGCTACTGATGCTGGGACCTCGATGAGAATCCTACACCCACTAGAGCCGTGAGCTGCTACTGATGCTGGGACCTCGATGAGAATCTTACATCCACTAGAGCCATGAGCTGATACTGATGCTGGGACCTCGATGAGAATCCTACACCAACTAGAGCAGTGCGCTGCTACTGATGCTGGGACCTCGATGAGAATCCTACACCCACTAGAGCAGTGCGCTGCTGCTGATGCCTGGACCTTTACGAGAATTCTACACCCACTAGAGCAGTGAGCTGCTACTGATGCTGGGACCTTGACGAGAATCCTACACTCACTAGAGCAGTGCACAGCTACTAATGCCGGGGACTCGATGAGAATCCTACAGCCACTAGAGTAGTGTATTCCTACTGATGCCGGGATATCGATAAGAATCCTACACCCACTGGAGCAGGGCGCTGCTACTGATGACGGGACTTTGATGAGAATCCTACACCCACTAGAGCAGTGCACAGCTACTGATTGTGGGACCTCGATTACAATCCTCCACCCATTGGAGCAGTGCGCTGCTACTGATGACGGGACCTCGGTGAGAATCCTCCACCCATTGGAGAAGTGTGCTGCCACTGATGCCGGGACCTTGATGAGAATCATACACCCACTAGAGCAGTGCGCTGCTACTGATGTCGGGACCTCAAAGAGAATCCTACATCCATCAGAGCAGTGCAATGCTACTGATGCCGGGACCTTGATGAGAATCATACACCGTCTAGAGCAGTGCGCTGCTACTGATGCTGGGACCTTGATGAGAATCCTACATCCATCAGAGCAGTGCGCTGCTACTGATGACGGGACCCTGATGAGAATCCTACATCCATCAGAGCAGTGCGCTGCTACTGATGCCAGGACCCTGATGAGAATCCTACATCCATCGGAGCAGTGCGCTGCTACTGATGCCGGGATCTTGACAAGAATCCTACACCCACTAGAGCATTGTGCTGCTACTGATGCCGGGATATTGACGAGAATCCTACACCCACTAGAGCAGTGCGCTGCTACTGATGCCGGGACCTTGATGAGAACCCTACACCCACTAGAGCGGTGCGCTGCTACTGATGCCGGGACCTTTATGAGAATCCTACACCCACTAGAGCAGTGCGCTGCTGCTGATGCAAGGACCTTGACGAGAATCCTATACCCACTAGAGCAGTGCGCTGCTGCTGATGCCAGGACCTTGACGAGAATCCTACATCCACTAGAGCAGTGCGCTGCTGCTGATGCCAGGACCTCGATGAGAATCCTACATCCACTAGAGTAGTGTGCTGCTGCTGATGCCGGGACCTCGATGAGAATCCTACATCCATCGGAGCAGTGCACTGCTACTGATGCTGGGACCTCGATGAGAATCCTACATCCACTAGAGTAGTGCGCTGCTACTGATGCCGGGACCTCGATGAGAATCCTACATCCATCGGAGCAGTGCACTGCTACTGAAGCCGGGACGTTGATGAGAATCCTACATATACTCCAGCAGTGCGCTGCTACTGATGCTGGGACCTTGACGAGACTCCTACACTAACTAGAGCAGTGTATTCCTACTGATGCCGGGATATCGATGAGAATCCTACACCCACTAGAGCAGTGCGCTGCTACTGATGCCGGGATCTTGATGAGAATTCTACATCCATCGGGGCAGTGCGCTGCTACTGATGCCAGGACCCTGATGAGACCCCTACACCCACTAGAGCAGTGCGCTGCTAGTGATGCCGGGACCTTGATGAGAATCCTACATCCATTGGAGCAGTGTGCAGCTACTGAAGCCGGGACATTGATGAGAATCCTACATACACTTCAGCAGTGCGCTGCTACTGATGCCAGGACCTCGATGAGAATCCTACACCCACTAGAGCAGTGCACAGCTACTGATTGCGGGACCTCGATGAGAATCCTACATCCATCAGAGCAGTGCAATGCTACTGATGCCGGGACCCTGATGAGAATCTTACATCCATTGGAGCAGTGCGCTGCTACTGATGCCGGGACCTTGATAAGAATCCTACATCCATCGGAGCAGTGCGCTGCTACTGATGCTGGGAACTTGACAAGAATCCTACACCCACTAGAGCATTGTGCTGCTACTGATGCCGGGATATTGACGAGAATCCTACACCCACTAGAGCAGTGCGCTGCTACTGATGCCGGGACCTTGATGAGAACCCTACACCCACTAGAGCGGTGCGCTGCTACTGATGCCGGGACCTTTATGAGAATCCTACACCCACTAGAGCAGTGCGCTGCTGCTGATGCAAGGACCTTGACGAGAATCCTATACCCACTAGAGCAGTGCGCTGCTGCTGATGCCAGGACCTTGACGAGAATCCTACATCCACTAGAGCAGTGCGCTGCTGCTGATGCCAGGACCTCGATGAGAATCCTACATCCACTAGAGTAGTGTGCTGCTGCTGATGCCGGGACCTCGATGAGAATCCTACATCCATCGGAGCAGTGCACTGCTACTGATGCTGGGACCTCGATGAGAATCCTACATCCACTAGAGTAGTGCGCTGCTACTGATGCCGGGACCTCGATGAGAATCCTACATCCATCGGAGCAGTGCACTGCTACTGAAGCCGGGACGTTGATGAGAATCCTACATATACTCCAGCAGTGCGCTGCTACTGATGCTGGGACCTTGACGAGACTCCTACACTAACTAGAGCAGTGTATTCCTACTGATGCCGGGATATCGATGAGAATCCTACACCCACTAGAGCAGTGCGCTGCTACTGATGCCGGGATCTTGATGAGAATTCTACATCCATCGGGGCAGTGCGCTGCTACTGATGCCAGGACCCTGATGAGACCCCTACACCCACTAGAGCAGTGCGCTGCTAGTGATGCCGGGACCTTGATGAGAATCCTACATCCATTGGAGCAGTGTGCAGCTACTGAAGCCGGGACATTGATGAGAATCCTACATACACTTCAGCAGTGCGCTGCTACTGATGCCAGGACCTCGATGAGAATCCTACACCCACTAGAGCAGTGCACAGCTACTGATTGCGGGACCTCGATGAGAATCCTACATCCATCAGAGCAGTGCAATGCTACTGATGCCGGGACCCTGTTGAGAATCTTACATCCATTGGAGCAGTGCGCTGCTACTGATGCCGGGACCTTGATAAGAATCCTACATCCATCGGAGCAGTGCGCTGCTACTGATGCTGGGAACTTGACAAGAATCCTACACCCACTAGAGCAGTGTGCTGCTACTGATGCCGGGATATTGACGAGAGTCCTACATCCATTGGAGCAGTGTGCAGCTACTGAAGTCGGGACGTTGATGAGAATCCTACATACACTCCAGCAGTGCGCTGCTACTGATGCTGGGACCTTGACGAGACTCCTACACTAGCTAGAGCAGTGTACTCCTACTGTTACCGGGATATCAATAAGAATCATACACCCACTGGAGCAGGGCGCTGCTACTGATGACGGGACTTTGATGAGAATACTACACCCTCTAGAGCAGTGTGCTGCTACTGATGCCGGGACATCGATGAGAATCATACACCCACTAGAGAAGTGTGCAGCCACTCATGCCGGGACCTTGATGAGAATCCTACACCCACTGGAGAGGTGCGCTGCTACTGATGCCAGGACCCTGATGAGACCCCTACGCCCACTAGAGCAGTGCGCTGCTACTGATGCCGGGACCTCGATGAGAATCCTACATCCATCGGAGAAGTGTGCAGCTACTGACGCTGGGACCTTGACGAGAATCCTACACCCACTAGAGTGGTGCGCTGCTACTGATGCCGGGACCTTGATGAGAATCATACATCCACTAGTGCATTGTGCTGCTACTGATGCCGGGACCTTGACAAGAATCCTACTCCCACTAGAGCATTGTGCTGCTACTGATGCCGGGATATTGACGAGAATCCTACATCCACTAGAACAGTGCGCTGCTCCTGATACCGGGACCTTGACGAGAATCCTACACCCACTAGAGCAGTGTGCCGCTACTGATGATGGGACCTCGATGAGAATCCTACAGCCACTAGAGTAGTGCGCTGCTACTAATGCCGGGACCTCGATGAGAATCCAACATCCATTGGAGCAGTGCACTACTACTGATGCTGGGACCTTGATGAGAATCCTACACCCACTAGAGCAGTGCGCTGCTCCTGATACCGGGACCTTGACGAGAATCCTACATCCACAGGAGCAGTGCGCCGCTACTGATGATGGGACGTTGATGAGAATCCTACATACACTCCAGCAGTGCGCTGCTACTGATGCTGGGACCTTGACGAGACTCCTACACTAGCTAGAGCAGTGTACTCCTACTGTTACCGGGATATCAATAAGAATCATACACCCACTGGAGCAGGGCGCTGCTACTGATGACGGGACTTTGATGAGAATACTACACCCTCTAGAGCAGTGTGCTGCTACTGATGCCGGGACATCGATGAGAATCATACACCCACTAGAGAAGTGTGCAGCCACTCATGCCGGGACCTTGATGAGAATCCTACACCCACTGGAGAGGTGCGCTGCTACTGATGCCAGGACCCTGATGAGACCCCTACGCCCACTAGAGCAGTGCGCTGCTACTGATGCCGGGACCTCGATGAGAATCCTACATCCATCGGAGAAGTGTGCAGCTACTGACGCTGGGACCTTGACGAGAATCCTACACCCACTAGAGTGGTGCGCTGCTACTGATGCCGGGACCTTGATGAGAATCATACATCCACTACTGCATTGTGCTGCTACTGATGCCGGGACCTTGACAAGAATCCTACCCCCACTAGAGCATTGTGCTGCTACTGATGCCGGGATATTGACGAGAATCCTACATCCACTAGAACAGTGCGCTGCTCCTGATACCGGGACCTTGACGAGAATCCTACACCCACTAGAGCAGTGTGCCGCTACTGATGATGGGACCTCGATGAGAATCCTACAGCCACTAGAGTAGTGCGCTGCTACTAATGCCGGGACCTCGATGAGAATCCAACATCCATTGGAGCAGTGCACTACTACTGATGCTGGGACCTTGATGAGAATCCTACACCCACTAGAGCAGTGCGCTGCTCCTGATACCGGGACCTTGACGAGAATCCTACATCCACAGGAGCAGTGCGCCGCTACTGATGATGGGACCTCGATGAGAGTCCTACAGCCACTAGAGAAGTGCGCTGCTACTAACGCCGGGACCTCGATGAGAATCCTACATCCATTGGAGCAGTGCCCTTCTACTGGTGCTGGGTCCTTGAAGAGACTCCTACACTAACTAGAGCAGTGTATTCCTACTGATGCCGGGACCTTGACAAGAATCCTACACTCACTAGAGCTTTGATCTGCTACTGATGCCGGGACCTCGATGAGAATCATACATTCACTAGAGCAGTGTGCTGCTACTGATGCTAGGATCTCCATGAGAATCCTACACCCACTGGAGCAGTGCGGTGCTACTCATGCCGGGACCTCGAAGAGAATCCTACACCCACTAGAGAAGTGTGCTGCCACTGTTGCCGGGACCTTGATGAGAATCATACACCCACTGGAGCAGTGTGCTGCTACTAATGCCACCAGGACTTTGGTGAGAATCCTACACCCATTGGAGCAGTGCGCTGCTACTGATGTCGGGACCTCAAAGAGAATCCTACATCCATCAGAGCAGTGCAATGCTACTGATGCCGGGACCTTGATGAGAATCCTACATCCATCGAAGCAGTGCGCTGCTACTGATGCCAGGACCCTGATGAGACCCCTACACCCACTAGAGCAGTGCGCTGCTAGTGATGCCGGGACCTTGATGAGAATCCTACATCCATCGGAGCAGTGCGCTGCTACTGATGCCGGGATCTTGACAAGAATCCTACACCCACTAGAGCATTGTGCTGCTACTGAACCCAGGATATTGACGAGAATCCTACATCCACTAGAGCAGTGTGCTGCTCCTGATACCGGGACCTTGACGAAAATCCTACACCCACTAGAGCCTTGAGCTGCTACTGATGCCGGGACCTCGATGCGAATCCTTCACCCACTAGAGCAGTGTGCTGATGCTGATCCCAGGACCTTGACGAGAGTCCTACATCCACTGGAGCAGTGTGCTGCTCCTGATGCCGGGACCTCGATGCGAATCCTACATCCACTGGAGCAGTGTGCTGCTCCTGATACCGGGACCTTGACGAGAATCCTACTCCCACTAGAGCAGTGCGCTGCTACTGATGCCGGGACCTTGACGAGAATCCTACACCCTCTAGATCCGTGTGCTGCTACAGATACCAGGACCTCAATGAGAATCCTACATCCACTCGGCCAGTGTGCAGCTACTGATGCCGGGACCTTGACGAGAATCCTACACCCTCTAGATCGGTGTGCTGCTACTGATGCCGGGACCTTGGCGAGAATGGCGATTCTCCATGCATAGTGAAATCAGAATCAAGATTTCATTAAAGACACAGAGGCTAACATTATGCATAACATCTTTTATTGCCACTCCTGCAGCACCTTCAAAGACTTCACAATAGATAAAACACTAGAACTGGAACACACAAGTCCATAAATATTCCTTCCACCCAACATTCTTCCTCTTTTAATGCAGAAAACTGAAATTCCTAAAACAACTTCTTCTTGTCTACCACGTCTTCTTGAAGTACGACATCCATTATTCTGTATAAAATAAAACAAAAATATCAACAAAAAGACGTATACTTAACACTTCTCACCAATAAATAAACAGCATTAGGTGCAACCTGCAACCTTATCCCCCCACTCCTAACCAGAGGGCTGCGGAGGGAGGGATAATGTTAGCCTCCGTGTCTTTAATGAAATCTTGATTCTCATTTCACTATGTTTGGAGAATCGCCATTTCTTTACAGGACCGGAGGCTACCATTATGCATGTTCAAAGCCTCTAAAAACAAAGGGGCAGATTTACAAGAACTGGCGCATCTCTGCATATTTGAAGAGATGCGCCAGTTCATTTGCGTGACGGAAAAATAGCCTTGCGCCACCATGGATGCGCCGCATTTACAATGCGGCACACCGTGGCGCAAGAACAGACAGATGCGTGACGCATCTTCTGGTGGAAAGGCAACGCATTTGCTGGAGTCATGTCGTAAGCACGACCCAACTCCAGCAATGGTCAGGAATGCCTATTCCGACCATGCTGCGTCACTCCTTTCGCCTGCTTCAAGCAGGCGCAAGGTTTTGACACAGTGGCGTCGTAAAAGTCACTCAGTGAAATCTTGTAGATTTCACTGAGTCACTTTTACAAGGCTTCCTTGAGACGGAACGCCCACCCTGCATACATTATACCTGACGCAGGTATAATGTAGCGCAGGGCTTTACAACGTGACGCATCTCCCTAGATGCGTTACGTTGTAAATATGTCGCATCGTGGCGCATTGTTTACGACGCCGCTGCGTCACAGAAGTGACACAACGGAGGCGTAAAGTTGGGGCAAGGGGCTTGTAAATCTGCCCCAAAGTTTGAAACATGCCTAATGGGTCTAAAATAATGTTTAGCAAATGTGCCTGCATTAGACCAATCTGCCGTTTTAAGGATTTCCTCCAAACAAGCACCTGACCAGTACATTTTACTTGCCATAGCACCTCGCAAGGAATGTGATTTAAACTCTCTCACATCTATCCCACAATCAGACATAACATTCTTCACCCATCTAGAGATAGTAGCAGTGCTTACCATACGAAAGGGTTTAACATAAGAGATCAAAAGCTGGTTATCACCATCCCTTCTGTTCTCCAAAACCCTGTTTTCATACTCTTGAATACAATCAACTACACACAACTTCTTCTCTTCCGCATAAATAGGATAAAAAACCGAAGCGGACATAGTTTTCGTTCTCTTATAAATCTAAAAAAATACTCCATCTGGACCCACTATTTTCTTATCTATCTCCAAAGCCTTCACATCTGACACCCTTTTACATGACACAAGGCATAACAAACACGCTAGCTTCTCACTAAGTCTTTTAATATCCAAATACCTATTAGCTGGCCACTGCAAAAACATAGACAACATAATATTTACATCCCATAAGACCCTATAACGAGCCTTAGGTGGTCTCTAAATCCTCATACTCTTCAGAATCCTACACACCATCACATCTCTTCCTATAGACTTCCCATTTAATAGTGAATGCCCAGCAGAAATTACGGACCTATAACAATTAATCGTCCTATATTCCAAACCTTCATGAAACTTTTCTGTTAAAAAATGTACCACCTCCACTACAGGAGCTTCCACGGGATCCAAACCCCTTGCCAAGCACTAACTACCCCAAACTCTCCAAATTCCACTGTATCTCCTCCTAGTTCCTGGCGCCCATGAATCCTCCAATAATTCTGCAGCTTCTTCCGAAAGTCCTTCGACTCCGAAGGATCTCCTGACACTTTCCAAGCAAGAAGGTTCAAAACCCCGCTCAAAACTAAAGGATGATCCTTTTCCTCTGCGTCTCTGAGCAGACCTACCTTGGTAGGCATCAACAAGGGTTCTGCACAAGCTAGTTCCATTACAGATGGGAACCACACCTGAGACACCCAAAACGGAGTCACCAGAATCAAACTACTCTTCTCCTGTCAAACATTTGAATTGGTAAAGTCTCCATTTCCATCTGAATTGTAAATACTTCTGACTTTCCTCTGCCGTAGGAATTGTAAAGTATACATCCTTGAGATCCAACTTTACCATCCAATCTTTCTCCATCAATAAATCTCTCAGACAATGTATCCCTTCCATTTTGAAATGACGATAGACTAAGAACTTGTTTAGCCCTCTGAGATTTATCACTGGACGCCATCCCTTGTCCTTCTTCTCTACCAAAAACAAATTGCTTACAAAACACCTTTCCCATTCTTCCACTTCCTTTATGGCATTTTTTTCCACTAGTGACAATATCTCCTTGTCTACTGTATCTTCCTGATCCACAGACATCTTTATCTCTCTTGGTTCCATATCTATTACAAAACCTTGAATTGTTTGCAGGACCCAAGGATCTCTTGTAACTTTTTCCCATTTCTCCTTGAACAAATTTAGACGTCCTCCCTCTCCTTTTTGGGAAGAACCAAAAGTAATCGCCATACTCACGTTGTCCTCCACCACTGGATAATCCTCTACCTCTTGAATATCTCCTTCCTCGTCCTGTCCTTCCTCTTGATGGATAAAAGCTGGCATTTTGTTGATATCCTCTGCCTCTGCTCTGCCAACCATATTGCAGGTTGTATTGTGATCCATAAAGGGACCTCTGCATGCCACGGCCAGTAAAGGGTCCCCTTCTACTGGCCCTTCCAAAAACTCCAAACATCTTGCGCATGTTAACCTGCGCCTTATCCAAAGCAGCAAAAGTCCCTACATATTTACCTATTCCTTTGACTAATCCATCTCCAAATAACAATCCTTTAGAATCCTCAACACCTTCTTTTTGTGCCAAATCTCCCAACTTGGGATTTATCTTCATCAAGATCGCTTTCCTCCTCTCTTGCAGTAGTCCTGCGTTTGTGTTTCCCAACAGAACAACTGCCCTTTGGCTCCAACCCCTCAAAAGTTCTACATCTACTGGTTCTTCATTCGCATAGGCATCCTCTGCCTTATCCAGAATTCTACCTAAAGGTCCCAAAACATCCAGCAATTTGTCTTGGCATATTTTAAGGGATCTTTCCAGACCTTTCCTAGGGTCCCTTCCAAGCCTGAACAAATAACTAATAAGGTCTGGGTCCAAATTAGGAGTAGCGCAGACTTTCTCCTCAATCCTAGGCCTCGAGCATTCCGCTCTCATGACTCTCCTCATTTCTTTATCCAAAGGCTTTTTAATCCAATTTTTAATACATTTTGCAACGTGGTCCATCGGCCACCATTCTCCGCTTCTAGGATGCTTAATATTTACTGGGCTAAACATTTCTCCTCCAAATGGGTCTTTTATACTTTCACTAGATCCCTCAATCTCCATATCCTCAAACTCTTCATATCCATCATCTTCATCCAAATCAAAAATGTATTCATCCAAATTTCCACAATCCTTTCCAGACAAACTTGGCACTCCTTCTTCAAAATTCTCATCCTCCTGTGTGCCGCTAAGGACATTCTCTCTTTGCGTGCCGCTAAGGACACCTTTATTTTTTGTGCCGCCAAGGACACCTTTCTTTGCGGTTCAATTTATACCAACCTTATCTTTATGTGCCATTTCCACCTCTTCAATGTGTCTGGGTTTCTTAGATCTTTTTTTCCCCAGTGTCTGAACTCATTCCTTCACCCTCAGACAATGAATAAAACTCTTCCCCAGATTCATTACCTCTCCTTTTCTTACTTCTCATAAATTCCTCCATAGATTCTTTCACCTGTTTCTTCATTTCAAACTCAAGTAACCGTTTTACAATTTCTTCATTAATACTACTTCCTGTAATCTCTACATTTCTCTCTAGATCTCTCTCCATTTTAATAACTTTAAATAATATCTCCCAATCAATTAAATTAATATCAATCTTCTCTTTCCAATCTCTTTATAATTCCTTAAATCCAACTCCTTTATATGTAAATCCTAAATTAATCCCTTCCGATCTCCTTACAAGCACCGAAACAGCTGTTATCTCCACACGTGAAACGCAAGGAAAAACGATCACTTAACCGATCCCTGCGTTCGCGTACAGCTGATACATTAAATGCCTTTTTTCTCAAACTAAAATGGCGCCTATCTCGTGAGAACACGCACAAAGCAACGTGCCTCTGCGTGTCTCTCGCGAGTCTCTGGACGCATTCAACAAATCAATCCTCGCGCGTTGCTCAGACGCGTCAAGATCGAATGCCCAGCCTGAGCCTCACAGCTGACTACGCGATCCTGAATCGGATCAGCTGCAACGCGTCAGTTACACGCCAAGTTAAATGGTAAAGGCATCATTTGAAATCTATTTCTTTTCGTTAACGATGCGTTTAAATAAAAAACTCCTAACTACAAAATCTTCAGAATACGATCAGTCTTTCCTCTAAACTTACATTAACCTAGAACTCCTTCCCCTTTTTTTTTTTTAACATTCAAATACTAAAATTACTCAAACAAACAAAAAGTTCAAGTAATTAAAAGAAAATACAATAGAGCATGCTTCCATACATTAGAAGCTAGCTCAGACATTACATTACACTCTCATAACCACATTATCCTTTCAACAAGCTTCCACACTAGATAAACGAGAAGAATATAACTTATCTGTTTCAGGAGCAGCAATTAAAAGAGGAAGAATGTTGGGTGGAAGGAGTATTTATGGACTTGTGTGTTCCAGTTCTAATGTTTGATCTATTGTGAAGTCTTTGAAGGTGCTGCAGGAGTGGCAATAAAAGATGTTATGCATAATGGTCAAGGTCCGGCCTTGTAATGAAATCCTACACCCACTGGAGGAGTGCGCTGTACTGATGCCAGGACCTCGGTGACAATCCTACACCCACTAGAGAGGTGCACTGCTACTGATGCCGGGACCTGGATGAGAATCCTACTCCCACTACTGTAGTGTGCAACTACTGATGCCGGGACCTTGACGAGAATCCTCCATCCACTAAAGCAGTGCGCTGCTACTGATGCCAGGACCTCAATGAGAATCCTACATCTACTAGGGCCGTGTGCTGCTACTGATGCCAGGACCTTGACAAGAATCCTAAAGCCCACTAGAGAGGTGCACTGCTACTGATGCCGGGACCTCAATGAGAATCCTACTCCCACTACTGTAGTGTGCAACTACTGATGCCAGGACCTTGACGAGAATCCTGCATCCACTAAAGCAGTGCGCTGCAACTGATGCCGGGACCTTGATGAGAATCCTACACCCACTGGAGCAGTGTGCTGCTACTCATCCCGGGACCTTGATGAGAATCCTACACCCACTAGAGCGGTGCACTGCTACTGATGCCAAGACCTCGAAGAGAATCCTAGATCCATCGGAGCGGTGCGCTGCTACTGATGCCGGAACCTTGATGAGAATCCTACATCCATCGGAGTGGTGCGCTTCTACTGATGCCGAACCTTGACGAGACTGCTACACCCACTAGAGCAGTGCACTGCTACTGATGACGGGTCCTCGATGAGAATCCTACACCTACTAGAGCAGTGCGCTACCACTGATGCCGGGGCCTTGATCAGAATCCTATTCCCACTAGAGCAGTGCGCATCTACTGATGCCGGGACCTTGATGAGAATCCTACACATGCTTGAGCGGTGCGCTGCTACTGATATCGGGGCCTTGATGAAAATCCTACACCCATTAGAGCCGTGCACTGCTACTGATGCCGGGACCTCGATGAGAATCGTACACCCACTAGAGCGGTGCGCTGCTACTGATACCGGGACCTTGAAGAGAATCCTACCTCCACTAGAGCAGTGCGCTGCTACTGATACAAGGACCTTGATGAGAATCCTACACCGACTGCAGCAGTGAGCTGCTACTGATTCCGGAACCTCGAAGAGAAACGTAACTCCATCAGAGCAGTGCGCTGCTGTAGAAATAAAAACCTTCTTAGGGGTTCACTGATACATCTGGTCCTTAAGACCAACAAAGAAGAGATTGGCACAGAAGCTGTAATATCAAAAAACATGTTTTATTAACCTCAGATGAGGGAGATTGCATCTTACGGTACCCGCAGGCCACTGTAGGAGGCATTCTAATGAGTGCAGAGAACAGGGTCCTTATATATGTATTTGTTACATAGTCAGCATAAAATCAAGGGGAGGTCCTAGCACATACAAGCATGCTTATTGACTAATATGGGCATACAAAATTTGCTTGCTCCACAAAGTGGGAGGGGAGACTAAACTGCTTACATGAGTAAGAATAGCTTGACAGTTGTATACTAGGAGCAGGTGCATTCTACCAGCTAGGCCTCTCTGAGCATGTGCAAGACTCTGGAAGAAGGACAAAGCACATGGCGAGCACATGGCTAACTAAAATGGCTGCCAAGTACAAAATGGCTTTCAGCTCATGCTAACAGCGATTCCTGCAATCTTTAACAGACGATCCTTTTAGCATGAGCTAAAGACATTGCCATGATCTAGTAGAGACATAGAAAATATTTTGCACATTTTCTTCTCATAAATTCATCAATATCCTATGCTAGGTGGGCATTTACATTCTAAACATTTCATTAAGCAGGTATATACAAGGTATAAGCAGGAGTACAAAGTGAACAGAGCATTGGGTCATACAGGTAGCAAGAGAGAATAATGACTATTATCTCAAACAGAAATCTCAATATTTTCCAATCCTAAGCAGAAAGCAAATACCAAAACCATCTAGTCTAATTTTAAGTTTCAGGGCTCTGATGGGGGCTCGTCAAATCAATTTAAAAATAGCCAACAGCACATACCTAATAAAAAACATTTTCAATAGACTTTCTCAGTATTTTATGAGGGCTGAATTATCAATAAATATACTTAAGAAAAGAGTAAAGTAACATGCTCAGATGAACTTTTCTCGTGCAGAATAAACATTACTCTTAAAAAATATTAAAGCAATCAGACATATTATTACAAAAACAATTGTGGCTCCGGGGGACCAGGAGGACCACACAAGACCATAGGAATTAGGACAAGGAGCCGCAAAGGGCTGCTCCTCCTCAAAAATGGGACGACCAAAGGGGTACATTACTAACAAAAAAGAGTCCTTGGGAAAGTTGTAAAACCAACCAGCCAGAGGGGAGTCTTCTCCCTGTGTCCGTTTGAGCCTCACAGGCAGGCTCTTGTTGTTCCCACGGTGGAGCTGCACAACTCGCAACTCAAGAATCACGGAGAAGAAAAAGTCTTTCTTTCAGGATAGGGCAATCACCCCCCAGGGCAAATACCCTCAATGATCCTATCCAGTGTCTCAGGCAGTGCACCAGTTTTCTTCACTTTAATCTAACAGGCACCAAGGGCATAGCACCTGTACCCTAAACTCAAGTCCTTCCCTAACTCCTGTATTTGCACTTCTGGCGCACTGCTCTTTTGTTGGGGCCACAAATTGTACCCAATGTGCTCGGGCATCTTTTGATCAACAAACAAAGGCGTAGACTTGCATTCACTTTGGACCAGGACTAAGAGGCCTGATGCTAGGATCTCTGAAGCAACCCTTGTTTCAAAGGGGGTCACCTCAAGCAAAAGCCTCCTTGCCGTCCTTGTCGTTCTGTGACTCTCTCAGCTGGGCATCAAAAACTGGATCCACACAAAGATTTCTCCATCCTGATTTGTAACCCCGTCTTTCGCCCAAGACAGTGGCAGGGGTACACACTTCACGTCCCAGTGCTTCCGCCTTCACTGAGGTCCTAGTTGCCAGCAACGCCTATGCTGGTTCCTTTCACTTTGGCTTCAAGCTGCAGTGGCGCTGACTCCCAGGCTGGATCTGATGTCCGGGCCCCTCTGGCAATGGTTGTAAGGCAGCAAATATCTATTGGTGGACAGAACAAGAGGTCTTTAGACAAGGCACAGAAATAATCTAACAACAGAGAGGATAGTCTCAGAATACTTCCTTAGTCTTGGGGCGCCCCATACATTAGCAAGGCACCCAAGAACCACTTCATCTATCTGAGAGTAGAAAACCCTGGACCTATTGGCAAGTATAAAAGGAACGTTTTGGTGAACTGACAAGAGTAATACATCACCCAATCCCAAACAGCCAAGGAAGTCTGTGTTCATTTACTAAATTCTGAGGAAAAGAGAAAACAATACAGACATACTCCAAATACTTACATTGGTGTATTCCTATATTACTAATCTGAAGAACCCTCAAGAAAAAGGAAATGTTCTACACTTTTACTCATAGATTTTACATTACTTGTACAGGACTGCAGACACTTGTAAAATAATTTCTCTTACATGTTATGCTTAGGACCATGCTCTCATGTTATAGGTGCAGCAGGAAAATCTAAAACTGCTAATCTAACAGGGATTCTTATTGCAAAAAGAACTAAACTTCAACATAGTGGGTACTTTTTCTCCAGCAGAACATGTTATGACAAACAAACTCCTATAAAACAATATTTTCCTTCAAAATGTTTGCTAAGGATCACATGAGCGTCTTTCCTGCATTGTACTTTTCACGATCTGGACTATGCAACATCATTTTCAAAAGGAAAAAAACCCTATCTCCAGCTCTAATAAGGGCTGTCAGCTTATTGACAGAGACTAGCTAATAAAAGACTAGCAATGCCCTTGCAAAACTGTATAGAACATGAGAATAACATAAACAATAATAGTGTTGCCACCTGAGATTTTTGAACAGAAACCCCCACTATACAATTTTCCTTAAAGATCAAATAAGGGAACATCAATCTGTTCTACTCATTCTTTCATACAGGATGGGCAGTAACATAGCTTATGTGTTTCATCTTTTTATTAATTCTAACAATTTTAAAACAGTATTACAGAATAGCCAATTGTAATTGTAATTGTAAGTAGCATTTATATAGCGCAGCTGTCACCCAACGGGCATCCTGGCGCTGGGATTACCTAAATCACTGTGCAGCTATAAAACTATGAATCATCATGCGCCAATCTCTCAAGGCTATTCTTTTGGAAAGAGCCTGGTTTTTAGCTTTTTTCTAAACTGCAGTAAGTCATCAGTCTGTCTGAGTTCACTTGGTAGTTCATTCCATAGCCTTGCGGCTGCATAGCCAAATGATCTACCTCCTAGTCGGGTTTTCTTGACTCATGGGGTACATACTAGGTGGGCTGCCAAGGAACGAAGACTTCTAGCTGTGGAGTACCAAGTAAACATTCTCTGTAATGGTTTAGGCCCCATTTTGTGTGCCGCCTTATGAACAATGCAAAGTGCCTTAACTGTCATATGGCCATTTCCTAGACAGCTTTAGACAGACTCAAAAAAGTGAGAAAAAGAAGAGAGAAAACATAATTTTGCCTACCCTTAATTTGTACAGGAGCTAGCCTCCTTCCCCCATTTTGACAGTAGGAAAACCTGAAACAGGTTTTACTTCTGTCAACACTTTCAACCCCTATTTGTAGCAACTGGGCACAAACAAACTTGTAGGAGATATCTTAGAAAGTGGCTATTCTCTGATTCAGTCTAACACAATGCAAATTGAGTTAACTTTAAACCAATTTCTACAGCAATTGTACTAGATTAACATGAGGGCGCATGAATGCAAACTAAAATCCATTTCCTCCTTATCGTAGCCCCTACACAGTATTCTTTAAACTAAAACCATTATTTTATATAAATGGCAGATCAATGTTCAACTGAGGGTTGTCTTCCTTTCGTGGCATAGGACTGCGCAAAACGTGTGTTTGCCAAAAATAGGAAGCAAAGCTTCTCTTTCTCTCTTTGCGCTATCATCTCGTCTTTCAAAAAACTTCACCCTGCTAAGTTGCTAAATACAGAACTCCGACCTTTGACCCGTTCAGCAGCTGCTCATTTTTGTGTGCAAGGCTTGCCATGCGGTTTTGTAATGCAAAGCAACTCTGGAGAATCACAGCGAAAAGCAGTCCTATACTTATTTTCATTTATGTACAGTGGTGTGCAATCTAGTAATGCAGAGGCAGCTGTTTATTTTATACTTGCATATGTATACTTTTATTGAAGCCTAAGAGCACGTTAAAACTGCCTTGAGTGGTAGAACTGCTTGTAAAATTGTGAATTTAGCTCAATTTCGACTTTGGTGGTAGGGGCACTTAAAAATGAATATCCTACAATATTTTTGCATAATAGGAACCCCCAGAGTGTTCTCTAGATAGCCCAGGAATGGGAAATCAGAAATGTATAAGATATACCCTTATAAAAACAAGTTTTGTACGGCTGGGTAAAGTGACATTTCACATTTAAGTTCCCTTCTTATTGCGGTACAGCACTGCTTAAATTCAACTTTGATGCTAGGAATTCACAGTATGATGATTAGGCTTTATAAAGATGAAAAAACGAATTTAAAGCATTTGTTTTTAACAATATATTTTTTTCCCATATAATAATTATTATTTTTTATCAATAAAACCAACCATTTTGATGATTCCACATTGGAAAAGCAAGCTTCATTCGTAGCCTATCATATTTAAACACATTCATTCATAACCCTAAGCACAGAAGCCTTACTTGAAACAGGAAAAGTCTGCGCCACTTTTAATGGACAGTTATCATTTAACATCAGAACCATAGATATACTTATAAAAAAGGCATTAAGAAAGGAAATCCCTACTTTCAATTTTGTTCTCTGTTATCCAAAATAATGAAACTGGTTTTTAGAAACTTTTAAAATAGGGCAGGCCCTTATACCAGGTTTACACTGACTTAAAATATCGCTGACACAGCATTCCTGTCTGTGGCCGTGAGCAGGAATAGCCATATGCTATTTATGCAGCTGTTGTTTGTCAGCAGGCGTCGAATTTTCACGCCTTTCTCAGGAAAAAACCCCTTTATTATTTGAAATACCCTGACAGAGTTAAATCCCCATTTGCTGTCTCAAACGGTTTCTTTCAGTTAGTCAGTTTAAACACAGCTGTCGGAAAGCTTTTTTCTCGGGTGCTGAAAGAAAAGCATGTCACAGTCTATTTAAAAACTGAGGCATTTCAATGCAGTCAAATCTATCTTTCTATAATGTGTATTTAGTTCAGCAACGACCAAATTCACTCAAATGATGTGCATGCCTTTTAATGTCTAATACAATGTATTTAAAGAAAAGGCTGTAACATTGTGTATTTAAGTCTATTGATTACAAAACACACAATTTCGTTTTTTTTTCTCTCTGTATGAGGCCTATTTTAATCCTATTGAATACGAATTCTAATTTTATGTTTAGCATTGTGGCAAGTTGCACACATGTATAGTGTCTTACTCTGTCAATTTAATAGTAACATGCAGCTATTTAGCATATGTTACATAATTTATTTCTGGATTTTTATTTAATATGTAAGTAACTAAATGACATTTTGCATAACAGAATAATGACAGCAAAAAAAACATAAACAAACTCATTGAGCTCATTCAGACAGTTACAGAAGGACACAACACAGCGCGCTTAAAGCTAGCCATTCGTACACAGAGTACTCACACAAGTATTACCAATGTCAAACCAAAAACCCCACATAGACATTTAAACACACATTGAACCCACAAATCAATACTTAGGACAGCTTACAAAGTGTACGCAAGACCAACCTATTTGTAAATACTAATTGTAAGTCATATTTACAAGAAGAGCTCTCAAAAGTAGCCCAAAAAACTGTTCCATGGTCAAATTCGCCAGTTTTGGCTGGTAGAACACTCAAAAAGCGCTCTGCATATCACCACTTATGAATGTTACTAAGTGCGCAGATCCGGATCCGTTTTATGTACATATTTAGTTCCATGGGGTACTTAGTCACCAAGGAAGAAATATCTTTTTACTATACCTAAACCTATTTAGGTATCCCCTCTGAGGGGAGTCAACTGAGTACTTCCTAAATCCATATCGGTACCTCCAAGACAGCAACACTTTCTGCGAAGTGTACTGGTAACAGGCATGCCAAAAATATTATAGCATATATAATATTATACTCCAAGTGACACTTAACACAATGTGTGCCGTTCAAATTTTCAAAGTTAGAAAAAAATCTCCTCATTACCTGCCTATATGAATTGCAATGCATATATAACTTACAAAACAAATTCCAAAATTGGCCAATCATACAAACAAAGCCACAGTAAGTGTTACTAAAACTACCTTACCAATCAAAGGCATCAAACCAACAGCAAGTGCCGCAAAACGGCTCTTACCAATCAAATGGTGTCCAGGTTCCAACTGCCAAGTTCTGAGTGACCTAACGGTCGTTTTAAAATACTCACGCCAAAGAAGTTCTCAGTCGGGAGCGGCAAACACTTGGAGGATCAGAGCAGGAAGACCAGAAATATACTGGGCTGGAAGACAAAACAATCTCCGTGCGCTGGGTACCTCCTCAGTAGATTCCTGTCCTGTACTCCTCAGTAGATTCCTGTCTCCCTTCAAGACCACTCCCTTGGATAGCCGCTGCACCGATGAGTCCCTACTTTCGGGCGCCATTTGTAGAAATAAAAACCTTCTTAGGGGTTCACTGATACATCTGGTCCTTAAGACCAACAAAGAAGAGATTGGCACAGAAGCTGTAATATCAAAAAACATGTTTTATTAACCTCAGATGAGGGAGATTGCATCTTACGGTACCCGCAGGCCACTGTAGGAGGCATTCTAATGAGTGCAGAGAACAGGGTCCTTATATATGTATTTGTTACATAGTCAGCATAAAATCAAGGGGAGGTCCTAGCACATACAAGCATGCTTATTGACTAATATGGGCATACAAAATTTGCTTGCTCCACAAAGTGGGAGGGGAGACTAAACTGCTTACATGAGTAAGAATAGCTTGACAGTTGTATACTAGGAGCAGGTGCATTCTACCAGCTAGGCCTCTCTGAGCATGTGCAAGACTCTGGAAGAAGGACAAAGCACATGGCGAGCACATGGCTAACTAAAATGGCTGCCAAGTACAAAATGGCTTTCAGCTCATGCTAACAGCGATTCCTGCAATCTTTAACACTGCTACTGGTGGCGGGACCTTGACGAGAATCCAATACCCACTAGAGAAGTGCACTGCTACTGATGCCGGGACCTCGAAGAGAATCCTAACTCCATCAGAGTAGTGTGCTGCTACTGATGCCGGGACCTCAATGAGAATCCTACACCCACTAGAGTAGTGCGCTGCTACTGATACCGGGACCTCGATGAGAATCCTACTCCCACTACTGTAGTGCGAAACCACTGATGCCGGAACCTTGACGAGAATCCTGCATCCACTAGAGCAGTGCTCTGCAACTGATGCCGGGACCTTGATGAGAATCCTACACCGACTGGAGCGGTGAGCTGCTACTGATGCCGGAACCTCGAAGAGAATCCTACATCTACTAGAGCAGTGCGCTGCTTCTGATACAAGGACCTTGATAAGAATCCTACACCCACTAGAGCGGTGCACGGCTACTGATGCTGGGACCTTGATGAGAATCCTACACCCACTGGAGCGGTGAGCTGCTACTGATGCCGGAACCTCAAAGAGAATCCTACACCCACTGGAGCAGTGCGCTGCTACTGATTATGGGACCTTGATGAGAACCCTACACACTCTGGAGCAGTGCGCTGCTACTGATGCCGGGACCTCAATGACAATCCTACACCCACTAGAGTAGTGCGCTGCTACTGATTATGGGAACTTGATGAGAACCCTACACACTCTGGAGCAGTGCGCTGCTACTGATGCCGGGACCTCAATGACAATCCTACACCCACTAGAGTAGTGCGCTGCTACTGATTCCGGGACCTCGATGAGAATCCTACATCCTCCATAGCAGTGCGCTGCTACTGATGCCAGGACCTCGGTGAGAATCCTACACCCACTGGAGCAGTGCACTGCTACTGATGCCAGGACCTCGGTGACAATCCTACACCCACTAAAGTAGTGCGCTGCTACTGATTCCGGTTCCTCAATGAGAATCCTACATCCTCTATAGCAGTGCGCTGCTGCTGATTCTGGGACCTTGATGAGAATCCTACATCCACCAGAGCAGTGCACTGTTACTGATGCCGGGACCGCGGTGAGAATCCTACACCCACTGGAGCAGTGCACTGCTACTGATGCCAGGACCTCGGTGACAATCCTACACCCACTAGAGTAGTGCGCAGCTACTGATGCTGGGACCTTGCCGAGAATCCTGCATCCACTAAAGCAGTGCGCTGCAACTGATGCTGGGACCTTGACGAGAATCCTACACCCACTGGAGCAGTGCACTGCTACTGATGCCAGGACCTCGGTGACAATTGATGGAGCAGAGAAAATAAATTTTTTTAACCCCTAACAAATTTTATAAATAATTAATAAAATGTTCGTTTAAATGTATTAATCAACACTGTACGTGGGGGAAGGGTAATACGCAAGTATATGTGCTGAATAATCTATTAACGAATGTCTGTGTGTCTAATTATAACATAAAAATAATTGCGTACTAATTTATAATAAATGCATGATTTGTGCTTCATAGAATATAAACGTGTCGTTGCAAAAACAATAGTGATGGTAAGTAAGGAACAGCTTAAATGTTGCTTTCTGCTAGGTAATAACTAATTGGGGTACGTAGATGACGGGAGGGAAACGAAAAGGCTATGTTTCTCTATTTTAATTATGTTTTGTTTATTTCAAAATAGTGCTTCTAAGTATAAACGAGTGGCGATATAAAATGGCTGCCAGTTAATGAAGTGCGCAAGTGCGGGGAAACACGTGACAAGGGAGAAAAGTTGGAGAAAAGCTAACCTCGTGATGTTGCTGAGAGGCTAGGATGCGAGAATGGTCAAGGCTGATGTGACCTATTTGAACTGATAGTGTGCCGTGATGATCAGCAAAGAGTCGTGGGAAACCGTTTTAAGAGAAAGGACAATGCCTGCAGAGTTCTCGAATGTATCGAAAGAAGTTACAAATGTACTGATCGAAGCGGATGGAAACATGTCTTGAACTGTGAGAAAGGAAATGATCCAAGGACCAGTTGGATCCGAGAGAACTTGATTAAAGAATGAATAAGATGACATGCATGGACCAATGAAAGAAAAGCGTGTTATTAATGTTGCAACAATTAGTTAGCAAAGTTAGAATTAGGGTATAAGAGGGCCTACTCTTAGTGGGAGGGGTCACAGTCACAGTCAGAGTTGGAGAGTCGCAGTCAGAGTCGGTGTTGGTGGCTTCCAGTGCTGGGTGGTCCTGATCGATCCATTACTGAGCGGGAGATGCTGAAAGACTATTAGATGAGACGGGTTGCAGGTAGCTGATGCTGACGAGCTGAAGTTTCTGTTGCTGTCTTAATTTTCCAGTTGAGTATGAGAATCAGGTTATTTTCAATTCTTAAACTTAGGTTAGAAATCATTAGGCTAAATTAGGAAGGTAGGCAGGTAATTAGGGTTTTGTTTCATGACAAAAATTTCCTTTCTGCAATAAAATTGATTATGCTTAATAAATATTTGAATTAATAATGAATGAATAATTGAATAAAAAGTTTAAATTCTTTCTCATGCTTTTAAAAATTATATAAAATTTAAGATTCTTTAAATCAAACGACTCAGTGGTTATTTTATTAAATGATTGTGACGCCAGTAATTGGTTATTGTGATTTAGCTGGTCTTAATCACTATGAACTAATTTCTTACATGAATGATTCATCGACAAAACAATGAGTAGGAATATCTTAAGAAATAACTAAGAAAGCGATAGGTAATAAGGTATCCCGGCTCTTCCCAGCGGTACATAAATGGTGTTTTCCATTTAGTTCTCATGCTTCTCCTAGGAGTACAGAATTTCGTAAAGGTGTAAAGGAAATCCAGGTGTGTGCGTGTGTGATAGGCGATGTTTATGGGCCCCATCGTCATGTGGATGTAAGAAAATATAGTTTGCCCCTGGATGACCGATAAGTGACCTAGGAGGAGAATAGTTTTATTGTACGCGCTGCAACACAATCCTACACCCACTAGAGTAGTGTGCAACTACTGATGCTGGGACCTTGATGAGAATCCTACACCCACTAGAGCGGTGCACTGCTACTGATGCCAAGACCTCGAAGAGAATCCTAGATCCATCGGAGCGGTGCGCTGCTACTGATGCCGGAACCTTGATGAGAATCCTACATCCATCGGAGTGGTGCGCTTCTACTGATGCCGAACCTTGACGAGACTGCTACACCCACTAGAGCAGTGCACTGCTACTGATGACGGGTCCTCGATGAGAATCCTACACCTACTAGAGCAGTGCGCTACCACTGATGCCGGGGCCTTGATCAGAATCCTATACCCACTAGAGCAGTGCGCATCTACTGATGCCGGGACCTTGATGAGAATCCTACACATGCTTGAGCGGTGCGCTGCTACTGAAATCGGGGCCTTGATGAAATTCCTACACCCATTAGAGCCGTGCACTGCTACTGATGCCGGGACCTCGATGAGAATCGTACACCCACTAGAGCGGTGCGCTGCTACTGATGCCGGGACCTTGAAGAGAATCCTACCTCCACTAGAGCAGTGCGCTGCTACTGATACAAGGACCTTGATGAGAATCCTACACCGACTGGAGCAGTGAGCTGCTACTGATTCCGGAACCTCGAAGAGAAACGTAACTCCATCAGAGCAGTGCGCGGCTACTGGTGGCGGGACCTTGACGAGAATCCTATACCCACTAGAGAAGTGCACTGCTACTGATGCCGGGACCTCGAAGAGAATCCTAACTCCATCAGAGTAGTGTGCTGCTACTGATGCTGGGACCTCAATGAGAATCCTACACCCACTAGAGTAGTGCGCTGCTACTGATACCGGGACCTCGATGAGAATCCTACTCCCACTACTGTAGTGCGAAACCACTGATGCCGGAACCTTTACGATAATCGTGCATCCACTAGAGCAGTGCTCTGAAACTGATGCCGGGACCTTGATGAGAATCCTACCCCCTCTAGAGCTGTGTGCAGCTATTGATGTCGGGACCTTGACAAGAGTCCTACACCCACTAGAGCGGTGCTCAGCTACGGATGCCGGGACCTTGATGAGAATCCTACCTCTACTAGAGCAGTGCGCTGCTTCTGATACAAGGACCTTGATGAGAATCCTACACCGACTGGAGCGGTGAGCTGCTACTGATGCCGGAACCTCAAAGAGAATCTTACACCCACTGGAGCAGTACGCTGCTACTGATGCCGGGACCTCAATGACAATCCTACACCCACTAGAGTAGTGCGCTGCTACTGATTCCGGGACCTCGATGAGAATCCTACATCCTCCATAGCAGTGCGCTGCTACTGATGCCAGGACCTTGGTGAGAATCCTACACCCACTGGAGCAGTGCACTGCTACTGATGCCAGGACCTCGGTGGCAATCCTACACCCACTAAAGTAGTGCGCTGCTACTGATTCCGGTTCCTCGATGAGAATCCTACATCCTCTATAGCAGTGCGCTGCTACTGATTCTGGCGAAAAAGAGGACAAGGGGGACCCTACTCACTAGGAACCAGGGTAAGTCATATGTATCCGAAAACAACGGTTCTAGCGGGAATACAATAAATCTATACTGGTAATTAAAAATGCACAATCACGATCAATTAGGGTTAAGGATGTCAGAAAAAGAGAGCCTCGCAGACTTGGTGTTCATAATAATTCTTTTTTTTAATCCAAATTTTTATAATTCAAAAACAATACATACACCGACCGAGAAGAACCACAATAGTGATTATATGTCCCAAGCAAATGAAACCATCTAATACATTGTGAACAGACATGTGATATATACAGAACTTGGGGGCATATTAGCAAGACCGGCGATAAAATTATCGCCGTTTTAGCGGCAGGAAACTGCCGCTAAAACGGCGATAATGGACTTGCTAATATGCGTTATAGAATTCCAATAGAAGCCCAGGTTAGATGTCCTGCACATCTAACCTGGGCTTCTATTGAATTCTATAACGCATATTAGCAAGCCCATTATCGCCGTTTTAGCGGCAGTTTCCTGCCGCTAAAACGGCGATAATTTTATCGCCGGTCTTGCTAATATGCCTTGGTTTCCACAATTATTGAAAAGACAACGACCACAACATGAATTGATAATAATTATAGCCTCTGTGTACAATAGTCAGAGCTATTTAAAATGGTTCGCTATCAATCGAGTCGACGATGTTTCGACCCTCTTGCAATATGGGGTCTCCTCAGGACCAAGGGGTAAGGGACAATCTGATGGTAGTATTACAGCCGCGTGAGAGGCACATAAAGTGTGAGACACCCATGAAATGAGAAAGAAGAAATTAATACTCACACGGGGACTCGGTCGAGCACCCCGTGTGAGAGACGAAGGACTGTGAACTGGTATTAATCAATTGTTACCAGGCAGACGACCAGAGCAGTTCTCATCCTACGTGGCATATTTCAAAAGCCTTATTCTCCTGCCGTGGCACTACCGGTCCCGCGACTTTATCTATCCAGCGGAGGATTCTGCTTAGGTACCACTACATTGAGTGGTGTTGATCCTGCCCACTATTGTGACTGAGCCACAATTGATTAATACCAGTTCACAGCCCTTCGTCTCTCAAACGGGGTGCTCGACCGAGTCCCGTGTGAGTATTAATTTCTTCTTTCTCATTTCACGGGTGTCTCACACTTTATGTGCCTCTCACGCGGCTGTAATACTACCATCAGATTGTCCCTTACCCCTTGGTCCTGAGGAGACCCCACATTGCAAGAGGGTCGAAACGTCGTCGACTCGATTGATAGCGAACCATTTTAAATAGCTCTGACTATTGTACACAGAGGCTATAATTATTATCAATTCATGTTGTGGTCGCTGTCTTTTTCAATAATTGTGGAAACCAAGTTCTGTATATATCACATGTCTGTTCACAATGTATTAGATGGTTTCATTTGCTTGGGACATATAATCACTATTGTGGTTCTTCTCGGTCGGTGTATGTATTGTTTTTGAATTATAAAAATTTGGATAAAAAGAATTATTATGAACACCAAGTCTGCGAGGCTCTCTTTTTCTGACATCCTTAACCCTAATTGATCGCGATTGTGCATTTTTAATTACCAGTATAGATTTATTGTATTCTCGCTAGAACCGTTGTTTTCGGATGCTACTGATTCTGGGACCTTGATGAGAATCCTACATCCACTAGAGCAGTGCGCTGTTACTGATGCCGGGACCTCGGTGACAATCCTACACCCACTAGAGTAGTGCGCAGCTACTGATGCTGGGACCTTAACGAGACTCCTACACCCACTAGAGTAGTGCGCTGCTACTGATGCAGGGTCCTCGATGAGAATCCTACATCCACTAGAGCGGTGTGCAGCTACTGATGACAGGACCTCGATGAGAATCCTACACCCACTGGACCAGTGCGCAGATACTGATGCCAGGACTTCGATGAGAATCCTACACCCTCTAGAGCAGTGCACTGCTACTGATGCCGGGACCTCGATGAGAATCCTCCTCCCATTGGAGCAGTGCGCTGCTAAAGATGATGGGACCTCGTTGAGAATCCTATACCCACTGTAGCAGTGCACTGCTACTGATGCCAGGACCTCGGTGACAATCCTACACCCACTAGAGTAGTGCGCAGCTACTGATGCCGGGACCTCGTTGAGAATCCTACACCCTCCAGAGCAGTGTGCAGCTACTGATGCCGGGACCTCGGTGAGAATCCTACACCCACTGGAGCAGTGCACTGCTACTGATGCCAGGACCTCGGTGACTATCCTACACCCACTAGAGCAGTGCGCTGCTACTGATGCTGGGACCTTGACTAGATTCCAACACCAACTAGAGCAATGTGCAGCTACTGATGCCGGGACCTCAATGAGAATCCTACACTCACTGGAGCAGTGTGCAGCTACTGATGCCCGGACCTTG
Source organism: Calotriton arnoldi (assembly GCA_963921515.1). Taxonomy (NCBI): domain Eukaryota; kingdom Metazoa; phylum Chordata; class Amphibia; order Caudata; family Salamandridae; genus Calotriton; species Calotriton arnoldi. The sequence continues at coordinate 1,453,376 of CAWUFW010001899.1, read as the reverse complement.
ATGAGAATCCTAAATCTACTAGAGCAGTGCGGTGCTACTGATGCCGGGACCTCAATGAGAATCCTACACCCAATAAAGCAGTGTGCAGCTACTGATGACGGTACCTCGATGAGAATCCTACATCCACTAGTGCCATGCGCTCAACTGATGACGGGACACTGATGAGAATCCTACACCCACTAGAGCAGTGCGCTGCTATGTCACGACCTTGATGAGAATCCTGCATCCATCTGAGCAGTGCGCCGCTACTGATGCCAGGACCTATATGAGAATCCTACATACACTAGAGCAGTGTGCTGATACTGATGCCGGGACCTTTGTGAGAATCCTACACCCTATAGAGCGGTGTACAGCTACTGATACCGGGACCTCGATTAGAATTCTACACCCACTAGAGCAGTGTGCAGCTACTGATGCTGGGACCTTGACGAGAATCCTACACCCACTAGAGCAGTGCGCTTCTACTGACGCCGAGGCCTCGATGAGAATCCTACATCCACTAGAGCGGTGTGCAGCTACTGATGACGGGACCTCGATGAGAATCCTACACCCACTGGAGCAGTGCGCTTCTACTGATGCCGGGACCTCGATGAGAATCCTACACCCACTGGACCAGTGCGCAGCTACTGATGCCGGGACCTCAATGAGAATCCTCCACCCATTGGAGCAGTGCGCTGCTACTGATGATGGGACCTCAGTGAGAATCCTATACCCACTGGAGCAGTGCACTGCTACTGATGCCAGGACCTTGGTGACAATCCTACACCCACTAGAGTAGTGCACAGCTACTGATGCTGGGACCTTAACGAGACTCCTACACCCACTAGAGCAGTGCGCTGCTACTGATGCCGGGACCTTGACGAGAATCCAACACCAACTAGAGCAGTGCGCTGCTACTGATGCCGGGACCTCGATGAGAATCCTACACTCACTGGAGCAGTGTGCTGCTACTGATGCCCGGACCTTGATGAGAATCCTACATCCACTAGAGCAGTGCAGTGCTACTGATGCCCGGACCTTGAAGAGAATCCTACATCCACTAGAGCAGGGCGCTGCTACTGATGACGGGACCTCGATGAGAATCCTCCATCCACTAGTGCCGTGCGCTGCAACTGATGACGGGACTTTGATGAGAATCCTACATCCTCTAGAACAGTGCACTGCTACTGATGCAGAGACTTTGATGAGAATCCTACATACACTAGAGCAGTGCGCTGCTACTGATGCCGGGACCTCTATGAGAATCCTACACCCACTAGAGCAGTGCGCTGCTACTGATTCCGGGACCTCTATGAGAATCCTACACCCACTGGTGCAGTGTGCAACTACTGATGCCAGGACATTGATGTGAATCCTACATCCACAGGAGCAGTGTGCTTCTATTGATTACGAGACCTTGATGAGAACACTACACCCACTGGAGCAGTGCTCTGCTACTGATGCCGGGACCTCAATTACAATCCTACATCCACTAGAGTGGTGCACTGCTACTGATGACGGGACCTCGATTAGAATCCTACATCCACTAGAGCGGTGCGCTGCTACTGATGCCGGGACCTCAGTGAGGATCCTATACCCACTGGAGCAGTGCCCTGCTACTGATGCCAGGACCTCGATGAGAATCCTACACCCACTAGAGTAGTGCGCAGCTACTGATGCCAGGACCTCGTTTAGAATCCTACACCCTCCAGAGCAGTGTGCAGCTACTGATGCTGGGACCTCAGTGAGGATCCTATACCCACTGGAGACGTGCGCTGCTACTGATGCCAAGACCTCAGTGACAATCCTACACCCACTAGAGTAGTGCGCAGCTACTGATGCCGGGACCTTGTAGAGAATCCTACACCCTCCAGAGCAGTGCTCTGCTTCTGATGACGGGACCTCAATGACAATCCTACATCCACTAGAGCAGTGCGCTGCTTCTGATTCCGGGACCTCTATGATAATCCTACACCCACTGGAGCAGTGCGCTGCTACTGATGCCAGGACCTTGATGAGAATCCTACATCCACTAGAGCGGTGCGCTGCTACTGATGCCGGGGCCTCGAAGAGAATCCCACATCCACTGGTGCTGTGTGTTGCTACTGATGCCAGACCTTGATGAGAATCCTACTCCCACTACTGTAGTGCGCTGCTACTGATGCCGGGTCCGTGATGAGAATACTACACCCACTAGAGCAGTGCGCTGCTATTGATGTCGGGTCCTTGATGAGAATCCAACACCCTCTAGAGCGGTGCACTGCTACTGATGCCGGGACCTTGATGAGAATCCTACATACACTAGAGCAGTGTGCTGCTACTGATGCCGGGACCTTTATGAGAATCATACACCCTCTAGAGCGGTGTGCAGCTACTGATACTGGGACCTCGATTAGAATTCTACACCCACTAGTGCAGTGTGCAGCTACTGATGCTGGGACCTTGACGAGAATCCTACACCCACTAGAGCAGTGCGCTGCTACTGATTCCGGGACCTCTATGAGAATCCTACACCCACTGGTGCAGTGTGCAACTACTGATGCCAGGACATTGATGCGAATCCTACATCCACAGGAGCAGTGTGCTTCTATTGATTACGAGACCTTGATGAGAACACTACAGCCACTGGAGCAGTGCTCTGCTACTGATGCCGGGACCTCAATGACAATCCTACATCCACTAGAGCGGTGCGCTGCAACAGATGCCAGGACCTCGATGAGAATCCTACACCCACTGGAGCAGTGCGCTGCTACTGATGATGGGACCTCGGTGTGAATCCTATACCCACTGGAGCAGTGCGCTGCTACTGATGCCAGGACCTCAGTGACAATCCTACACCCACTAGAGTAGTGAGCAGCTACTGATGCCGGGACCTCGTTGAGAATCCTACACCCTCCAGAGAAGTGTGCAGCTACTGATGCCGGGACCTCGGTGAGAATCCTACACCCACTGGAGCAGTGTACTGCTACTGATGCCAGGACCTCGGTGACAATCCTACACCCACTAGAGTAGTGCACAGATACTGATGCTGGGACCTTAATGAGACTCCTACACCCACTAGAGAAGTGCGCTGCTGCTGATGCCGGCACCTTGACGAGAATCCAACACCAACTAGAGCAGTGTGCAGCTACTGATGCCGGGACCTCGATGAGAATCCTACACTCACTGGAGCAGTGTGCAGCTACTAATGCCCGGACCTTGATGAGAATCCTACATCCACTAGAGCAGTGCGGTGCCACTGATGACGGGACCTCGATGAGAATCCTACATCCACTAGAGCTGTGTGTTGCTACTGATGCCGGGACCTCGATGAGAATCCTACACTCACTGGAGCAGTGTGCAGCTACTAATGCCCGGACCTTGATGAGAATCCTACATCCACTAGAACAGTCGCTGCTATTGATGTCGGGACCTTGATGAGAATCCTACATCCATCAGAGCAGTGCGCTGCTACTGATGCAAAGACCTTGATGAGAATCCTACATACACTAGAGCAGTGCGCTGCTACTGATGCCGGGACCTTTATGAGAATCCTACACCCTCTAGAGCGGTGTGCAGCTACTGATGCTGGGACCTCGATTAGAATTCTACACCCACTAGAGCAGTGCGCTGCTACTGATGATGGGACCTCGATAAGAATCCTACATCCACTAGAGCAGTGCGCTGCTACTGATGCCGGGACCTCGAAGAGAATCCCACATCCACTAGTGCCGTGCGCTGCAACTGATGCCGGGACCTAGAAGAGAATCCCACATCCACTAGAGCAGTGCGCCGCTACTGATGCCGGGACCTCCATGAGAATCCTCCACCCATTGGAGCAGTGTGCTGTTACTGATTATGGGACCTCGGTGAGAATCCTATACCCACTGGAGCAGTGTACTGCTACTGATGCCAGGACCTAGGCGACAATCCTACACCCACTAGAGTAGTGCGCTGCTACTGATGCTGGGACCTTAACGAGACTCCTATAACCCACTAGAGCAGTGCGCTGCTACTGATGCCGGGACCTTGACGAGAATCCAACACCAACTAGAGCAGTGTGCAGCTACTGATGCCGGGACCTCAATGAGAATCCTACACTCACTGGAGCAGTGCGCTGCTACTGATGGCGGGACCTCAATGACAATCCTAAACCCTCTAGAGCAGTGTGCAGCTACTGATGACGGGACCTCAATGAGAATCCTAAACCCTCTAGAGCAGTGTGCAGCTACTGATGACGGGACCTCAGTGAGAATCCTACACCCACTAGAACCGTGAGCAGCTACTGATACCGGGACCTCGATTAGAATTCTACACCCACTAGAGCGGTGCACTGCTACTGATGCCGGGACATTGATGAGAATCCTACACCCACTAGAACCGTGAGCAGCTACTGATACCGGGACCTCGATTAGAATTCTACACCCACTAGAGCGGTGCACTGATACTTATGCCGGGACCTCGATGAGAATCCTACATCCTTGGGAGCAGTGCGCTGCTACTGATGCAGGGACCTCGATGAGAATCCTAAACCCTCTAGAGCAGTGTGCAGCTACTGATGACGGGACCTCGATTAGAATTCTACACCCACTAGAGCAGTGTGCAGCTACTGATGCTGGAACGTTGACTAATATTGCAATAACATGAAAAGAGAATCTGGATTTCATTAAAGACACGAAGGCTAACATTATGCATATTTATTTTAATGCTAACTCCAAGCAGCCACTTAGAAGCAATGTGTAGGAAGGTAGGATCTAACTACATGGTTACCCCCACTTTTTTCCTGGTGTTTTGCTGGGTTTTGACTAGTCTGACTGGGATCCTGCTATTCAGGACCCCAGTCTATCTGCTTTCTCCTGTAAATTGCAATACATGTACTTAAGGTACCCACCAGATTGGATACTGGGGTACCCTTATAAGTCCCTAGTATATGGTACACCATTTACCCTGGGCATAGGTACCCCAGAGGCCTCCCATGGGCTGAAGCATGTATTATGCCACCCATGAGAGGCCATTCAAAATGACAAAACAGGTCTACTACAGCAGCCTGTGTAAGTTGGTGCTTGCACCACTTACTTAGATATAGGTACACTATATCTATCTAAATCACTGCTCTTAAAAACCTATCAGTCACCCCTATGGCAAGCCTTATCAATCCTGAAGTCAGGGTGCTGGGTTTTACATGAGAGGGTGCCCCTGCATGAGCAGAGCCCCTCTACAGCCTTCGGAGACCATCCTCTGGGGTTGTCTGTGATGCAGCCAGACATATATGTATGGTTAAGTGCATTATAACCTCACGGTAAATGCTAACTTTAAAACGGCTGCTTAGAAACATGTCGTGTTTGGTGTCAAACACCTTGGAATCATACCTCCCACACCAGTAACTGGTGTGAGAGGTATGATTCCTCCCTTGTAGTACCACTACTATGGGTCACCGGTCTACCCGGTACCAGCTTTCTCGACCTGGGCAGCACAAAATGGATGCTGCCAGCCACAGACACGATTCTGACCTCCTGCTGCTGGGTCAAGCTCGAGCAGAGGAAGGCCTGACAATAGGTTTCCTGTCACAGGGAGGTGTGACCACCTCCCAGACAGGCTTTAGTGTATTGGGGCTGGGTGGGTGCACTCTGAGAGTGCCAGAAAGTCTGCACTGGGGGCACATTTGGTGTCCCCATGCATAGTCCAGCTCAAACTAGTTCCTGGGAGCCATTGGCTCCTGCTCTGGTGCGAAACTGGACAAAGGACATGGGTGTAGCCACCCCTCTGTCCTGCCCCTCCACTAGGAGGGTCTCCAGAGTCCGTCCAACCCCTTCCCTGGGTATAAAGTGGGAAACCTGACCACAGGACTTTAGATTATACCTGGACAAGACACTGCAAAGAAACCAAGTACTTCGACGGTCTACACTTCACTGGACGACAGAAGAATCTCCCTTGGAGTAAAGGAGTTACTCCCCTGCAGCAGCAGGCACCTAAGTGCATCTGACGGGCTTGCATCTCCAGAGCTCCTGCGGACTCCGAAGATTTCTGCAACACAGGAGGTGGGTTCCCGAAGGTCCCCGAGGTAGATCTGACCTCTCAGCGATTCTGAGACCAGTATCCCTCGTGGGGGCGGTGCAATCCGTACCCATGTGCACCGCGTTTATTTGCAAGTGCATATGCTTGTTGGCAATCCCTGAGCTTGTGCATTGGACTACGTGTAGTCCTGACTCCGAGCAACATTTGCTCCGAAGATATCCGGCCTCCACTCCACGAGTGCTCTGTGGGCTGGTGCTTTGTGAATTCGCTCGAGGTCTCCTCGCGATCCCTGGTCCGTTGGCCTGTGGGTCCTGGCGAGGGTCATCTCGTTCGTTCTTGGGCTTCCCTGGTTGCTCCAGATGTGCCCTGACTCTCCATTGCTTGTAGAGTCCCCTGGACCTTGTTGGTTCACACCGTAACCTGTTTCCTCTGCCTGCGTGAGTTGCCGTTGCCAAGGCTTGTTGGTGCTCCAGCCGGACACTGACCCCTCAGCTCTCGACTTCCTTCGTGGAACAGCTCACATCCGGACCCTGGTCATCGTCAACATCTCCTGGTCCCCGTGGCTGCAGAGACAAACACCCTTTCTCTTCACCTGAAGCACCTGACATCGGTGGGCATTCGACTACCGAGCCCCTGGTCACCTGAAGTGACCCAGACTCTGTCCCCTCTGCTTTCAGGTTCCTCTCACCTCGAATCCAGGCTTGGATTCCACCAGACACTCTTCGCATTCCTGGCAGCAGTACTTCTTCGCATCCCTCCTTTGAAAACGACAGAGGTTTCCGACACCACTTGACCCCTATGCACCCGGCTCCTCTGGGATAGGTAACACGGGTACCTCGGTACTCACAAGGGTGCTGGCCTTAGAACCTCTTATGTTCCAAAGGGTGTGCTTGAAATCCTCGTAGAAGAGTCCTTAAACTGTAACTTTCCAACCGCGACTTTCCCATAGAGTTGCACGGAGGACGCAGTTGTGTTTCCTCACTGCACCCGTCCTCCGTGGGCGCCCTGTGTCACTCCTTTGGGTGGTTCCTTGGGGTCCCAGCGATTCTACGTGCTCTAGGCACAGTGTCTATTGAAGTCGTGATTGTTTTACCATTTTTTTAATATATGGTTCGGTCTCCCCCTGGAGCCCGTTGTACATTTTGCTACTTACGTATGTTCTATTGATGAAGTATTGTGTGCTTTATGGTCTAATCTTGTGTCGAGATTAGTAGAGTGTTGTAGTAATAAATACATATTTTTACATAACTACTGTGTGGTTCTCCTTTCATTTGGTCATTCAAGAGTGAGATTCTGGTAAAACAAGCTGCTTTACATTCCTTCAAGACTTAGCCTGAAGGCTGCTCTCCACAGCTACCACTAGGATAGCTTTCTAAAGGTTATCTTTGACCTCATACATCATAAGGGTCGTTTGGACTGGTGCAAGGTGCCCACTTTAATTAGTGGACAGCATATGCCAGGCCAACTTCTCACACAATGCATCATGAAACAAACAGTTGTAGAACAGAATCTTCCTGATGTATAATAGTCATGCACATGGAATAGCATGCCTCTTTTCAATGCAAAGTATTCAGGTAATTCTTCTTCTTTTTTTTTGTGCATCCACCATTCGAGCTCTGGCTCTCAGCGGTCTCTTCTCGTCCCCCTCCCGAGCTCTGAATCTCAGAGACTTCTTCTAATCCCTCACCCGAGCTCTGGATATCAGAGGTCTCTTCCCATCCACCACCCGAGCTTTGGATATCAGCGGTCTCTTCTCACCCCCCTCTCGAGCTCTGGATCTCAGCAGTCTCTTCTCATCCCCCTCTCGAGCTCTGGATATCAGAGGTCTCTTCTCATCCTGCACCCAAGCTCTGGATCTCAGAGGTCTCTTCTTATCCCTCACCCGAGCTCTCAATCTCAGACGCCTCTTCTCATCCACCAATCGAGCTATGGATCTCAGAGGTCTCTTCTCATCCACCACTCGAGCTCTGGATCTCAGAGGCCACTTCTCATTTACCACCCCATGCTCTGGATCTCAGAGATCTCTTCTCATCCACCAATCGAGCTCTGGATCTCAGAAGTCTCTTCTCATACACCACCCTGAGCTCTGGATCTCAGAGGTCTCTTCGAGCTCTGTATCTCAGAGGGCACTTCTCATTTACCACCCCAGGCTGTGGATCTCAGAGGTCTCTTCTCATCTACCACCCAAGCTGTGGATCTCAGAGGTCTCTTCTCATCCACCACCCAAGCTCTGGATCTCAGAGGTCTCTTCGAGCTCTGTAGATCAGAAGTCTCTTGTCATCCACCACCGAGCTCTGGATATCAGAGGTCTCTTCTCATCCCCCTCTCGAGCTCTGTCTCTCAGAGGTCTCTTCTCACCCCCATCCGAGCTCTGGATCTCACAGGTCTCTTTTCATCCACCAATCGAGCTCCGGATCTCAGAGCTCTCTTCTCATCCCTCACCTGAGCTCTGGATATCAGAAGTCTCTTCTCATCCCTCACCTGAGCTCTGGATCTCAGAGGTCTCTATTCATCTCCCATCCAAGCTCTGAATCTCTGAGGTCTCTTCTCACCCCCATCCGAGCTCTGGATCTCAGAAGCTCTCTTCGAGCTCTGTAGACCAGAAGTCTCTTGTCATCCACCACCCAAGCTCTGGATCTCAGAGGACTCTTCGAGCGCTGTAGATCAGAAGTCTCTTGTCATCCACCACCCAAGCTCTGGATCTCAGAGGTCTATTTGAGCTCTGTAGATCAGAAGTCTCTTGTCATGCACCACCAGAGCTCTGGATATCAGCAGTCTCTTCTCATCCCCCTCTCGAGCTCTGGATCTCAGAGGTCTCTTTGAGCTCTGCATCTTAGAGGTCTCTTCCCATCCACTACCAGAGCTCTGGAAATCAGCGGTCTCTTCTCATCCCCCATCCGAGCTCTGGATCTCAGAGGTCTCTTCTCATCCACCAATCGAGCTCTGGATCTCAGGTCTCTTCTCATCTACCACCCAAGCTCTGGATCTCAGAGGTCTCTTCGAGCTCTGTAGATCAGAAGTCTCTTGTTATCCACCACCCAAGCTCTGGATATCAGAGGTCTCTTCTCATCCCCCTCTCGAGCTCTGGCTCTCAGTGGTCATGGCTCTTTAACTTGTAAAGATGCCCTCCACCCCAATGCCTAGATTGAGAGCAGCTAGCGTCAGGACACCCTTGGGTAACCGCTCGCGCTTTATAAATGCCTATAACATAACATAACAGAACTTCTCATCCACCAATCGAGCTCTGGATCTCATTTACCACCCCAAGCTCAGGATCTCAGAGGTCTCTTCTCACCTACCACCCAAGCTCTGGATCTCAGAGGTCTCTTCTCATCCACCAATCGAGCTCTGGATCTAAGAAGTCTCTTCTCATCCACCACCCTGACCTCTGGATCTCAGAGCTCTCTTCGAGCTCTGTATCTCAGAGGTCACTTCTCATTTACCACCCCATGGTCTGGATCTCAGAGGTCTCTTCTCATCCACCAATCGAGCTCTGGATCTCAGAAGTCTCTTCTCATCCACCACCCTGAGCTCTGGATCTCAGAGGTCTTTTCGAGCTCTGTATCTCAGAGGTCACTTCTCATTTACCACCCCAAGCTCTGGATCTCAGAGGTCTCTTCTCATCTATCACCCAAGCTGTGGATCTCAGATGTCTCTTCTCATCCACCACTCGAGCTCTGGATCTCAGAGGTCTCTTCGAGCTCTGTAGATCAGAAGTCTCTTGTCATCTACCACGAGCTCTGTATCTCGGAGATCTCTTGTCACCTACCACCCCGAGCTCTGAATCTCCAAGGTCTCTTGTCATCCACCACCTGAGCTCTCGATTTCAGAGGTCTCTTCTCATCTTCAACCCAAGCTCTGATTTCAACGGTATGTTCCCAGCCTCTACCCAAGCTCTGGATATCAGCGGTCTCTTCTCATTCCCCTCTTGAGCTATGGATCTCAGAGGTCTCTTCTCACCCCCATCCGGGCTCTGGATCTCAGAAGTCTCTTGTCATCCACCACCCGAGCTCTGGATATCAGCGGTCTCTTCTCATCCACCACCCGAGCTCTGGATATCAGCGGTCTCTTCTCATCGCTCTTTTGAGCTCTGGATCTCAACGGTCTCTTCTCTTCCCCCTCTCAAGCTCTGGATCTCAGAGGTCTCTTCTCATCCACCACCCGAGCTCTGGATATCAGCGGTCTCTTCTCATCGCTCTTTTGAGCTCTGGATCTCAACGGTCTCTTCTCTTCCCCCTCTCAAGCTCTGGATCTCAGAGGTCTCTTCTCATCCACCACCCGAGCTCTGGATATCAGCGGTCTCTTCTCATCCCCCTCTCGAGCTCTGGATCTCAGCGGTCTCTTCTAATCCCCCTCTCGAGCTCTGGATCTCAGCGGTCTCTTCTCATCCCCCTCTCGAGCTCTGGATCTCAGCGGTCTCTCCTCATCCCCCTCTCGAGCTCTGGATCTCAGCGGTCTCTTCTCATCCCCCTCTCGAGCTCTGGATCTCAGCGGTCTCTCCTCATCCCCCTCTCGAGCTCTGGATCTCAGCGGTCTCTTCTCATCCCCCTTCTCGAGCTCTGGATCTCAGCGGGCTCTTCTCATCCTCCTCTCGAGCTCTGGCTCTCTCAGAGGTCTCTTCTCATCCACCACCCGAGCTCTGGCTCTCAGAGGTCTCTTCTCATCCACCACCCGAGCTCCGGATCTCAGCGGTCTCTTCTCATCCCCCTCTCGACCTCTGGCTCTTAGAGGTCTCTTCTCATCCACCACCCGAGCTCCGGATATCAGCGGTCTCATCTCATCCCCCTCTCGAGCTCTGGATCTCAGAGGTCTCTTCTCATCCACCACTCGAGCTCTGGATATCAGCGGTCTCTTCTCATCCCCTTCTTGAGCTCTGGATCTCAGAGGTCTCTTCTCATCCACCACCCGAGCTGTGGATATCAGCGGTCTCTTCTCATCACCCTTTCGAGCTCTGGATCTCAGCGGTCTCTTCTCATCCCCCTCTCGAGCTCTGGATCTCAGCGGTCTCTTCTCATCCCCCTCTCGAGCTCTGGATCTCAGCGGTCTCTTCTCATCCCCCTCTCGAGCTCTGGATCCCAGCGGTCTCTTCTCATCCCCCTCTCGAGCTCTGGAACTCAGAGGTCTCTTCTCATCCCCCACTCGAGCTCTGGATCTCAGCGGTCTCTTCTCATCCCCCTCTCGAGCTCTGGATCTTAGAAGTCTCTTCTCATCCCCCTCTCGAGCTCTGGATCTCAGATGTCTCTTCTCATCAACCACCCAGCTCTGGAGCTCAGAGGTCTCTTCTCAGCTACCAACCCGAGCTCTGAATTTCAGAGCTCTCTTACCCACCACTCATCCTCCATCTCAACTATGGATCTCAGAGGTCTCTTCTCATTCACCACTCAGAGCTCTGTATCTCAGAGGTCTCTTTGAGCTCTGTATCCCAAAGGTCTCTCCCATCCACCACCCTAAGCTGTGGATTTCAGAGGTCTCTTCTCAACCCCCACCGAGCTCTTGATCTCAGATGTCGTTCTCATCCACCACCCGAGCTCTGGATATCAGCGGTCTCTTCTCAGCCCCCTCTCGAGCTCTGGATCTCAGAAGTCTCTTCTCATCCCCCATCCGAGCTTTGAATCTCATAAGTCTCTTCTCATCCACCAACCTGAGCTATGGATTTCAGAGGTCTCTTTTCAACCCCCATTGAGCTCTGGATTTCAGCAGTCTCTTCTCATCCCCCTCTCGAGCTCTGGATCTCAGAGGTTTCTTCTCATCCACCACCCGAGCTCTGGATATCAGCGTTCTCTTCTCATCCCCCTCTCGAGCTCTGGATCTCAGAGGTCTCTTCTCATCCCCCTCTCGAGCGCCGGATCTCAGAGGTCTCTTCACATCCACCACCCGAGCTCTGGATATCAGTGGTCTCTTCTCATCCCCCTCTCGAGCTCTGGATCTCAGCGGTCTCTTCTCATCCCCCTCTTGAGCTCTGGATCTCAGCAGTCTCTTCTCATCCCCCTCTCGAGCTCTGGATATCAGCGGTCTCTTCTCATCCCCATCTCGAGCTCTGGATCTCAGCGGTCTCTTCTCATCCCCCTCTCGAGCTCTGGATCTCAGCGGTCTCTTCTCATCCCCCTCTCGAGCCCAGGATCTCAGTGGTCTCTTCTCATCCCCCTCTCGAGCTCTGGCTCTCAGAGGTCTCTTCTCATCCACCACCCGAGCTCTGGCTATCAGAGGTCTCTTCTCATCCACCACCCGAGCTCCGGATCTCAGCGGTCTCTTCTCATCCCCCTCTTGACCTCTGGCTCTCAGAGGTCTCTTCTCATCCACCACCCGAGCACCGGATATCAACGGTCTCTTCTCATCCCCCTCTGGAGCTCTGGATCTCAGAGGTCTCTTCTCATCCACCACCCGAGCTCTGGATATCAGCGGTCTCTTCTCATCCCCTCTCTAGCTCTGGATCTCAGAGGTCTCTTCTCATCCACCACCCGAGCTCTGGATATCAGCGGTCTCTTCTCATCCCCCTCTTGAGCTTTGGATCTCAGCGGTCTCTTCTCATCCCCCTCGAGCTCTGGATCTCAGAGTTCTCTTGTCATCCCCTCTTGTGCTCTGGATCTCAGTGGTCTCTTCTGATCCCCCTCTCAAGCTCTGGATCTCAGCGGTCTCTTCTCATCCCCCTCTCAAGCTCTGGCTCTCAGAGGTCTCTTCTCATCCACCACCTGAGCTCTGGCTCTCAGAGGTCTCTTCTCGTCCATCATCCGAGCTCAGGATCTCAGCAGTCTCTTCTCATCCTCATCTCGACCTCTGGCTCTCAGAGGTCTCTTTTCATCCACCACCTGAGCTCTGGATATCAGCGGTCTCTTCTCATCCCCCTCTCGAGCTCTGGATCTCAGTGGTCTCTTATCATCCACCACCCAAGCTCTGGATATCAGCGGTCTCTTCTCATCCCCCTCTCGAGCTCTGGATCTCAGAGATCTCTTTTCATCTACCACCCGAGCTCTGGATATCAGCGGTCTCTTCTCATCCCCTCTCGAGCTCTGGATCTCAGAGGTCTCTTCTCATCCACCACCCGAGCTCTGGATATCAGCGGCCTCTTCTCATCCCCCTCTCGAGCTCTGGATCTCAGCAGTCTCTTCTCATCCCCCTCTCGAGCGCTGGATCTCATAAGTCTCTTCTCATCCACCAACCTGAGCTATGGATTTCAGAGGTCTCTTTTCAACCCCCATTGAGCTCTGGATTTCAGCAGTCTCTTCTCATCCCCCTCTCGAGCTCTGGATCTCAGAGGTTTCTTCTCATCCACCACCCGAGCTCTGGATATCAGCGTTCTCTTCTCATCCCCCTCTCGAGCTCTGGATCTCAGAGGTCTCTTCTCATCCCCTCTCGAGCGCCGGATCTCAGAGGTCTCTTCACATCCACCACCCGAGCTCTGGATATCAGTGGTCTCTTCTCATCCCCCTCTCGAGCTCTGGATCTCAGCGGTCTCTTCTCATCCCCCTCTTGAGCTCTGGATCTCAGCAGTCTCTTCTCATCCCCCTCTCGAGCTCTGGATATCAGCGGTCTCTTCTCATCCCCATCTCGAGCTCTGGATCTCAGCGGTCTCTTCTCATCCCCCTCTCGAGCTCTGGATCTCAGCGGTCTCTTCTCATCCCCTCTCGAGCCCAGGATCTCAGTGGTCTCTTCCCATCCCCCTCTCGAGCTCTGGCTCTCAGAGGTCTCTTCTCATCCACCACCCGAGCTCTGGCTATCAGAGGTCTCTTCTCATCCACCACCCGAGCTCCGGATCTCAGCGGTCTCTTCTCATCCCCCTCTTGACCTCTGGCTCTCAGAGGTCTCTTCTCATCCACCACCCGAGCACCGGATATCAACGGTCTCTTCTCATCCCCCTCTGGAGCTCTGGATCTCAGAGGTCTCTTCTCATCCACCACCCGAGCTCTGGATATCAGCGGTCTCTTCTCATCCCCCTCGCTAGCTCTGGATCTCAGAGGTCTCTTCTCATCCACCACCCGAGCTCTGGATATCAGCGGTCTCTTCTCATCCCCCTCTCGAGCTTTGGATCTCAGCGGTCTCTTCTCATCCCCCCTCGAGCTCTGGATCTCAGAGTTCTCTTGTCATCCCCCTCTTGTGCTCTGGATCTCAGTGGTCTCTTCTGATCCCCCTCTCAAGCTCTGGATCTCAGCGGTCTCTTCTCATCCCCCTCTCAAGCTCTGGCTCTCAGAGGTCTCTTTTCATCCACCACCTGAGCTCTGGATATCAGCGCTCTATTCTCATCCCCCTCTCGAGCTCTGGATCTCAGAGGTCTCTTCTCATCCACCACCCAAGCTCTGGATATCAGTGGTCTCTTCTCATCCCCCTCTCGAGCTCTGGATCTCAGAGATCTCTTCTCATCTACCACCCGAGCTCTGGATATCAGCGGTCTCTTCTCATCCCCCTCTCGAGCCCTGGATCTCAGAGGTCTCTTCTCATCCACCACCCGAGCTCTGGATATCAGCGGCCTCTTCTCATCCCCCTCTCGAGCTCTGGATCTCAGCAGTCTCTTCTCATCCCCCTCTCGAGCGCTGGATCTCAGAGGTCTCTTCTCATCCACTACCCGAGCTCTGGATATCAGCGGTCTCTTCTCATCCCCCTCTCGAGCTCTGGATCTCAGCAGTCTCTTCTCATCCCCCTCTTGAGCTCTGGATCTCAGCAGTCTCTTCTCATCCCCCTCTCGAGCTCTGGATATCAGCGGTCTCTTCTCATCCCCCTCTCGAGCTCTGGATCTCAGCGGCCTCTTCTCATCCCCCTCTCAAGCTCTGGATCTCAGCGGTCTCTCCTCATCCCCCTCTCGAGCTCAGGATCTCAGCGGTCTCTTCTCATCCCCCTCTCGAGCTCTGGCTCTCAGAGGTCTCTTCTCATCCACCACCTGAGCTCTGGCTCTCAGAGGTCTCTTCTCATCCACAACCCGAGCTCCGGATCTCAGTGGTCTCTTCTCATCCCCCTCTCGACCTCTGGCTCTCAGAGGTCTCTTCTCATCCACCACCCGAGCTCCGGATATCAGCGGTCTCTTCTCATCCCCCTCTCGAGCTCTGGATCTCAGAGGTCTCTTCTCATCCACCACCCGAGCTCCGGATATCAGCAGTCTCTTCTCATCCCCCTCTCGAGCTCCTGATCTCAGAGGTCTCTTCTCATCCACCACCCAAGCTCTTGATATCAGCGGTCTCTTCTCATCCCCCTCTCGAGCTCTGGATCTCAGCGGTCTCTTCTCATCCCCCCCCTCGAGCTCTGGATCTCAGAGGTCTCTTCTCATCCACCACCCGAGCTCTGGATATCAGCGGTTTCTTCTCATCCCCCTCTTGAGCTCTGGATCTCAGCGGTCTCTTCTTATCCACCACCCGAGCTCTGGATATCAGCGGTCTCTTCTCATCCCCCTCTCGAGCTTTGGATCTCAGCGGTCTCTTCTCATACCCCCTCGAGCTCCGGATCTCAGCGGTCTCTTGTCATCCCCCTCTCGTGTCACACAAGAAAAGAGCCATGGGTCCGGAGAAGGAGGAGGTTAGTTAACTGTTTGAATGTGATCTGCCATGCAAGACGGGGGGTTTCCCTTTTCAGGACGGTTCCCCTCACACACCAGAGGTGTCATGCTTCATCATAGGGGTGCCTCCTCACACGAAAGACCTAGTCTCCGTGTGGGCTACAACCCCCTCTCTACGAGGGAGGAGCTCAGGGATGTTTTTATTGAGTCAGGCAGGGTGTACTAAACCCCTATGTGAGCTTGGCGTGTGTGTAAAAAGAGTGCAGTGCTGTGATGTGAGATTTTAAAACTGGCTACAGGGTTAGCTATATTGTAACTTTATTCAGCTACCCGGTGCCAGGATTAAAAACAGTGAGGAGCTGATAACACAAGTGCCGACATTAGAGACAGCTGTGTAGATCACTGGACCAACATGTTTCGGCCAGAAGGACCTAAATAGTGTTGCGGCCTTCTTCAGGGTCAGATTGTTCAGCTACTGCAGAGATAAAGTGCAAATACGTGAAAAAAACATGAAAAACACGCGGGTAAATCAAAAGTATGATACTGAACCAGTAGTGTTGACTGTTCAGTATGTATTGCATACAACCTATATTAGAGACAAAAGGGCATGTTTGTCACCAAATGCATATCCAGTATATATATAGCATGAGTGAAAACATACAGTTTCTAACCTCCTGAATAAAAATATTTTTGTAACACATATACATATTAGATCAATGTGTAGTTAACATGGACGTGTGACTCACCACGGTGGGTTGCGCAATTCACTACGTCTGTCCCGGCATATTAACCACGTGGTACGTGCACCAAAACCTGCCAACAGAGGTATATGGTATTAAAAACAGAGATCCCAAGGGAGGGATTTGGAGATAGAGCATAAGTGCAACTTTAATTTCATCAGATGGCCTGTGTGTAGACTTGAGCGAGAAGGATGTTGATACCGATTCGCTGTCATAAAGGGTCACAGGTATGGCTATAGGCACAGACTAGAGTGTAAACAAAAAGTCCTAGGCGTGTGCCAGCAATTGGCTTGATTCATAGACTGGTGGCAAGGGCGTAACACAGATTGGAGCACAGCTCAGGGCCCCCAGGCACGTGCCAGTAGTGAACCTGATTGTGGGGGGGTAGAGGGGGAGGGAAAGAAGGAGGAGTGACAGGTAGTCACATGAGCAGCCCTGCTGAGTGAGGGCCGTGACAAGCAGAGTGGAATGGGTCTACCATCTGGTGCTATAGATGGCGTGCAGGCAAGGTTGCACGGGGGTATTAAGTGCCCGCTAAGTCCAGGGCACTAAGTGGTGCCATACGCTGCTAGATAATAGCGTGAAGAGCAAGGATACGGGCACTACTAGTGTCCGCGGAGAATCTGAGCGTGGCTCGAGAGTGTGAAACGGGGCGCGTTGGACCTCAGTGCCACAGCCTGCCTAAAAAAAGGGTATCCAGCGGCGGGGCGGTATTAAAGTGAGCGCCTCGGTTGCGAGCAGCGCATGGAGCCAAAATGCCTGCAGGTGGCCTGCAAAGGTTGTATCCAGCGGGCGGGGCGTTATTGAGGGTGAACGCCTTGGTTAGGAGCGGCGCGTGGAGCCATAGTGCCTGCAGGGCGGGAGGTGGAGAAAAACCGGTGTGTTACGCGGTGTCTCCTGTATAGAATAATGGCGGCTATGGTGAGCGCCTCGGTTCTGGTAAGGCCAGGACCGGCGCGTGAAGCTGAAGTGACTTCGGGGCGGGATGTGGATAAAGCCGGTACAGTACACGGCGTCTGCTCGGTGGAGGTAGAGGCTGTGGTGCCTCGGCGAAGCCGGCAGACAGTGTTGAAAGGGGCAGGAACACTTACCACCAGGTCGTGGAATCTTGCCAGTGAGCACGTCCGGGGGCAGGAAAATGAATGTTAGGACGGCTCTCGTTTAAATACACATACCGTGTATTGGAAACTCAAAGCAGCTGGGTTGGGGGGCGCGTGCCCGGAAGTGGGAGGCTTATGGGATTTGTAGTATCATACAGCCGCCCTGGGACTGTGGCTCATGCAAGGCAAGTCAGAATGGTGATCCAAGCCGGAGTGCTTGGTGTATGTACTGTCAAATAAATGTGAACAGCTGATCATTGTTGTATCGCCCAGTGGCGGAGTTGGTTTAAATACTGCGGCAAGAAATGCCAGGGAGTGAAGGCTAATGGGAAATGAAGATGTGGGCAGCTGCTCGGGGGCTAGCGCTGCCGGCGGACGTTGTGGTCAAAGGGGTTAAACCCGCCCAGTGTGGAGGAGGAGAGGGAAAAGGTTGCAAAATACCGAGAGGTGTACTCGGCACGAGCGGACAAAACAGGAGGGGCTAATGCACATGCCCATGGAGTGCCTATGGAGTTGAAACACCAGATGGGTGTTGTACTGTTGCAACCGCCCTACAGCGGGTGTAGAATGTTTGCTCCACAAGGGAGCAGGGAACTCAGGCATGGTGGTTCAGTGAATGTGCGTGCCCCGGGCGGGCACAGCTAAGGGCATGATACTCAGGGGGTGGTGAGGGGAAGGGGAGGGGAGGGGAGGTTCGAGTGTTGATCCTGGAAGGACAGCCGCTGGATTAGGTGGCCAGACTTGTAAGAGGAAGGGAGAAGTGTATAGGAATACAGGCCGGGTCAGTAAAATGCAGGCGACTAGGATGGTGCGCAGTGCTGAAGGCGAGTCAAGGAGGCGCGGTCAGGATTTCAGGAAAGCGCCAACCAAGGAATCTCGTCGTTGAGGCCCGTTTCTGAGGTTCCCAACCTGTACACCCATCTTTGTTCCAGTCTGAGGAGTTTAGTCGTGAGATCGGGAGTGTTGGCATTCAGGTTTGGTTTGTCTAGGACCATACAGCTCAAAGAGTCTTGGCTGTGTTTCATGTCAAAAAACTGTTTAGTCATCTTGGTCATTTGTTTTGCACACCTAATGGTACTTTTATGTTCTAAAATCCTGGTGCGTACTTTCCTGGTGGTCATACCAACATATCTCAAGACACAAGGGCAAGTGATAAGGTAGACCACCCACTCACTGTTACAATTGGTGTGTTTTTGTAAAACCCAAGGTCTGGAGGTCCCTATGTCGATGCTTTTGGTCATGCTGGTTTGGGCACAAACTGTGCATGACCCACAAGGGTAATGCCCTTGGACAGGAGGTAAGTTCAAATGTGTGTTTTGTCTTATTGTTTCTGGCACGGAAGGTCTTGTGTGGATCAGAGTTTCTTTTAAATTGCGGCCTCTTTTGAATGCAAAAAGAGGTTTTTCAAGGGTCAATTGTCCTTTGTTCAAGATGTCCCAATTGTGTAGTATGGATTTTTTTACTACATTGGACATGGAGCTGTAGGTGTTAACACATACGAGTTGCGACGGTGTTGGTTTGGCAGAGGGCTGATCTAGAAGGGCCTCCCGGTTGTTGTTGAGTGCCCGTTTGGCTGATTTCTTAACCAGTTTTGCAGGGTAGTGCCTGTCCAATAGGTTACTTCTGAGTTTTGCGGCATGTGTGTTATATTTCTCTGTTGTAGAGCAGTTGCGGCGAACTCGCAAGAACTGTCCGTATGGTATATTGTCCCGCAATGACTTAGGGTGATAACTCTCATATTGGAGGAGTGCATTGCGGGCCATTGGCTTTTGTTAAAGTTCAGTTTCTAGAGTACCCCCTGCTGGATAGATCAAGAGGTCCAGGAAGGCCAATTTCTCTTTACTATACATCCCCCTCTCGTGCTCTGTATCTCAGTGGTCTCTTCTCATCCCCCTCTCGAGCTCTGGATCTCAGCGGTCTCTTCTCATCCCCCTCTCAAGCTCTGGCTCTCAGAGGTATCTTCTCATCCACCACCCGAGCTCTGGCTCTTAGAGGTCTCTTCTCGTCCACCACCCGAGCTCAGGATCTCAGCGGTCTCTTCTCATCCCCCTCTCGACCTCTGGCTCTCAGAGGTCTCTTCTCATCCACCACCCGAGCTCTGGATATCAGCGATCTCTTCTCATCCCCCTCTCGAGCTCTGGATCTCAGAGGTCTCTTCTCATCCACCACCCGAGCTCCGGATATCAGTGGGCTCTTCTCATCCCCCTCTCGAGCTCTGGATTTCAGCAGTCTCTTGTCATCCCCCTCTCGAGCTCTGGATCTCAGAGGTCACTTCTCATCCACCACTGAGCTCTGGATATCAGCGGTCTCTTCTCATCCCCCTCTCGAGCTCTGGATCTCAGAGGTCTCTTCTCATCCACCACCCGAGCTCTGGATATCAGCGGTCTCTTCTCATCCCCCTCTCGAGCTCTGGATCTCAGCAGTCTCTTCTCATCCCCCTCTCGAGCGCTGGATCTCAGCGGTCTCTTCTCATCCTCCTCTCGAGCTCTGGATCTCAGCAGTCTCTTCTCATCCCCCTCTCGAGCGCTGGATATCAGCGGTCTCTTCTCATCCCCCTCTCGAGCTCTGGATCTCAGCGGTCTCTTCTTATCCCCCTCTTGAGCTCTGGATCTCAGCGATATCTTCTCATTCCCCTCTCAAGCTCTGGATATCAGTGGTCTCTTCTCATCCCCCTCTCGAGCTCTGGATCTCAGCGGTCTCTTCTCATCCCCCTCTTGAGCTGTAGATCTCAGCGGTCTCTTCTCATCCCCCTCTCGAGCTCAGGATCTCAGCGGTCTCTTCTCATCCCCCTTTCGAGCTGTGGCTCTCAGAGGTCTCTTCTCATCCACCACCCGAGCTCTGGCTCTCAGAGGTCTCTTCTCAACCACAACTCGAGCTCCGGATCTCAGCGGTCTCTTCTCATCCCCCTCTCGACCTCTGGCTCTCAGAGGTCTCTTCTCATCCACCACCCGAGCTCCGGATATCAGCAGTCTCTTCTCATCCCCCTCTCGAGCTCTGGATCTCAGAGGTCTCTTCTCATCCACCACCCGAGCTCCGGATATCAGCGGTCTCTTCTCATCCCCCTCTCGAGCTCTGGATCTCAGAGGTCTCTTCTCATCCACTACCCGAGCTCTGGATATCAGTGGTCTCTTCTCATCCCCATCTCGAGCTCTGGATCTCAGCGGTCTCGTCTCATCCCCCCTTCGAGCTCTGGATCTCAGCGGTCTCTTCTCATCCCCCTCTTGAGCTCTGGATCTCAGTGGTCTCTTCTCATCCCCCTCTCTAGCTCTGGCTCTCAGAGGTCTCTTCTCATCCACCACCCGAGCTCTGGCTCTCAGAGGTCTCTTCTCATCCACCACCCGAGCTCCGGATATCAGCAGTCTCTTCTCATCCCCGTCTCGACCTCTGGCTCTCAGAGGTCTCTTTTCATCCACCACCCGAGCCCTGGATATCAGCGGTCTCTGGATCTCAGAGGTCTCTTCTCATCCATCACCCGAGCTCTGGATATCAGCGGTCTCTTCTCATCCCCCTCTCGAGCTCTGGATCTCAGCGGTATCTTCTCATCCCCCTCTCGAGCTCTGGATCTCAGCGGTCTCTTCTCATCCCCCTTTCGAGCTCTGGATCTCAGAGGTCTCTTCTCATCCCCCTCTTGAGCTCTGGATCTCAGCGGTCTCTTCAAATCCCCCTCTAGAGTTTTGAATCTCAGCGGTCTCTTCTCATCCCTCTCTCTCGAGCTCTGGATCTCAGAGGTCTCTTCTCCTCTCCCTCTCGAGCTCTGGATCTCAGCGGTCTCTTCTCATCCCCCTCTTGAGCTCTGGACCTCAGAGGTCTCTTCTCATCCCCCTCTCGAGCTCTGGATCTCAGAGGTCTCTTCTCATCAGCCACCCGGCTCTGGAGCTCAGAGATCTCTTCTCAGCTACCAACCCGAGCTCTGAATCCACCTATCATCCTCCATCTCAGCTATGCATCTCAGAGGTCTCACTCATTCAACACTCAGAGCTCTGTATCTCAGAGGTCTCTTTGAGCTCTGTATCTCAAATGTCTCTCCCATCCACCACCCTGAGCTGTGGATTTCAGAGGTCTCTTCTCAACCCCCACCGAGCTCTTGATCTCAGATGTCGTTGTGATCCACCACCCGAGCTCTGGATATCAACGGTCTCTTCTCATCCCCCTCTCGAGCTCTGGATCTCAGAAGTTACTTCTCATCCCCCATCCAAGCTTTGAATCTCAGAAGTCTCTTCTCATCCACCACCGAGCTCTGGATATAAACGGTCTCTTCTCATCCCCCTCTTGAGCTCTGGATCTCAGCGGTCTCTTCTCATCCCCCTCTCTAGCTCTGGCTCTCAGAGGTCTCTTCTCCTCCACCACCCGAGCTCTGGCTCTCAGAGGTCTCTTTTCATCCACCACTCGAGCCCTGGATATCAGCGGTCTCTGGATCTCAGAGGTCTCTCCTCATCCACCACCCAAGCTCTGGATATCAGCGGTCTCTTCTCATCCCCCTCTCGAGCTCTGGATCTCAGCGGTCTCTTCTCATCCCCCTCTCGAGCTCTGGATCTCAGAGGTCTCTTCTCATCCCCCTCTCGAGCTCTGGATCTCAGCGGTCTCTTCTCATCCCCCTCTCGAGTTTTGAATCCAGCGGTCTCTTCTCATCCCTCTCTCGAGCTCTGGATCGCAGCGGTCTCTTCTCATCCCCCTCTCGAGCTCTGGATCTCAGAGGTCTCTTCTCCTCCCCCTCTCGAGTACTGGATCTCAGTGGTCTCTTCTCATCCCCCTCTCGAGCTCTGGATCTCAGAGGTCTCTTCTCATCCCCCTCTCGAGCTCTGGATCTCAGAGGACTCTTCTCATCAACCACCCGGCTCTGGAGCTCAGAGGTCTCTTCTCAGCTACCAACCCGAGCTCTGAATTTCAGAGCTCTCTTATCCACCAATCATCCTCCATCTCAGCTATGGATCTCACAGGTCTCACTCATTCACCACTCAGAGCTCTGTATCTCAGAGGTCTCTTTGAGCTCTGTATCTCAAAGGTCTCTCCCATCCACCACCCTGAGCTGTGGATTTCAGAGGTCTCTTCTCAACCCCCACCGAGCTCTTGATCTCAGATGTCGTTGTCATGCACCACCCAAGCTCTGGATATCAACGGTCTCTTCTCATCCCCCTCTCGAGCTCTGGCTCTCAGAGGTCTCTTCTAATCCACCACCCAAGCTCTGGATCTCAGAGGTCTCTTCTCAACCCCCACCGAGCTCTGGATCTCAGAGGTCTCTTCTCAACCCCCACCGAGCTCTTGATCTCAGATGTCGTTGTCACGCACCACCCGAGCTCTGGATATCAACGGTCTCTTCTCATCCCCCTCGAGAGCTCTGGCTCTCAGAGGTCTCTTCTCATCCAACATCCTGATAATCACCATTTACCAGCCACAAACACCTCAGCAAAAGTGTTCATTTTTACCCCCTGACTGGGTGTGTGACCCAGAAATATGACTTCGTTCCCTGGTAGGAGCCTCTTCTGCATGTGATGAGAGGCTCTGTTCACTGCTGGAATATTTATGTTATTTAATATTTACTCTCTCTCTGCATCTAATCCCAAGGAGGAGTAGAAGGCCCCAGACATTGCCATATATAAGACTCCTATGGTGTGCGCGCCTGTCTGATATCACAACTGATAGAAACCTCAAAGTCACTTCTAATGTGCTTTAAGATTTTGTACCCACTGGAAAATGTTCATATCCCTTAATCTTAGCTGTTATTGAAAAAAGATGTTTGTTTTCTCTCACTTTACAGTGTCGATTTCCACATTACAGGGGAGAGGTGTGGCGCAGCGGCCAGGGCGGCTGACTCCGGAGCGCGGTGCTCACTGTTCGATCCCCGGCGCCGGTGGCAGCTCAGCCCAGCACCATGTGACTCTGGGCAATAGCTCGCTTAATCTTCCCGACGGCCCCCAGCGCCTTGAGACCCTTTGGGGTGATTAGTTCGCGCTTTACAAATACCAGGTTATTACCATCCCTATGAACTTCTGCACCTCAGCGTCTCTCGTACAGAGCTCACCGCGAGCGCACGCTGGATTCCCAAGTATGTTTCATGGGACAGGTCAGGCGCGCAACACCCATTGGGCTCACCGGGCTTCAGCCCCCTCCCCCCCGTCGTGTGTGTCAGCCCGGGCTGAGACAGCTTCGCGGGCTGGCGACCGTCTAATTGCAGCCGCACCCGAGTACTTCACAGGTCTTTAAAAGACCATTTATTTGTTAATGAGGCTTTTGTTGTGTTTTCACCCCTTCTTAGAGCCACTCTGCCTATGGCTGGAAGAATTAGCCGTCCTCTCCCCCGAAATCTTTTTCAGCCCCCCCCCGAAATTTGGCTCTAGTTGCCCGCCTGGGACAAGTGTAAATATTTTGTTATTTTCCATTCCTTCCTTTCTTGTCCTCTTTCTGTGTCTCTGACACCGTCCATTGCTAAGGTTTATTCATCTTTTCACAACATGTTTTCTTCCGGATTCTCACTTATAAAGCACACAGCTGCCTCCGCAGAGGCGTCTCTGCGCTAGCTGTAAGTTCAGGAAAAAGGAAAGCCTAAAAGCAAGGGGGCTTATTTACAAGCCCCTTGCGCCACTTTTGCGTCATTTTTAACATGGGAAAAGTGACGTACGGGTGGCGCAAGGGGCTTGTAAATAAGCCCCAAGGGCTTTAGATGCCCTCTAAACAGGAGTAAAAAAGCAGAGGTTTAAGATTCTTTCTGAAGACAGATGCAGAGGGGCTGCACTCAAGCTGGGAGGAAGAGTATTCCACAATTTGAAGCCAGAAATACAAAGGGGCAGATTTACAAGAAACTGACACAACTGTAGAGATGCGTCAGTTTCCCTACACCTCCTTGCGAGACCCTTGCGCCACCATGGATGTGCCGTATTTACAATACGGCGCACCATGGCGCAAGGATTGACAGATGCGTCAGAAATTCTGACGCATCTGTCAGCCCAAAAGTCACGCATTGCTGGAGTCATGTCGCAAGCACGACGCAACTCCAGCAATGCTTGAGGAAGGCCTATACTTAATACACTGCGTCACTGCTTGGAGCAGGCGTAAGGTTTTGGCGCAGTGGCGTCCTAGAAGTGGCGCAGTGAAATCTTGTAGATTTCACTGCGTCACTTTTACCTGCGTGGGAACGCCCACCCTGCATACATTATACCTGACACAGGTATAATGTGACTCAGGGCTTTACAATGTGACGCTTCTCCCTAGGCGTCACGTTGTAAATTGGCCGCATTGTTTGTGCCGCCGTTGCGTCAAAAAAAGTGACGCAATGGTGGCGCTAGTAGGCGCAAGGGGCTTGTAAATCTGCCCCAAAGGATCTACCACCTCTTCTAGCCTTATGAATGGAGGTAGTTGAAAGGGGTTTTCCAACCGAGCTTGTGAGTTTAAACATCCCCAAGCTGAGGACATGTTCTCAGCACACATGACATATTCTGGCCCAGAGCCTCCCTACAGAGATGCCGGACCAGGTGACAAGTACAGGGTGGTAGGACTATCTGCCGCTACACAAGGCTGCCTACATCTTCAGTACCAGAGTGTTGTAGGTGGAGGGTGGGGTCTTTACACAAAGGTCTGCAGCTGGGTAGGTAGGAGGTAAGTTATTTATTTCATGTTTGACCCTTAGATCACAACCACTGATGGCTCCTGTTAGAGTCTCTCAATCCCGCAATGCGAGGCAACTGGAGGTAAAATAGTGCACACACCTTTAGAGCATCAACCTACGTTTCAGATATTCCAACCAAAGCGAGCAAGGCCATATCCCAAAGGGGCACCCGTTGCCAAATAGATGCCCAGCCTTTCACAGTGACAAGCCTGTACGATGTCAACCTGCACACCTCAATTATCCCACACACTGTCTTCTAGTAAAGAAGTATTTAAAATTTTTCTTGTTTGCCGTCCAACAATCTTACGAATACAATTTAATTTCCTTGTTTTGTGTTATAAGTTGAACGGTGAGTTCATTTGTAGAGTTGAACATAGCTCTAAAAATTGTTTAGCCTATACATATTGGCTAATGGTATTTAGCCAAACAGGACTTTTTCAAAGCAAAAACACAACAAAAAGTACATATCTACAATTTAATATAGTATTAGAGTGGGACTTCTATAAACAATATGCGCAATAGACCCTAACAAAGCATTACCGAGGTAGACACTGTGTCTTGTGGTTTGTGGCCTCCTGGCCTGCCTGGATACGTTGGCATATGCCTGGCTGCCATGATGACTTTTGCGCACGTTACTCTTAGCCGTTGTTCTGTCGCCCTCTGCTCCTGCCAAGTTATTTTACAACTGTCTGCATTTTCTGTTTCTCACCTTTTCTCCTGTTCCCTTTGGGCTCAGTCTGAACAACAGTTACAAGGTCGAACAACACGTCCCTGGTTCTTGCTGATATGGCCAGTCCCTCGCACCTAGACAACACTATGTACAGCTGCCATGGGGAAATTAGTGTGCTTTTAATATTGCGGTTCGCCCGCGCTAGACACAGTTGGAGTAATCCTTTCCAGGGAGAAGAGCTGTGATTGTCTGCTGATGTAGTTCTTGCATCTAGAGACTGAGGTATGGGGGTTCGCTTGTCAAAGCCCAGAGGTCTTCTATTGTTACAATAAACAAGCTATTAGCACGGGGAGGGTGGTAAGGCCATACAGCCCTCTATCCACTGCTTTATGAAATGCTTTCCCCGTTAGTATTCTATGGAGTTGTAACTATGCTGATTATATTATTCTTATGCATTATGCTGATAGTAGGGTCACTGTACTGTATCTTAGAGCACGTATGTTGAAATAAACATTTTAACTTATACTGTGTCTCTTCTTACGCACGTTGTGGACAGGTATGAGTGAGTGACGAAAGGGTGTTCTTGCTACTGCGAGTCCTGAGGGAGAGAGATACCGTGTTCTGGGTTGTCTAATCATTGGTACATTGTTGCTAATGGGACTCTAAGGCTAGTTGGGTTGGGGTTTTAGGTGCTAAGGTTTATGTTTGGCTCACCACTATATTCCAAGGTCCTATTATCCTGTGCATAGCTCTGTGTGTGTGCAGAATCCCTATAACATGGCGCGACCAACGAGTGGGGCTGCTTATCTGCTAGACGCTTGAGTAGTGCTTGTGCTTGTCCACAACAACCCTCACGGACGCTTCCGGAAGCGTGTGTGACGGTAATACCTCCTATATTGACGTTTTTGTAGGTTCTTTCAAGCTTGAAGTTATTAAAAAGGTTTCTTAATCGAACCCTCTATTGTGCTGCCTACTGTTAGGTTGTCGAACAACCCCGATCGTAATGGCGGGTGTAAACATAGCGGCACATAGCCGCACAGCGCTCCGTGATCACTTAAGGGTGTATGGAGTGCCGGACATGGGAGTCGAACTAATCTTTGTGGTTCAAGCCGATCCGGCTTTCCACTTTGAAGTATTCTACTCTTGGGTCACCTTTCCAGCGGTGGAAGCGAACGATAATCTGTTCCATGAATATGAACCCACCGTTGTTCCTGCTGTCTACAGACCTTATACTAATCTTGAAGTACCGCTCACGGCTTGGCAGCACCGTGTGTGGTTTGATGGCGCCCTCCCACAACCGGTAACAACGGTCCGTTTAGGCCCCTTGTCTATTGACGGGGCCACTTGGCCTGTTTTGGCCGGGTACACCCCACATCCGCGATATATGCAGATACCAGTCGCTGACCTGCGCAATATGTATTCGGCTTTGGTGCGAGTGCATCGCGCTTTAGTGCAATATGTTACAGGCAACATCCAGGGGGCCCCACCTGGAGTTGCGGGCCATCCAGCTGCTGCAGGCGGAGTGACCATAAGTCCCGTCATGGTGAACTCAGTGATGGGCAAACGTCCACAAAATAAGGATGATTTTCCTTATTGGCTTGCAGAAAAATTTGACCAGTTGGAGGCAGTTTTTCCAAATACAACACCGGTGGATAAACATAGAATTCTTACAATTAGTTTGCCAAAAGACTTAATCCCCGAGTTGACAGCATGTGACAACTGGGGTAGGGTATTCGCAGCAGTTTATTCGAAGTGTTTCGGCACTCCTTCCATGACGGTTCTCCCTCTGTAATTAAAAAAGTACAGGATGAACATGGCCCTGAAGCGGCTGTGGAATTAGGGATGAGACTGGTGGGAGTGTTCGAAGTAGTAGCTGAGCTGATCCTTGCGAATGTCAAGGGCGATGCAGTGAACTTTCAAGTAGCTAATGCTTTGGCTTTAGTCCCAGAATTGGACAAGCCGCGCGAATTACCGAAAATTATAACCCAGGCTTATAAAACTATTGGACGAAATAGCCTGGGCAATAAGCCTTTTGCAAAACAGCAAACACAAACACAACAACAACAACAACCTAAAACTCAATCTGAAAAAGATGAGAAACCAGTTTTTACTAAAAAGAGCTGGAGGTTGAAAAACAGGGTAAGCAACAGAAGAAGCCGGGGTCGCGAGGCGCATCCCCTGTTTCTGTCTCTTCTGAACGCACATATGATTTGCGCGATAGGGCGAGAATTAAATCTCTGGATAGGTTTCAGATCCCTGATACGCGTTCTCCTCATTCTTCACAGGCACAGACAACTTCGCAAGCCAGTGGAGGGGATCGCCAGGATAGAGGAAGGGGTCGAGAGGCTCCCCAGGGACGAGATCAACCTCAACAACAACTCAGAGGGAAAGCAGAAGACTTTCAACGCTCTCGCCCACAATTTCAGACGGTGAGAACGAGACTCCTGAATTGGACGTGGGCAGTAACCCTCCTAGACAGCGCCGCGGAAGTTACCATAGTGCGTGAGGCGCTACGTCCTCATATGGAGGCGACAGCAACTGAAACATTCATTACTGTTGAAACAGCCGACACCAGAGTGGCACCCCCTGACCGACTATTTAATATCGCCATTCAAATTGAAGGTGATATACAGCGTGTAATTAAAGGGATTTTTTGGGAAAATCTGACCTCTTCATACGACATTTTGTTAGCGGAGGCGGATTGGCCACCCCATTCGTACTTGCTGCGCGTAAAGGGGAGGAGGTAATCCTTCCGAGCTTTTCTCGACATGTCCCAAAGGACAAAGCGGAGGCTCTTGCAGCTGAGTGGGCTGTGTCCCTGGCTCCTGCGTTATACCGCAACCACGTGGGTTGGGATGAAGATTCTCCCCCCATGAGATACCTTTACGGTCCCTACCGCAGCCACAACCCCAATATCCCATTAAACGTGAAGCCAAAGGCCCCGTTTCTGAAATTCTGACGCAGTTAGAATATCAGGGAGTAATAGAAACATGCGTATCACCCATGAATAATCCCCTTTTCGCGGTTTCTAAACCCGATGGATCGTACCGCCTAGTATTGGATTACCGGCATTTGAACTCTCATTGTCGGACCTTTGCGGTGCAAAATACCCACAGTTCTGCGCTTGTAGACAGTCTTGTTCGTAAAAAATATAAAACGACACTTGACCTATCCAATGGATTTTACACACACAACTTAGCCACGGAGTGTAGCCAATGGAGCGCTTTTACCTCCGGTGGTAAACAATTCAAATTAAGGCGACTCCCTATGGGCTACAAAAATAGTCCAGGTGTGTTCGCAGCCCGTGTTGTCTCTTTGTTAGACGGCATAGACCCAGATGCATGTTCGTACGTCGATGATTTACCTGACAAACGACGAGTTATACCCGCATCTTTCCAGAGTGGACCGCATTATTCTCAAGTTTGCGGTATTAGGTTATAAGTTTAAGTTTGCCAAATCACACATTGCTGAATTAACAGTTTTGTTTTTGGGCTACGAGCTCAACAATGAAGGTAAGGGCTTAGCCCCCCACTTCTTGGAAAAATGTGCTTGTTTGTGCCCTCCTACTACTCTGAAAAAACTTCAGTCTTTGCTGGGTTTCTTGAACTTCGGGCGTACTTATATTCCCGAATACGCCCAGCGTATCAAGCCATTGTATGCCTTGATACAACCAAACTTTTCGAAGTCTTGTTGGCTTCCGGAGCATTCCTCCATTCTGCGGTCTTTGCAGACAGACCTTCTTGAGTCTAAGTACCTGTTGACGCGTGATAACCACACAAACCTGGTGATTAGAATAATTCCGGGGGCAGTGGGTTTCACGCATTTAACCTTTAACGAGGGTGACACAGTACCCATCGCATACAAGTCACATCTGTACACGTCCGCAGAACTGCGCTTTTCATCTGTGGAGAAAGTTCTGACTGCAGTGCAAATGGCGATTCTGAAGGAGCGCACACTGGCACAGGGAAAGCGCATTCTAGTGGTAACACCCTATCCTGCTCTAGAAGCAGTGACAAAGGCAAGTGTACCGAACTCTAAAGCTTTGCATCCCCGTTGGATACAATGGGCAACCTCTTTGACGTCTCCGGATGTCACATTCATTTTCGATTCTTCTCTACAGACTCAGGAGTTTTTACAGTATGAATTCGCTCATCCTCCTCCTCTGTCTTTACTGCCGCTTGAGGATTACGACTGTGTGATCTACACCGATGGTTCGGCACAACCGGCCACGGGGTCCAAGCATGCTTATTCAGCCGCATGTGCTATTGTTGCAGGTACCTTTGTGAACGGAGAGTTCAAGTCCACTGTAGTGCATACTCAAAACACTCGGGGACAGTACTGCGCAATTGGCCGAGCTGCGCGCATTGGTGCTTGCGCTTGAATTCGTAAATCCGGATGTGACCACACTTATTGTATGCGATTCTTATTACTGTGTTCAATCATACAATGACAATCTATTCTTTTGGTCACAAAACGACTATAGAGACGCTAAAGGTAGCACAATCAAGCATAAAATGCTTTGGGTTAGAGTGGCAGAATTACAAAGACGTCTGCCACTCACGCAGGTGGTTCACACCCTAGGCCATCAGCGGGTGGGCGCACACGCTGTTGGTAACGGTCTGGCAGACGAAGCAGCCAGATCAGCAGTAGTCACGTGTTCAGTAGCAGCAGTTACCAGATCCAGATCCATGTCAAAAATTGACACCGATATTTTGGCAGCTATTGCTGCGACAAAGGAAGGTGCTAATTACCCTAGGGGTTTTCCTTCCATATATTCTTATCAGTTAGGTCCCGAACAGGCTCCTTATGTAACAATACCAAACGTTGGTGATCGGCTGATACCCAACGCAAATCGCAGACTTTCCTTGATAACGGCAGCACACGAAGGCATGGCTTCGGCTCATGCTGGAGTGTCTGCGACCGTTTCCATCTTGCAGCAGTGGTACTGGTGGCGTGGTTTATATAAAGACACCCGTACTTATGTGCTTTCTTGTGACGTGTGTCAACAGATTAAGCCTTCTACGGTTACACGACCACCACAGACCTCGCTCTACATTTCTAACAGACCCTTTGGGTGTGTTTACTTGGATCACTGCGGTCCATTTTCTTCAGACACTGCCTATAAATATATCTTAGTTGCAGTGGACTCGTGCACACGTTTCATCTGGGTCTGGCCACAACGGAGTGCTGACGCTCGAAATGTCATCAGGGATTTGCGTGTCTTTGTGGGAATCTTCGCATGCGGTACCTTCCAATCTGACCAAGGTCCAGCGTTTGCCTCAAAGGCGTACAAGGACGCAATGGGTTCATTGGGGGTACGGGTGAAGTTTTCGTCTCCATACAGACCTGAGGGTAATTCAATTGTGGAGCGAATGAACCGTGATTTAAAGCAATCCTTGACAGCTAGGGTCTTAGGTACTGGCAGGAACTGGCTGGCCCACTTGTATACCGTACAACGTGCACTTAATAATCTCCCTAGAAGATCTCTGGGTGGGCGGACCCCATACGAAATGCTCTTTGGCATAAGAATGTTTGTGCCTGACCTTGATGGTCTAGACATGGCGGCGCAACCCGCCAAGTTTGATGTCGATAACTATTCTACTATGTTACAGGACTTACAAGAAGCCCGAGACAAACTTGCAAACGCACATTTACCTTCAGCCACAGATACTGCTCTGCAGATTCCGGTTGCCGGCTGGCTTCCGAAGATTGGAGACCTGGTTCGAGAGAAGGTGGAGAACAAGAAAGAATTCGGCCCCTCTTATCGTGCACCGGTTCCAGTCCTGGGTTTGAAGGGAACACGTACAGTCATCTTACCACCGCTTCCTGGTCGCAAGGAGAACAGATACATCTCAGTGGAAAATGTCAAGCTACAACAACTGGCCGATCCTAAATAGTGTTACACCAGCGGTCTCTTGTCCTGCAATTTACCGGACTTGTGTTCGAGGCCCTACTGCCCGAACGGTCACTGATGTTACAATTGAGATGATTGATTTGCCTGAAAGTATACTCGAACCTCCAGTTACCCCCTGCATTGACGAGAACGAGTATACCTATCCCGAAACAGAATCTGTGGCTCACTTACCAACAACGCCACTGAGCCTGACACGTTATTCCTTTGACTCGGATTCCACCACGTCGATTGTCCCGTCCAAGTTCAGTATTTTTGTATCCTGGTTTAGAGACAATTTTTTGATTCCCCCCTGGACATACATTTGGTTGGTACTTTTCTTGATTTTTTTGTTCATGTCCATTGGCTTTGTCACAGTGTTTTTTCTACTGATCAATGGACACTATTTACCTGAACGCTCTGCTGTGAACAGTGTTGCTGGAACTTTGGCTCCACATTCCTCATCTCACATCATGAAGCGTGACCACACATTGGTGAACATTTCAGCTTTTCCAGTTGCTGATGGCATTGTATGGGATGCAGTAAATTTTCAAATTCATGGACCAACAGAAGTTATTAATGTACCGAATGTCCTTCGAGTTTCCATGGGTGATGTAGTAAAAAGTAATATTCATTCTGATGATTGGGATGTGCATGCAGTTGAAGCATTGTTTGCTGATTTGAAATATTATGCTTCATTTAATGCTGAGGATTTGTATATGAATTCTGCAAATTATGCCGATTTATACTGTTACCAGCATTGGGGCAACCATTTTGTCCATATACCGAGTGCACTACGTAGCCCTGTGACCCACACTCAATGGGAACATTGCCCAAACCCTTTATCGGGTAGCTCCCGGACTCTTAGAAATAAATTTACTTATTTCACTGATTTTAATAGATCGAACCCTGGGTCCTATTATTTCAAATTACCCGCCCCATTCACGCAGAAATTCATGTTGACCCACACCAAATTGCTTTATTCGAGTTCCTTTTTAAAGGCCTTGGCTGTGGGTGGTTATGAATACTGGACGGAAACGGTGGATTTGAAGTCAATCTGGGGCTCCAAGCCTTGGCAGGTGCAAGGCACCGAGGCCTTGCACCGTGCCTGCCTAATCCCAGCCCAAATGGTGTTTTTGAATGTTTCGATCTATCAGACTACGTGTTGGGGTCTGGCTACCACAAAACAAATGAATGCACCATCAATTCCATCCCTGTCTTCCACTCTAAACCACAGCTCGCACTTTAATATGTCCCTTTCGACTTTACAGATGTTGTTTCAGAACAATTCGTTTAATATTTCTACGCTTGTTCAGTCACCTTGGTTGTCTTGGCCCATATCATCTAACGAGTGCCAACTGCGTTTTCATGACACAGTTTCTGGCTATACTCAGGACAAGCCCGATCCTAGGTTTTCTAACTCCCGTACTGTCACCACCTATTCTGTTGGTAAATTATGTAAACAATGGTTGCAACATTCTTCCCTAGACTCTGTTAAACAACATTTGTCCCTCCTTTCAGGCAATATTGATCTGTCCGACTTTATATTGGGACCTCGTGGTCCAAGACCGAAGAGGTTCATTTATGAAGCTTATAATGAACTCTGGAAGCTATCGCAAATGGAGGCTGCTTCCCGTTTACGGGAAATAGACCAAGCAAATTTGGAAAAGGTGCTTGCTGTTGTAGACAATAGTATTAATACCCTGTCTTCCCGCATTTACACGTTGGACAATATTGTGTCCTCTGTTGTTGATATTGTACAAGATGATGTTTCTGTGTTGTATCATGGTCAGAATCAATTACGTTCAGTTATGCAATTTGCGTGGACTTTGCAAACACTTAAGTTGGGTAAGGTTCCTTGGCACTTTTTGAACACCACTGCCTTATTTCTGCCTTTTAATTTAACTGACAAACAGCAGTTCATGTCCATGAAAGATGCAGTTTACACTCTGCTACATATCGAGAAAGTGGAGCCCTTACCATTCTCTGTGGCGGAAATAGATTCTGCTGTGTGGCTAGTTCATGGGGTTATCGCATTGCCTTTTTCCTTGTTTGAATTTAGTTCATGCAGGAAACATTATCCTGTGGGCCGTTTCCAGCCTTTGGGTAGTGCCTTCCTGCATGAACTTTGGTCCCTCCCTTTCATGTATAAATGCCTTAGAGATGACAAGGAAGTTTTTCTCACGGGGGAGTCATGCGATTCAACAGTGGGTCATTCCCTTGTTTGTAAACATATTAAATTGCACGGAGCTTGTAATGTTTCTGCTCCGAATCTTGCTTGTGTGTTAAGGGGCATTCCTGCTCCTGCTATTTCTCCTACCTTTACTTTGCTTACGAATGGTAGCTATTTGCTTTTAAATAACGACAACTGCTGTGGCATGCAGGCCGGCATCCCCTATATTGTTACTGTTTCGCACAGGGTTGTCTGCTGCAAGAATGTGCTTTTTCCTCCCCTCAAGACATCATAGATAATTCTATTTGGCCTTCCATTCCTACTATGGAGGCGGATTTCAATAAACTGAGCAGAATAAAGACGCTATTATTGAACGAGGAGGTTATGCTCACTTCCGCCCGGGAGACATTTGTTCTCCAGGTGGCAAGTACCCACAGTGAAATACAGGCCCTTTGAACACTAACCTCCCACAACATTTCGGTGAATTAATTCACCGTATTTTTAATGCATCTAACACTGTAGGTCTAGTGCATTTTTTAAAGTGGTGGGGTCCGGCCTAGTGTCCTCTTTCCAAACTATTTTTGGTGTGATACCGGCGTTTATTCATTCTATTTTTTCCAGCGTCTTTGGTGGCTTTCCATTAATCCTTGCTTTGGCGGCTGGTGTACTGCTGTTGATCTGCTTCCTTCGCAATGGCTGCTCCCCGATGGGCCCTTCTCGACCCCGGACGCGCATTCTATCTGGTTTCGGAGTTCTGCCGTTGGCGACACTGAGAGTGTCCTATACCCTTTCTTTTCGCTTTGCGTGTTTCACCTGCGTGCAACCTGTGATGTCTTGCATTCGCTGCCCTTTCACCTGGGCCATGGATTATAGCCTCTCCAATACGTCGTTGTCTGTTCCGGATTTTGTTCGGTTGATGGGTCCCTTAGAGGCCCATGAACGGGACTGTTCCGTTGCAGGCTGCATGACGCCGTGCGGCTGCACTGGGGATTTTGGCACAATGGGATATCTGGGCGGCTGCTCAGAATCTCCTACAACAAAGCTATATTGAATATCACGCAAGCTGTCCCGCATTGCTTTTGGATGCTCCGTCCTCTGAGGAGCATTCCTGCAGCTTTGACCTGTTGGACTGGATGGCGTCTACGTTTTCTGACGATTCCAATGATGTCCTCTTGGACGGTATAGCATTTTTCTGCACTTCCACGTTTTTGGATTCATTTGCCGTTCACTGTCCGTGGACTGCCTCGCTGACTGTCTTTTTGCTATCTGGCCGCGTTCATTGTCCTTCATTAGGACTCCTTCCACTGTGGACGCCTCTGTTCTGCTCAGGTGTTTTGAACTCTGTCTTCGTCATTAGTCTTGGCCGATGGACTGTCCAGGGGAGGGTGTCTTGTGGTTTGTGGCCTCCTGGCCTGCCTGGATACGTTGGCGTAGGCCTGGCTGCCATGATGACTTTTGCGCACGTTACTCTTAGCCGTTGTTTTGTCGCCCTCTGCTCCTGCCAAGTTATTTTACAACTGTCTGCATTTTCTGTTTCTCACCTTTCCTCCTGTTCCCTTTGGGCTCAGTCTGAACAACAGTTACAAGGTCGAACAACACGTCCCTGGTTCTTGCTGATATGGCCAGTCCCTCGCACCTAGACATAACACTATGTACAGCTGCAATGGGGAAATTGGTGGGCTTTTATTATTGCGTTTTTCCCTCTTGAGAGGGACTTGAAGCAAACCTTTCCAGAGAGAAGAGCTGTGTTTGTCTGCTGATGTAGTCTTTGCATCTAGAGACTGAGGTATGGGGGTTCGCTTGTCAAAGCCCAGAGGTCTTCTATTTTTATAATACACTAGCTACTAGAACGGGGAGGGTGGTAAGGTCATTCAGGTCTCTATCCACTGCTTTATGAAATGCTTTCCCCGTTAGTATTCTATGGAGTTGTAACTATGCTGATTATATTATTCTTATGCAATATGCTGATAGTACTGTCACGTGTACTGTATCTTAGAGCACGTATGTTGAAATAAACATTTTAACCTATACTGTGTCTCTTCTTAAGCCGGTTGTGGACAGGTATGAGTGAGTGACGAAAGGGTGTTCTTGCTACTGCGAGTCCTGAGAGAGAGAGATACCGTGTTCTGGGTTGTCTAATCATTGGTACATTGTTGCTAATGGGACGCTAAGGCTAGTTGGGTTGGGGTTTTAGGTGCTAAGGTTTATGTTTGGCTCACCACTATATTCCGAGATCCTATTATCCTGTGCATAGCTCTGTGTGTGTGCAGAATCCCTATAACAACTGGTCGCCTTCCATAACTACGTGTTCCTCCACAATGATGTCATAGTAGTGAGTTTCAAATTACTCCATTTTTTTACTCCAGGGAAGTCATAAAAAATGTATATACTTTAATGTAGCCACCTTCATGATTATTTCATATACCCAAAGTTAGTCGCCTTAACTAAGCCAAATTTATGATCAAATAACAGTCCACTACTCAAAACGTATCACAAGGCGCCTATATCAATGACGTCGCCCAACGAGAATTGTAGACACAACAGACTCAAAGAGCAGAACTAGAGACACGGTACGAATGAGATCCAGGTCACCACAGGAAAGGTGTCACAAGCATGAAGGGGCAGTGCCCAAGTGCGAGTCTCCAGCGGGGCATGGCCACGCCATACTGCGGTTCAATTGTAGATCAGGTGTGTCCAAGGTAGAGGTTCCCTTGAGATATTGAACTCATACGAGACCTAACTAACAGTACATTGGTTGAGGTGAGGGATGGCATGCGTTCGTGAGTGAATGTTCACAGCATCAGGGCCGGCGCTAGGCATGGGCAGTGTGGGCAGCTGCCCAGGGCCTCCCACTCAGCCTACCAGCATGGGGCCCCGCACAATTGCGAACACATCATCGATCCTCATGTAACCCTGACGATCCAATTTAAAGAAAGGTATCTCTTTACAATTGGGCACAAGGGTGGGGGCCCCCTCCCTGGGCCTCTCAGGGATGGTGTGGAAAGGCCTAGGGAAGGGGAACACTTCTTCGTGTCCAATTTGCAAGGAAACACACTTTGCAGGTTTGTCCTGCAATTTGGCCTCCTGTCCGGCTGCCTATTCAGAGACACCGCAGGATGCCAATTGTCAGCACTTTAAGCGTTCCCACAGTTTTAACTCTCAGTCCCCAAGCAATTCTCACACCTTCAGCCTGATAGGAGCTGTAAAAGAGGTGCTTGTAGCAGGACTTTAAGTGGGAAAAAAAACCTGGGGGTGCTCTAAAAGGGGCGGGGCAAACCTCTTAAAGGGGTGTGGCCTATCCAAGTAGGGGCGTGGTCTAAATCAAGATAACTTGTAACTTCCCGGTGCTGTTAGGGCTGGGGCGTGGCTTTAAAAGTGCTTCACTGGTTTCACATTCTCAAGTTGAAGCCTCTTTCAAGTAAGCTGCTGATACTTCCAGCTACAACTCCCATCTCAGGGGCAGACACTCTGATCACAGCGCAGAGACTGCAGACACTGACACCCTCACACTACAGGGGCTTGTACTGGGAACCAGAGCTGATAGGAGACCCCATGCCAAGAATGACACTTTCAGCCTGTTCTGACCTTTAAGCGCACATTGCTTTGCATTCTGGGACTTGTAGTTTTGCTTTACCATTCAATCCCAGCGTGCAAGTACAGCACCGTAAAAGGCCAAGACTGTAAAAAGGTGTCACTAATCAGAGCTGATGCAGACCTCATGATGGTGGCGCTCACAGCAAACAATCAGACACTCCCGGCGCACAGGCAGACACTCCTTGCTGTGCTGCGCTCGCTCCCACCTCCCGATGCCTCTGTTTTCCCTGTTGTTAGTTTTATTCCTAGCGCCAAGGTGTCCTCTTGGGTGAACGTTACATTTTCACAAATGTGTTCCATTCCCTTCCACTCACTGCACACACTCCGGCACCCCAAGATGCAGACGCCCCCGCCCCCCAGTACAGACCTGGACTTTTTTGTGTCTCCTGCAGACACCCCAAGTACAGGCTCAAACATTGTAGGGCCATCTGCCTACATCCAGTGAGTGGCATAACACATAATCATGATTCATGCCCCTCCCCCACCAGCAGAATGTGAAGAGGGCCAATGGACGTTTTGGAGGCTCCTAAAAGATGCCTCAGGTGCTTGACCTACACACCTGCAGGCACCCCTAGTACAGCTTTGTATGTTCCCAGGTAAACTGTTGACACTCCCAGCTGAGATACAAACAGTCCGAGGTCGTAAACTGATAATCTCAGCTCCGCTGCAGACACGCCATGCTCTCCTAGGTTAAAGGCAGACAGTCCCTTCTCTGCTGCAGACACTCTCAGTGCAGGTACAGCAGCCAGTGAAGGTGGGAGGGAGTGTAAGGAAGGAGGGACAGACACTCCCACTTCACAAACAGGGAGAAACGAAACTTAACTTCACCACTCCCTCTCGGGCAGGAACATGGCTGCAGCAAACCAGCTCCGGAGCCTAAAGGATGAGACCACGTGCTACATATGTCTGGAATATTTCATGGACCCCGTGTTTGTGGAGTGTGGGCACACTTTCTGTCTGTCCTGTATCACTCGGTGCCGGGAGGGGCTGCAGACAGACTTCCCCTGTCCTCGGTGCAGGGAAATATCTCAAAGTAAAGCATGCTCTCACTGTAGTCCAAGAAATAAAAAGAAAACGGACTACCTTTGTAAGGCCCGAAAATAGAGCCCCATAGAGACCCATTTCGAGGCCCCCTGAAAATAACTGCCGGTGCTCAGACCCGGACAGACCCGGCCCACTTAAAGCCCTGGCTTGTAGGAGGCTGAGAGGGGGAGCTGCGGCCCAGGAGGAGTCTCCACAAAGCAGCTTCGGGAGCCCAGAAGGTGTCACTTATGTAAATTAGAGGGGCCTTGCTCATCCCATTTCGCCCGGGGCCCCTAAAATCCTAGAACCGGCCCTAAACAGCATGATGCCTTTTGGCACTGATAGTACAAGGAAGTGTGTTGTAGCTAGGACCCGTGAGACCGTACTTCTCAGACCCGCGGTGCAGTTTATTGTCATTAGTATAGCGCGAGCACCGATGTGAATGGATGTTTTTTGTGCACGCAGCTCACACACTGGCTTGCCTGCATGCAAGCACATGAAACGGCTTTAGGGGGGCATTGAGAGAAGCAGCGTTTGCACCGCTCTCCCCAGGGTCCTTACACCTTTCATTAAAGTTGCCACTTCACATTAGCAGTCTCTGAGGAGTTTTTCAACTCAACAATTTGGCGAGGATCAAGCTGGTGTTCCGGACCCACATTTCTCATCACAGTGTCTCTGCCTTTTTAACACAGGTTGGTTCATGATCTCTGCTCTTCTTGGTCATTTTGGAAAGGACCTCGAAAAAACATAACAACATTAACAGCTCTATGTGTATGGTTATATCATTCAGGTACTATTTTTTCTTAATTTTTCCATGGATTTGGGCTACCCCGGTGATTCACACACCTTCTTAAATTCTCCTCAGTACTTTCCATTAAGTGTGGGTACTTCTTCTCAACAACAGTGATGTGCACACCAATAATTTTATGGCATCTGACTGAAATTTTTTGTTGCTAATGTTTTCTTTATTCTAATAGATATTGGAACATTATTTGCAGAGTTTTAATTGCATAATTTAAATTTCAGAAGGTTCACATTTTTGCCTACATAATGCAATCTGTACATTCTCCACCTCAGTTCTTGGAACTTCCTGGAAAAGCACCTCTTAAGTAGAAAGACCGGTACAGATCATTTAATATCTATCTTGGAGCTATTGATGGTCAATATTTTAGAGCTGAATCACAAACTTTCGTCTTAGAACACTGCCGTGGCAGAGAAGGGCAGCACATTTGTCAGCATTTGCCAGTATGTGTGCCTTTAGAAGGCGAAGAATCGGATGAATTTCAGGAGGCGGTACAGAGACTGCAAACCAGTTACGGCACACACATTGTCAGATGTTTTACAATTTTCTCTACAGATCAAAGGCCAGAGGAATCATTAGAGTCTTATGTTAAGACTTTAAGGGGGATATTCACAAGAACGTGTGATAATTATCGCAAAATTAGCTTAACGCAACTTTGCACATCGCAGCCCATCGCGGGAAAATAACGCTGTGTTAACGTTTTATTCTCAACACGGCGGTACCATGTGATAGTCACACGCTAACGCGTCAAATGACCGCGATAAAATTACCGTGACGGCAAAAAAAACGCGAAACACGAACGCGAAAAAAGTGGCGATGTGGCCAACCGCGATAAAAAAATCTGTGATACCAGCGACAGGCCTGCAATTCCCATGCGTCATGCGGGAAAATGCACCATAAAAGCAGAAAAAAATAAATAAACTGCGTAGCACCATGGATGCACCCGGATCGAGTGCAGAGGACAACGCAAACCCCACAAGCCCCACAGACGACCAGCAAGAAACCTCGGGGTCGGGGAAGGGCAAGGAGAAGAGGAAGAGGAAGACGCGGTTCAGTCCGCAGGAAAACAGGATCATCGTCACGGAGGTGATAGAACACTACCAACAACTGTTCGTCACCTCCACTGTGTCATTGGCAACACAAACGGAAATATGGCAGTCAATCGTGAACAACGTGAATGCAGTCGGAGTGTCGAGGAGGTCAATGGAGGAGGTCAAGAGGCGCTGGCATGATGTCAATAGCCAAACCGAGCAGAAACTCACTGCCAACCGGAAGGCAGCAACGGCGACTGGAGGTGGGAGTCCTGCGCCACAGGAGGAGCTGGATGAGCTGGAGGAAATCGTGGCCACAGTCATCAGTGTGGAGACGGTGCAAGGAGTTGGGGGTCTGGACACAGCCCGACATGACCTGACCCAACAGCAACAGGGTGAGTAACGACCGGGGACTGGGGGGACAGGTGGAGATGGGCACAATGGCACAGATGCACAATTATGGATAGCACACTGCACACCCACAATGATTGTGGAACATGTCCCTCATACCCTTGGCACACTGCAGCACACATAGAAACACCAAGTAGGTCCCCGTCCACTATGTGCACAAAGGGGCCCCCCTCCCTATCACCAATATCACAACCTACCCATGCACATGTGCCGAATCCAGCAAAGCAGCGGCTCTGTGAGCCACACTGACAATGCAAGTGACACTGCATGACCAATAGCATGGCTGCAGTCAAAATACATGACATGGTGCACAACACGACACTGAGGTGGCCCAGTGTGGATCACATCCTCAAAGGAGCAGGTCACACTCTGACACATCCACGTGCACATACAACCCCTGATGTCAACAACACATCTACAGACAAACAATGCACAAGAGTACAAAAACCGTCCAAGAGCACAAATGACCCAAGTCGCCAACTTTGCAGCCCCTCAAAAGCACACATGTCAAAGGCACACCGCCTCAAAGGGATAAGGGGCCGCTAAATCAGAGCTGCAGGGGCGACTCTCCCACAATGCAGCACACACACATAGCAATCACAGCACATCAACATTGATGACAATGTGGTACAGAGTGCAACACCTTCACTACAGAACAGAGGACACAACTGGTGCCGCATGTGCGTAGAAAATGGCCAATCACATCAGGCAATGCAGGAAACTGTCAGATGATAATGTACGAGTACAACCTCACATCCGTCATGTAGTCGGAATGTCCACTGTCCCCAATCAAATACCCAGCTCATCCAAAACAGTCACAATGTACATTGTCATGCAGTCTGTATGTAAACATGTATAATGCGTCAACATCCATCGAACACACTGTGAACCTGCATCGCCCCTTTACATTGCAGAGGGACAATCAACACCTCCTGCAGAGCAGACCAGACATCTCTTCAGTGATGATGAGGAGGAACCCCTGGCCATCTGCTCAGACACCCTCCAACGGCTCGTGGACAGCCTCCGCACCCCACCTCCAGGAGCAGGGCAGCCCAGCTGCATCGAGGTGACCCCACCCCCTGCACAGCCCACACAGCAGGAAGCACCCACCACCACGGCTGGCTCCCAGCACCACACGGAAAGACACATGGCATTCCAACGCCGTGTGTCAGACTGCCAGAGGGGGCTGGCTGAACATGTGCGGGTGGGTTTCGACCTCATGGCAGCCAAACTTGATGCCATACGTGGGTGTATGAGTCCCATCAGGGACCACTTACAGTCCCTAACGGACACCCACAGTCTGTTCCATGCGCTACAACAATCCCTGGCTGACCTCGC
This sequence comes from Calotriton arnoldi, assembly GCA_963921515.1. Classification (NCBI taxonomy): domain Eukaryota; kingdom Metazoa; phylum Chordata; class Amphibia; order Caudata; family Salamandridae; genus Calotriton; species Calotriton arnoldi. The sequence continues at coordinate 1,411,553 of CAWUFW010001899.1, read as the reverse complement.
TGGAGCTATTACTCGGATACACGAACTGTCTAGTCAGACAGGCTCCAGCGATGGCAGCACAGAGTTGGCACAGATGCGGAGGACAATGGAGAACATGGAGCGGATGCAGGCTGGAGGGATGGCTGCCACGGCTGTACACCAGCGAGATGTAGCTGGGATCTTCCATGCCCTGCAGAACATCATCTTGCCATTGCTGCCACAGAGCCTGTCCCAGATGACTGCTGCAGGAACTTCGACCCACACATCTCCGCCCCTGATGTGTCAGTGGCACACAGTGATGCAGCCATACCACCTCCGCCCCCTGATGTGTCAGTGGCACACAGTGATGCAGCCATACCACCTCCGCCACCTGATGTGTCAGTGGCACACAGTGATGCAGCCATACCACCTCCACCCCCTGATGTGTCAGTGGCACACAGTGATGCAGCCATACCACCTCTGCCCCCTGATGTGTCAGTGGCACACAGTGATTCAGCCATACCACCTCCGCCACCTGATGTGTCAGTGGCACACAGTGATGCAGCCATAACACCACCACACACACCTGACACACCTGACACAGAAGACATATCAGAGGACTAAGATCTGGATGGCAATGACTCTGTTTGAGAAAGGAGGTTGTAGCATCCATCCCCGCCGTATGTCCCTGCTTGTTTCAGGCCTATGCATCATGCCCGGGAACAACACCTTCCACTGTCCCCCGAAACACTCTGCGACATTCACCTGGACCCCGACATGGACTGCCATATCCGCACTGGTTACCAATGACACAGCAATTTGGCTGCGGACTGAACTCTTCCTGTCCCGATTAAATTGTCATTCCCCAAAGGACTCTGGTTGGCCCTCCACTGGGCAACCATGTAATGTGGGGTGTGCATGGCCAAGTACTGCTCCAGCTCCGACACTCCACAGAATGTGAATAAAACATTCCAAATCACACAGATGTGTCATGTCTATGTTCAATCAAGTATAAGAGTATGGATGAATGTAGGGACATTGATTGCATAAAAAGGTACACCCTGGGAAATGACATCAATGCGCAGGTTTGACCCTGACCCACATGGCCAATTAGATGACTGTGTACGTGTGAACTAGCTGTGGCCTCATTGATCATGAACAACAATCTCGCAACCCCCCAACGTACCCCCACGTCCATGTATTGAATGGGGATGTGTGTAAGAATGTCTAAATCGGTAGCAGGCCTAAAGTAGTGTCCCCCATCACATGTGACGACAGAACATCTCTTCGCATACCTACTCACACTCAACTGTGTGGACACAGCCTGTTTAGATGGATCACATTGATCCACATGGCAAGAATTTGGACACCATACTCACATTGCTGAAGACAGGTAAGAGCACCGGTCCACCAGCAACTATCCCAACCACAATGTCTGGCTTACAGAGGTGGAGCTGGCAATAGGGACTCACCCCTAAGTGAAATGCGTCAGTCAGTCCCTCCCTGTGTACGGACAATGCTCATTGAGGCACACGATTTGTCATTCTAATCAACACTCATCACAGTTGAACACTAGTGAAGTGGCATAGACTTTATTCGCATGTGCGTGTCAGTATGGGCAAGACAAGGGCCACAACATGCAGACCAATGCTTCAGACACTAACAGGCAGCATGGGAACATGTAGATGTGCAAGAACTGGGGAGGCAAAAATGAACACCAATCATTACGGATGGCAACTGTCTTAGCCCACCTTGCCTTGCTGGACGAGTCATGTGATGTTTGGCGTATGCTCATTGCCCCGTGTCAGGGGACACGACTCATTGCCCATGGGATCTGCATTGTGCTGTACCACCGGACTGCGCAGACTGTCTGGTCTGCTTACATTGAGCAGGAGAAAGGGTCCAACAAGGTTACATGTAGTACTACATTGCCATGTGTGTACACTCCCTCCAGCAGTATGTCAGAGAAAGGAACCTTGCCAAGTGACGCGGTGCAGCTCCGCCCATGGGACTGCCTCACCTTGCACAGGTGTGTATCAACACGCGTAGGTGCACGCACATGCATTCTGAGTCCAGGCGAATGCAGCCATGTCCACTGTTGTGGTAGGATATGTGACCATTTCTCCAAGATGCAAGAAGGTGTTGGGACCTTTGCTCTGGATTACAAGCAGTTGTGGCTGCAGGAACGTAGTTACTCGTCCATGAATGCGAGCGCAGCTTCCTGGGCAATCAGTTCCAAAAGTACATCGTTGTCAGCCTCAACGAACACGGGGGCGAGCCAATCCATTAACTGGTCCGGACAGATGTGCTCCGTCCACGCCGTTTCACCAATCCGCAACACAGCCCAATGGGGGAGCGCTTCGATGTGGTCACTGCACACGAGGACATGTGCAATTTCCCATGCCCAACTGCCAGCACATACACCAGATATCAAGGCATCCCATGAACGGGTATCACGGTTACACTCCTGGTCGTGGGCCAACTGGGGCCGCACACACAAGTCATAATCCAGTTCAGCTACCGTTGTGTTGGATAGGCAGACATCTGTGGGCCACTCGAATATGCATGATCGGCAGTGGAACCAGGGCTGGCCGCAGGTGATGTACGCTAGACGGAAGCGCAGACGGTAACTGATGCGCAACACTGCCAGTGGCAGTGCCCCCAACAAATGCAGCATACGTGCACGGTACAGTTCCACGTGACAGGGGTTGTGCATGTGCCCGGGATGTTCTGCCATTGCGTTGGTGGCTCTGGTTGAAGCGGAACTGTTTTGACCTGCGCCAGTTCTGTGGATGAAATGCCACAGCTCGGAGCAATGAGTTGTTTTAGTGTGCGACGGTTGTACGCCTGGGTTAATGTGGGAGTAAGTGTGAAGGACATTCCATGCAAGATAACTTCGGGCAAGGACTTCTGTGTGTGGGGTGTCTATACGTTGGTCTTTCGTCGGGCTGTGCGTAGTGTGGGAGTCGTCATCATCTGCTATGGTATCTCTCTCAGGGGGTGCCTGCCGCATGCAAGACCAAGGTCGGAGGTGCAGATGTCCTTCCGCCTTATGTATTGCGACAAAGGAGCTTTTATCCCTAATGTTTGTCTGACTACTGCTTGCATCCTGGAAATGTGATATGGCTTTCACGCTGCAATTGGGGCTAGGCCTTAGGCTTATGGTGCACCAATAGCGATGCACACACAACAGTTGGCATGCATGAACCAAGAGCCCGAGCGGCCTTGCGCTCCCTGTACAATACCTTCGTGCGCGGCCGCCCTCCAGGTGCATGCAACATTGCAACGTTGTCGATTGCGGGCCGTGTGGCGCAGACACTGCAACAGAGACACATGCATCAGTTGGTTTCCTGTCCAGCCCAGAAATGAACCACGCCCAGAACCCAGGGATAATTATTCACAACCCTACGCTGGCCTGGCGTACGCCGACCCAGCCCACTCAGCGTACGTATAAAGGGGGGGACGACGACGCTACGTGTCCCAGTTCTTCCCCACTGCCGGAGGTGACATGACCGCGTCCGCCTGGCATTTCACGGGACTCAATCAGAAAGGGTCCATGACTTGCGTTGCACAGAGTTGGTGGCACCGGAAACACTGCGGCCGGCACGGGCCTACCGCCACGGGACGGTGACTTTCGGTGCACTGAGGTAGGGGCACCTTAGGTGCTGAGCGGGTGTGTGCAGCCTGCGATGATGCGCCGTCCTGGTGGTCCGGACTGGTAATGGTTTGTGTGAGCCCTACTGGACCGCAGTGTAGGCCTGAGCCAGCGGGCAGCGCGGGCCTACCGCCACGTGGCATTGCCTCGTGGTTCACAGAGTTAGTGGCACCTATAGCGCTGAGCGGGTGTGCAGCCTGCGATGATGCCGTGTGCACTGATATGATCTCTGCCATTGCGAAATCCAGACCCAGAATCACGTGTGTGACCTGTTGGCCCGCGGGGCGGGGCTGCATGATGTGGAGGCTGCCAAGGTCGTGGGCCCCGGGCTTGGAGCTTGCACCGGCACGTGGTGGGCCCTCTTGGAGACACGCTGGTGGCGGAAGGTGAGCAGTGAGGCCTGGGTGCGCAGGGGCGGGCAAACACCGCTGGTCGCCGGGAGGGGCTGGGGTGCAGCAGCCTGTGTGCGCAGGGGTGGGCAAACACCGCTGGGCGGTGGGAGGGGCTGGGGTGCAGCAGCCTGTGTGCGCAGGGGCGGCCAAGCGATGATGGCGTGTGCACTGATATGAACTCTGCCATTCATAAATCTGGACTCGGTTTCAGATAGGGGAGCTGGTGGACTGCAGTGTATACCGGCACATGGTTGGAGACACACCGGTGGCAGCAGGTGAGCAGTGAGGCCTGGGTCCGTAGTGTCGGTACTCTCTCTCCTTCTCCCTCTCTTCCTTTCACTGTCTCTCTCTCTTCCTCTGTTTCTCTCTCTTTCTCCTTCTCCCTCTCTTCCTTTCACTGTCTCTCTCTCTTCCTCTGTTTCTCTCTCTCTCCTTCTCCCTCTCTTCCTTTCACTGTCTCTCTCTCTCTTACTCTGTTTCTCTCTCTCTCTCCTTCTCCCTCTCTCCCCCTTTCTCTCTCTTTCTCTCTCTCCCTCTCTTTCACTCTCTCTCTCTCCCTTTCTTCTCTCTCTCTCTTTCTCTCTCTCTCTGTCCTTTGATGAGCGCATGACACACCTCCTCATCTTGAATTTTGTCTTGCAGGCTGTGTCTTACAGATTGTCCAGAGAAGACCCGCCATGGCTCTTCTGAATAGTTGTTTTGGGTTGAATTTGAATAAAATCTTTTGTTTTGAAATTCAAGGAGGAATGGATGATTCTCCTTTTTCTGACCTCACATGAATGTTAATTGTTGTACTTGTGCGACATCAGGCGAATTGTTTTGTTCATGATTTCGTAGAGTTGATGTTAAATATCTTTGTCTGTGGTAGGGCCCCGGGGGAGGGTGGGGGCCTGGGTGTGGTGGTGGTGGGTGTTGTGGCCCTCTTGGGGCTCCGAGCTGCATGATCAGTGGCTCCATGGCATCTTTTGTTCTTCAGGTGTGGCTCTGGTCTGGGCTCCCTCTTGTGGTGCAGGTTGTCGTCCGACTTAACACCAGGTAAGAGCAGGTGTTAAATCCCTGCTGCTAATGCACCTTATCGCCTGTTTTGTGATCTTATCGCCGATCTGGCTGGTCGTAGAGAATATTGCGAAGTGGTATTGTCGTGGCTTTTTGCACGGGAACGCCTACTCTGCATCTCATTAGTGTTAGTTGCCGGTGTCATCCGAGGCAATGTTTTTTGCGGCTGCTATCGCAGGTAAACTGGCGATGTCGGCTGTTAGCACCAGCTTGTGAATGGTGCGATATATCTATCGCCACTTTGGCTGCGATAAAGTGCCGCTAACTCGGCGATAAGTCCTTCAGAATATGCCCCTAAAAGGTTTAGCAGCTTCATGTGAATTTGAACATTTCACTGATCAACTCATCAGAGACCAACTGGTAGTTAGATGTACCAATACAACTATTTGAGGAAAGCTGTTTTCTTTCAAAAAACTTTCTCTTGTGGGAGCTTTTGATGCTGATTCTATGGTTGAATCTTCTCAGGCTGAAGGGAAAATCATAAGAAATAATTCTGAGGAATCAGTTTTCAATGTTAAAAGCAAAGCTCAGGCCTCCAAGTCGGCGCATGTGACACAAAGTACCAAATTTCGTGCATGTTTTATATGTGGTTCTCCTTGACATGCAGTGAATTTCAAGTTTTGTCCAGCTCTTAAGAAGGTGTGCAACCAGTGCACTGCAGTTGGAAATTTTGCTAGAGTGTGCATGAAGAAGAAGTTTCAAGTTAATGCAATTAATGAATCTCCTGAAGAGAATGAACTACATCATAGCCTTAAAGATCTTGTTGTGAACATCAAATCATCTGATTTAGACATCTGTGAGAATTCCATCATTAACACTGGACTTGGAAATCAGATGGTCAAATTGGTAATGGATTCAGGAGCTAGAGTAACCATTATTGCACATGACATCCTTCAGAAGGTTTGGAAAGATGTATTTCTCGAAGAACCTGACATTAGGACTGAATCATTTCAAGGATCTAAAATTGATCATGTTGGCTATTTCATCGTTTCTATTTCTTTTCAAAGAAATTGCATTACAGGCAAAGTTTATGTCATTTTTAAAGGAAAAAAGTATTATGGGATGGGGTTATCAAGCTCTGCTTGATATTGTTTTGTTACCTGCTAGAAGAAAAAAAGTAACCTATTTTGCTGACTTATCCCAGGAAATTGTTAAACAAGATAGTTTGAACAACAGTATTGCTACTATTAACCTTGTACATAATGTATGTGCAAAAAGTGCTGAGCATCTCATGTTACAACAAATTCAATCCTCAATGCAAGATTACAATGAATTATTTAAAAATGAATTAGGACTATTAAAGGATTTTGAACTGAAAATTAAAATTGAAGGAAGGGGCAATACCAATTAAGCATAAGTTAAGAAGTGTGCCCTTAGTGTAAGAAATGAATCATCTAAGATTTTGAATGACATGCATAAACAAGATGTTATTGAACCTGCTGATAGTTCTCCTTGGCATTCCCCTATTGTTATTGCTAAAAACAATAACAAAGAGTTTTGCATTTGCATAGATCTTAGGTCTTTGAATAAGAATATTTGGATTGATGCTGATCCTCTTCCGAAAATAGAGGATTTATTGATCAAACTGGATGGTGCAAAGATTTTCAGCAAATTGAACTTTAGGTCAGCTTACCATCAGGTTTTACTTGCTATTTCTTCTCATTTAAAAGCATTTGTTACACCGGATGGTGTTTTTCAGTTCAAGAGAATGCATTTTGGTTTGGATTTTGCTGGCTCAGTTTTTCAAAGAGTTATGGGGAAAATCTTTGGCATCATGGAGTGTGTACTTATTTTTCAGGAGGACATATTGGTAATTGGGAAAAACCATCAGGAACATATTGATAGATTGGAGGAAGTTTTTGAGAAACTAAAACCAGTTTAGTTAAACCTATAGAAGAAGCTCCTCAGCCAAACAACAAAGAACAGGTTAAGTAATTTATTGGATTGTGTGCGTTTTTGCCAAAATTTCTTCAGAATTTTCCATCTATTGCTAAAATTATGACTAGTCTTTTAAGAAAAAGACATTGTTTGGAGTCATAAACTACAGGAACCATTTTCTTGCATTGTCTGATTTGTTACAAGCTCCTTTACTTCAGCCTTATGTTCCTGGTCTTCCTGTTAGCATCACTGTATATGCCGGTGAAAGTGGGCTAGGGGCTGTAGTACCCAGACTTGTAATAATATTGAAAGAACTGTAGGTTTTGTGTCAAGGGTTCTTAAAGAATCTGAGCAGTCGTAGTCAGTAATTGAAAAGTAGGGGTGGTCAAAATTTTAATACCTCCGACTGAATTGGAGAAATTTGGTAATTCTGCGTTACTCTTTGTAACACGGAATTACTGATTAAATTCCACCACTCCGCAGGCAGAATTAATTGTCAGTGGTTTATAATTTAACTGGGCAGGAATAGGGAGCAGTCCCTCTGTGTTTAAAAACCGCTGCAGATAAAGTTTAATCTACAGTGGTTTTTAAACATAAAGGCACTGCTCCCTCTTCCAGCCCTGTTGAAACCACTTTACAGCAGGGCATACTACTCAATGCCCTTACATAAGTATGTAAAGGCACTGAGGGTATGCACTAGAGTGGATACCCCTTGGTGCCCTTACATAGTTATGTAAGGGCACCGAGGGCCACTTACTACACAATGCGGTGCCCACTCTGTCCCTTCATGGAATTCCATGGAATCTCCCAGAATTGTAATGTAATTCCATGGAAAACCATGGAATGAAACTCTGCCAATTCCGCCCACCCCTATTGAAAAGGAAATGTTAGGTTGCACTTGGGCTGTAAGGATTTATAGAAACTTTTTGTGGGGTGTTCATTTTTGTCTCAATACTGATCACAAACCATTGACCATTATGTAAAACCTATTGCTAGATTAAGCAGACTTTCCATAAAATTGCTTGATTGGTGAGGATTTCCAATTGGACACAAAATATTAGGTGTTTATTGTAGCTTCAATCGATTTCAATGACAAAAGTTCTAAAGAAAGTTGGTTAAAATCATTTTCTGATGATAGTGAGTTGAGTGCAGTTTCAAAGTATGTCATTCAAGGTTGGCCAAAAGAAAGAAATTTACCTGATGACCTGCAAATGTTTTATAAAATGTTGTTTATCGTTAGAATTAGCTACTGTAGGTGATATCCTTTTTAGAGGTGAGAAATTGGCTCGCCCTTCTTCAGTGAGAGATAAATTAGTGGATTTGGCTCATGTTGGTCACTTAGGCATGGCTTTGAATTTAAAAAGGCTACATGAAATGCACTGGTGGCCAAAAATGCATTTGAATGTTGAACTAAAAGTAAAGAATTGCATGATTTGTAACAAGGCGGATAAACATTTGGTATTGAGAACTTCTCCCATAGTTGCAGTTGATTTGCTTAAGAATGTTAGGGAAAAATCAGCGATTCGCTATTAAGGAATACCTTCCCATTCATTCCTATGGGCCAAGAGGCCCATAGGAATGAATGGGAAGACATTCGAATTTTCGAGTGCCAAATAGGTACTCGCAAATTGCAAATGCAATTTCAAGGGTGCAAGGGTGCTAAAAGGACACCCTGTTGCACCCCTGAAATATGCATGTGTGCACATGTGGTGCACATACATGCCCTAAGGGCATGTATGTGCGCCACATGCCACTTTGAAAAATGCAAAATTGAGCATTTTTCTAAGAATTTGCAATTTACCACCAACTTGAAGTTGGTGGTAAATTGTGATTCCTAAAGCAGGTTCGCAATTTAAAAAGCGTTTCCTGCATTGCATTTAGAGAATCGCAATTTGCGATTCTCTAAATGCATGCGCAAATAGGTAATCGCCAAAACTGCGATTACCTATTTTGCACTTAGCCTTTGGGATGATACATCCCAAAAGGCTTTCCGCTCAGCAAAGGGCCGATTCTGCGAATCGGCCCGCTTGGCTGACGGAAAGTGGCTGATACATATGGCCCCTGGTCCGGCGGTGCTCGAGCTATACTAATCACAATGGGCCAAATGTATCAACTCTTTCCCGTTGCAGAACGGGCCGATTCGCAGAATCGGCCTCTTGCGAACGGGAAAAGCCTTTTGGGATGTATCATCCCAAAGGGAAGTGCAAAATAGGTAATCGCAATTTTTGCGATTACCTATTTTGGGCATGCATTTAGAGAATCGCAAATTGCGATTCTCTAAATGCAATGCAGGAAGCGCTTTAAATTGCGAACCTGCTTAAGGAATCGCAATTTATCACCAACTTCAAGTTGGTGGTAAATTGCAAATTCTTAGAAAAAGGCTCAATTTTGCATTTTTCAAAGTGACATGTGGCGCACATACATGCCCTTAGGGAATGTATGTGCGCCACATGTGCACAAATGCATATTTCAGGGTGCAACAGGGTGTCCTTTGACACCCTTGCACCCTTGAAATTGCATTCTGCACTTTGCGTAGTACCTAATGGGTACTCGCAAATTGCAGAATGTCTTCCCATTCATTCCTATGGGCCTCTAGGCCCATAGGAATGAATGGGAAGGTATTCTTAATTGCGAATCGCAATTTGCGAGTCGCAATAAAGGAATATGTAGGAATCATAATTATTATTGCGAAACCTACATACATTTCATTTTGCGAGTCCTTAATAGCGATTCGCTAAAATTCGCTATTAAGGACTCGCAAAACGTTTTTTTTATACATATGCCCCCAGGTGTTTGTTGTGCGTGCGACTCACGCCTCGGCTTGCCTGCGTGCAAACGCATTAGGTGGCAGTTAAAGGGCTGTAGGGGTTCTGTGAGAGCAGCAGCATTTGCACTGCGCTCCCCAGGGTCATTTACAGCTTTCATTAAAGTTGTCACTTCACATTACCAGCCTCTGAGGAATCTTTCAACTCAACAAAGTGAATTTGTATACACAACAGTGTTGGACATCAAGCAAAAACATTAATATTTAAGGATTTCTTTACGTTACAAGAGTGTGTGCAATAACTGGGGTGCACAACCCGATATCTAGCCCCGGGTATGGTTCCATACTCCCCACTCCTGCCCGACTCCGCCCCGCACAGAGACCCAACAATCTCTGCACCTTCACACTCTCAGAGCACCCACACTCACCACTCTATAGCATGCACACTCACCCGTGTACACACAGAGGCACAGTCGCTACTTCTTCCCTTTTCTAACACACACAATAACCTAGTCACTACACCTCAGGACACCAACCTTGAGGTCAAAGTTCACCCTCCTGTTCTTTCACATCTAACCCTTCAGCTCCCACCTATACTAGAGTATTCTCCGGAGTACCCACCCTAGGCTGCCTCCGACACCATTCCATTGGTTTTCACCTCCAGAGCGTGTTGAAGTTTTTTTCTAAACTTTAGGGATTGAAGTCTCAACATGTATGTCTTTCTGATACATAAAAAGAGCAAAAACAATAATAAAATATATAACAGCAAAAATTTATTGCGCATCATTCGATGCAAGGCACTTGTACACAAAGTCACGCGCCTAGGGCACGGTTTTATACAGCTTTGGGTTCATACACTTTACATACGCTTCACTTGCCATCTGCTATAGTTTGCATACTGAATTCTTATTAGGCACTTAAATACACTTATATACAGCACTTCAAAACAAATCCCACCAAAGGCTTCATCATATGTCCTGGTGTTAACACTAACACTCAACTTTAAATCTTTACTTGTTCTCTAAGAACTCAGTTCTCTCGGCCTCCCCCACCCAACCCAAAAACCCAAAGCAAACATTAAATAGGCAGTTAATGGCCTGGCACACTAGAGAGCAACATGTACCAAGGCAAAGTCATAGAGCTCCACTTTAAGTTTACTCGTGGGCTGAATAGCCTTACCTTACCCCAAGAGGGTCTGATATAACAACAGGCATCATTTAGGGGGCTCACTGTTACCCACGTTTGCATTGCTCTTTGAGTTTACATGTTCACTTTAGATGTCTTCCTTTGACCATTTAAAGCAATAAGTAACAATGCTGCAATGAGCATCATTGAAAACAACATTGTACATTTTAGAATCAGTGGAATACATAGATTTTCAAATAAACAAATGAATGAAATAAAGTAAAGCTCTGCCAGAGTGGATGAATGAGAAGTAAAGTTTTTTTTAGATTTTTATACAAAGACTCTCTTTATATTGTTGCAAAGATTAAGGTGCTCAGTGCTCCTGTGATAACACAGTGAAATCAAACTGTGAGGTGCAAACGTGTGCAAAGGCAAAAAGGGTACAGAATAGGCTTAAAAGCGTTCCATCCTGTCCAGTCATTGCATTAAAGCTATTCACAGATAACAAAAAATACATTTCTGCTAATAACCTTTTTGTCAACATTTCGATCCCATAAGAAATGATGGGATTATCATTAGGACAAAACCCGATAACAGAGTTCAAAACCACCAATGAGAGGTGAGCCAGTCGGTCACATCCATGACATTACTGATGAAAATGTAAAGGTTTCCAACAGTAGCCAAGGTAATTGGGTTGGATGGGCCAGGCATGTTGAATTATTAAATAGAATGGCCATAGGGCACCATAAGGGTGCCCCATCAAGAGTGCAGGCGCTGAACTGTATCGCCTGCAAGGACCCTGGACAGGTGTCGATCGACTGGGGTGTGCCAGCCTAAAGTGAATGCCAGGCCCCTGCATCAATACTAAGTCATTTTCTATAGAAATATATAAATTGTTAATTCTCCTTCATGCACTCTGGCAGAGTTTTACTTTATTTGATTTATTCCCTTGTTTGGTGGGAGTCTAGGCGTTCCACTGATCCTAAAATGCGCAACATTGTTTTAAATTATAAATTGTTACTTATTGTTACACATGGCCCATGCTTCATTGTGCTCCAGTTTTGTGTATCTTCCTCTGACCACTGCTATCACCACTATGTCCTCATAGCATGACAAGATGACACTAGCAGTGCAGACGCAATGGCCAGCTCTAGGGAGCTTTCGTGGCCTTCTCTGGGTGCTCATGACATGCCCTCTGTGTAAGCCCATTGGTTGAGATCTATGGGTCATTACACAGCACTCACCATTATTTTGTAAACATTTTAAAGAAAAACAACTAGCTTCAGCTTTATCTAGGTTTGCATGACCAGACAGCAAGCCGCCGTCCCCACATTGTCCCTCCATTGCACATCAGCACACACAAACACACAGTCTGGATAATCTTACCAACATGTACACTGTGTGCTTATCACGTGGCCCTGACGCTGTATGTCAAATCTTACCAACATGCACACTGTGTGCTTATCACGTGGCCCTGACGCTGTATGTCAAATCTTACCAACATGCACACTGTGTGCTTATCACGTGGCCCTGACGCTGTATGTCAAATCTTACCAACATGCACACTGTGTGCTTATCACGTGGCCCTGACGCTGTATGTCTTTGTTTAAAAGAATCTTGGCTGACCATCCAGTTAAGTTAACTAGTATCTTCCGCCCCACCATCACCCTCCTCCAACGGACTCCTCCCCCGGATCAGCCCTCGTTTTGCAGAAATGTCCTCCAAGTTTGACTCTTTTCTCAGTCGACTCCACAACGCATCTTGACAAGGACATTTTGTCTCACTTACAGTTGCACAATCTGCCTGTTTTGAGTCTGGCCGGCCAAGATGTCTGGTTACTGAACAAGTCCACGTGGTCCTAAAGTGAACAGAATTCCACTCTCCGCTTTAGAGCAGCGTCGACCCTACCCTTGGTCTGCACATTGGCCAAGGTTGTCTTGGCAATGTATGTATGTGGGTGCACATTTGATGGCAGCGTATAGGCATCAAAACTCTTGCATGTCCAATCCAGTTTGTGCTATTTCCTTTAAGGAGAAAAACCTGTCCAGTCCCTCCTCCTGAAGTGCGCCATGTCCTTTGTCTCTCTCTTTCAGCTTCTTCTATGTTGCCTTTCTGAGGTGACAAGTAAGGTTGCACCTTGTCCTTGGGTGGCAGTGACCATCTTGTGGCTGTGTTGCCTGGCCAACCTTTCCAAGTTATCAGACGTTGAAGGGTTTACATGATCTCTTTTATCTTTGGTATGTTGTTCAGGAGAAACACATTGAAAACAAGGTGCACCTATCTGAAGAGACAGCTGCGGTGGCCAAGGTTCTCTGTAACTCAGAATGCTTTTTCACAGACGATGACCTAACATTCTCTACATCCTTGAAAATAGCCCAGGAAATTACAGTAAGTTCTCTGAGAACTCCACCCAGGGCACACAATTGCATCTTTGCACATTGTCCTTTTTCCCAAAGAATTCCCAAGATGAGATTCATCCGGAGACATAAGCATTCCCACCTACACACACCCTCGGGAGATCAAATGTTCAAACCATGTGCACTGACATCTGAGACGAGGATCCAGTCACCGCCCCATACTGCCTACTGTCACACATGTTTCCAGCCTGCTGATTGGCTGCTTGGGCACCAATCATGTGCATGCTGTCCATCCCGGATGAAATGTACTGCCTTTCGCCGAAGGCACCATTGGAAGGGGAAGAGCAGAGTAAAGTGCTTTGGGATGCAGTCAGTTTCTCTGGGCTTGCTCCAAGCCGGGGAGACGCAGGGAAGTTATACCCATAAAGATTGTATGGGTTGTGGAGGGAGAAGGCGTTGTAGGAGCTTTGCTGCATGTGCCCACCTCCAAACATTTGAGAGGATGAAGTGCTTGAGGCAGAGTTACCTGCTTGCATAACATACTGAAACTGAGAGGATGGAAAGGAGCCTAGCTGGCCACCGTAGGCTTCCATCTTGCTGTTTGTGGGCATGGAAGAAGGAGCAGGCATTGCAGAGATTAAGGATGATGTCCTCTGGGGCATAAATGGTTCTGAAGACTGGTTGGCCGAAGCACTGCCACTCTGAAGTCTGTTGCAGCCGCTGTCGCTGAGAGCAGGGTAACTCTGGAGAGCAGCCATGTTGCTTCGGGCACATGGCGGGTAATCTGAGAGGTTAAGGTTGCACAGCTGGCTCTCCCTACAACCCATGTTGAAAGTGTTTGGAGCCAGATGGAAGGTGGGAGGAGAACAAGAGGGGGATAGGAGATGAGAGGAGGCTGAAGGCGATGGTGTTCCAGTGCTGGAGGCCGTTGGGGAGGTACCGGTACTGCCACCTGCAAGTCAAGCGTAGCAGCATTAGTAATTAACCTGCACTCAGATACGGCACAGTTCATGTGTAATGATGAACATTACATATGCCATTTCAAATACAAAACAGTATCAACAGTAACTTCAATCAGGCCAGGGCACAGACAGCCTCTCTCCGGTGATCAATTACTAACTCTGTGGCTTATCTAAAGCATCACTCACTAAATGTGATCTAGTCACCCACTCACTCACTCATTCGCTCTGCCACTCATGCAATTTCTATATCCATGGCCTCACTGGTAGCTTGCAGAGGGCACCCTGCAAACCACATAACAGCAAGCAATCACCAGAAGAATGCACATTACACCTACCAAAGGACATGAAATAAACACCAGATACTTACTCAACAATTCATGTGCAAAAACATAGCACTCACACAAACATTTACTCATGTAATCACTCACAGGACTCCTTGTCTAACAACAGTTGTGATCACTGTTGCTGGTTCTAAATAAATCATTCAGTCAATCTTAGAGCCACTCAATGAATCATTTGATCACTCTTGCAGACACTCAATGAATCATGCAATCACTCTTGCAGACACTCAATGAATCATTCAATCACTCTTGCAGACACTCAATGAATGATTCAATCACTCTTGCAGATACTCAATGAATCATGCAATCTCTCTTGCAGACTCTCAATGAATCATTTAATCACTCTTGCAGCCACACAATAAACTATTTTCTTAACCACTCGTATAACCTCTGAAAGACTTACAAGCACTCAGTCAGTCATTAAATCGATCGCTCTACCAGATGTCCCCAAACTCTACCAAATGGAACAAACCACACCCACTCTTCCTTGCCATGCCGACTCTGCAATGACAGCTCTGAGATCACCCCTGCATTGAGATCCCCAGGATCACTCCTGCATTGAGATCCCTCAGATCACCTCTGCATTGAGATCCCCACGATCACTCCTGCATTGTCATCCCTGAGATCACCTCTGCATTGAGATCCCTGCAATCACCTCTGCATTGAGATCCCTGCAATCACCTCTGCATTGAGATCCCTTAGATCACATTTGCTTTGTCATCCCTCAGATCACCCAAGAGGAAGAGGAACCCAGCTTCAGGAAAAAGCTCACAGCATGGTTGTTCCCCCAGTAACCCCATAACTGATCTAGTTACCCCCTTTTATCAGCACTCTCATTCAGCACAGGGAAGTCTCGGGCAGCCATGCGCTTAGCAAAACATAAACATCACCTCTGCTACATCATCCCTGAGAGTATCTCTGCATTGAGATCCCTGAGATTCTCTCTGCATTGAGATCCCTGAGATCACCTCTACACTGAGATCCCTGAGATCACCTCTGCATTGAGATCCCTGAGATCACCTCTGCATTGAGATCCCTGAGATCACCTCTGCATTGAAGTCTCTAACATCACATCTTCTTTGTCATCCTTCAGATCACCTCTGCATTGAGATCCCTTAAATCGCCCCTGCATTGAGACCCCTGAGATTATCTCTGCATTGAGATCCCTGAGATTATCATTGCATTGATATCCCTGAGATTACCTCTGCATTGAGATCCCTGAGATTCTCTCTGCATTAAGATCCCTGAGATTACCTCTGCATTGAGATCCCTGAGATTATCATTGCATTGAGATCCCTGAGATCACCTCTGCATTGAGATCCCTGAGATTATCTCTGCATTGAGATCCCTGAGATTATCATTAAATTGAGATTCCTGAGATTACTTCTGCATTGAGATCCCTGAGATTATCTCTGCACTGAGATCCCTGAGACTACCTCTGCATTGAGATCACTGAGATTACCTCTGCATTGAGATCCCTGAGATTACCTCTGCATTGAGATCCCTGAGATTATCTCTGCATTGAGATCCCTGAGATTACCTCTGTATTGAGATCCCTTAGATTCTCTCTGCATTGAGATCCCTGAGATTATCTCTGCATTGAGATCCCTGAGATTACCTCTGCATTGAGATCCCTGAGATCACCTCTGCTTTGTCATCCTTTAGATCACATCTGCATTGAGATCCCTGAGTTCACTTCTGCATCAAGATCCTTGAGATCCTTTCTGCAATGAGATCCTTCAGATCCCTTCTGCAATGAGATCTTTCGGACCACTTCTGCATTGAGATCCTTGAGATCCCTTCTGCAATGAGATCCTTCAGATCCCTTCTGCAATGAGTTTCCTGAACTTCCCTCTACATTGAGGTCCCTAGTCTGCTTCTGCATTGTAGTCCCTTAGATCACTTCTGCACTGAGATCCCTAGGATCACTCCTGCACTTAAATTCATGAGATCCCTTCTGCATTGAGACCCCTCAAATTACCTCTTCAATGACAGTTCTGGGAACACCTCTGCAGTCCAGACTTCCCCATGGGCTCTTCCAAATAATGGTAAGACACTGCACCCTTTTCACTGCAGGTGTGGCATTCTTTACTACATCCTTACAGAATATATATGATCAGTTACCATATTAATTTATTCCCATGGTAGTAGTGTTTCTGTGGTGTGTATCTGGTAGTGGTGTTTCTGTGGTGTGTATCTGGTAGTGGTGTTTCTGTGGTGTGTATCTGGTAGTGTTGTTTCTGTGGTATGCATCTGAAGTAATATTCATGTGGTGTGTATCTGGTAGTGTTGTTTCTGTGGTGTGTATCTGGTAGTGGTGTTTCTGTGGTGTGTATCTATTAGTGGTGTTTCTGTGGTGTGTATCTGGTAGTGTTGTTTCTGTGGTGTGTATCTGGTAGTGGTGTTTCTGTGGTGTGTATCTGGTAGTGTTGGTTCTGTGGTGTGTATCTGGTAGTGGTGTGTCTGTGGTGTGTATCTGGTAGTGGTGTTTCTGTGGTGTGTATCTGGTAGTGGTGTTTTTTGCATTCGTATCTGCTAGTTGTGTTTCTGTGGTGTGTATGTGCTAGTGGTGCTTCTGTAGTGTGCATCTAGTAGTGGTGTTTCTGTGGAATGCACCTGATAGTAGTATTTATGTGGTGTGCATCTGGTAGTGATGTTTCTGTGGTGTGCATCTGATATTAATATTTATGTGGTGTGTATCTGGCAGTAGTGTTTATGTGGTGTATATCTGGCAGTAGTGCATCTGTGGTGTGCATCTGGTAGTGGTGTTTCTGTGGTGTGTATCTGGTAGTGTTGTTTCTGTGGTGTGTATCTTGTAGTGGTGTTCCTGAGTGTGTATCTGGTAGTGGTGTTTCTGTAGTGTGTATCTGGTAGTGGTGTTTCTGAGTGTGAATCTGGTACTGGTGTTTCTGTATTGTGTAACTGGTAGTGGTGTTTCTGTGCTGTGTATCTGGTTGAGGTGTTCCTGTGGTGTGTATCTAGTTGTAATATTTATGTGGTGTGTATCTGGTAGTGGTGTTTCTGTGGTGTGTATCTGGTAGTGGAGTTTCTGTGGTGTGTATCTGGTAGTGGAGTTTCTGTGGTGTGTATCTGGTAGTGGAGTTTCTGTGGTGTGTATCTGGTAGTGTTGTTTCTGTGGTGTGTATCTGGTAGTGGTGTTTCTGTGGTGTGTATCTGGTAGTGGTGTTTTTGCATTCATATATGGTAGTGGTGTTTCTGTGGTGTGTATGTGCTAGTGGTGTTTCTGTAGTGTGCATCTGGTAGTGGTGTTTCTGTGGAATGCACCTGATAGTAATATTTCTGTGGTGTGTATCTGGTAGTGGTGTTTCTGTGGTGTGCATCTCATAGTAATATTTATGTGGCATGTATCTGGTAGTGGTGTTTCTGTGGTGTGTATCTGATAGTAATATTTATGTGGTGTGTTTCTGGTAGTGGTGTGTATCTGGTAGTGGTGTTTCTGTTCTGTGTATCTGGTAGTGGTGTTTCTGTGGTGTGTATCTGGTAGTGGTGTTTTTGCATTTGTATCTGGTAGTGGTGTTTCTGTGGTGTGTATGTGCTAGTGGTGTTTCTGTAAAGTGCATCTGTTAGTAGTGTTTCTGTGGGGTGCATCTGGTTGTGGTGTTTTTGTGGTGTGTATCTGGGAGTGGTGTTTCTGAGTGTGTATCAGGCAGTGGTGTTTCTCTGGAATGCACCTGATGGTAATATTTATGTGGTGTGTAACTGGTAGTGGTGTTTCGGTGGTGTGTATCTGATAGTAATATTTATGTGGTGTGTAACTGGTAGTGGTGTTTCTGTGGTGTGCATCTGATAGTAATATTTATGTAGCATGTATCTGGAAGTGGTGTTTCTGTGGTGTGTATCTGGTAGTGGTGTTTCTGTGGTGTGTATCTGGTAGTGGTATTTCTGAGTGTGTATCTGGTAGTGTTGTTTCTGTGGTGTGCATCTGATATTAATATTTATGTGGTGTGTATCTGGCAGTAGTGTTTATGTGGGGTATATCTGGCAGTGGGGCATCTGTGGTGTGCATCTGGTAGTGGTGTTTCTGTGCTGTGTATCTGTAGTGTTGTTTCTGTGGTGTGTATCTGGTAGTGGCGTTTCTGTGGTGTATATCTGCCAGTGGTATTTCTGTGGTGTGTATCTGGTAGTGTTGTTTCTGTGGTGTGTATCTTGTAGTGGTGTTTCTGTGGTGTATCTGGCAGTGGTGTTTCTGTGGTGTGTATCTGGTAGCGTAGTTTCTGTGGTGTGTATCTGGTAATGGTGTTTCTGAGTGTGTATCTGATGGTGGTGTGGCTGTGGTGTGTATCTGGTGGTGGTGTTTCTGTGTGTGTATCTGGTAGTGTTGTTTCTGTGGTGTGTATCTGGTAGTGGTGTTCCTGAGTGTGTATCTGGCAGTGGTGTTTCTGTGGTGTGTATCTGTTAGTAGTGTTTCTGAGTGTGAATCCGGTACTGGTGTTTCTGTAGTGTGTAACTGGCAGTGGTGTTCCTGTGGTGTGTATCTAGTTGTAATATTTGTGTGGTGTGTATCTGGTAGTGGTGTTTCTGTGGTGTGAATCTGGTACTGGTGTTTCTGTGGTGTGTATCTGGTACTGGTGTTTCTGTGGTATCTGGTAGTGGTGTTTCTGAGTTTGTATCTGATAGTGGTGTTTCTTTGGTGTGTATCTGGTAGTGGTGTTTCTGCGTGTGTATCTGGTAGTGGTGTTTCTGAGTGTGTATCTGGTAGTGGTGTTTGTGTGGTGTGTATCTGGTAGTTACGTTTTTGAGTGTGTATCTGGTAGTGGTGTTTCTAATTGTGTATCTGGTATTGGTATTTTTGTGGTGTGTATTTGGTAGTGGTGTTTCTGAGTGTGTATCTGATAGTAATATTTATGTGGTGTGTATCTGCTAGCGGTGTTTCTGTGGTGTGTATCTGAGTAGTGTTTCTGTTGTGTGCATCTGATAGTAATATTTATGTGGTGTGTATCTGATAGTGGTGTTTCTGTGGAGTGTAACTGGAAGTGGTGTTTCTGTGGTGTGCATCGGGTAGGGGAAACAGCCCTCACTATGCAGCCAGAAATACGCAGTACCATTACAACGTGGGCAATTCAACGAATGCGTTGTTACCACATGTTCCATTACCACGCGTTCCATTACCACTCAAGTTGTGACAACGGCTTGCATTAGGGAAAGTGTTGTTGGATTTTAAATCCAACACCTTCCCTACTGTTGCACAGACTGGAGTTGGAATACTAATATATACTATTCCAAAGTCAAGCGCTTCCCTAAGGCAAGTCGTTGTAACGACTTGCGTGGTAATGGAACACATGGTAACAATGCGTTCGTTGTATTGCCTACATTGTAATGGCATGCGTTATAAAAGCATGTGTGATTGTGTCATACATCCAGCTGGTAGTTATATTTATCTGGTGTGTATCCGGCAGTAGTGTTTCTGTGGTGCATATTTGGTAGTGGTGTGTATCTGATAGTAATATGTATGTGGTGTGCATCGGCTATTAATATGGTGTGTATCTGGTAGTGGTGTTTCTGTGGTGTGTATCTGGTAGTGGTGTTTCTGTGGTGTGCATCTGGTAGGGGAAACAGCCTTTACTATGTAGCCAGAACTACGCAGTACCATTACAACGCGGCAATACAACAAATGCATTGTTACCATGTGTTCCATTACCACACGTTCCATTACCACGCCAGTCTTTACAACGACTTGCATTAGGGAACGTGTTGTTGGATTTTAAATCCAACACCTTCTCTACTGTTGCACAAACTGGAGTTGGAATACTAATATATACTATTCCAAAGTCAAGCGCTAACCTAAGGCAAGTCGTTGCAATGACTTGCATGGTAATGGAACACGTGGTAACAGTGCGTTCGTTGTATTGCCCGCATTGTAATGGCATGCGTTATAAAAGCATGTGTGATTGTATCATACATCCATCTGGTAGTAATATTTATCTAGTGTGTATCTGGCAATAGTATTTCTGTGGTGCATATTTGGTAGTGGTGTTTCTGTGGTGTGTATCTGATAGTAATATGTATGTGGTGTGCATCGGCTATTAATATGGTGTGTATTTGGTAGTGGTGTTTCTCTGATGTGTATCTGGTAGTGGTGGTTCTGTGCTGTGTATCTGGTTGTGGTGTTTCTGTGGTGTGTATCTGGCAGTAGAGTTTCTGTGGTGTATATCTGGCAGTGGTGTTTCTGTGGTGTGTATCTGATAGTAATATGTATGTGGTGTGCATCGGCTATTAATATGGTGTGTATTTGGTAGTGGTGTTTCTCTGATGTGTATCTGGTAGTGGTGGTTCTGTGCTGTGTATCTGGTTGTGGTGTTTCTGTGGTGTGTATCTGGCAGTAGAGTTTCTGTGGTGTATATCTGGCAGTGGTGTTTCTGTGGTGTGCATCTGGTAGTGGCGTTTCTGTGGTGTGTATCTGGTAGTGATATTTCTGTGGTGCGCATCTGATAGTAATATTTATGTGGTGTGTATCTGGTAGTGGTGTTTCTGTGGTGTGTATCTGGTAGTGTTGTTTCTGTGGTTTGTCTCTGGTAGTGGTGTTTCTGTGGTGTGTATCTGGTAGTGTTGTTTCTGTGGTGTGCATCTGATAGTAATATTTATGTGGTGTGTATCTGGTAGTGGTGTTTCTGTGGTGTGTATCTGTTAGTGCTCTTTCTGTGGTGTGTCTCTGGTAGTGGTGTTTCTGTGGTGTGTATCTGGTAGTGTTGTTTCTGTGGTGTGCATCTGATAGTAATATTTATGTGGTGTGTATCTGGTAGTGTTGTTTCTGTGGTGTGCATCTGATAGTAATATGTATGCGGTGTGTATCTGGTAGTAATGCTTCTGTGGTGTGTATATCTGGCAGAAGAGTTGACTTCTGCACCACAAGTTCAATACACCCCTATTAACTATAATCAATTAGACCTTCCCTGACTGACCCTCTTTTTATGCCTGACTGTAATGGACACTTTAGGCAGTGAAGCGCCAACCTCTCTGCCTCCTCGACCTAGGCACCTCCAGTTGTCAACTGTTACCACAAGTGCCATCAGGTCCACATCCCGGCAGGCACTGAACACTCCAGGCTCCCTGGCCTCACCAGGCTGGCCCATGTACACTGGACAAAACAACATGGCGCCCGCGCCTTCTCTGCTTGGGTCCATCTTGGCAGGATGGGGGCGGGGCTCACCTTGCTGCTTCTGCATGGTGGTGAAGTCCTCAAATGTGAGGGTGCGCACGGGGGGCCTCCAGAAGGCATACGTCTCCATGATGGCCTCCAGGCCTGTCCTGCAAGGTGAGGAAGACAGAGAAAGACGTGTCAGAGGTCACGGGATGGGCGAATGGAAATGGCGGCATCTATGTGCAGACCACAGGGAGGCGACACTCACTGGTACCTCTGTGGCTTGGCGGAGCATTGACATAACCTGTGTATTTCAAGCACACATTCGCCTCTGGGCATCATGGGGCTGAATTCTTGCCCAAAACAATGGTACTCCTTTTACTAACCTCGTTGGAATGAAATGCTGAGTGGACCCTCGGGACCTGGGGCTGGGCCAATGGGGATAAACACAGATCCCTGCAGTCGGTGCATTAGCCCTCTCAGACATGAAATCTACTTGGGGATTATGACTGGGTTTTCCAGGTGCCTTCAAGTTTCTAACAATGTGCTCTGTACCTTTTTAATGTGTTAGTTTACCAAGGGGTGGAGGGGGTGAGACATGAGAGTGCGATCGTTTAACGGGAAGGACTGCATCGAACACTGGTAAGCCATTGAGTCCAACAAAGCTGTGGAGAGGTAAGTGGGTATGGTGCCAGAGAGGTAAGGGGATATGTTGCCTGAGAGATCATGGGATATGGTGCCGGAGAGGTCAGGGGATATGGTGCCAGAGAGGTCAGGGGATATGTTGTCGAAGAGGTCAAAGGATATGGTGCCGGAGAGGTAAGGTGATATGTTGCCGGAGAGGTAAGGGGATATGTTGCCTGAGAGATCATGAAATATGGTGCCGGAGAGGTCAGGGGATATGGTGCCAGAGAGGTAAGGGGATATGGTGCCGGAGAAGTTCAGATGGTTGCATCAAGGGCCACACTTACAAGGAGCCATGGGCTAGATGTACGAAAGTCATGAATAGCAATTTTTCCTAATTACGATTTCTTGCAAATTGCATTTAGGAAATCTCTATTTCTAATGTATTTCTAATGTATGAAACTCTTTTCAGTTTTATTAGCGATTCCTAGTGGGTGGTAAATCCACCTACCTCATAAATATTAATGAGATAGGTCGCAAATTGCGATCCATTAGGAATCAAAGCCATCACAGGGACGATGGCCTGCTGAGGTCAAAAAACGGGATGCATTTGAGAAGAAAAAAAATGAAACTTTGAAGATTCATTTTTCACGAGTAGGCAGTGGCCCCTTGGACCACTATCTGCGCTTAAAAATCTTTTTAAACCATTCTCAAAGGGGACTTTCCATTTGCTACCAACGTTCAATTGGTGGTAAATTGTGAACATTTTTCGACTGCATTTTGGTCGCCAAACATTTGTACATACCATTCCAATTTGGCATTAGGAAGGGACACCCTCAACAGGTCCCTTCCTAATATTGAATCGCAAAACTCAAATTGCGATTCAGTAACAAGTTACCCATCGCAATTTGGGCTTTGTACATTCCAAAAAGCATCTACGAATTGGGCCGTTTGCAACCTCAAAAATGCTTTATACGTGTAGCCCCATGTGTGTTGAATTCATGAGAGCTGAGACTGGGGCACAAGAACAAGGGATATGTTTGGCAAACCTCTGTTTAGAGAAAGGTAGCCAGATTTAAGAAGAAAGGAGAGTCACCCCATTTTCTTCCAACTTCTTAGTGGATACCATGGCCCAAGCAGACTGCAGACCAGCCAGTGGTGTAGCAAGTGAGCCGAGGGCCCCAATGCAGGCAGTGAAAATGGGCTCCCCAACTCCTGGTTTGGTATCAAACAAAATGCCAACATTAGGGTTCTGTGGCCCCTCAGACTGCTTGGGCATGGTGCCCCTGCACCTGCTGCACTGTTGATAGCTATGCCTCTAAAAGCAGTGCCTGATGCTGATAAACATAGTATTAGATGCACTAAAAGAATTTCCACCAAGAAACATACCCCAGTGTAGCACACTGTGGGGGCATATTTACAAGCCCCTATCGCCACAGGAACGTCACTTTTAACAACTTTCCTGTGGCGATAGGGGCTTTACCTTATTTACAATGCAGGGCTTAAACACTGAATGTGGCTTAACGCTGTCTTGTAAATAAGGCTCCCTTTCACGCTACACTTAGCTTGAAAGGTGTGAGCAATGGGTGTTGCGGTAGGCGTTCCGCCGCAACACCCATTAAGTTTGACGCTGCCCCCTATTTACAAGGGTGGCGTAAATAGGAGGCAGTGTCAAAATTAAGACCAGGGAACCAGGGAAAACCTGGTCTTAACATGGCGAAACGAGGAGAAACGCTTTATTTCTCCTCGTTTTTGCCGTTTCTGTGTGCGTTGCATTGTGCAGCACACATAGAAACAGCAAAACGCCTAAATGATTGTTTATGTGCAGGAAAGTGTCCCTTCCTGCACATAAACAATCATTAAAAAAACAACAATTTGCAACTTCTATGTGTGCTGCACAATGCAGCACACATAGGAGTTACAAATCGCCATTCTGGATTGTTTATGTGCAGGAAGGGGCACCTTCCTGCATATAAACAATCATTCCCTCAATGCAGGCACCCATGCACTATGGTGCAAGAGTGCCTGAGTTGGCACTAGGCAGCTGATTTTAGCGCTAGCGCAGTGAGAAACGCAGGGGTGAGCCGTATTATTGTAAATATGGCACATCATTGCGTTTCTAAAGTGATGGAGCGTGGCATTCGTAATTTTGGAGTTAATCCGTGCTCTGCCACTTGCTTGTAAACATGACCCTGTATGTTTCACTTAAATCGCCTTCTCTGGCTAATCACACAGCAGCCTTTTTCAACATGCCAGTGACTGTTTACTGCTCACTGGTTGTAAGGTAACTCTTCAGTGTGCACAGGGCCTCGGATTCAGTCACTGAGGCCAGTGGTTGAAGTCTCGTTTTGGACAACATGGGCCGGTGACTTCCAAAGTCAGTGACCACAGATACTCTGAGTTATAAAACAGCAGCGTTTGCTCCCGGGTACACTGGTGACTCTACTCTCACACGTCTGCCATAACTGCACTCAGCATGGGCCTGATTCACAAGAGCAAAATGACACTTTTGTGTAAGTTTACAATTGTTTGCAATTCACAAAGCAATTTTATCACTGCCTAGCCTTTTATATGCAGAGTCTCCGCCACAAGTGCTACAGTGGTAAAGATACTACTACTAACATTTCTTTGTGAATTGCAAGAAATCGTGAATCAGACCCTGAGTTCTCAGGCCTATGAGCAAGGCCGTGCTCACGACGACACTTCTCCGGCTTCACGAAAGTATTGGTAAAGTAGCTTCAGTTCATGTGATCCTGTTACTGGGTCACAGACTGAAGGTGGAGGTCGCTACCTCTGCACTGACGTAGGTTACGTCGGATCAGCTCTTCTCGTTTACGCCTGTTACTGGGTCACAGACTGAAGGTGGAGGTCGCTACCTCTGCACTGACGTAGGTTACGTCGGATCAGCTTTTCCCGTTTACGCCTGTTACTGGGTCACAGACTGAAGGTGGAGGTCACTACCTCTGCACTGACGTAGGTTACGTCGGATCAGCTCTTCCCGTTTACGCCTGTTACTGGGTCACAGACTGAAGGTGGAGGTCGCTACCTCTGCACTGACGTAGGTTACGTCGGATCAGCTCTTCCCGTTTACGCCTGTTACTGGGTCACAGACTGAAGGTGATGATCGCTACCTCTGCACTGACGTAGGTTACGTCAGATCAGCTCTTCCCGCTTACGCCTGTTACTGGGTCACAGACTGAAGGTGGAGGTCGCTACCTCTGCACTGACGTAGGTTATGTAGGATCAGCTCTTCCCGTTTATGCCTGTTACTAGGTCACAGACTGAAGGTGCAGGTTGCTACCTCTGCACTGACGTAGGTTACGTAGGATCAGCTCTTCCCGTTTACGCCTGTTACTGGGTCACAGACTGAAGTTGGAGGTCGCTACCTCTGCACTGACGAAGGTTACGTCGGATCAGCTCTTTCCATTTATGCCTGTTATTGGGTCATAGCCGGGAGGTGGAGGTCGCTACCTCTGCACTGATGTAGGTTACGTCGGATCAGCTCTTCCCGTTTACGCCTGTTACTGGTTCACTGCCTGAAGGTGATGATCGCTACCTCTGCACTGACGTAGGTTACGTCGGATCAGCTCTTCCCGTTTATGCCTGTTACTGGGTCACAGACTGAAGGTGGAGGTCGCTATCTCTGCACTGACGTAGGTTACATCAGATCAGCTCTTCCCGTTTACGCCTGTTACTGGGTCACAGACTGAAGGTGATGATCGCTACCTCTGCACTGACGTAGGTTACGTCTGATCAGCTCTTCCCGTTTACGCCTGTTACTGAGTCACAGACTGAAGGTGGAGGTCGCTACCTCTGCACTGACGTAGGTTACGTCAGATCAGCTCTTCCCGTTTATGCCTGTTATTGGGTCATAGCCGGTAGGTGGAGGTCGCTACCTCTGCACTGACGTAGGTTACGTCGGATCAGCTCTTTCCGTTTACGCCTGTTACTGGGTCACAGACTGAAGGTGATGATCGCTACCTCTGCACTGACGTAGGTTACGTCGGATCAGTTCTTCCCGTTTACGCCTGTTACTGGTTCACTGCCTGAAGGTGAGGATCGCTACCTCTGCACTGACATAGGTTACGTAGGATCAGCTCTTCCCATTTATGCCTGTTATTGGGTCATAGCCGGTAGGTGGTGGTTATTACCTCTGCACTGAGTAGGTTTTTATTTTTTTTATTTTATTTTATTTATTTATTTACTGGTACACTGCCTGAAGGTGATGATCGCTACCTCTGCACTGACGTAGGTTACATCAGATCAGCTCTTCCCATTTATGCCTGTTACTGGTTCACTGCCTGAAGGTGATGATCGCTACCTCTGCACTGACGTAGGTTACATCAGATCAGCTCTTCCCATTTATGCCTGTTACTGGTTCACTGCCTGAAGGTGATGATCGCTACCTCTGCACTGACGTAGGTTACGTAGGATCAGTTCTTCCCATTTATGTCTGTTATTGGGTCATAGCCGGTAGGTGGTGGTCACTACCTCTGCACTGACGTAGGTTACGTCGGATCAGCTCTTCCCATTTATGCCTGTTATTGGGTCATAGCCGGTAGGTGGTGGTCACTACCTCTGCACTGACGTAGGTTACGTAGGATCAGCTCTTACCAGGAATCGGCTTTCTTCCCATCCCTGTGAACACAGCGCACAACGTAGGAGTCTCGTTGTGATTCCTTTACCCCAATAAAATGCAGCCCCTAACATTGAATTCCACCTTCTTCGTCTGTTGAACGGGACCCCACTGCAGGCCCACTGCCCCCAGGAACCATAGCCAATCCTAGCCGTGGCCATGCCTCGCCCAGTGGTGCAGTAGGGGTGTGACAGGCCCTATAGCAAGCAAGGAAGATTGCCCCCTCACAATTGGTACAGTAGTAAAACATAGCAATAATCACAGATCACTTGGACTCTCACGCTTCTGAGCCCCGGTGCCACTGCACCTGCTGCACCATTGATAGCGACGCCCTTGGTCTCGCCTGGCCTACTGGAACAGTCTGTATGGAGGCTTCCCTAAGTACCTCTCTCAAAACCTCAAGAGTCCAAAGCTATGAGGCTCGTCTGTAAGTTGTGAAAAGACATGACAGCCACTAATATGTATATGTACCCTCCCCCTAATGACCTCAGAGTGCCCACTAATATGTATATGTACCCTCACCATATTGCCCTCAGAGTACCCACTAATCTGTATATGCACCCTCACCCTAATACCCTCAGAAGGCTCACCAATATGTATATGTACCCTCCCCCAGTGCCCTCAGAGTTCCCACTAATATGTATATGTACCCTCACCATATTGCCCTCAGAGTACCCAGTAATATGTATATTTGTTCCCTCCCCCAGTGCCCTCAGAGTGCCCACTAATATGTATATGTACCCTCCCCCAGTGCCCTCAGAGTGCCCTCAGAGTGCCCACTAATATGTATATGTACCCTCCCCCAGTGCCCTCAGAGTGGCCACTAATATTTATTTGCACCCTCACCCTACGCACTCTGAGGACACCGAAGGGTGATTAGTGGCGCTTCACAAATACACTAAAATATTAAAAAACAGCTGCAAAAGAAAGAATCAATAGGATTTCAGTGATTTTTTTATTTGTTGTTATCTGAATCATTCGAAATCTAAAAGTAATATGTATTCAATGCAATATTTAATTCATTGCAAATTTTGCCCCAGTAAGTCGAATTTTGATAAAACAGATATCAAAGAAAATGATATTCGAAACTAAACATGCTTGATTCACAAAAATAAACAATTTATTAACGAAAAAAGTGTTCAAATCTGTGAATATTCAGATTTTTCATCCAGAGCCCAATTTTACCTTAGTGAGAAAAATAAAACAATTCCCTACTTTTTAAGAGCCCATTGCCCCACACAAATAGTTGCAGCTTGGACAGTCATGGGGCCTTGTAGGACCTTCTGACTCTGGCCGGGGCTCACACCAGGGTCGGACTGGCCTATTGGGCCACCAGGCAATGCCCAGGGGCTGCTCTGAAAGGTTAGTGTGTGGGCCAGTATTTTGGCTGTTTGTGGGTCTGTTCTATTTTCTGCTGGGCCGGTTTTTACTCTTTATTTCCCTGATATGAATACAACAATCCCTGCGGCAAGCTTACATTCATACCTTGAAAAAGAATTACACAGTAAGGGCCAGATGTACGACCATTGGATTTTGCGACTCACAAATTGCGACAAATTGCGAGTCGCAATTTGCGAGTCGCAAAATCCAATGTACAACAGTGTCTCAGACACTGTTTGTGATTCCCAATGAAGTCGCAAATTGCATGCCTCATGAATATTAATCAGGCTGTCGCAATTTGCGACCCCATTAGGAATGGCTAGCACTCCCAGGGATGGTGGCCTGCTGGGGTCAGCAGACCACCATGTCTGGGACTGCTTTGTCAAGAAAGCAGTTTTTTTTTTTAATGCAGCCAGTTTTCCTTAAAGGAATACGGGATGCATTTCAGAAAGAACAAGCATTGGCATAGCCAATAGGTCTCGCCTTTGGGGCCTTATAAGTGTTTAGCCAGAGCTATTGACTTTGCCAATGTCTTCAAGCTGTGCTGTAGAGAAGTGTGGCTGCTGTGCGGCATGCTGAAAAGTTATAATAAAAAAGTGTCAGAAGCATTTTTGTTACTTTATATATGACCAAGAAGGCATTATGTAAAACTGAACGACCATATTAAAAAAAGTATTTGCAATAAAAAAATTTCCTCAGTTTTCTTTTATTCTTGCAATGCTGGCAACTTGTTCCTGCCTATTGCAATGGTTGTTTGTTAAAGCTTTTTTTTTGAGGGGGCATAAACAATCGGAGGGTGAAGGTTGGGAACTAGTACCTGTTTTATAACACTAGCAGCGGCCAGACGCTAGGGGAGAATCAACCGATGCCAGATTCCGAGAGCAGGCCGAGGTGGTGCTGAGTGATGCTGAGGTGGTAGTGGTGGTGGTGGTGACTGTTGCGGAGACGATGCTGAGGTGATGCTGAATGATACTCAGGTGTTGCTGAGTGATACTGCTGTGGTGCTGAGTGATACTGCTGTGGTGCTGAGTGATGCTGTGGTGGTGATGAGTGATATTGTCTTGGCACTGAGTGATGCTGTGGTGGTGCTGAGTGATATTGTCTTGGCGCTGAGTGATGCTGTGGTGGTGCTGAGTGATATTGTCTTGGCGCTGAGTGATGCTGTCGCGGCGCTGAGTGATGCTGTGGCGGCGCTGAGTGATGCTGTGGCGGCGCTGAGTGATGCTGTGGCAGCGCTGAGCGATGCTGTGGCGTCGGTGAGCGATGCAGTGGCGGTGGTGAGCGATGCTGTGGCGGTGGTGAGCGATGCTGTGGCGGTGGTGAGCGATGCTGTGGCGGCGCTGAGCGATGATGTGGCGGCGCTGAGCGATGCTGTGGTGACGCTGAGCGATGCTGTGGTGGTGCTGAGCGATGCTGTGGTGGCGCTGAGCGATGCTGTGGTAGCGCTGAGCGATGCTGTGGTGGCGCTGAGTGATGCTGTGGTGGCACTGAGTGATGCTGTGGTGGCGCTGAGTGATGCTGTGGTGGCGCTGAGTGATGCTGTGGTGGCGCTGAGAGATGCTGTGGTGGCGCTGAGCGATGCTGTGGTGGCGCTGAGCGATGCTGTTGTGGCGCTGAGCGATGCTGTGGTGGCGCTGAGCGATGCTGTGGTGGTGCTGAGCAATGCTGTGGTGGTGCTGAGTCATCCTGTGGTGCTGCTGAGTCATCCTGTGGTGGTGCTGAGTGATGCTGTGGTGGCGCGGAGTGATGTTGTGGTGGCGCTGAGTGATGCTGTTGTGGCGCTGAGTGATGCTGTTGTGGCGCTAAGTGATGCTGTTGTGGCGCTAAGTGATGCTGTTGTGGCGCTAAGTGATTCTGTGGTTGTGCTGAGTAATGCTGTGGTTGCACTGAGTGATGCTGTGGTTGCACTGAGTGATGCTGTGCTGGCGTTGAGAGATGTTGTGTTGGTGCTGAGTGATGCTGTGCTGGCTCTGATTGATGCTGTGCTGGCTCTGATTGATGCTGTGGTTGCGCTGAGTGATGCCGTGGTGATGCTGAGTGATGCTGTGGTGTTGCCGAGTGAGAGATAGAGTGAAGATATAATGCCCAATTAGAGAGGGTGGTGAGAGAGAAAGAGAGAGAAAGGGTGTACATAGAATAAAGAGTGGAGCGGGATAGAGAGAGAGAAAGAAGGGGTGAGAGAGTGAATGAAGGAGTTTGAAAGAGAAACAGATAAAGGGGTGAGAGAGAATGAAAGGCTAAAAAAGATAGAGAGGGGAGAGTTAATTAAGTAGAGAGAGAATTAGAGAGGGGAGAGAGAGAGAAGGAGAGAGACAATAAGAGTGGGGGTGTGGAGTTTAAATAGAGTGAAGAAGTGACGCGGAAAAAGTAGCCTTAAATATAGCTTTGTGCTTTGCGCGAATAAATATTTTTTTAAAAACAGTGAGAGACAAAAATACTGGTAATTAGGCTGTGACTCCCAATATAAAACAAATAGCGATATAAGGTGAAATCAACCCACCGAAGCAATATTTCTAACTAGACAAAAAAAAGCTTGCATTTCAATGCTAATCACTGTTGTTTTTCATGTGACTGTAGTCCAGGGCCGTCAGTTGGTAATGTGAGCTGCTGCTGCGATTGAAACATCAGAGTCCAGAGAGTTAATGAGCCATGACGAGGAAATGAGGAAGAGATAGGAAACCCAGATGCCAGCTGCGCGTGCACGCCATCGTGAACGCAAGCTGGTCGCCAGCCGAAAGCCAGTGTTTGCACTTCCAAAACCCACTTACTAAAACTCTCGGCCAGACCAGCGCAAGCGCTGGTGCAGGCCGAGACCTAAAAATGACACTTTTCAGTTTAATTTTTTAATGGCAGGCAGTAGTCCCTGGAACCACTGCCTGCTCTTAAAAAATATTTGCGCAGACATTTACAAAGGGGAAGGGGTTCCTTGGGGACCCCTTTCCGTTTGCGAATGGTTTACTACCTACTTGAAGTAGGTGGTAAACTGCGAGTGTTTTGCGACCGCAAATGCGGTCACAAAAGACTCATACATGGCAATAGCACTCGCAATTAGGAAGGGAAGCCCTTGGCATGCCCCTTCCCAATAGCGGGTCGCTTACCCTATTTTGCGAGTCGCTAATAGATTAGCGACTCGCAAAATAGTGTTGGTACATTGTGCCACAGTTTATTGCGGTCGCAAACGGGCCAAATGCCCCTTTGCGACCCCAATTTAGGTTCGTACATCTGGTCCTAAGTCTTTAGAAGTTCAAAATTGCCACAATTTGCGAACATGGGCCATATTTGCAGTTTTCTAATTTACTAAGGGGACCACTTTTATTGTGGGGCCCGGGCCTATTTTCTTTCCCAGTCCGACCCTGGTTCGCGCTACAAAGAGCTGAGCCTACAGTAAGTTAGGCGCATAATGCAGTCGGCTTATATCCTGAGCCTCGTGAGACATGAATAGAACTGTGAAAACATTGGTATGGCCCTTCCAAGCCATCGTAGGTGATGCTAAAAAGCAGAACTCGATGAGGATAAACTTGGCCGATGAGCACAGATGACATACTTCACTGGCTGCCCGGTGGGAGGAGCCTCGAGTGGTTCTGTGGGTTTCCTCTACGTTGGAAAAAGCTCAGAAGAAGATTACTAAAGAGAGCTCATCATTCCGCGCACTGCACTGGAGCGATTGAACAGTACTCCTGCGTGTAATTGCTTCCAGATTTGGGAAGCGGCCCTCTCTTTCCAAAGAAAACCTGTGTGTGTGAGAGAGACGGCCATGGGTGCGATGTTCGCCTCCAACCACACGCCTGATCTTTACCCTGCGTTTATGGCGGAAACCAAACATTAGGGAGTCTTTATTACCGGCTATGTTTTAATCAAGTCTTCCCAATAAAAGGTAAACAGAGCTGGGTGAATCTTTTTATCTTGGTCTGTTTTTCCACTGTTATAAGGCTTTATTAATGGGCAGTAAATCAAGTGATTTCATTGTCTGAAAAATGGAAAAAGATGGACATATCTCTGCGGGTAATGGGTTCCACATGGGTACTCCCATCGGGGCAGTCCACCGTCATTGCAAGCCACAGATGTAGGATTTTGGAGGGGAGTGGTGCTCAGATGGTAGCGTGAGTAGGAAATAGGTCAACCTCATCCACTGAGAGAGAAAAACCCATTGAAGGCACAGTTTGGGGGTCACCAACTCAAGAGACATGACTGGAGCTTTCTGACACGTGGCCCCCGTGACCAGAAAGTACTCTGTCCTATTATGCGCCATGTGTGCTCAGGAGGGGCATCTTGGCGTTTGAGCTATGGATAACTGAGCTGTAACAAACAAACTACAACTTGTGAGGTCGAAAAAAAAGCAAGGCTTAAAACAAATGCATGGAAGCTCAAATGTACCCCAGCAAAGGCGAAAGGCATCACTGAAGCACCGGAGACAAAAAACAACCAAAATCCAGACTGGTTCCTTCAGTGAAAGCAGCTGACCAAGAGTGCGAGCTGCTTGACTTCAACGCTGACTCCTCGCTCATCTGCAAGACTCACCTCTCCTAGAGGATGAAACTGCGCAGCACCACCTACCACTGTTTCTGAAAGTTAAGTGCTTCTTTCAGGAAACAGACTACAGAACTGACAGACAAGCTTTGACCGCTCAAGCCTCAATCGAGGCAACACGTTACAACATGAGGGTCGGGCTTCCATCTCACCTCTCTGAAAGCGTCCTTTGGGAAGTATCATGGGACATCATGAGCCCTTAGAAGTTGGACGGGATCACATACAGTCTTGGAGAACTTTGGCTCCTGATGTTATCCCCTAAGATATACTAAAGCACTCCCCAGGAAGACCACCACCAATCCTAGGCTCTATCAACCAGAGAGTAACCACAGTGTCACACCTGTACAGAACCTCCACCAATGCTAGACTCTATCAACCAGAGAGTAACCACAGTGTCACACCTGTACAGAACCTCCACCAATGTTAGACTCTATCAACCAGAGAGTAACCACAGTGTCACACCTGTACAGCACCTTCACCAATCCTAGGCTCTATCAACCAGAGAGTAACCACAGTGTCACACCTGTACAGAACCTCCTCCAATCCTAGACTCTATCAACTACAGAGTAACCACAGTGTCACACCTGTACAGCACCTTCACCAATCCTAGGCTCTATCAACCAGAGAGTAACCACAGTGTCACACCTGTACAGCACCTTCACCAATCCTAGGCTCTATCAACCAGTGAGTAACCACAGTGTCACACCTGTACAGAACCTCCACCAATGCTAGACTCTATCAACCAGAGAGTAACCACAGTGTCACACCTGTACAGCACCTTCACCAATCCTAGGCTCTATCAACCAGAGAGTAACCACAGTGTCACACCTGTACAGAACCTCCACCACTGCTAGACTCTATCAACCAGAGAGTAACTACAGTGTCACACCTGTACAGAACCTCCACCAATGCTAGACTCTATCAACTAGAGAGTAACCACAGTGTCACACCTGTACAGAACCTCCACAAATGCTAGACTCTATCAACCAGAGAGTAACCACAGTGTCACACCTGTACAGAACCACCACCAATCCTAGGCTCTATCAACCAGAGAGTAACCACAGTGTCACACCTGTACAGACCCTCCACCAATGCTAGACTCTATCAACCAGAGAGTAACCACAGTGTCACACCTGTACAGAACCTCCACCAATCCTAGGCTCTATCAACCAGAGAGTAACCACAGTGTCACACCTGTACAGAACCTCCACCAATGCTAGGCTCTATCAACCAGAGAGTAACCACAGTGTCACACCTGTACAGAACCTCCTCCAATCCTAGGCTCTATCAACCAGAGAGTAACCACAGTGTCACACCTGTACAGAACCTCCACCAATGCTAGACTCTATCAACCAGAGAGTAACCACAGTGTCACACCTGTACAGAACCTCCACCAATGCTAGACTCTATCAACCAGAGAGTAACCACAGTGTCACACCTGTACAGCACCTTCACCAATCCTAGGCTCTATCAACCAGAGAGTAACCACAGTGTCACACCTGTACAGAACCTCCACCACTGCTAGACTCTATCAACCAGAGAGTAACCACAGTGTCACACCTGTACAGAACCTCCACCAATGCTAGACTCTATCAACCAGAGAGTAACCACAGTGTCACACCTGTACAGCACCTTCACCAATCCTAGGCTCTATCAACCAGAGAGTAACCACAGTGTCACACCTGTACAGAACCTCCTCCAATCCTAGACTCTATCAACTACAGAGTAACCATAGGGTCACACCTGTAAAGAACCTCCACCAATCCTAGGCTTTATGAACAAGAGAGTAACCACGTGGTCAGACCTATAACACCCCACTATCACACCTCTATAGAACTGGCACCAAGCTCAGACTCACTCCAGCACAAAAGAAGCCATTAAGTTTGACCCCGAAATGGAAGACCCTGGCAGAAGCCTCAAAGCCAACAGATGGTACTATGCAACAGATGGAGGCACTGCCTAGGGCCGCATGGTCCCTTCTTCAGTGGAAGTCCTCCGTTTAGAACTGAACACTTGAGGAAGTGTTGATAAAGATTTGTGGGAACCGTCAAGGCAACGCCATGGGAAAGCATGTTGACTTAGACCCTGGTAGCTGCACTAATCCCGGACTTCTAAATCCTGCTCTGGGTGGGTGACACCAAGGGCGGCTTCACTGGAGATCATGGCTCTTAGATCTTACTTTGTACAGACGTTATCATCTGCTAGGTACAGACGCTATCATATGCTATTGTCCGTCCACTCTCTTGTGCCCTCACCGCATGCGGGTACCAGCCTTGGATTCAGCACACTGCTCTACATGAGTACTTGGAAGGCACAGAGACATAAAAGGAGAGCTTGTTTTCTGTGTCTTAATCCTTAAACGTTTCTGCGGTAAAAGAGTTATGCAATGATGTACTCACAGAGATGGAACATTTTTTTGTTGAAAAGCAATTTGCTAAACGTGTGGGGGAATTTGAAACTTTAAAAAAATATGAAACATATCAAATCATTCAAACTTCTGAGAGCAAAATCGCCCCAATATCTCCAGAAGAACTAAAGCAGTGTTTAAGAAGATTGAAGATGACACAGTTATCCCATCAGTGACCCTACACACATACATCCACTACACCAGGGTGTGGCCAAAATGGTGGAAGCCATCATTTTCAAAGGAGCATCATAACATGAGATCCCACATGGGGTGGACTGGGGGGTTCCTGAGCAGGATGAAGGGAGTGGGCTCCTCCCAACCACTGATCCAGGCCCCGAGCTGATAGAGTAGGGCCACTGGAACCCATTGTCATGCAGACCCCCCCTACTTATCCACATCCCTGAAGTTGGGTACCCCCATCTCTTGGTACATGTTGCCTCCTCCTGCCCTGGAACCTTTGAACCACTCCAGTGGGCATTACCCCAAGCTCAGTAGACACTACAGTTACCCACAGGATCCCCCACTCAGGCCCACGTGCTGGTACTTGGACACATATTCACCACTGTGGAAGTGAAACACGACAGGCTTATACAGACCCTAGAGGGCGTTCTTGTCTCCACGTATATCACGCATCGAGGCACTGGTGCGCGCGCGGGTTGGGGGCGCTTTCTGCAAATATTTTCAGCTTCTTAGTGGATTTACGACGCTTCACCTTACAAGTCTTTGTCAGTGTGTAAGACGACTGCCCAGATAATCAAAGGTTCTGCCTTGGGGTTGAGTTACTTTTTAATGCACACCTGAAGCAAAATTATTTTTGGGATTTACAAACCAACCTAAGTTAGTATTTGCGTTGGTTTATAAGAAAAAGACAATGAAAAGAATGCAAAACTCTGTTTTGTGTTACTCTGTGTCGAGGGGGCACTCCATGGGTGGTACATGGGCGTTCCCATGCTACCACTCATGGTTTTTGGTGGAAAACCCTCTTTTCTAATAATAGTAGACAGGGCTTTGCGCCCAAAAAAAACTCCACTTGAAAGCAGGCATTAAAATCAGGGCCAGACTGGCCGTAGCGGGCACAGGGCGTTTCGCCGGTGGGCCGGAAGGGTGGGACCCGGTTTTGGACAGGTGGGGGTCGTTTTTGTTACTGGGGGCCGGTTTTGCAGCAGTGCCTCACACTGAGCTTTCTTTGAGTTATTTAGTACCAGCGCCCAAATGTATAGTGCAAACGAGCAACAGACATTTCAAGATGGTGCCCAGAGGCGGAGAGGATAAGTTGGTGCTTGGCAAATATATCTTGTGAAAGTAGCTACTAGAAGACCTCCTGAAAAAAGAGCGAGAGGGGAAGAGAGAGAGACACAGAGAGGAGGGAGAGAGAGACACACAGAGAGGAGG